>CM060942.1:448180647-449430647 GCA_030765085.1 Allium cepa
TTCTGGGAAGTGATTAATTTTAAAAAAAAAACCCATCTTCCCTCGTTTCTTTAAACTTTCAGCTAAATTTTAGCTTGTGTCCGTTGTTGTACATTTCACTAAAGAGGTACGTTACCTTATTAATCTCCGGAATTTAAGGGTGAAAATTTTATTTTTCTAACCTTTCCTTTCCTACGCTCCATGTTTCCAATTCTTTCATTATGACCATTCATTATATATATACACTACAGCTGGAAAGTTAAAAACGTATAAACTTAGATACATTTTGTATTTATTAAAAATTTAAAGCTTACCTTTAATTGTGACCTTTTGGTTTCTTTGCTTTCAAAAAAATTTGAACCATAGCCACGGTAATAAATTATTATAAATTTTTCAACTTAATCTAAGATGACCGCTGCTACTAGAATCGTTACTTTTCTAATATATTCATTCCTACTTTCACTGACCTTTTATTTATTCATATTTCCACCATTTAAAAAAATATATAATGGTTATTCGTTTTATTTTATTCAGTAATCAGCGTGACTCTTGCCATTTACACTATACCATATTTGACTGTTGATTTTCGTTCAGCATTCTTATTTTGAAAATAAAACGTAGAGTAACCTTCCCTTCACATTTAATTGCCAGCGTGACCTTAGCTTTTCTAAAATTTACTCCTTCTTTAACGTTGTTTCCCTGCTTACAAGATTTGTTGCCATTCCACCTTTATTTATTTCAATCAGTTACTAAAAAACCAGTTGTTGTAATCTTATAGCCTTTGAGAAAAATCAAACATAACGTTTGCATTTATATTTTTTAAATTCATCAAAACTGTTGCTTTTCTTTTTCCATTTTCTATTGCCTGTGAACTATTTCTTTTGCCATCTCCTCTCCTCCATTTGTTTTTTCCTGTAGCCGTTACTTCTTCTCCCTCTATTTATTTCCTAGCCTTCTCATTTTCTTCTCCTCTACCATATTTTTCTTCCTCTCTGTTGCTTCTTGAAAAAAAAAAAGATTTTTCCCATTACAATTCTAAAACACATATGATGGAAAAATGAAAAAGGACCAGTTCTCCTTCCTATAGCTTCGTCAAGCCTCCGCCACCACAGCTCGAACCACCTTTCAAGAGCCGCAACCCACTCCGTGCCTCCTCCCCTCATCATCCATATTTTATAAACGGTATGCGTATCATATTGCAATATATATTTTGTTTTTAAATGTTTACATATAGCATGAATATGTACTATGTACTAGTACTATATATAGTCTATTTTGTTTAATGGATATGTTATACAAGTTGTGTTTTTTTTGTCTAATGGATTTCGAAACTTATAATAAATATTATTGCATTAGTTGTTGTTTTCAACTTCCTGCAACACTTTGTATTTTTTTTTATAAATTTTAGTTTGCTGCAATTCTCTTTTCATCTATATTATTGTATTCTATTTTCTAATATATACATTTTATCTAGTTATATATATTATACTATAAGGTGTATATATATAAGTTTTCATAACCCTTTATAATATGTAGCTATGTATATAAGATTTGACCTGTTATATATGAAAGCATTGGTTATAGCAATTAAAAATATGCAAAGGAATTTAACGTGGTGATATTTACTTATGAATAGAACAAGATACGTACCACCATCTGTATCTTCGTCTCTCACCCCATGTTTTTTTATTATTATAAATATATATATATATATACACACATTTTCTTTCTTTTTTTCTCTTTTCACTCTTTCATTTTATAGCTTTTAAATAAATTGACAAACGCTTTGAAAGTATTTAAACGCGGTACACGACAAATTTAATAAGCAGTGGTGTTTTACGTCATTTATAGCAAAAAAACATAAAATTTTATAAGTTCATACATTTCTAAACTGAAAATATAAATATATGATGCGGTGGAATTTGAATTTTCATATGCCGTGCCATGAGCTGATCTTAAATTTAAAAGAGGTATGATACATCAATCGCTTACAAATAAGACGGAGATAACATCCTAAATTAACTTGTAGGAAATTGAACGTTACTGTCGTTATTAAGAAACCAACGTATTGTGTCATTTGATTATTTGGGTGCTAATAATACGTTACTTTATTCATTCCATCAATTCATTTCACACCATGTTATTTTAAATGAATTGCTACTCTTCTACTGAAATTTATCAAAAAATTTAATAAAAATGATCCGACGGTTTATTAGCCTTCAGGACTAATCCCTGAATTCCAAACGTTGGATCCACTTTGCGTTCTATTTTTTATTTCTTTTTCCATAAAACATATATAAAGTATAAAGTTTATATTTGTTTTCTGATGTTAGTTGAAATGTAAATATTGATTTTTAAATAGTATATCCATATATATATATATAAGCTTCTTTTGTTATTCGTATATAAATGGTATTGTATGTGCATTTTTATGAAATAGCTCCCGCTGTATATTATTTTATAAAAGAACTCATTTGTTATGTCAACTAAATATATGTTACATTTGGTTTATATAAATATTTTATAACTAATGTTGACTTCTTTCATTATACTCTTTCTTACAGCTAAAATATGTCAGTATTGTAACCTAGCACATGATTTATGTTAGTCTGTTTATATAATTATTTATTTCAAAATTTCATATTGTATATATGTTTGATTCTAATTTATGTGTTTTAAATAAAAAAAACCAATGATTTTGGAAAATATAAATACATATATATTTAATTTAATTTAATATGTGTTGAATTTAGAATATGACTTCATATATATAGTTATATATATGAGTCCACTCATACCATTATCTTCGCCGATCCCGTTCTGACTTGTTCCATCAGTTCTTGTTATCAGCTTTGATCGTTGAATTCGTCCCGATTTTGCTTTGCTTCGATTCATAATTCGAATTTTAGTGTCTGTAGCAGTATGCATATCTGTGTCATCTTCTGTATTCTCTAGGCTCGAGAGGTGAGCAATCACTCACGATTAACGTTCTTTTATATATTAAATTTGATTTAAATTGAAACGACAATTGAAATATGAGGCTGTTGTTATTTAAATTGATATATATGCTATTATCTGTAACTGTTTACTTATGGGATATGACACCATATCCTATTGTTTATATTCATTTTGATGATATATGCCTGTTGTTATTATTATTTTCATATCGGTTATCACTCTGCAAGTTCCCTGTTAGTATAGAAATCACTATGGGTTGAAATGATACATACCCGAACGAACTTTAGAATAGGAGAAAATCGTTATGGGTTGAAATGATAAACCCAAGCGATTTTCATTTAATTGAATTTGGGATTACGGGTTGAAATGATATCCACCCGTATACATTTAGTGTACGGATTGAAATGATAAATATCCGTAGCACTTGACTATATGATAGGAAATATATACAGACACCGTTGGTCCGTATAAATATTTTGAAAATAATTTCTACAGTTTGAAAAGAAATATATGGGATTTAATAAATATTGGTTCTTAAAATATTATATATAAATGGAAATTTTATATATAGATTTAATAATATTATTATTGAGATTGATTTAATCCATATAATATGTTTAAGTATTATTTAAGATTATATTTCAAAATTTACCGTTTAAAAATTTGAATAATTAAGACTGGGAGATAAATTGGGTTTATTAAAAATGGTATTTAAATAAGTATTTATTCAATTAAATCGATTTGAAATTATTGAATGGGAAATTTAAAGGTATGATTTTGTAACTGGATTTTTGATTTAAGTGACTTAATGAATACTTCACGTTTAAATAAATTTAAGAAAATATTAGGTAAAATGTAATTTAAGGTTACTTAAATGATATTGAATCTAATGAGGGAGTATTTCAAGACTAAATAATAATGAGGTTAAATAGAGATCTATATGAAACTGTTAAATTGAACATTTAAATATTAAAGCTTTGAACTATATTGTAATTTGAATGGTTTATTTTGAGATTCGGATATGTATTTGAAATCAATATAGTTGAATTTGTTATTTAGAAACTAAATTGAATTAAAATGAAAATTTAGGTTGAACCAAATTTGAATTTATTATTTAGAAAACTAAATTGAATAAAAATTTAGTTGAAACGTCGAATACTTAAAGTTTTGAAATATATTGAAATATAAAGGGGTATTTTGTGATTACAAATCCGAATTTGAGATCGATAAAATTTAAGTGGTTATTTTAGGAATTGAGTGAATTTAAATTGATGAATTGAGATTGAATTTAATTTGAATGGGAAGGTCGGGTTGATGTTGAAACGATTTGGTAAGTTACGGAAATTGAAAATACTTTACTTTATAAATTATTCAATATATATATATATACCATTTTGGGAAATATAGAGATATTTGAAGTGAAAATGATATTTGGTTTTGAAGTATAAATTAAGTTGAAATGACCACGGTGTTATAGTGTATATTTCTACCTTGTAGATAGTTCTATGGACCCTTAGAGGATGGTTATCTCAAACATCCCTTATGTTATTTGTATTTAAGTTGATATTTCACTTGAGTTGGATTTATTTATATAGGAATGTTAATCCTGACTCGAGTGTTTTGTGTTTTGCTTTACGCTCGGGTCATACTGAGTGATACAGCATTTGAGACTCACCTTCGAAGTTGGAGATTTGCTTGAAGATCCAGCTATCTATCCTTTTAGTCATCCAGTTGATTGGTTCAGTGAAGTCATCTGTTCGTACTGGAGACTTCACTGCATCTGGGATATTTTGATGTATTTTATTCTAACTCTGATGTATATAGTAGCTTCATGAACTACTATTCATTATCTATTACTCTGTGTCTATGATCTGTGTTTATATATTTACTATTTATGCTGAGTTTGCCAAATTAAATTAACAATTCGGTATTTTGAATTATTCAAGTCAGACATGTATGGTTTTATTGTCGAATTTGAATGGTCCAAAATAGCGGGTCGTTACAATAAGCGTTATAGGATTATACCGCTTACCGATATTGCTGTGCTTGAATCTGTGATGATTGATGATGCTGCACTATTGTGTAAAACCCCTGAACTACACCATACACACACAAATATGGATTGCACGAGGAAATTGGTTAATTCGTAGACATTTTGGACTTAATATTATTTTATTCAAAAAAAATTTGAAATTTGAATTTTGAATCTAAATGGTTTTGGAAATGGAATTGAATTGTATATGAAAATCTTTTGAAAAGGAAGTTTTGGAAATTGAGATTTAGTTTTGAATATACTATATCTTGTTAAATATTATTTGAAATTATTTTAAAAATTATGGTTTGAAAGGTTTATACGAATTCTATATATATGGATTTTAAACCTATTTAAATAAATTGTTTGGGAATTTGAATTTAATTCAAATTAGAACTTGCCAATGATATGACAGTTCGGCGATTTTCTGAGTTATATTTTCTAAAGGCTATAACTTGTATGCATATGATCGGATTCTTCCGAAACAAGAAGTATTTATTTTCAAATGATAATAGCTTTCCAATATAGAAAGGATTTCCAATTTTTGTTGAAAAGGTTTCAAATTTGAAATGGAATTGTTTTGAAAGCTATAAATGAATCTTTACTAAGATTAGTGAACTTTGTTTCTAGAATAAGAGGATCTTAAAGGTGTAACTTTTTGAATTATAAATAGTTTTGAAAGCTATGAATTAATCTTTGTGAACGATTGGTGAACATTGTGAAGTGAATCTTTTTGTGTAAAGATTTGAAAATGGTAATTTGTTTATACCACTTGAAGAAAGGTTTTGGGCTTTAAATTGTGACCAAAATAAGATCCCATATATCCATATGGTTTTAAAATTAAGCGCTCATTATTCGGTTTAGCCGGGAGAGGACTTTGTCTCATAAAACGACGTAAATGGATAGCATTTGAAAACCGGTGGTGAAGACCGAGTATTTTCGAGAACGAAAGGATAACCCGTCGAATGTCTCTACACTGAGTCGCACCAGTATAAAGATCTCCATATGTGATGGGGAGTCCGATCGGGATTGGGAATACCCAAATTGCAAGGGCTTCTTTGTGAAGTGCCTTCGGTTCTGTTCGAACCTGAAATAGACTTGTATGGATGTGTGTCTAACATTACACTTTGAGATGTAGAGCTGGTTTCTATCAAATACATTTTTGTTTGGTGGCAAAGAATTTATTCTCTTAGTTTAACACCCTTTTCTGAGACGTACGAGCTCAGAGGTTATGTAGTTGATGTTACTAGTGATGCATTCCCAATTTGGTAATGTGGCATATGAAGTGCTGCTGATCATTTGTTGATCAAATCATGGCTTTTGTGAAAAGCGTAGCTTTGTGGACGTGACCTCGTCGAGCCTCACAATCCGGAATGGTCGAAACAGGAAAGATGCGGCAAGGTTATTTGGGGGTAGCGCCCTCTGAAGGTATGTCCATTTCCTTCTGGATAGAGGTGATATTATGGCATGTAGCCCGGATATTTAACTTATGTGGTTGTTGCAAATTTATTGATTTGTGCTTGTAGGTGTCGAGCGCTCGGATAAAGGTTGGGTACGACCGGGGGATGGCATGCTCGTGTCAGTAGCTAACCTAGTTACAGAGGTAACTCGGCCTTGTGTTGGCAGAGATCCGGTTAGATTCTCGGGGCGTCTCTCCAGAGGCATACCTATGTGGTCTAGGAAGTTCCTTTGCCTGACCATTTGCTGGAAATCCAAAGAAATAATACGAGCCCTTTACGATTACAATTGTATAACCTACCACCTCAGGTGGTAGCTATAGCTGGCATAATATAATGGCACCTATGCTGGTTAAGATATATTATACTTTCGAAAGGTTTTCTGCACTATGCACCAATAATAATATCAAAAGAATTTTGCGTATCAAGCATGTTTGACTATCATAAGGAGAAATCTCATCAAGTGTGTGATTGCACTGTGTATGTGCCGGAAGGCCTTATGTAGTTTCATTTTCCAAAAAACCTTGCGGATTTAAATCTTAAATTCTTTTCTTGTTTGATTTTGTTTAAAACTATTTTCATTTGCTCATACCAGTCTCATGACTAACACAGAGTTTATTATTCCCTTCCTAAACTCTGGGTGCCCATAATTTTCCACACTGGCAGTCTAGATTTCAGATAATCAAATAATCGGTGTAGATTCAGTAGCCTTCAATCTTTGGATGACTAACCTTGCTTAAGTCCAACTTGATGGTGGTTCGAGCTTTCGATTTGGAGTTTTGGAGCTTTGGTTTTGGGATGCAGTTTATGGATTCATTCTCTCTTGAAGAATATGTTGGAGTTATCTTTTCCGTTGTTGTGTCTTTCCGCTGTTATGTATCTCTGATATGTGATAATTATTGTATCATTGTTGTAATCAACTATTGTATATCAATGATATTATTCATTTCTCCTGCTTTGTTGTTGTACTTAATGTGTTATAAGCTCTGGCGAATCAGATTTTAACGGTTGAATCTGCGGCATTCAAATACGAGTAAAGTATGGA
Source organism: Allium cepa (assembly GCA_030765085.1). Taxonomy (NCBI): domain Eukaryota; kingdom Viridiplantae; phylum Streptophyta; class Magnoliopsida; order Asparagales; family Amaryllidaceae; genus Allium; species Allium cepa. The sequence continues at coordinate 448,188,119 of CM060942.1, forward strand.
TGTCGATTTTCGAACGCGAAAACTAGGTCGTTACAAAGGCGAGGTCCATCCGGGCCTGGTTATAAGCCATCGGTATTATTCTGGTCATACCAACAAGACCTTTGTCTGACCATTTACACGGTCTAGAAAGCTACTTGCGGATAGTCTAGACGGTCCGATACTGGATCGTTTCCCCGATTTAGTAAGCTAACTACCAGACTGCTTTCAAGGTCTGGATCTGGTCTTTCGGCATTGCCTTCGAACCTTTGCTATCTAGCGCTTCGTTTTATTGTTCGTGTGTTTTTTCCTATGCATTACTTTCCTACGTTTGGATTCCATACTTAACCATTTTTTGAGCAAGCGAAGAGGGTTAAATCATTATTTTCAAAGCCATGTTTCTTCATTATAAGTCATAATGGGGTGACATTACACTAATACTTTTATATCATAGAGTAGAACACTACAGTGCCATCGGACGTTCCATTTGGGCGACATAGCCAGTAGTTCTTTAAGGCGAGGACAAATCAGTTAGTTGGAGAAGAGATAATCTACTCTTACACTTTTCAATCTGTAGCTTGAAACGAGGTGCAATTTCGAATTAGCTGTATTTCTCGACATTAGACGCGTTTTCCAGTTGATTTTAGTTTATATAAGAATTGAGCCAAGTTTGCCTCTAGCATATGTGTAACAGACTGCCTTCTTGTACGCATAAATCGACATAAACAACACACGTCGGACTCAAACTATACAAAAGAGCGGATTGTTATCGGAGTAAATAAGAAAAGCAAAGAAAGAAATAAAAAACAGAATCTCACAGCGGAATGACAAAATATGATAATCAAATAACAGTTTATGAAGCTGTTTAACAAAAACATTTGATTAACTAATACCACACAGATCAAAGTACACATACCAGAGAATAATAAATAATGCAGTGGAACAATGTGATGCAGTGGAACAATATAGTAAATAATAGTAATAAAGTCTTCGTCTTCGTCCTCCAGAAATAAAGTCTTCCAATCATGAAATGCTCAGGCTGACCCGAGCGAATCGAAATGACAAAACACTTGAGACAGGACTAAAAGATCTTATGTGAGTTAAATCAACAGAAATAAATATGAGTTGAACGGCGTCAAAAATGCTTATAGGATTTGACATCTTCTATCCAGTGTCAACATGAGTGCAGTAACTGAAGAGATGCTCAGGATTCACATCTCCGAAGGATCTGTTAAACTATTTACTATGTAGTAATATACGCTATTATAAGAATGTCTAGTAGTAAAATAAATTTACTTTTAAATAGCGTTAAGGCTTTACATTTTCCACCTTAACACGTAATAGTCCCAGAAGTTCATCCAGTATCATAGTCCCTCTTGATCGGGAAGCCACCAGAGGATACTCCATGGGCTACGGGAGAAAACCAAACTCGTACAAGGCGTGCTAGGGTAGATGACACGGCACAACTAGACAATGCCATGTTAGATATACCAATTACGCTTCTAGACCGGTGGTAACGCGTAATAGCTACTACCGTCCACATCGAACCACATCCCTAAAATCAAAAGGCCCCAATCAATCACAAAGTAATAGAATGGTATCGAAGGAGTGTGTCTTATAAAAGGTGCTAACTTCTTAGCTCATGATCGCTCCTGTTTTAGCCACCTTATGCCAACTCACGGGAGTCGGGTCCACGTATATACCTCAAAGGAACGCCGCCGCCATCCTACTTCATTCTGGAATCTCCACTGCGTACACGGTTGTTAAAGTGGTTTTCGGAGTTGGCAGAGAGTATGACAACTTCCGATCCCGGTCTCTTTAACAACCAAACGTTATTATTACACCCAGGTCATTTCAAAATAATTTGTACTCTAAAACCAGAATATACTATCCATTTCAAAACCATATAAATAAGATATCATTTCCATTTCAAAAACCAAACCAATATGATATCAATTTTATTAAAACCCAAATTAATATAATATCATTTTTATTTCAGTATATCCTTTTTCCAAAATCATAGCACTTTCAAAGTTATACACTTCGAAACCAAACATTTGAAATTATAGCACTTCAAATCATAATACTTTGAAACTCATAACTTTGATGCATAACTTCCATCACTTAAATGGTTTAAATATTAAAATACTTTATATAATAAAATATCTTCTTCAATTTCATGGATCGATTCCAAAACAACTCGAATTTATAAATTTTAATTTTAACCAAATCCCAAGTCATAAGTTTCCATTCAATTCAGTTTCCAAATAAACTATTCCAAATTATATCAATTTCAAAACAGATTTGATCCACAGGATAAACCATTTCAAATTCAATATATTCCAAACTTTAAGTATTCAACACTTTCAACACTAAGTTTGGTAGCTTAACACACACACACACACACACACACACATATATATCAAATCCAATTTTCTAATGTTTGAAATATTTTACTTAACAAATCCATTATCATTTAAGTAAAATCCAAATTGCAAATAGCTAAATATTTACTTTAATTTATTTATACTTGAAATATTCATTTAAATCATCTTGAACAAAATCAAGTTATAAAAATCATACCTTTTAAAATTTCAAACTTAATAAATTTCCAATCAAACTTATTTGAGCTTAATTCTTAAATAAATTTAGTTTCAGAATAATTTCAAATTAATCTTCCAACCTTAATTTATTTAAATCATTATAAACTCTATATAAAATATAATTTAATTACCTAACCATATTACCTTCAAAAAAATCGAACTTTATTATTAAACTCATTCTATATTGAAACAATTTACACATAGCTTAAAATCAAGAATAAAATAACATTTATATAATATCTAAAATCAATATTGATATAAAACCATATATTTCGTTACAAAATCATAGAAATTATATCAAAAATATTTTATATATAGACCACGATGTCTATATATAATTTTCTATTCTATGGTCAAGTGATATGGATATTTATCATTTCAATCCGTATTTTAAAATATAAATATGGTTATGCATCATTTCAAACCGCAATCTCGAATGAAATAAAAAACTCATAACAAACTTGCAGTTTATAACAATATAAAATACAATATCCATTCATCCAATCTCAATCATCAAACATTTATCACAATCATCATCCAATTCAAACAATAACATCAATATATAACAGATAAGAAATAACAGGCATTTACTACCAGTTTATATTTAATATAAATAAAATAACAATTTAACTGGAAGTTTATATGCAATAACAAATTAAATAACAATTTAGCTGGCATTTTATATGCAATAATAAATTAAATAACAATTTAACTGGCAATCTATATGCAATAATAAACTAAATAACAATTTAATTCAATAAATTCAATTTAACTGAGATAATGACTAAAAATTTTCCAAACATTCAAAAATAAATTTCTAATCACATCTAGAAATTTTAGAAGTTGTGAGTGGGTTAAAACACTCACCTTTTGAATTTAAATCCAATTTAAAACCAAAATTTGAACAGTCTCAGAATCCATCTAAGCCAGAGTCAAAATGCCCGGAATTTCGGTACAATCCTAATGGAGAAAACCACGCATAAATCGGACATCGTATGTAAAAATTATGATCGTTAAAGGTTATCTAATTTAAATTTCAAAACAATTAAAATAATAAATAAAAAATTACACGTCACATACACTTCTCTCTCCAGCACGTCGAACCGAGCCTCGACACATGCATCTATCAGGTTCGAACCTAAAACATCACCATTGACCGAACATTTGACCATGTCCATCGGCCACCAGGCACCGCTGTAGGCCAAGCCGTTGCCACTAGGAGCTCCCCCTAGTCCCCTCTATACACCGTCGTTGGTCCGACCCCCCTAGCATCGCTGGCCGCCACCCTCTTCAAACCCTAATCCAATTATTCACGACAATCTAACCATCAAATCACCACACAAACCGCACCGATGGACAGCGCACAAGATTCTCTACAAAACCCATAAATTGATTCAACGATCAGACGAGTTTGATCGATGCGTGATGAACGGCCGTAACTTGATCATCAATTTGTCGACAAACATAGACTCAAACTGGAAAACAAATTTCAAATCAGAGATGTGCTCATCGAGATCTTCAAATCGATATATAATTCGATATAGTTTGAGGAGATTTAACTTTGAAGTCGTATTTAGAATTGAAATTGAATTGGGAATATTAGGGTTTTCAGCCATTGAGAAAGAGGAGCACAGAAATTTCTGTACGTATAGAAATGAGAAATTAAAAGGCTGCTAAGGTTTATAATCAGATATATATAGGCAAATCGGAAATTAGAATGGACCGGATTGATTTGGATCGAAAGTTGAACAATAAATGGCCCGAAAAGCCCGTTTCGACTCCGGAACGAAATTGGGTCGACCCAAATATTAAAATAGATGTTTTAAAATATTTTAAACTCGATGAAACAGGTTTCAAGACTTAATTCCATGTATAAAGAAGTTATTCTAAAATCAAGTTATTTCAAATTGATTTCAATTGATTTCAATTTCATTGATTTCAAGGCGTTCCGAGTCCGTACGATCAAACGACAAGTCCGATTGCTACGAAACTTGAAATCCTAAAATAGTATACTGTTATGGATCTAATGAAACTAGTTTCGCCGAAATCCGAGTCAATGGCCAAATTGGCTATTTTCAGTTAATTAAATAATTTAATATTAAATTAATTAATCACTTCTTCAATTCAAATTTAATTATCTACCATCTCTATCATTTCTGATTAAAAATAATCTTAAAATTTATTAACCAAAATTTCCATATCAATCAAATAAGGATTTATTGCAAAATTTATAGTGTTTACCTTCAATTTAAGTAAATTCAAATAAATTATATTTTTAGTTTCAAAAAAATTAATTAACTTGTTTTCAATCCCTTTATTCAATCAATCATCATCTTATGGATAAATTTAACATTAGTGTATATCCAATTACCCTAATATTTTTACAGTCACCAACTAAATTCATATTAACGTAGTTTATAATTATGTTTAATTGCAATACATTTAAATCTAATCCAATAGATTAAATAAATGGGTAACAATTAATGATTATCACCATTTGCCTAATTTAATCTCATTCATACTTTATTATCAAACAACAAATATTATAATTACTTCATCGTCAAATTACCAATTTCTATTTCTTTCAATATTTAATTACCAAAACCCTATTGAGTTAGCAAATTTAATTATCCAAATTTACGGGTCGTTACACTCTCCCCACTCAAAACTTTTCGTCCTTGAAAAGGAAAAAGAAGGGGAAAAGAAGGAATTAAGTAGTCAATATATCTTATTCAAAATATTAACTTTATAAACAAATAAATTTACAAGATAAAATAATTTAAATAAAATATACCAATTTATAACTATTAAAACCTTTTATATTCAAATTAATAAAGTTTGGGAAACATTTTTCAAAGTTTTTCTAAGTCCAAAATTTATGAAATTTTTTGGTAGAGTCTCCTTTGTACGGAGAGGCTCGGGAGAAATTATAATATCAAATATAACAATATATAACATATATATTCTAAATAATATATCCCAATACGGGAAAAAACAATATAATAACCTTGTAAAAACGTAATCCGAAAACGTACCTATTTGTCGGACAAACGGCGCTTAATTATGAAACCAAAAGCAGTAGCAAACTACCAATTGCTTCCATAACCTGTATTTTACTTAGATAATCCAAAAGATGTTAATAATTATATAAAATGAAATATTTAAAGTTGTTTCAGCCACTAACAAACAATCAATATAAATAACAATCACTTGCAACCAACATACCATCACCATAAAAATCAACACAATCAATTAACCATTCATATATCCATAGCAAATAAAACAAATAGTTGTTCGGGCTTAAAACTTTTAATTTTACATAATGGAAAATAAAGTACAAAGTGCACCATTTACTCAACAGTCTTAGATGAAACTAACAGATTATTCATACGTCCAAACAATTTTAAAGTATCCTTGCCTAAACAACCATAAGCCAACAAACAATGACCCTAAGCATAAATCAAATTCATTCTTATAAATTTCATTTTTCAACATTTATTGTTTCATTTCCTTTTCATTCATATAATGATTCATCCTTTAAGTTTACATTTACTTCTTAAAAAAATTTCATTTATTTTCATTTAGTCATATCATGTAAATTTTCTTTTTGTTGTACTACATTCATTTATTCACTACTTAATTTCATTTATTTACTTTAATAATAAATAGTTTCAACATTAGCTTAAGTTCAAAATCTTTACTTACATTACTCATTTCCTATTTTATTAAATTAGTAGTAATAAATTTTTGACTCAAGTTTATAACTATTTTCATGTCAAATTTCTTACTTATAAAGTAAATCTTATTGAACCCTTTCATTATTTAAGTATTACTTGTACAATTTCCATTACATTTTCTTATTAACATTTCAACTTTTTAAATCTTTTGGTAAATTATATATATGTTAAAGAATGCAAATTGGAAATTACACAAGTTTAACTTATTTCATTTTAATTAACTTGATGTTCAATAATCATATCCTCCGTTCATATAAGTTACAAATTTCCACTTCTTGTAGTTTCATTTGTAACCTAACATTTAATTTCTTATTTAATTTAGAGGTTCCAATTATTAATTAGTTATATTCCAATTCACCACAATAATTGAAACTATTAATTAACAGAAACTTAAGAACTAAATACCGGGTTAAATTTCAAACCATTTTAAAATAATAGATAAATACAACTTAAATATCCAATTATATTTAAAGCAATTTGAAATTTATATTTGTTTATCAAAATAAATCTGTAGTAAAACTACTTCAGTGGCCTTTCTACTTTGAAACTCGAAAATGAATGTCGATGATGCGTGCACTCATCACCGAAATTATTTTCCAACGACAGAGAGGGGAGTACAGAGCTTATTTCTTTTCAAAATTTCTTTAAAACAAATTTTTTTCAAATCATATTGAAATATTTATATCAGGAAAATACTTCTAAATAATGTTATTATTATATTCCAAAAATCATTCGAAAGAAATTTTGAAAACCCTGCAACTTTAAGTTCTAAATTTCCAGTTTACATTTATTTTATTGCAAATCTTATTTTTAACTAATATCTAAAAATTTCACTACCTAACAACAATTAAATTACAACCAAAAATATATATCATTTATAAATAAATTATTTTATATATATATAATATAATAGGCAAAATTATTTCATTCACCTATATTCAAAACAAATATTTTATCGGTCTGTCCTATTAAGTGTTTAGACATGCCTATTGATGTCATAGCGTCTCATGCACTAACCAGAATTTATAAACACAAAACGGAACAAATTAACACAATATTAAAACCTTCTTATAACACTAACAAATATGCTCTCTCATATATATACACTCAGCGACTCATTATGGGGTGTTACTACCCTATTAATAAAGAGTCAGACCACATAAAGCTAAGGTTTATCGCTAAACCAAAGCTTTGATACCAGATGTAACAGACCGCCTTCTTGTACGTTTAAATCGATGATAAACCACACACGTCAGACTCAAACCATACAAAGAGCGGATTGTTATTGGGGTAAATAAGAAAAGCAAAGAAAGAAATAAAAAAACAGAATCTCCCAGCGTAATGACGAAATATAATAATCAAATAACAGTTCATGAAGCTGTTTAACAAAAACATTTAATTATACTAATACCACACAGATCAGAGTTACACATACTAGAGAACAATAAATAATGCAGCGGAACAATGTGATGCAGTGGAACAATATATTAAATAATAGTAATAAAATCTTCTTCTTCGTCCTCCAGAAATAAAGTCTTCAAATCCTGAAATGCTCAGGCTGACCCGAGCGAATTGAAAAGACAAAACACTCGACTCAGGACTAAAAGATCTTATGTGAGTTAAATCAATAGAAATAAATATGAGTGGAACGGCGTCAAAGATGTTTACGGGATTTGACATCTCCTATCCAGTGTCAACGTGAGTGCAGTTACTCAAGAGATGCTCGGGATTCACATCTCCTAAGGATCCGTTAAACTATTTACTATGTAGTAATATACGCTATTATAAGAAAGTATAATAGTAAAATAAACTTACTTTTAAATAGCATTAAGGCTTTACACTTTCCACCTTAACACGTAATAGTCCCAGTAGTCCATCCGGTATCATAGTCCCTCCTAATCGAGAAGCCACCAGAGGATACACCATGGGCTACGGGAGAAAACCAAACTCGTACAAGGCGCGCTAGGGTAGATGACACGTGTAACAACCCTAGTTCAGTTGTTATTTTATTTAATTTATTTAATTTGTTTTTATTTTTTTAAATAATATATTTTATAAATTGGGTTTAACAATATAGTTAAATATTTAAATTTGAGATATATTTTGAAAATTTTTATATGACAATAAAATTTAATAATAACTGTAAAATTTTAAGCTAGGATTGAACCGTTAAATTTCGAGTTTGAAAGACGCGTGATTTATCGGGTTAAAGTGACGTTATAAAACGTGTGTTTTCAAAATGTTATTTTTGTGAAAATTTTCGATATTTTAGACTGCGTCTGTTTAACGCAGTGTAAAAATAATATTTTTCTGAAGAAAATTTTTTGTCAGTAATTTTAAGACGGACGTTGGTTCGTTTTAAAGGACCGTTGTTTTTATATAATTTTTGACATACGTTAAATTTTAACTGACTACATAAAAACGTAACGTGCATTTAAAAAAAAAAATATCAAACTAAATCAGAGGAAACTTTAACCAAAAATCACAACATTTATATATGAAACGTTCAAGCATTTTATTCATTCTCTCTGGCAATCTTTTAGGCAACTTGTACACGTTCATTTCAAAACTGGAACGTGCACAATCATCTCCCCTATCTCATCCATGGCCAAATACAAATCATAACACATATACAAATGAATCAAAGAAACCCCTGGAAATTTATGTTCGAAATTTAAATGTACACTTGAAGAAAATAACTGAAAACTGGCATCAACCTTTCCCACTTCAGCTTCAGTTATCTTTATCTCGCAAGTTTTTTTTTTTTTTTTCTCAATGACCAGTTTCTTTTCAATCAAGCTGCCGTGTAAATGCTTTCCAAATTTAAGCATCAGATAACCTTCAAGATTTGAAACTGATCGGCCTAAATGCATTGATAAATTTAGGCAAGAATTCTAAACGTATTGTTTAGAAATAAAGGCTCTGCCTTTACCTTTTATCTCTACCATCACACCATCAGTTCCTACAATCACGCAAGATCAAATTCATCTTGAAACCGATGGATTAATAGCTCGCATTTCTCCAAGTTATGACAAAGGAAACTGCCCTTGATTCCTCTGCATAAATTCAAGTCTCGGCCTATAGATTCTTCATCTTCCTCTACAATTCCAGGCCATTCTTTTGCTAAAAATCAGGTAATAGTCTTTCTTTTCTTTTCCTATCCTAAGTTGTCTCTATTCTTTGACTTGCTCGGCCATGCCAACCTTTTTGGTATTGGATCTATGTGTGTGTGCTGTCTATATATCTTTTCCAGAGTGGTCATATAGGGATGTTTGGATTTGTATGGATCACATAGGAAACATAGGCAGGCTATAGATTCATAATACTGAGGCATAGGAAGTTTAGTAGCCACAAGTCTTGTGATAGCAGGTTGTTGGTTGTGGGAAACATGTAGATCTGGGGAGTCATAAACAATCTGAGCTGGCTGTTTCTATTTTTGATGAAGCCTACAGGTGTTGGAATAGGCTATGAAGTGGTGTAAGAGGGTGTCTTGTATCATGATAAGGCCTGTGATAAATCATAGTGGTAGTCAGTGTTTTTGTGCATCAGGTAGGCATATGTTTTAGTTTGCATCTATATACACATTAAGTGTTCAGACCCACCATTCATATAATTTTGCATAAGAGTTGTCTGCATCATGATAGGGTATATGTATAAATCATATTAGTAGTCAGACTTGCATATGAATATGATGTCAGTGCATGTGTAGGCATGTTAAGTCCAGACTCACCACCATTTAAGTCTGCACACATATTAGATGTAGCACTGATAGCATGAGAGACAGGAGCATGTGACTGAAGGCTAGTTGAATATAGTGATGATGGTGAATATCTGAAAGATGAAGCAAGGGAAGAGGCAGATCAGGTTGGTGAAGCTGCCAGGTCTGGAAATCTGGAAGGGGGAAGGTTGAGTGAAGGCTGGCAGATCTGAAAGGTGCATCTGGTGAATGTTGTTTGGTGATGCAGTTAAGGGTGAAGTTGGTTAGCAGTAGAAAGTTTTGGGAAGAAGTGGGAAAATGATGCCACTGTTGCATATTCAAGTGTGCACGTGCACAAGTTTTGTGCACAGCAGATGCACTCAAGTGCAGGGCCAAAGTTGATGGGTCTGACACTATAACTTGGTGTATAGGAGGTGGATGGACTAGTGAAGGCAGTGGTAGGAGGTAGCAGGGGCAGTGAAGGCCAGAGAAGGATGAGTGCCTCGAAATATATGTGGTTTAACATTTCCAGATTTTGACTCGAAGCTGAAGCATAAATGACCCGAAGCAGAAGGTGTCTTGACTCGAAGAAAACCCTGTTTTGTCTCGAAGCAAATGAAGGGAAACTCGGGTTGGAGACAAATATTGTTGAGTTGTTATGCAGTGATGACCTGGGGCATAAATTGAGTTTGGAAATCATTTGTGAAAAAAAAAATGGAAAGGTAGGATGTGCATAGGTATGGAATAAGCATGAACTAGCCAGAGAAAGAAGTGGTGCACTCGTACTCATAAATTTTGCAGTCGTGTTTTAGGAAAAATTTGGTCGAGCAAGTCAAAATTTCTTTTTCCTATCTTTAATTTCTCGTTGACTATAAAATCTAAAGTCGCGTTCCTATATTTTGAAATTTTGTTCTAGATCTAAATCTAGGCGACGCCCGGGAAATTTGACCGTTACTCTCTGTTAGTCTGTACCGGTGAATTGTCATTTTTGAATTCAAATTTTCTGCAACATCCAAGTGAGTATTTCTCACCAGACATACGTATTTATATTTCGTAAATTATTGCAAGTGTATGTGTAATTTGTATTTCACTATTATCTGTCTGTAGTGTAATATAGAATGATAAACCCCATTAAATTGACACCCCATCAGTTATTTGTATGTTATATGATATCTGCAGTTATATTATGTTATTATTTACTGCTTAAATCACCACTGCAAGTTCCCTGTTATTATAGATGGTATGGGCTGAAATGATAGGCCTAATTGGTTATTATTGTTCACTTGTTCGGTTAACTGCTGTAAATTATCTTGGGATTGCGGGTTCGAAATGATAGAACCCGGAGTTGTGTAAATATCGGATTGAAATGATATAGATCCGTTTCACTTGACCTAGGCTAGAAAATCTTATACAGGCCCGTGGTTTATATATATTATTTTCTGGAAATATTTAAATTATTTTTAAGAAATTGAGGATATTCTAGTAAAATTTTTATAATGTTTTTAAATGTTAAAAATAAATAAATATAGAATAAAATTTTAGTATAACTTGTTCCAAAAATTCTGGAGTTTTGAAAGAATAAGATTTAAATTTAGAGAATTATATATATATAACAAGTTATATTTAGAAATAGATTTTAAATCTAAAAATCTACAACCGCATTTAAATGCTATCTTTTGAAATTTGACTAGGTTAAACTCATAACTTTAGACAGCATTTCCTGAATGCTGTAGAAATTAAGATGGATTTATTTGAAAATCTATGGAAGATTTTTGAGAATAAGTTAAACTTTGGAATTTAAATATGTAATAAATAAAAGAATCTAGAATTTAGCTTGGATAGATTTAAAAGAAAAATATGATTTCTATTATAAAAGAAATAAATTCCAAATTTGATTGAATAAATTGAAATGGTATATTTTTAAAGAAAATGTTTAAATCAAGGATTTGGAAAATTTAAGGTATTTGAAATATATATTGATTTGGAAAAAATAAATACCATTTTCAAACTATAACCACGGGTTATAATAACGTTTGGTTGGCAAAGAGACCGGGATCGGATATGGACATACTCTCTGTCGATACCGAAAACCACTTTGACAACCATGTACGCGGTGGAGATTCCAGAATGAAGTAGGTTGGTGGTGACGGTTTCTTAAAGGTATATACGTGGACCCGACTCCCGTGAGTTGGCTTAAGGTGGCTAAAACAGGAGCGATTCTTGGATTAATGAGGTAGCTCCTCTGATCGAACGCACTTCTTCGTATGCCATTCTATTACTCTTGTGATTGTTTTGGTGCGCACCTTTGATTTGGGAGTGTTGTTCGAGGTGGGCGGTTGCTGCGGCTTCGCGTTACCACCGGTCCGGATGGCAATTGGTATATCTACCCTGGCATTGCCTAGTTGTGCCGTGTCACCTACCATATCGAGCCTTGTACGAGTTTAGTTTTCTCCCGTAGCCCGTGTGGTATCCTCTAGTTGCTTCCCGATCAGGAGGAGCTATGATATTGGATGGACTACTGGGACTATTACGTGTTAAGGGCTATATGGGTAACCCCTTAACGCTATTAAAAAGTAAGTTTATTTTAATATAGACACTATTATAATAGCGCAATATACTATATAGTAAATAGTTTAACGGATCCTTAGAGGATGGGCGATCCCAAGCATCCTTTAAGTTACTTGCTCTTTACATTACAGTACACTTGATTTAGCTTACATTATATAAGTATGTATGTCCTGACTCGAGTGTTTTGTTTTATTGTATGCTCGGGTCAGCCTGAGTTGCAGATTCAGCTTTTCTTTCTGGAGCTAGGACTAGATCACTCTTGCTAGTTGGAAGCTTCTTCGTCTTTATATATTTTGTAATTCAAGACATTTGGGAACTATTTTTGCTTATGGCTTAAAAATTGTACTAAAGATTTGTAAACAATGTATTTCTGTTGGTAATGGTTTTCAGTGGCTTCATGAACCACTGTATTATTTTATATTCCGCTGTGAGATTCTGATATCTGTGTCTGTGATTCTGTGTATTTGGTTTCATTTGTTCCGTAGCTATATTTACAATCTATTATTTTGAACTATTCCAGCTTGACATGTTCTATTATTGTCGAATTCGAATGGTACAAAATAGTGGGTCGTTACAACACGGCACAACTAGGCGATGCCAAGGTAGATATACCAATTACGCTTTCGGATCGGTGGTAACGCCTAGCAGCTACTAGCGCCCACCTCGAGCCACACCCCCAAAATCAAAAGGGTCCCAATCAATCACAAAGTAATAGAATGGTATCGAATGAGTGTGTCCGATAAAAGGTGCAACCTTCTTAGCCCGTCGATCGCTCCTGTTTTAGCCACCTTATGCCAACTCACGGGAGTCAGGTTCACGTATATACCTCAAAGGAACGCCACCGTCATCCTACTTCATTCTAGAATCTCCACCGTGTACACGGTTGTTAAAGTGGTTTTCGGAGTTGGCAGAGAGTATGACAACTTCCGATCCCGGTGTCTTTAACAACCAAACGTTATTATTATACCATGTTCATTTCAAAATAATTTGCACTTTAAAACCAGAATATACTATCCATTTCAAAACCATATAAATACGATATCATTTCCATTTCAAAAACCAAACCAATATGATACTATTTTTATTAAAACCCAAAATAATATAATATCATTTTTATTTCAAATATATCCTTTTTTACAAAATCATAGCACTTTCAAAGTTATACACATCGAAACCAAACACTTGAAATTATAACACTTCAAATCATAATACATTGAAACTCGTAACTTTGAAGCCTAACTTCCATCACTTAAATGGTTTAAATATTAAAATACTTTATATAATAAAATAGCTTCTTCAATTTCATAAATCAATTCCAAAACAACTCGAATTTCTAAATTTTAATTCCAACCAAATCCTAATTCATAAGTATCCATTCAATTCAGTTTCCGAATAAACTCTTCCAAATTATATCGATTTCAAAACAGATTTGATCCACAGGATAAACCATTTCAAATTCAATATATTTCAAACTTTAAGTATTCAACGCTTTCAAAACTAAGTTTGGTAATTTCATATATATATATATATATATATATATATATATATATCAAATCCAATTTTCTAATATTTGAAATATTTTACTTAACAAATCCATTATCATTTTAAGTAAAACCCAAATTGCAAATAGCTAAATATTTCCTTTAATTTATTTATACTTGAAATATTCATTTAAATCATCTTGAACAAAATCAAGTTATAAAAGTCATACCTTTTAAAATTTCAAACTTACTAAATTTCCAATCAAACTTATTTGAGTTCAATTCTTAAATAAATTTAGTTTCAGGATAATTTCAAATTTATCTTCCAAACTTAATTTATTTAAATCATTATAAACTCTATATAAAATATAATTTAATTACCTAACCATATTACCCTTAAAAAAATCGAACTTTATTATTAAACTCATTCTATATTGAAACAATTTATACATAGCTTAAAATCAAGAATAAAATAACATTTATATAATATCTAAAATTAATTTTGATATAATACCATATATTTCTTTACAATACCTAGAAATTATTTCAAAAATATTTTATACATAGACCATGGTGTCTGTATGTAATTTTCTATTCTATGGCCAAGTGATAAAGATATTTATCATTTCAATCCGTAATTTAAAATATAAATACGGTTATATATCATTTCAAACCGCAATCCCGAACGAAATAAAAAACTCATAACAAACTTGCAGTTTATAACAATATAAAATACAACATCCATTCATCCAATCTCAATCATCAAACATTATCGCAATCATCATTCAATTTAAACAATAACATCAATATATAACAGATAATAAGTAACTGGTATTTACTAGCAGTTTATATTCAATATAAATAAAATAACAATTTAACTGGAAGTTTATATGCAATAATAAATTAAATAATAATTTAACTGGCATTTTATATGCAATAATAAATTAAATAACAATTTAACTAGCAGTCTGTATGCAATAATAAATTAAATAACAATTTAATTCAATAAATTCAATTTAACTAAGATGATGATTAAAATTTTGCCAAACAGTCATAAATAAATTTCTAATCACATCTAGAAATTTTAGAAGTTGTGAGTGGGTTAAAACACTCACCTTTCGAATTTGAATTGAATTTAAATCCAATTTAAAACAAAAATTTGAACAGTATCAGAATGCGTCCAAATCAGAGTCAGAATGCCCGGAATTTCAATACAATCCTAATGGAGAAACCACGCATAAATCGGACATCGTATGTAAAAATTATGATCGCTAAAAGTTATCTAATTTAAATTTCAAAACAATTAAAATAATAAAAAAAAATTACACGTCACATACACTTCTCTCTCCAGCACGTTGAACCGAGCCTCAGCACACGCATCTATTAGGTTTGAACCCAAAACATCATCGTTGACCGAACATTTAACCACGTCCATCGGCCACCAGGCGCCGCCGTAGGCCATGCCGCCGCCAGGAGCTCACCCTGGTCCCCTCTACATGCCGTCGTGGGTCCGATTCCCGCTAGCATCGTCGGCTGCCGCCCTCTTCGAACCCTAATCCAATTATTCATGGCAATCTAATTGTTAAATCGCCACACAAATCGCACCGATGGACAGCGCACAAGACTCTCTACAAAACCCATAAATTGATTCGACGATCGGACGAGTTTGATCGATGCACGATGAACGGCCGTAACTTGATCATCAATTTGTGGACAAACATAGACTCAAACTGGAAAACAAATTTCAGATTTGAGATGCGCTCGTCGAGAGCTTCAAATCAATATATAATTCGATATAGTTTGAGGAGATTTAATTTTGAAGTTGTATTTTGAATTGAAATTGGATTGGGAAGATTAGGGTTTTCAGCCATTGAGAAAGAGGAGCACAGAAATTTCTGTATGTATAGAAATGAGAAATAGAAAGGCTGTTAGGGTTTATAATCAGATATATATAGGCAAATCTGAAATTAGAATGGACCGGATTGATTTGGATCGAAAGTTGAACGATAAATGGCCCGAAAAGCCCGTTTCGACTCTGGAACGAAATTGGGTCAACACATGTATCAAAATAGATGTTTTGAAATATTTTAAACACGATGGAATAAGTTTCAAGTCCTAATTCCATGGTATGAAGAAGTTATGCTAAAATCAAGTCATTTCAAATTGATTTCAATTGATTTCAATTTCATTGATTTCAATGCGTTCCGAGTCCGTTCGATCAAACGATAAGTCTGATTGCTACGAAACTTGAAATCCTACAATAATTTACTGTTACGGATCCGATGAAACTAGTTTCGTCGAAATCTGAGTTAGTGGCCAAAATGGCTATTTTTCAGTCAATTAAATAATTTAATATTAAATTAATTTAATCACTTCTTCAATTCAAATTTAATTATCTATCATCTCAATCATTTCTGACTACAAATAAACTTAAAATTTATTAAACAATATTTCCATATCAATCAAATAAGGATTTATTGCAAAATTTATAGTGTTTACCTTCAATTTAAGTAAATTTAAATAAATTATATTTTAATTTCAAATAAATAAATTAATTTGTTTTCAATCGCTTTATTCAATCAATCATTATCTTATGGATAAATTTAACATTAGTATATATCCAATTACCCTTATTAGGGTCATCAACTAAATTCATATTAACGTAGTTTTTAATTGCATTTAATTGCAATAGATTTAAATCTAATCTAATAGATTAAATAAATTGATAAACAATTAATGATTGTCATCATTTGCCTAATTTAATCCCATTCATACTTTATTATCAAACAACAAATACTATAATTACTTCATTATCAAATTACCGATTTCTATTTCTTTCAATATTTAATTACCAAAACCCTATTAAGTTAACAAATTTAATTATCCAAATTTACGGATCATTACAATATGTATACTCTTTTTCATTGTATTGTAGGTATGATATTCTTAGCTACATTCTAAAAGTGAGACCCGTGGAATATAAAATTGTATAGTATTGTTGGCTTAAGTGTTTTAGTTTGATGTTTAGTCTGAATTTAAAACTTGTGTCCTTCGAACTAAAATTAGTCTGAGGTTTTTCCTTTATACTAATTGCCTCATTTATTAACATCTTCTTAGATACTTTAGCTTAGTACTTTTATGAATAATGTAATTATATTAATCAAATTCATACATTATTTGAATTGAATGAAAATTTAATTTCTCACGACAAACAATGTGAATATTATCATTAGTTCGAACAATACTAAAATTAAGTGCTATGACATGTGATATAATGAACTTTAATTTGTTTACATTCAAATTTAAAAGAATAAATATGCGCTCATTGGTCCGATTTGGAAAAAAAAACATAGTAGATGAATAGTAATACTTGGCAACTCTCCCATCTTAGTTTAGTTGTGCATTACATAAAAATACAGCGACCATCCAAACACGGTTGAAAATATAAAGGGGTTTTTCTTTTTAATATTGGAAATATAGAACAATTATTTATATTTTTTTCTTTACAATAGGTTTGAGGCAAGGCCCACACAATTTATTGGACCAAGAATTACATGCAAGAATGAGCATAAATACAGTAGAATATGTTCGATACAAAGTTATATTTCTTGCAATTGCTGCACTTTGTACTGCAAACTATTTGTATAACACCCAAAACTCCAATCAATAGTTCTGTAAAAGTAGTATATTGGCTAGCTACAAAATGAATATATTTTTAAAACATGAAAAGAATCATCGAAATGTTATATAACTATTCCTCATCTGATCATACATCAATTAATCCTCTTTCCTCATTCTTGTTGTGAACCAAACTCCGGATGAACCTGAAAAAGGAAATTGCTAAAGTGTGAGCATTCATTTGTTCAAACAGAATAAATAAACCAACCGAACCAAATAAGTTTCATCATTTTGGTTTTTGATTTTATTAGTTAATTAGTTGGATTTGATTTATATTTTTGTATCTGGTCTTTAATTGGTTTTGTTTTTCAATTTTTTGAAACCAAACTCGAACTGTTAAATAGACGAATATAAAACTTAAATTATTTTGAAAGTACATAAATATCATTGCAATATTATTATTTGTATTATTATCGTAATAATACTATTTTCTTTCAATTTCATGTTAATATTTTTAGTAAATGAATTATAATTACTATAGCATCATTGTATATTTAGATATGCAAGGATTCGATTGACTGTCTTAATTTCATAATTACATTTCCAACAAAAATTCTATTGGTTATCTAAAGAATGATCAATTAAACCAACCAAACCACCGATTAGTTTCAATTTGGTTGGTTTTCTGAAATACTGGTTTAGTTTGGTGCAGGTTTTGTTTGTTGAATGGTTGTTTTGATTTTAACATTGATTGTCGGTTTCCAATCAAGCTAACCATTTGCTCGCACTTAACGGCAGAGTAATTTGCTACCGAATAAAGGTTAATAACCTAGCACCCCTAAATTGTTGTCGATTAGTGACTCGAAGACTTGTTAAAATAGTAATTTATGATTTCAATTTAGTACAAATAGTCGACCGAAAGTAGATTCATTTGGAACATAAATTAAAAATTAATGAATGAGGATAAACAAAAAAAAATCTCAAGGAACATGAAACGTTAATTGAAAAACCATAATAAAAATAAAATAAAGGTGAAAATTAAAGTGGAACTGTGTGCAAAAAAGAAAAAATTCGACCTATGAATCACAAAACAGAAAGAATTTGAAATGATAATAATTCAGATATCACAACATCGTGTGTCTGGGTTTTCAGTTTATTATAGATTTTATATTATAACAATAACATGGTTGAAGGATTAGTATTAAAATAAATTTCAGTTTAAGTTTTATAATAAAATTAAAAACATTTTCTACATATATAAGAAGGTAAAGAAAAATAAATTGAAAAGGATAATCATTTTTATTCAAAATGTAAACTAAAAAGATTAAAACTCTTCAAAAATGCAAATATTGTGTTGAAAATCATAATGACTGAAAGAAAATGAAAATTGAAGAGTTATGATAAAAAATAAGACAATTAAGAAAAGCACAAAAATTGGGGGAAAACTTAAAATACCACATCATTGTATATTTATTCTACTTTATAGTAAGTAATTAACTGTTATCAAAATAATTTTCAAATTCAATTAAATAAAAAAATTTGGTCAAAGACCCTTCTAAAATAAAAAAATTAAGTAAAAAAAGATTAAAAGTACATTTTTCTGAATATAAAAAAAAGTAAACAGTAATCTGAAGTTATTATAAATGGAAGAAAATTTTTATTCATTTAAAAAAATCATAATAATAGAACAAGTGAAAATGAAAATTAAAGAGGAACAATGATTTGAAAAGTGAGAAGGCAAGCAAAAGGAAGTTAAATTTAAAAAGTCATACCGGGCGTGGAGTCTAAAGTAATGGATGTTCTGAGTATTTAAGTTTAATGCCATGAATTTTTTATGCAGTCAAATATGAAATTAGAAATGCATTATAATTTATAAAACCAGAGGTTCAAAAATTCCAGTAACCAAATGAATGTATTGCAAACATTGTAATTTTCAGGTTTAAACTGACTGCAATAACAAAAGTAAGCTCACACATAAGTCATAACACCAACTATAATTGAGATAATTGTTACCGACCATAAATGAGATGATTGAATATTTACCTGTAATGCCGGCATGGACCTTGGACTTCGATCTTCATTCAAGATAAAAGAAATATGCTTAAGTTCTCCTCTACTCGTGGTAAGTTCATCCAATATTTCAGCATCACATACATCAACATTACTATTGTCAACTTCAAGATAAGAGTTATCCCTTTCCTGTTCAGACATATATTATCCGCCATTAGGTATTTGCAACAAGTGATGATTACACTATCATAAACATTTTAAGGCAACAGATGTTATACAGCCTATTATTTAATAATGTGTATAAATTTGGACTTGATTTGTTTGACAATGTGGCGAGTAAGCTGTTTTGCAGTAAATCAAAAGGTAATATTACCTGAAATGACAGTCTTTGCTCGCGAAGTGATACACCAGCCATTTCTTCATATTCAGCAGCATCTAGCTCCCACAAGTCACGAGGGTGAAAATATTTCGGTAGAACATACTGTCTTATGCTAATTAAAATGAAGAAAGGCAACGGGAACAATATTCCCGCGACAGGTATCCAAGTAATGCCAAAACATAGCATTAGATATATGAGTTGGAAAATTGTGAAAACTGCTATCTTTCTGAAGGGAACTGATTCAACGAATGATGCATGTACTCCTTCCAAAACTCTGCAAAACAGTTAAATGGTGTCAAAATCAAATGCTACTATTAGAGGAGATGTGGATAATTCATAGTTTTATAAATCCCAAAACAAGATATGATCATGTAGATATATGCTTTTATTTATAATGTTACCATACTCTAAAATCTTACTTGTATCGGCGACCAGGAGACACAAAGAGAAGTAATAGCCTTTCCCAAAATTGGTTCCCAGGCAGACTATCTATAGCCATGTAAGCAAAATATCCCCATAACACTGAAGTTGGTATTTTCTTGATAATCGGCATTGCACCAATACAAACACCTACCAATAGGGATTGGAATAGGTTGGACACTCTTTGCTCATTAACTCTAACAGGCAAATATGCATCTATGAGCTTTTCTGGATCAAACGAATCTTTTGTTCCACCATTAAGTTTTTCATCTCCCATGACAGCATCCTTTAAACTTTTTAATTCTTTTGCAACTACATCTTCCTGCATGATAACAAATACGTTAACTACGGACAAAGCTTTAAAACTTTTCAAACGAGGAATCTAAGAAGTAAAACCTAAAAGCAAAAGATATGGTAAGTGACATTGGCACATAACATGACTGGCAAAGCAAGACAATGTGATCTCCAAGGATCAGCGAATGGAAAATGCAATGTGATACGCAAAAGGATCAAATCACTATGACATGAAAATGCTTTCCACCAATAATCTCAATTTATGCTCCGGTATCTAGAATAGGATCATGATAATGTGTATTTAATGTACATTATTTACCAACAATTGTTATTTCATAACCAAACATAAGTAAAAAGTATGGAACAATTTCGTCAGCATTATAAAACATAAGTCGTGATTACATTGGCGTCTTAAAAGATAAACAATGATTGTTTCATTGTGAAACAGTTATTGTTGTTAGTATGGACTCAATGGGCAACCGTCAATATTTCCCTTTCATTATGAGAAGCAAGATTTAATCCTAGAACAGAAATTGGTGAGATTAAGATCTTCAATATTGATTAAAGAAATAGCAATCATAAGGCCACCTAAAATCAGAAGTTGAATATCTTCGACAAAATACAAGTGTTCAACCTAAGAAAGGATTAAAAAAACTTTATTGCATAAAAAAAATTATATAAAAAATACTCGTCAAACTAAGTGAGAAAAGAACATACAGTTTGGTCATTGTCCATTTGTATGAAAACATCTTGCATATTGTCATATATTTCTAAATTGCTGGCCTGTTTTTTGATGCTCTCTTTGGCACTTTCAACCAGTCTCTTCCGAATCAACTGGAAAAAAATGTTATTCGCATATGATGAAAACGTCATTGTTAACTAGGCATCTTTTAGATATCACGTACCTGTCCCTTAAGAACAGCAAGACTCTTAGTGTGCATAGGAGATTGTGGTAGAACTCCGTTTGAAGGGGGAATGCCAAGCAATCCACAAATCAAAACCTGATACCATAATAAACAATACTTAATATGCAACTTATGTATTCTGATAATAAGGATATAAATTAAATTTAGTTACCATGACACCCAGGACCAAAATGTCATAATGGTAGGCAGAGGGCTTTCTAAGATTGAATTCTTTCTGTTGCGCCAATTGTGATGCCACGCTGTGGTCAAAGAAATATAGGCCTGCAACCATCATAGCAGGAACGATTGCAGCAAAAACATATGCAACAGGAACTGACATCATATCCTGCATAATTGGATTAGAAAATTATACTTCAGTGTCTGAATGACAGGATATGGATGCGTAACACATGTTTTGTGTAGGAAGGATGTATTTGAACCTACATAATGTACCAGGTTTATTTATTTTTCAAATAAATATATCCACAAGCATTAGTTTATTATTGTGGATTATTTATTAACAGGATTAAAATACTATCGACCAAGTTATGCAAATTAAATAAAGACTTGTTCTGCTGCATTCGAAGTGGCAGTAGCATGAAAAAGCATAGAAGAATAATAAATTGGTTGCAATTTGATTTAGCAGAAAATTTTAGTGAAGCAATGAAAGGCATCATCAAAAAGAAAAAGAAAAAACATTAAAATGGTAACAATCTTCTAGTATATTAGAGAAATAAAAAAGTGGACATATTATTCCACTAAGAACGCTTCACTTCGGCGCTGTTTTGAAATATGAGATGCATAATTTTCAAAGTGGATTATAATTTTTGAGTTCATATCAAAATAGAGAGAAAACACTACAGAAACTAAAATTTATACTATATACTACCTATCCATAATATAAATACTTTAGTGTGTGCATTGATACTTGGTATATGAATGTTTGGGCAGTAAATTCAGAACAGTATGTTTCATGGTTTGAAATTCCAGCGGAATTCTGGTTATTCCGGTGATTCCGTTCCAGTTCCACTCATAACCGGAACGGAATCTGGTCAAAATTCTGGTTCCGGTCTAAATTTCAGATTTGCTTTTCAAATATTGAAAAAAAACTTATAAAAAGTAAAAAAAAAATACAACTAATATATAATGATTAAAAAAAGAAAACAAATTAATCGGGACAATAAATAAATGGAGAAGAAATCATATAGTTTCATAAAAAAAAGTTGTTATACTTTTGTTAATTTACATCGAATCATAATAAAAAATACAAAATTTTTAAATATCAAGTGAACAATACAGGATCTTGCATAATGGATTTTTAATTAAAGTGTGTATTTTATATGTAATGTAAAAAATGTAGTATAAATTTATGACAATATTGGATATTTATTAGCTTATATAGCAAATTAAAGCAAAAAAATATACCGGAATTAAAAAATCGAAATTAAAGCGGAACTTTCGAAATTTTCAAAACGGAACCGAAAATTTTAAAATTACCAATGGCCGAAACGGAAATGGAAAACGGAATTTTGAACCTTACTATGTTTATAGGCTAGTAAAGTTAATTAGCAAAATTAAAACTATAGATCTATTCATATTGCCACAGGCTAAATGAGGATGATTAAAACAGTACAAGTTACATAAGAGTGTATCAAAAATTTCCATGACTGTGTTACCTTCGCAACTGACCAATGTTTCACTGATTTAGGATCCCAAGGAAGAGGGCTAAAAAGCCTTCTTGGAACACCAGATGGCAATTTGCTAGGGGTTGCATATGACATAGCTGTCCACACAACAACCATCAAGGGAACTCCATAATCAGCAATAAAACCACGTAGCCATCCTGCATAATAGTTTAGAACTATAATTAGTACAAAACGAACTATAATTACACAATTATATCCAACTGCATATATCTTTCTTATGATTACAACTAATTTTTACAAGCATAAATTTTGTACCGAAACAAGTAAACCTGAGTTTATACGACTGTAGGGAAATTAGAAAGATAACTCAAATGGGTGATAAAACTTTTGCGGTATCAGTAAGTCTGCCAGTCACGAAGTTGATAAACCGCAAACATGGATGTAACTGAAACCTGAGAAATAAATTTGGTTAAATTGTAACAAACCTGTGCCATACTTCCATGACCTTGCCCTTCTGCTCTTCAAAGCAGTATAAAGTAATCCAAAAGAAAATATTACTCCCATCAGTCCATTTGTATACAGCCATTGAAATTGGTTGATAGGTAAATTTTTGTCCTCGTCTTTAGGTACATTAAATTCACTTACTATTCCCTACAGTTTTAAGAAGAAAAAAGTTCCAACATAAACTCTAGAATTTCTCTGTTCAAAATGTAAAAAAGTTATGAATTCAATATATATGTATACATGTGTGCATAAATACGTGTATGTGTGTGTATCTATGTGTGTGTATCCACACACACATATACATACACACACATACATACACACACACACATAATACGTATACATGTATATACATGTGTCTATATGTGTGTACATGTGTCTGTGTGTATGTGTGTGTGAGAGTATATACACACACGTGCATATACATGTATATATAGACACATACATACACGCACATATATACATACACACACACATATACATATGTATATATAGACACACATAACACACACACACACGTAAATGCATATTTACGCACACACACCCACACAAACACGTGTATGTGTGTGCATGCAAGTGTGTGTGTGTATCTAATAAAAAAACAGCAGCAGCAATAGTAATACACCATACCTTGATTGCTTCTTGAATGAAAAGGACGGTGATTAACATCCCAAAAAGCTCCCCTGCAACTCTGGTGAATCTACTTATGATAGAAGACGCATTGAAAGCGGCAAGAAGAAAGAGCATCAGAGCAGTCCATACACATACCCTGCAGAACATTTCATAATGAATAAAGCAAATGAATCAAGTATGTTGACAGAGGTAAAATAGTCATGCGACATATGCAATACCAGCCAGACCAAGCTAAGAACAAATGACCTCCCAAATCCACTCGGCCTTTTGCAAAATTGTACAGATACGTGTACATGATAACAGTTGGCTCTGCAACTCCTACTATCAACAATGGCTGGCCTCCTAGTAATGAATGAATTATTCCACAAAGTGCCGTAGAAGCCATAGTTTCAACTGTGCTCAGTGCTCCATCTAAAAAAAGTATATAATATAACAAACAAGAGCAATAGTTTATTAACAAACTAAAAAAATACAATCTAAAAGACTATTTGAAAGAAAAGACTGTATATACCTGTATCTTTACTAAGTTGCTCTCCAAAAGCAATGACTGGAAGTGCTGAAGCAAAAAAGATATACATGGTAGGTGCCAGTATCCTGGAATAAAAGAATCATGGCGTTTTTACAATGATAACACATGTATATGATAATTCCATGATGGAGAAATATTTGCTACAACAAACCTGAAACCAGAATGAAACCCTCCAACCCAATCATGGCGATAGCATGAGGCTCTTCCTTTGACATCGGTAATAATTCCCCTGAATGGAGTTCTAAGGTGTTCCATTTCTGAGTAGTCGACAGAAAAATTATTATGTTGTCTATCTATATATACATGCATAAAAGTAGGTTTAAGTAGCCACTTAAATTTAGCTCCCATTATCCCCTTAATGTACACCATTGAATAAAAGAAATCAAGATAACCGATAGATTGAATTACAATGACGTGAAAATTAACGGGTTCAGTTGATCATTCATTTATTATTATTTTTATACTCACCATTATTAACATTCATTGATTATTTAGAGAATAAAGGAGGACAAAGTTTTAAAAGAGCTACTAAACCTTAGCTCCTACATATTATTGTGGTACAAGCGTTAAAATATCAGATGAATTGTAGCTAACTCAATTGAAACGTCTTAGCGGGAAGCATTTTCATGAACATAATTTCCATGGTGCATGTTATGTTTCATTCTTCTATGACTATTTATATGATTAGTGTAGCGTTGGGTCAAGGAAAAATGATAGCGTATTTCAGATGAGAACGTCAAAAGAAAAGGTAAACCCTTAGAAGTTTGAATTTAATCAAGCACACATGGACAGATAATTGTAATATATGTGAAAGGAAGAACATATTGGTTTAAACAAAGAAGACAACCTACAAGTTACACATTTATTTAGCGTAAGTTGGACTAGGTAGTGATGTTTGAATTTCGAACCATGAAATCTTTTGGAGCCTAGCTAGGAGAAATAGAAGTGACTCAAGTGAGTATGTAAGGAATAGCCATCATAATGTGGACATAGCAGAGGACTAATGCTCAAAATATTCAGTTGAAGGGGAAATTGCCACGCTAAAGCTATAAATATGAGAGGTGTAATTTGCACAAGTTTATTGGATAAGAATATGCCGTGTCCAAGTAGAAATTGCTGCCTATTTTGCCTTTATCATATTCACCTTTTTAGCAAGTATCATGTGATTAGAGAAAGGCCAGCTGTGGAATAGTGACAAAGGTAAACATAGTCTAAAATTTAAATATTGGGCCTTTCATATTGCACCCATCTAGTTACTGATTTTTCTGTTCTTTCATGTATTCTGAGTGTTATGTCACTGATTTTTCATTCAGCCCAACCCAATTCATGTGTGATTATTTGTGAAACCTTATTAGTTGCTAAAATAAATTATTAACCAAAATTGAAAATGGTAATGGAAAAAACTAGTAACCAGAGTAATAACTCCCCATGTTTACTATTTAAGATATCGTATGGCAGGGTTCCTTTGACTGAAATAAGGTTGCAATCTCATACACCTATTTGGTGGATATGTGTGTGTACACACACAGACACACATACATACATATTATTGTACGTATTAACAACACTACAAAATTGGATAAAGAAAGAATAACGTCAAAAGATTTCGGAAGTAAGATTTCTGTGTATATCAAGCACATGTTGTTGAAAAATAAAAACGAAAAAAAAAAGGCCTTCCCACTTATTTTTATGAATATTTTAACCAAAGTACACTTCTTCAACTTTAAAATCCATTTACACTGCCCTTCTTTTTTCTAACTTGTTTTGGAATCTTATTGTTCAGAAAACATGTTAGCAGAAATAAACAAATGAGAAAAGGTCTTTGCTTTGAATTTTCTCAACATAGTATTACGGAAAAAAGTCAATTTTAAATAGCTAGGATTGTCATGTTTGAACAGGAATAAATTCCACGTTTATAAAAAAATTCTCTCCCCCTCACGCGTTATTAAGAAACTCATACAAAGCCCACCTTAACCACAACAGTTTGCATGTACTACAAATAGATAAACCAAAACTATTTTTCAATAAATAAATAAACATTTTTCGATAAAATCCTTTTTCAATTTATAGCACTTCAAAATTATTTTTCTTCAGAAATTTCACGTGCTTTTGAATTTAGAGATCATGTGACTTTAAAGTAAAGCAGTATTGAATAAGGTCGTGAATTTTATTTTGACCAACTATTTTAAGTAATGAACTCATGTGTAAATGCTCAGTTTTCATACTACATTTTCCAACCGTGTTATGAAATTCTAGCCTAAAATCAAATTTTGAATAAATTATGCATGATATCGACTTAATTGAGCAGAGACAAAATCTATAAGACAGTTGAAGCCCCAACTAAGGTAAAAGGGATAGCAAATCCACACACAGAGAGGGAGGGAGGGAGGGAGAGGGAGTCGGGCCAAAACCAATTCTAATGTTTGATCGGTTGAAAAACGGCGGACATTACAAACCAGTTTATCATCAAGCCAAATCATTTACTTACAAATGCAAAGAGAAGCTTTTATGTGAACTATAACCGCATCAACTGCAGTAAACTTAGAAAATAATCAGAAAAATCAAGTTAAATGTACAAACCTTGGGTTGAAGAAATAGGCGACTTAAAATCACCTTTACCTCCTCTTGAATTGTAGTCGCCTAATCACCCGAATGGAAACCCTAAAAAAAAACTGCCTTAGAATTTAATTTATAATGATATCAGATTATTGAGAATTGAAATGAAGAAGCAGTAATCTGCTGGTATTTATAGCAGAAGTTGAAGGGCTTTGAAAAAAAAAAACCCGCGGTAGCGGACGGCCCAATGTGTAGCTTGGCACGTGGTCTTCATCAGTCGGTTAAATTGGTGTGGTCTGGGTGCCTTTTTTTTCAACAACTTTGTAAGAGACAAGCCACTACCGGGAAAAAATTTGCTAAAAACTGAGGTTATTACTTATATTTTGTAAATTAGTTGTGAATTTAATGTGATGATTACTTTGAATCTGTCATTTTAATGTTCATTAATGCTGCACGTCCATGTGTGTGTATATGTGTATGTATATGTATATGTATGTATGCGTGAGTTGTTTGAATTATTTTAGAAATTTTGATTAATTAGAAATAAAGTATGCTTTCTCAAAGTATTTATGAATGAAGAAACTTTGTACGACGGGTCCCGGTCACTAATTAAAATAAACAAAACACTTCTACCTAGTAATTTACGTAAATTAGGTGCTGCGTGTCTATTTCTTTCATAGGTGGTTGTTATTCGCACACTCTTATTTCAAATCTGCACCTCATTAACTATCAATATTTAAAGCATATTAACTTTTTTAAGAAATATCGTATTAACAAACCGTTTTAGCAATTGAATTACAAATTTATTACCTTTCTAATGATATGTATTATAGATATGCAAAACGCAAAATTTCAAAACTCATTTTCTCAAATACAAAATTTAAGAAATTCACTATTATAATATATTATTTCACTATATTTTAACATGCAGTTAAGAACTACGTTAATATACAACAGATTTTAACTGCGTTTTATAAAACCCAGTTAAAAGCTGTTGCATATTAATGCAGTTCTTAACTGCATTTAGGAAATGCGGTTAAAAATTGCATTAATATGCTGCAGTTTAATTGCGTTACTAAAATGCAATTAAAACTGCATTTTAGTGGTGTGGTTTTTAACTGCATCTTAGAAATGCAGTTAAAAATTGCATTTTAATGATGTATTAAACTCAGTTTTTTACTGCTTTACTAAAATGTGATTTTTAAATGCATTACTAAAATGCAAACTGTTATATAAAATTATGTTTTTAAAAGTTTTATTTTTAGATATCAACAATGCATATCATTCGAAAGTTTATTAAATTTGTGAATTAATGGTGAAAACGATTCTTGAATCCGATTAATCTACAAAAAGTTATCCCATTTTAAAGATTGAAAATAAATGACTTGGCGAATGTCGGGTGTGATGTTAGAAAAGCCGATATCTAATTTATATAATTAGTGACTAAGTGACCCGCTTTACAATTCAATTATGAAATAGAGACCCGAGATTAATATTCTAATTTTATTATGGAGTAATATTATATTTTTAAATAAATTTTAATATGACACTAGTTTATATTTTATACCACATGACGATAAATTGCATTTACTTTCATCATAAAAGCACTGAATGTAATTGTTTTGGTAACAAATTACTTAACTTATTATCATAAATGCCCTAATTGCATCGGTTATAATAAATTAAATGATGCAACTTGTTTACGTTTGAATAAGAAAAGGTATATAGTTTATTATGATGCATTTATGTTTGATGATTGCTAATATTTTTTATGTATAACTCATACTCGTTGAAAATATGTTTCACTTTCATGTATTGGATCGGGTAGTAGTTAAATAAGATATGGACATTCCAAAGTCAATATTTATTGCAAATATTATGTACTTCTATATTTTAATTAATGTCAATTTTTTTTGTTATGAAAATCATATTTTAGTATATGTTTTTCCTTTGTGTACATGTGTTGGAATTGGCATTAAGGTAATATACAAATAATAATAAACTATAGGTAAAGTGACATAGTAGCATTATATAGTTATGTTATGGTTCAGATATACATCATAGCTGTGACATTCATTCATGTTATTACATACAATATTTATTATGTCATTTATATATAATTTTATGTGGCATTTAATTCTGGCATTCATCTATGACATCTATTATGTCGTTAAGAGAACGTCATGAATACAATCAACAGCAATGATTAAAACACGTTGTGACATGGTTATAATTTTGAGTTTTTCAAGTATTTATAGGCCTAAAGCATTTTCAGGAGTGTTTTATATCACTCGAAATATATTTTACATGCTTTAAGAAATAAGTTCAAATATATTTTTGGTGTATTCTTGCAAACTAATTGTAATTATCCTACATTTCAATTAGCTAATTGAAATGACATGTCATCAAAATTATTTCTCTTATTTTAGTTGTTCATGAAAAAGTTTGATACATATGTATTTATTCATGTGGATGTTAGCCGACCCAAAGGACGGTCAATAGTTTGCCAAATTACTTACATATATATGATGATAAATATGCGACAATTACAATATTTTACAAGTAAATTATTAATCGACATAAATGAAGATTATTATTTGACTTAAATTTACTATCAATATTTGATCATTATAACAAGAATACCACTTACAGTTAATATCACTGTCCAAAGACTCGATATTAATGTTATACTGGGTATCTTGAGAAGAGACTTACCAATAATTTGAATTTACTATGATTGATATTGGATACTGTTATCTTATTCTAATTGTGCTAATTGAAGCAACATGTCATCAAAGTTACCTCTCTTGTTTCGGTTGTTCATGAAGGATGTTCGATATTTATGTATGTGTATTCATATAGATATTAGTCGGCCCAAAGTAAGACTTATATTTGGCAAAATCACTTTTATATGTGTGATGATAAATATGTGACAATTACAAGGTTTTACAAGTGAATAACTAACCGACCCAAAGGAAGATTGCTATTTGACTTGAATTTACTGTTGGTGCTTGAGCATTACAACAAGAGTACCACTTTCAATTAATATCATTGTCCAAAGACTTGGTATTAATGTTGTAATAGATATCTTAAGAAGAGATTTACTAATTATTTGAATTTAATATGACAGATTATTTGGATATGAGTGTTTGCGCCAAAATTGGTCACAAACACATAATTGTCGATGAAAGCACCCGTTCACAATTATAGATCACATATAGCAAGCTCATAGAGAATAAAATATGAAGAATGCTCAGAAAATTAAAAGGAAAGCAATAGAAACACACGATTTATAGTGGTTCGGCTATCTTCGGCCTACGTCCACCTTGAAGAGTTGCTATTTTATTGATTACCACTCGCCGTTACAAGAGTATAGATGATAATAATCGAGTTACAATGGAGTTCTGCAGAGTAACGACGTAGAAGAACCAAAAAGATCACATTTCTGAAGACCCCGGGCTGCTGTTATAGACGTGGACTGGAAATATCTGTCTCAAACTTCGGAAGACTCCTTCCATCACGTGGGTGGGCCTACGTGATCGATCCCTGGTCGTTTCGATTCGATCCATGATCGATACGAATGAGATTTGTATTAATCCAAATCTTGCCTAATCGATCCGAGATCGATCATGAACATTCCTGAGGTTGTATGCAAGCTATTGTGAAAATTTGGTAGCATTTGGACTTGTAGATTTTGAGTTATGACCGATGCAAGTTTGGATTTTCAATGTGCTGTCGGATTTATATCACTCTCATTCGCATCTCTTTTATTTGTATCGTTTTTAGGCACGTGATGACCAATGATGTGGTACTATCTTGTAGGATCGATCCACTTTCCATGCCGAGTGGCCAAGTCTACTTCCTTAGCAGGCTTCGTCTGTATCGAGGTGTCCCTTTTTCCTTCGTATCGTTGTAAGCTTGTCTCATTCGTATCGCTCTAACCTTGTCTCATTTGTATCGCACTAAGCTTGTCACATTTGCATCGCTCTAAACTTGTCTCATTCGTATCGCTCTAAGCTTGTCTCATTCGTATCGCTCTAAGCTTGTCTCATTCGTATCGCTCTACCGGATAACATTTTCGCATCGATTGATGGTTGATCGATACAAATATACATGAATAAGATCGATACATAATGGCTTCGATCGATGGACACTAAGCTGAGTTCAAGTGATGGATACGTAATGTAGGAGTGGGGTGGCTAAAAATGAGGCAGTCTTCCATGGATATGAACTCAATGGTCCTTCCTCGATGGATACGAAGCGTAACCGTTTGTTTAGAGGGATACGAAATCGATAATGCTTTTCCATGGACGCGAATAGGGTTGGTGCATGATGGATACGAATGAGGCCTACGAGTTGATGGATACCAAAAGAGTTGATTTAATGGATACGAAGGAGGCCGCCTTTGATGGATACAAAGTAGGTTGAATCATGATGGATGCGAAGTGAGGTTAGTGATGGATACGAACCACTATTCACATTGATGGATACGAATTGTAGTTGTTTTCGTTGACTTGCATTGATAGCATCCTGAGCATACGAACTCCGATTGACTTGAAATTTGAAATTGATGGCTCTCATATCTTTTCTTGTCGTACCATATCAATTGTAGCTCGATCCGAACTTGGGAAAAATTTGTTAGTATCCATAGAGAAACATGTATAACTGATCTTTGGGACAGATTATCTTTAGTTTTCAGTCAATTTTTTGGTGTCATGGCCTTACCAAAAGGCGGGATAACAATGAGCATTATGGTCTATCTTTATTTTTGTATTTTCAACTAATTTTACTAAAGTATCTATCAGTTTTAATAATTTTCTCATCTTGTTTAGGACTAACTCTTGGAACTAGTAAGAGAACATGTAGTTTGTTCTTGACTGCATGGATTTGCCCTTGCATTTAGGCGGATCATACCAACTTGGTATAGAGGATTCCCTTAAATTTTAAGATAATAAATAACATTTAGTGGTTATAATGTTTCAGTGGATGATGAAACCGTCTGTTTAGGAAAAAAGGTTTTTATATATTTCAATAAGAGAAAATTAAATGTGAATCGTATGGACCTTCTCTTTTAATATATAACTTCCAGCAAAAGCGGGTTAAACATTCAAATGGTATAGACCTTCAATATTCACAAGTAAAATGGTAACATGGAAGTAGGGGCTTTTAGAGTTTTTAAGTAAATCTTTTCCAATGAAAAGAATGAGATGTGTAGGTAAGCACCTTCAACCAATTTTCTTTATATCAAGGTTGATAAAACTGGATAGATTATTGCATGTTGTTACCACTATAATTGTTGTCGAAGGAGTTCGAAGTGCAATTTGACCACGACAATAAGCAGTGCCAAAAACAATAGTGTCAATGTCAATGAAAGTGTTATCTTGATCGTTATCATCAAAGACATGTGATTAGCATCAAAGAAGTAGGGTGCTGCACTTCGCCAACAGAGAAG
Source organism: Allium cepa (assembly GCA_030765085.1). Lineage (NCBI taxonomy): Eukaryota > Viridiplantae > Streptophyta > Magnoliopsida > Asparagales > Amaryllidaceae > Allium > Allium cepa. Next base: position 448,221,127 of record CM060942.1, read on the forward strand.
GACATAGACCATGTCGTAGGTAATAAAAGGGACCATGATGCTAAACCTAGTCAGAATTGCAATTTATTAGAATCGTAAATCATCAATGAGTGTCGATACAACCCATATCGAATTTCATTGGTGCGGCACTCTGGTGACATCGTTGTTTACCTATTGTAATCAATGCAAGCTTGTCGTCGACCACCATAAAAGATATTAGCATTACATTAAAGCAACGCTATGCTTCATAGCACTTCAAGGATATTGCCTATAATGGCACCAAGAATCATCAATGTCGAGGGGATATTAAGTGGCTTTGCTTTTCACTGCTTCCAACTAATGTGATCGATGATCAATTAAAAGGGCTTAAATGCAGGAGGTTATCAACACCAATGACGCCGACCATCATCAACATTAGCATCGCATATCGTTAACAGGTCCAAGAACCCAAGACAACATCACGGTCGATGACTGCCATATGACATTTTAGAGGACGTTGCGTGCCTATGCCAAGCGGTGTTGATGGTGAATGCCGTCGATGTCCAAGAAGCCACTAATATTACCATATGATTATCATTGCCTCATACTTGTGTTAACTCAAGCTGGTACCATCGCCCGCTTATGTAGGACGTCGATTATCATGATAAAAGCCACCAATACCATAATTCATTGTTGTCGTGTACTTTTATTAAAGGAATGAAGCCGATGCACGGTAATGTTCAACATTGATAACTGCCAAATTCAAGCATGTCAACACCAAGATCGTCGAAGCCAAGAGAGCCGATGACAACTGCCAGGCAGCGCTTCTTCTTCTACAAACAAGGACCTAGGGGTGCCGTTTTAGGGGACGAAATCCATTCTCTTCCCACTTCTTACATTTTCAACTTTGTAAAGTCTAAATCAATTTGGTGATTTTGTAGATTGTAGTATTTGAACCTTGAACACATAAGGAATCAAATATTAAACGGTTGCATAGCCTATTGATACGATTTGAACTTGAGACTTCCATACATGATTGACTTTGAGTTAAGACTTGAACATTGCCTTGCATATCGCGTATTGATTCGAATTATTCATGATATTTGAAGCGACAGTGTTGTCATTACAAAGAATTATTACAAACTTGAAATCATGCATGATTCAACCTAATTTCGACAATATTCAATATGTCATTCTAGTGATTTCGAACAGTCTCAGTAAGGCCTCTTATTGGTTAACTATATTTCCTAATCACTTTTAAGGTTAGGAATTTTTTCATTAACATTTTGACGCTAGAAGGAGAGCTTAAACCTCCTACTTCATTAAAATCCTAAGTGGAACTACCATAGCCTACATATTTAGGGCTTAAAGAACTTATCCTACCAAGCATATCTCATTCAAACCAACCTACCTTTGATTGCATCAATTAAGCTTTACTTAGTCATGTCAATTAACCATATTAAGGTGTCTAAACAAAGACCCTCTAAGCCTTGAACAACTAGGATCACTTACCTAATCACTATTGAACCCCAGCTTCACAAGAAACAGATATTAAGAATCGAGGCACTACATATCATGGAAAATAAGAGAAGACGACATTTTATAACCTAGATAAATGGAGTTTGAATCTATTCCATCTAGGGCCACCATCGATTTTTGCCCTATGAAAACAGTGCAAGAGAGGTAATGTCTTCTCAAAAATAAGAAAAGAGGTTCAACTTAAAACTAAGGGGACCACGTTTGAAAGAGAAGTGACAAAGGATTTCGAATGATTCACTAGAAAATGGAAAACTATTCTTAGCTACTCCCTAGAAAAAATAAAACTCAAGATTCTTTAAAAAGGACGCTTGGTTTGGAAGCTAAAGAACTTAGTGTAAGCAACAAAAGAGCTAAGCATCGGCTAAAAGAGCTAGCCTCTGCATCTCGACTTCCAAAGGATTGCAGTCTCACCACTTCTATGGAAAACATCTATTTATTGACTAAAGATGAGCTTAATATTGGTATTCACAAATAAGGAGACCTAAGTTCAAATGGAATCATGGAGGATCATATTATCATTATCATGTTGCAAACGGCCATGACATTAACTAATGTAGGAGCCTAAAAGGGATGATCGTTAATTTTCTAGGGCAAAGAAAACTCAACGAATTTGTGAAGAGATATTAAACATGTTTACAATAATAGAAGGTTCTTTAAATAAGTAAATCTGCATGGTTAAGGAGTAGTATTCTCCTAAGATAAGTAATATGGCCATCAAAGGACTTGTAAAAGCCTTCAGTACTGCCATCAAAGGCCTCATTGAAGCGCCCCATAGAGGAAGGACGAAGTAAGCTTTTAGTGCCGCTATCAAAGGCCTCGCTAAAGCACCGACCAAGCCTTCGGTACCATCATCAAAGGCCTCGCTGAAGCGCGTCATAGAGGGAGGATGAAGTAAGCCTCTTATGCCATCATCAAAGGCCTTACTAAAGCACCAACTAGCCTTTAGTTCCGTCATCAAAGGCCTCACTAAAGCGCCTCCTAGAAGGAGCATGGGTAAGCCATTGGTTTGTCTAAAGCACCAAACAAGCCTCTTGTGCCATCATTAGAGGCCCCACTAAAACATCTCCTAGAGGGAGAAGTTAGGTAAGTCTTTCGTTCCGCTCAAGATAACAAACCAAATGCATAGGATGACAGACCTAAATCACCATCTAAGACGTTGACAAGAGGTATGATCCAAGTAGTGATCATCACCAAAGATGATGTCGAACTAATATATCAAAATTCAAGCCAAGTATCTGTACACTAATAGTCAATTGGGTCGCTACGTACTCGAAGTGCTCCAATCAATCAGTCTTCTAGAGGAAGACCTGTTAAAATCTGAGCCAAATGGTGGTTCAGATCAAACAAACTTCTAAAAGGAAAGTCTATAAAATATGAGTTATTTATGCTTCCCAACGAATGCAATTTCAGCCACTAGATAAGGATTTATGCTTTGTTATGATTTTCAGATTTGGATTTCTGGTCTTCTATTATTGTCGTCAGATTTGGATTTCTGATCTTCTAATATTATTGTCTAATATGGATTTCCATTCTTCTTTTATTATTGTCAAATTTGGATTCCTAGTCTTCAATTATTATTGCCAGATATGGATTTCTAATCTTCAATGAATTTCTAGTCATATACTATTATTGCCAGATATGGATCTCTGGTCTTCTATTTTTTCCAAATATGGAATTCTGGTCTTCTATTTTTGCCAGATAAGGATTTATATTATCTATTATGAATTTTTGATCTTCTACCCTCAGATATAGGTTTCTGGACTAATTTTGTCAAATAGATTTCTAGTTTTCTATTACTAACTATCAAATGGGGTTTTAAGTCTTTTATGAGAAAGCAAATTCTAATATGAAAATTTTAGTTAGTAGGATTTTATGTTATCTTAAAATGTAGAATGCTGATCTTGACATCTAAAGCTCAAAGTAAAAAAAGCGAGATGATCAGTCAATTCAATTCACAGCCACATACTTTACATCTGAGGTAACTTTCATTCCAATGAAAGTTCATTTATAACTAATATATTACATACAAAATTAAGGGTACAAAAAGTAGGCAGATAAGAGGATCTATTCAAAGAATTTTTTTGCTAAGGCTCAAGATTTCATGCTAGCTTATCTAAGTAATTAATAATTAAAGGATCAATGATGTGGCGACGGCCACGTCCAGAAGTTCTTTGATTTTCTTTTCCTTCTTTCGAATGACATTTGCATTGTCAATTGAGTTGATTTGAGTTTTCAAGGTATGCCGAAGGGTCTTGTTGGCTCCTCGTAAAGTTTGAATCGTATTCCTTAACTTTTTGATCCTTTGGCTAAGATTATATTTCTCACGCTCAATCTTTTGGACTTTTCTTTCATATTCGTTGATACATTGAGATACCTTTTTATTCATTTGTTGCTAAAATGTCGCATGCATTCCAGTTTAACTTGTCTACTCCGTTTTGAGATCGTCTCATTGCTTAAGACTAAAGGAGTATTTAATAAGGTAGGAAATTCTTGACTAACCAAAAAGCGAGATTTGGTCATTCTACCAAAGTAAGGGTAGGAAGGCCGGATTCACCTTCACTTGAAATAAGTTCTAATGATTGATAACTGACTTGGCTTTTCATTATCTCCACTTTGAGATCATTTATTTGTTGACACAATTGAGCTATTACAGCGTCAAAATCAATTGGAGACTTAGATTCTAAAAGGATTCAATCTTCTCTATCGATGATTGAACTCCTTCGTCCTTCTTCTTCCTTTCTCCTTCCAAGCCAGAAGTTCTCTCTTTCAGACCTTTAAAATCCACTTGGTTGCAAGTATTTCCTGCACCATTTTTGTACCTTGGGATTATTCGACAATGATAAGTCGAGTCATCTTGGAAAGATTTCTTCCTAATATCTGCTAGAAATTCATCTTTGATTTCAACAACTCTTGAGAAAGCATCTAAGGGATTGGATCTGTCTTTCCTATTAAGAATAATAAGTGAAACAAAGATCAATAAGTAAAGATAAACAATAAGTTCTTTCATTTAACAACGACAAAAGCTTACAGACAACATGGAAGCTTGAAATATATCAATAATATATTTTCGAATATTTAATTGGTTCCTAAAGTTTCAAAACGATGGTTTTGGCCTTTTCAAATGAATTAGCCCACAAAGCAAGTGTAGAATCAAAAGAAACCTTGATTCCTTTTGGGGTATAAACAATAGGAAACCAATGATAATCTTATGCCCTAACTGGAGGGCTGTCACGACCACATATTAATTTCGTGTGATAAGATCGAAGTTCACTGAGTAACCTATCCTTTTCATCATTAGAAAGTCAAAATGGAAATGTTGTAAACACATGTAGACTTCTTGTAAATCTTTGAGGAAATAATGTCTCGATGTGACGTTTTGAGAATCAAAGATTTTTCCATAAAATATTTCATTAGCTCGACAAATTTACTCAAAAGATCCCTAAGGATTGGACTGCTTAAGTGGTCTTTACTCTATACAATATGTTGAAATTACACTAAAGATAAGAAAACTAAAAAGATAAGGTCCATAAGTAAACCAAATTACATATTACAATTATACAATCGTTCGGGTTCATACAAAATTGATTTCTTATACATTTCAGAAACAAATCTTTACCTATTATATCTAAGTTTCACATAGAAAAAAGAACAAAAAGAAAGTGGAATGGGGGCAACTCTAAAGAGATTCCAGCACAACCTTGGATGTGGATTGGACCCATGTTCATCCAGGTATCTACGATGAAAACGTAGCAAACCTTCATAATTTTCGCCTAAATATGAGAAGTCAATGAATTTACCCCTCAAGTTAGCTCTGACGAGAAATTCTTCTAAGGTATTCCTATCATCAATTAACATCCAGAAAAGGGTTATTAGCTCAGTGTTCCAAGTCAAGAGTTTTTCTCGATGGTGGTGTGCTCTCTTCTTCTGTGGAGAGACTTCTTTTTCTTTGAAAAATCTTAATTTCAATGCACTCTTGGAAAGTTTCTTATACTTCTCAAATAATTCATTATACTCTTTTAGTGGTCCATCCAATTCTCTATTCAAACATTCTATTTCCATTTGCTTCTTTCCAAGTATTAGATCATAATGATTAGCAATTAAGCCATCATATAAGGAAACACGTGCATGAGTTAGTGGAAATGAAGATGAAGAAATGTTTTCTTTTCCCTTTAACTTTTGGCCTCGAAAAGCGTTGTTCTTTTTAGGAGAGTTTGTCCATGGAGGGTTAGGAATTTCAGCAGCTTCCATGCTTTGCGCTGCCATGTCGGGACTAGCATCTTTCAATCCATCCTTGTCATTTGATGGTCCAGAAAGACCCTTTCTACCACCTCCACCGTTGACATCATTGTTGTCTGCATTATGATTACCAACACCATCACTATCATCCCCATCCATATTCTCATCATTATCCTTCTCTTCCTCATCTAACTTTGTCTCGTTATCGGCCGAAGGTCATTGAAAGTCAATAGCTTTGCAGCGTCAATCTCCTCCTCTTTCTCAAAGGGACCTTCTCTAGATGCTTGAGATTTATTCGACATCACTTCGAATTTTTCCATAAATTTTTTGTTCCGCGCTGAAGGGGGAGAAGGGAACCTAAAATTTGAACATTGGGCATTGTCAACATAAGCAATAAAGAGTGCTTTCTCCTAATAACTCTTGACAACGGTACCGAGGGGCATGCCGAGAAAATAGGATGCCTTCTATTTTGCATCTTTAATCACGTCGGTTGACTTATCTAAAAGAAACCCTTTCTTTTTTAGCCTTTTCTTTAGGGATGCATTCTCCGCTACAAGCTTAGCCTCCTTCATTCCGGCTTTCTCAGGTGCTAATTCTAAAGCCTTTACCCTACCATCTAAAATTTGTTTATCACTTCTCTCTTTAAGGAGTAATGCTTCTGTTTTTTTAAGAGAGGTAATTAGATTTCCTTTTCTTGCACAGCATCATCTTTTCTATGGTGATATCGATTATATGATGACTAAGCGAGAACTTTTTCTCCTTATGCTTAGATACCTCGTTAGATGATCCTAAAGCTTCCTCTCGAAATGAAAAAATTATTTGGCGACCTAGAACGAGTAACAAAACTTGAATTAAGATGTTATACGTGAAGTAAGAGTATAAAATAGTTAAATAAGAGGGGTACATACCAATATTGTTGGTTAAGAAGGACAAATCGATGATCTTGAGTATAAGAGGAAGATTGTAAAAGCTAGAGAGCGGGAAAAGAAGGGGGGTGAATAACTAGTTGGAGAAGGTAATCAAACTTAATAATAAGAGTTGATTGGGACTTGGAAGGAAGTGGATCTTTTGGTGTAAAAGAAAATCCAAGATCTTCGTAAATATGGTTTAGAGCTTTAGGAGAGCTTGGGAATGTGATACGAAGAAGTGGATCCCAAGAATGCTCTGCTTCAACCATCTGTTGGGCCTCATTTCAAACAGTGTTAAGATTTGAAGTCTCAAGATTTGAATCAGTGCCAACCAATTCTTCCTCTTTGATAATAACAGGGGATTGAACATCCCAAATCTTAGGCTTCTTACTAGGAGTAGGTGCAGTAGTAGCACTATTGATTAGTTTCCTTTTGGGAAGAGTGAATGAGATAGAGATAGCATCCCTATTATATTGAGGTTCTGGAGCCTGAACCGAGGCAGAAGTGTCATCTTCGTCAGATTTGTCCTTGGGAGCGTCAATTATAGCTTCCTTCTTTGTAAGAGAAACCATCAAAGCAAATGAGCCTGAATAAAGGGAATAAGTTATGAGGTGGTATTATAAAAGATTTCGAGCGAATGTAAAGATATCTTACCAGGTATCCTAGGCTACATGGGGGAGTTAGATGTAAAAGATTCAGACTTGTCCATTACCAATGAGCTTTTGTCTCGAGCGCTGTACTTTACCATCGGAGGCTCTCCCAGGACTTTGTGGCGGTCCAAAATGATAAAATATTGAAGAAACTTAGGCGGGGTTAATAGTCTAAGCATGTTCCCCATTTTCCTAGCTAATTGAGTTAGCGACAACATAGGTTTTTGATCCTTAGGGTTTAACTTCTTAGGGGCAGAATTTGAAAGAGAGACACGTATTAGTAAAGAATAAGGAACAAACATAGGTAAGCAAAAAAAAACCAGTAGCAAAAAATGTTCCTCTGAAATTAGAGAAGCATTTGTGAGTTTCCATCCTCTTTTTTATTAACACTCTCAGAAATCATGCTTTTTGATTGAGGATGGATTCGATAAAACTGATGGCCTAGTTGTTCACTAACCTTAACTGGACCAGCTATATAATGGGAATTTCAGCAAAAAGAGAAGAAAGTCCAACCACTAAAGCTAAAACTTCCAAACAAGGAAATTATTTATAAGCATTTGGCAAGAGTTGGATCGATGCAATGTTCAGGCACTCCAGATATCTTAAGAGGAAGGCAAGAAAAGAAAGATATCCATGTGCCAAATATGTATGGGAGTGAAAGCAAAGTAACCTTCCGGTGGGCTATAAATATTGGTTGTAGGGCCAGCAGGAATGGCTTCAACCCTAGTGGTTTCAAATTTTTCAAAAATGGAGTCAACCTCTGTTAGTCCGTGAGATGATGTTTTTGATGATAACAACCTTAGAATAGATTATAAAATATAAATACTAACATTATAAGTTTAGACATATATGTATATGCAGGATTTAACCATAAAGGTACTAAGAATGAAGACTGTACAGTATAGAGATTCAAGATATCAAGATAGAAGACTCATGAGTATCAAGATTATCAAGAGTTCAAGATTTCAAGGATAAGTATTTTTTATTATTATTAGAATTTTTTGTTAGAACTCGTAGAAAAGCACTGGCATCTTAAAATCCAATTTATTCGTGGAATGGAATCCACTTCGAGCCCGTTAAAGGGATGGAACCCTAAGTAGGATGGAACCTATGAAAATCTAGTGGGACGTTGTTTTGTATCCACTAATTTTAATTCAAATGATTTTACAAAATTATCTTATTTTCAAAATGATTTCAAAACTTTCCTTTTAAAAGATTCAAAACCCTCGATCCTGATTTTAATTAATTTTAGCCTCAAAAACATCTTTATTTTCAAAGTCAAATTACTCCTGATTTTAAACTATCTTTTTAAATAATATATTTAAATTTTAAATATTTTTTGTTTGATTTAAATATAAAATTATAGTTAAAATCTATATATATTATTCTCTATATTTACTTATGAATTTTAACTATAGTCAAGTATATTTATAAAGTTTAAAATAGTTTTTATATAAGATAAAGGTTATTTTCAAAGAAAATCAAAACACCAAAAAATTCTTTAGGATGTCAACATGCCTAGCATGACCATGTCGACATGGTGACAGTTTGATTCAAAAATTCAAATTTCGAAAGAAGTGTCTATTCGCCATACATCTTCATGAATGGTCATGGCTGTTGTTCTTCTATAAACAGGGGTCAGTTTCAACGAATTTTTAATTATATTTTTCTGGTTTTCACTCCTCTTCTTCTCCCTCATTTCTTAATACATATTCTTATCATTACTCTTCCAAAATCAACAATGAATCATATTCGATTACTTCTAGTTTGATTCTCTTTCACAATTTCTGCAAGATTCTCAGTGCTATTCAGAGTTACAGACTTCTTTGTAATCTATTAAGCGAGAAAAGGTGTGATTGTAGCCTTGGAAATCAATCAAAAGGGAAAATGTGTGATTGTAGCCTTGGTAAATAAATTGGGTAAACTTGTGGCCCGAAAATCAAGTATCTCTACCCAGAGGATCGAAATTCTAGAGTGTGTTCCTCGTAGCCTTGAAACCGAGGGTGTAATTGTACAATTTTTTTTGAAAGGAAATCCATACTTGTGTTGCGGGACTGGGTAACTCCGAACCAGTATAAAATCCGGTATGTTCTTTCCTTTACTGCTTTTATTTTATTTATGCATCTATGTTTGTTTCTGTGATCATATCTGTGCCTGTTTATTGCATACTTTTGTGTCTAAATTAACATAAATTAAAATATTTAGTAATTCTTTATTAACACTATTCACCCCCCCCTCTAGTGTTAATCTTAGCCTTAAGATCCCTAATCCACATTTCTCACAATTGGTATCAGAGCAAGGTTTTCAAAGTTTCATAATTTGATTTTTGAAAAGTTTTCAAAATGGCTACCAACACTGGTACTGTTACTAACACTAGTATTCCTGTCACTAGTTCATTTGTAGGGGGTCAGTCTAAAGTTAGACCACCATTTTTTAGTGGCAGTAACTATGCATATTGGGCATGTAGGATGAAAATATATTTACAATCTATAGGATTAGACACTTGGAATATCACACAAACTGAATACTCTGAACCCACAACTGATTTTGCATAATGGACTGCTGAGCAAAAGACAGTTGCACAAAATAATTCTCTAAGGCAATGAATATTCTATTTTGTTCACTAGATAGAAATGAATTCAATAGAGTGTCAGTTTGTAAGTCTGCATATGAAATCTGGAAAACTTTGCAAGTTACTCACGAAGGACCAAGCAAAGTTAAACAGACCAAAATTTCCATGCTCACAAATCAATTTCAATTATTTAAAGTGAATGCTAATGAGTCTATTTCAGGATATTGTGCATTCTCTAATATCTTTGGGAAAGGAATTTTCTGAAGAAGATCAAGTCAGAAAGATTTTAAATTTTCTAACTCCAGAATGGGATCAAAAGACACTTGCGATCGAAGAGGCAAATGACATCAGTATTTTGAAGATAGAAGAATTAATTGGAAATCTTATGTCGTATGAAGTTCAAATGATCGAGAGAAGAGAAAGTAAAGCATCTGAAAAGAAATCAATGGCATTCAATGCATTGGCCGATGGATCAGACTCAAACAGCGATAATGATGAAGAGATAGCCTTTATGACCAGAAATATTAGAAGATTCCTGAAATACAGAAAGATGAATAATCTCAAGAGAAACAACTATAAGAATTCTGGAAATCAGAATATAGTGCCAAATAATGACAAGTGTTACAATTGTGATAAACCAGGCCACTTCAAAAGAGACTGTCTGTATCCAGATAGACAGAATCCTCCTATGAACAATGAACCAGCAAAGAGACGAAAGCGTGCATTTACTGCTACTCTAGATGACTCAGACTTGTCCTCAAGTGATGAAGATCAGAAGACAGATAATTCGACTTTGTGTTTCACAGCTGTTCACGGCTCCGACGGATTCAGAGAAACGGACTCGGAAAAAGGTACACGTTTACAATACAATTGGTTGAAATTGCTTGCTTAGAATTAGTTGCTTGATTGTTTGATTGATTGATTTTGAATTGGTGTGTTGTTTGAATTTTAAAATTTATTTTCTATTTTTTCTATTATTATTTTTATTATTTTTATTATTTTTAATACTTTCTGAAATATATTATAAGTATAATAATATTTCAGAAATATATAATAGACATTAATAATAATAATATATATTAGAAATCTTAGGAAAAATCAATTCATAAAAATTCAAAAGCACATGTCGACATGGTCCCTACCATGATATCGACATAGCTACCTGAATTTGAATTTCAAATTTTGAATTCAAATGTTTTAATTTCCCCCCACCTTTTCACTTCATTCAATTCTCTGAAAAAATACATTTTGATAAGAGAATATGTCCTTTGAGAATCTATTTATTCACTATCTTTTATCATATCTTTTCACTCTCATTTTCAAATTCAAACTCCTTCTTCATATCTTCAAGCTTTCTACTCTCCACTTTAATGGCTTCTTCAAGCAACCCCTCCACCATGAGAATTTCCAAAAAAATAAAAGAGCAATTATTCAATGATCCGGAGGCAATTAAAGTATACATCAATTATGCTAATTATGCCAAAGTCCATCCCGGAAAATTTTCTATTTTTCTAGATTTTTCTTCTTATGAAATTGACTCTCTTTTTGCAAACAATGGTGTTCTTAGTCATATTGATGCTTCTCAAAATGATTTTGTTTGCTATCCTAATCTTGTCAAAATTTTCTATGCAAATTTAAATTGCAGATTTTATGATGGTAATGAGAATGAAATTTGGAGTAGTGTCAAAGGCATAGAATTCTTTTGAATTGTGATCTTTTGGGTATTATTCTCAATTGTATGAATTCAGGAATGGATCTTTCTAACTTTAAAATCGATGAACATGATCGTGAGACATTTCATCACATTTTTGAAAGTGATGATGATTTTGATTTTTGAAATAGAAATTTTGGACCAAAAGCAAGAATCGTTAATCTTCTTTTGCAACATACTTTGACCCCAAGATCGGGAAATTTTAACAATCCTACTTCAAAAGTTTGCAAAGCCCTTTTTGCTATTTTTGAAAATTATGACATAAATTGGGCGCAAATTATTTTGGATGAACTTGGTCCTAAAAATCTTGAAATGGGTCAGAATACTTTAGATCATGGAATTTATCTCACTCGAATTTTTAACTATTTTGGAGTGGATTTCAAAGGCGAAGAATTTGTTTCTAGAAAAGTTTTCAATCATTCCAACATTTCACTTATGAAAATTCCATTTATGTTTAAACCATATGAGACCCTTACCGAAAAGAAAGCGCGTTTGGCTCATGAGGAAATGGATGAAGAGGAAGAAGAAGAAGAAGGGAATGAAATGGAAATTGAAGAAGAAAAAGAAGGTGAAACTTCTTTGAAAAGCATCGAATATCCTTCCAATCCATCCAAAAAAAACCTTATCAATAACCAAAAGATTATTTTGGAGAATCAACATATTCTAAAACGATCCGTTAGTAAAAAGTTGGATAATATTTCTTCGAAGATGAATATGTACTTTTTAGAAGTCAGCAAGAAACTTGGACTATCTTCATCGTCTTCATCCTCTAACTAGTTTTATCTTTTCGTATCTTGTTGTATTTGTTTTATTTGCTTTATTTCGAATGCTCATGTAGTGTGTTGTGTGCTTAATCATTGTACTACCATAGTATGCAATGAAATGAAATTTCCTTTCTGTTATCTACTTTATCTTATCCCTAGAATAAATGTTAGTATATTATATAAATTTATATATATATATATATATATACACAATTATTCACAAAGTCAAATTTGTCATATATTTTCACTAAACCATGTCGACATCCCCTATAAGACCATGTCGACATGTACTGGTTAGAAATGACAATTGATTTTGATTTGAATAACTACCAAATGTCTATTCATTAAACGAATTTCTACACCTATAAATACCTGTTTCTTCCAGAATTCTTCACTGAAATTTATTTCTTATCATCTATATCCTCTATTTCTCTCACAAATTCAACTATGGCTAATCCTATTCACAATTTATCCGAAAATCTTGAAGAAACTCTTAATTTGTTCAAGAATATCCTCTCATTTATTGTACGAAACCAGCGTCATTTAGAATTGAGTCAAATGCAGATGATAAAGGAACAAGAAAGGCTTTTGATGCGATATGATGGATGATCTCCTCTCTGCACAAGGATGATAACGAAGCACATCCTCCTGTCTCTCTCACCAATGACAATGATAATTGGAAAGCTATTAAGGCAGACCCAATCTTTGGAGAAGAAGGATGGGTGGAAGTTCCACGTAACGTTTTATTTTTTATTTGTTTGCTTTGTTTGATTTGTTTGAATTGATTTGGTTTGAGTTGATACTTTGTGTGGATTGATTTCTTATTTGAAGATTGGTGTGTAAAACATATATATAGATTAAAATGTATATAATCTTTAATTAGTTATCATGTTTATAAGTATAATTATATATTCTGTTGTATAGTTTATCAATGCAGGTTCTGAACTCTGAGAATGAGGGGGAGTAAGTTTTTGTTGATGACAAAGGGGGAGAAATATAAAATAGGGTAGTTAGGCATAAAATAAGGGGGAGTTGTTAGTTTAGGGGGAATTATTAGGATAGAAGTAATATTTTACAAAACAAAGGTTGTCATCATCAAAAAGGGGAGATTGTTAGTTCATGAGATGATGGTTTTGATGACAACAACCTTAGAATAGATTATAAAATATAAATAATAACATTATAAGTTTAGATATATATGTATATGCAGGATATAACTATGCAGGTACTAAGAATGAAGACTGTACAGTATAGAGATTCAAGATATCAAGATAGAATATCAAGATAGAAGACTCATGAGTATCAAGATTATCAAGAGTTTAAGCTTTCAAGGATAAGTATTTTTTATTATTATTAGGAATTTTTGTTATAACTCGTAGAGAAGCACTGGCATCTTAAAATCCAATTTATTCGTGGAATGGAATTCACTTCGAGCCCGTTAAAGGGATGGAACCCTAAGTAGGATGGAACCTACGAAAATCTAGTGGGACATTGTTTTGTATCCACTAATTTTAATTCAAATGATTTTACAAAATTATCTTGTTTTCAAAATGATTTCAAAACTTTCCTTTTAAAAGATTCAAAACCCTCGATCCTGATTTTAATTAATTTTAGCCTCAAAAACATGTTTATTTTCAAAGTAAAATTACTCTTGATTTTAAACTATCTTTTTAAATAATATATTTAACTTTTAAATATTTTTAGTTAGATTTAAATATAAAATTATAGTTAAATTCTATATATATTATTCTCTATATTTACTTATGAATTTTAACTATAGTCAAGTATATTTATAAAGTTTAAAATAGTTTTTATATAAGATAAAGGTTATTTTCAAAGAAAATCAAAACACCAAAAAATCCTTTGGGATGTCGACATGCCTAGCATGACCATGTCGACAGGGTGACAGTTTGATTCAAAAATTCAAATTTTAAAAGAAATGTCTATTCGCCATAACTTTTCATGAATGGTCATGGTTGTTGTTCTTCTACAAACAGGGGTCAGTTTTAATAAATTTTTAATTATATTTTTCTGGTTTTCACTCCTCTTCTTCTTCCTTATTTCTTAATACATATTCTTATCATTACTCTGCCAAAATCAACATTGAATCATACTCGATTACTTCTAGTTTGATTGTAACGACCCGCAAATTTTCGATAATTAAAATAGCTAATTTAATTAGATTTCGTGATTTAATGTTAGAAAAAAATTTGTAATTCGTTTGGAATAATAATAACTGGAATGAATTGCAACAATAATTATCCAAGTAATTATTTATAGATTGAATGGAGTTCCAATCTAATTGAATTGACTCAAATGTTATAACTTGGTTATAAGGGAATATATGGAAAAACAAATGTAAATAAGTGAATAAGAATTGTGAATTATTTAGGTAGAAATACAAATTTGATAGATTGGTTTCAAAGACTTGAATAATAACAAGTATTGGAAAATAAATGCTACTTAGTGAATGCCTTTGAAATCAATAGTTGGATAGGATAATAAATGTCGAATTCATTGGGTAAAATAGAGTAATTCACAGATAAGTGAAATCTATTTAAAATCAAATAATTGAATATTGAATAGGTAAATTGTTTAAAGTAAATATTTAAAACTTATTGAATAATTGAATAACTGTAAAATGGAAATAGTGTTCTAAGATGTGAATTGATTTTAAAAGTTGAATCTTATAAGTTCAATTTCAAATATTTCAAAGGATAATGAATTATTGGATAATCAAAATTGTTTAAATTTAATATTTGGAATTTATTGAATAATTGAATAACGGGTTTAATATGATTAAAAATGATTTGTAACATTTTATTTTATCATATTAAAGTTAGAATGATGTTGTAGAACTTTTAAAATCGAATTAAAAGTAAATTTGTGAAAATTGAATATTTTAATATTTAATTGACGAGTTAAAATAGTCATTTTTCAAACAGCCTCGGATTTCGACGAAACTAGTTTCATCGGATCCGTAACGTGATATTATTGTAAGATTTCAAATTTCGTGTCAATCGGATTTACCGTTTATCCGGGGCAAGCCAAAACGCATAGAAATTTGTTTAATCGATTTAATTTAAATTTGATCGTTTATTTCCGTAACTCGCGCATATTATCGAATTAGCCTCCAAAACACGTTCCATTGTGTCCGAAACGCTGGGTAAACCCTAGAAACGTCGGTCACCCATGTAAATCGGAGTTCGAAAAATCCGGAATGAATAGTATTCGTCAGAATTTCTATATAAGCACGATATTATTTCATTTTGCAAAAGAAAACTATACCCTAGGGTTTGCTTCAGCCGCCGGCCCTAACTATTCTATGGCCGAAATTTTTTCTTCTTCCTCCTCGATTTTCTTCCAATCCGTTCATCTATTCGAAGAGTGTTCAACTACAAAGTAGAAGAGAGTATCGTGATCTATATTCTGAACGGCTATGATCGAATGATTCGTTGCGTAGGAGGCACAAATTG
The DNA here is from genome assembly GCA_030765085.1 of Allium cepa. Lineage (NCBI taxonomy): Eukaryota > Viridiplantae > Streptophyta > Magnoliopsida > Asparagales > Amaryllidaceae > Allium > Allium cepa. Next base: position 448,236,941 of record CM060942.1, read on the forward strand.
GCCGTGAGTGCCGCGTGTTTGGGGTCCACTACACCACAAAAGGCTTTTAACAACGTTTGATAAACGATGTAATATGATACAACATCGTTATTTCAAACGCTGTATAACGACATGCTGTCGTATATACATAACTAACAACAGCTTTTCTATAAACGCTGTTGAAACATCTCTGTGACAGCGTTTATTACGAGCTGTCAATAATGCTTTTACAGCGTTTTAAGACGTGCTGTATTATGTTTCAACAGCGTTTATAATTTAGTTGTCGAAGATGTTCAAATTCTACTTTAACTGTTTACAACAGCTTTTTCTAAACGCTGTTATTGAATCATCAACAATTTCGACAGCATGTTAAAAACGCTGTTATTGAATCATCAACTATTTCGACAGCATGAAAAAAACGCTGTTATTGACAATTTCAAGATAATTACAGCACGAATTAAACGCTGTTGTTTCTTCATTGACAGCATTAATCAAACGTTGTCTTATATTTATATAACAGCTTTAATATTCCACTCTATTTTTGAATATTCCAAAACTATATTTTAAGCATATTCAAGCAACTAGTATATATAACAGGTTCTAATAACTATTAATTGGTTACATAAACTAGTTAAGACAATATTAATAAACAAAAGACATCCATAAACCAAGTTTCAATAATATCCATAAACAAAAATAACAAAGTAAACCAAGTTGCCACAAATTCTGTTAAACAAAGACACGTTATATGTTAAGTAAAAGTATAATATCAATACAGTAAGTCCACACCAAATGCCAACAACAAAACGTGCATCTAAAAAGTTTCATATGCTTGCTACTTGCTACTTGCTACGGAAGAAGAATGTGTCATCGCCATCTTTAATTACCTGCAATGAAGAAATTTGAAATGATCAGTGAGTAAACGCCATCTAAAAATTGGAAGTTTCATATGCTAAAATGCTTAACTGCGCCAAAAAATCACTATATGGATCTAAAAATTTGAAGTGATCAGTGAGTAAATGCTTAACAACCCACCACTATAATCAATACAAACCAGTGCACATCAGCAGTGAACATCAAACCAAACTGCACCATATTCCATCCCCAACTACCCCCACTACCACCCTATTGCAAATTCCTCCATCATCACCATTTAAATACACTCTGCTACGGCCATAACAGTTGCAACAAAATCCACTCAACTACACGACCAGACACCAAGCATTGTCATTACATTTACACCACCATTCATCTTCACTGCTTCTCCCATGTTCAAACCCGGTCAGACCAAACCACCCACTTCTGCCACTTCTCCTCTCTGAACACATCCTTCATTACTGCCACATTCAAACTGTCACATACATCAAACCATCACCTCGCCTTGCCTCCCTACCCACCGGTGCTGCAAACTCTGTCTCCTCCCCTTCAAACTGCCATTCATATTATCGCACATACATTTTACATTGCCATAACACACTTAAATTCTCTCAAACAACCTGAAATACTCTCTCAAAACAACCTGCCATTGCTTTTCACATTTTCCATTGCCATTCACATTTTACATTTACCATACATTTTCCATTGCCATTGCTTTTCACATACATTTTACATTCACAACCTCCCATTGCTTTTCACATACAATTTCCATTTTCATTGCTTTTCACATTTTGCATTTTGCATTGCCATTCACATTTTCCAATGCACGTACATTTTACATTGCCATTCACATTCAAACTGCCATTGTCTCCCTGTGCATATCTGCAACTGCCACCTGAAATACTCTTCAAACAACCTGCCGTTGCTTCCCTTCCCACCTAACTGCAACTTCATCGCACCCCTGTTCAAACCCTGTCAAACAACCACTACCACATTCAACTGCCTTACAAAAAAGTTCCTTCAACTGCTCTGTGCAAATCATTTATCCCTGACCATATTACATCAACACTCCCACTCCCACTGCCCAGACTTTACTGCCTTCAACCCTTCTTGCTAAACACTTCATACCACCATAGTGCATCAAAAACCACTCTGCACATCAGTGCAACTCCCTCTACACTTCACTTCTAACTGAACATCTCCTTCACCACCTCCCTGCAGCAATATCACCATCACTCCACAACCAAATGCTACTAACCACAGCCATTCCCAATACAACTTCACACTGCCAACTTTCCATCTATGCACAAATACTTCATTGCACAGCAAGTCAACCCTCCCTGCCTCTGTCGCATTATACCACTGTCACACTCCAACTATGCCTTGCCACTGCCAACAGCAACAGACCTCCAGCCAATCCAAACAACAGTTCCTCTGCCTAACACATATACAAAGTCCACCATCACATACAAACTCACTGCCCGTATAGTATATCAACTGAAACTCCATACATCAGAGACCACACATCAAACAAAAGCATACCCTCTGACCACACCATACTTCCTCTACCACCAGCATACAACACATCAACCTTTAGCAAACTTCATTTGCCTTCCCTCAACTTCACTATCACCATTTCCAAACTTCCCCCATCAAACTGTCCCACATAACTCCTCCACCAAACATCATAACCAACGTACTTCACTGCTGTTACACCATCTCATTTCGACAGCTTCCCCTACATCAAAACCGCACATAGTCATCACCAGCCTACATACTGTTGCATCACCAAACAACTACACCACTGTCATATAAAACTGAAATCAGTTCACACTTCCATCAAATACAATAAATACCCCAACTTCAACACTTCATTATCACTTCACATCCTCACCTTCCTTTGCCAAGCTCCTCCTCTTGCTACTGCCTATAACACTCCTTTGTTATACAACCATTCAACTCCAAAACAAATACCAGAACTACATAAAAACTTCACTTCACTCCCAAAAAAAAACAATGGACATTTTTTCCCAAAATCAGGAGAGTTAACAATGGATTTGAATTTATGAGATTTAATAAAACCGCTCACAGCCAATCAATGCTCATTTACACTAGCATATTTAATCAAATGAAACTATAGTAGTTTTTTATCTTGTCTATTGCATATAAACAAGATGTGAAACTTACATGGAAGTTGAGCCAATTCTAACATTCGCAACAGGCCATGCTACAGTCGAGCCAATAGCATCTGATAAGCATTCCATGAAGGATGTAGGCCGCCATATAGGTGCATTTGGGACTTTCACAACATCCACCCAAACTCTTATCGCATTTGGTCCTAGTGGAATAGAATGTACCAAAGCATTTGGATCTGTTGAAGACACGGTTCCTTCTGCTACTATTTTTCCCGTACCCTCTAAATCAATCAACTTGCATTTGGTATTTGCAGAAAAATTTGCACTCTATCACATAACAAAAAAAATGGTAATACGATATCAACAATTCTTTGAGAGGAATATTAGCAATATGAACATGTTACCGTAAGAGATGTTGGAGCATTGATCATAGGAGCAGGACATGTGCTAGCGTTAACCGTTTCAACAACCACTGTTGATTCTGGCCATGCTATTTTCTTACCAATAGCTTCTCCAATACTTGTCATGCCAACTATAGGCCTCCACAAAAATGCATCTTCTTTTTTCGGATTGTCCACCCAAACTATCTTGGCATCTGGTCCAAGAGGAATACCATTAATTATCTGATTTGGATCACTCGAGTACACTCGTCCTTCAGCAACCAGTTCTTTGCTCCCACCCCAATCATACAGCTTGCAATTGGTTTCCATGCTATTAGTTTACTCTATTAAAAAAATACATTTGTTTAAGTTGAACATAGAAATATACAAAAACATTGCACAAATTTCAGTAACACATCTTTAAAGCGTTGTAGCAATAGAAATATACAAAAAAAATGCTAAACCATACTACCACGCTACCATAAAATGCTAAATTTATGGATAGAGATTATTATCCACGATGGCCCTACATATTAAAAAAAATGCTAATTAGTGTTAAACTTACCTTGTTTTGTTTTCTGGAGTCCTCACTTTTGTGTATAACAACTTTATCAGCTGGCCATACTACTATCTCATCCTTGGCATCTCTTATATATACCAAACCAGGAGAAGGCCTCCATAAGAAAACATCTAATTTTCTTGGATGGACAATCAAATTTTTTTTGGCATTTGGACCTAAAGGGACTTCATTGCACAGTTCTTTCGGATCGCTTGACACAATTTTTCCTTCGGCGACAACCTCGTCATCATCTCCATGCCAAGGCAGTAAACTACAATTATCACCTGTTTGACTATACTTACTCTGCAATTAACCAAAACTATATTATATTGATTATTGATTTAGATATCAAATTATGTATGATGTTGCAACCGTTGGATTTTTACCACTACGGATGTGTTCTCTTCTCCCCAACTTCCTTTATCCTGCCAAATCAATAATATTGCAAATTAATGGTAAAAATAAATAGACGTTCATTTAACCAAAGAATAAATTGTCAAAATAATCATAGAAAAATAATCACAGAAACTTATAATAAAGCTTTTAATCTTTGACAGTATAAAATCTTTTCAGAAAAGAACAAAGAAAAAAAAATACTGAACATCCAGTGAGTTATAACTATACTTTCGCAGCTTTGGTATGCCTGATGCAGTGTTCTTCACATTTTATATATTTTTTTTATTGCAACCAACTGATGTAGTTAGCTATTCGGTACTGAAAATAATAATATAAGCTTACAATAGGAAAGGAAGTTGATAGTTTTGTTGGTGGAGATGTTGTTTAAATGATGTAGAGGATGTTGGTATGTGGACAGAGGAGAGGTGCACACTGTTGTTGGACAGTGAGCAAATTGAGGCCGAGAGCAGTAGAATGTAAATGGTTGTGCACAGAATGTAATTTAAGGCAGGGTTTAACAAGGCAGGGGATGTATTTGAAGGTGAGAATGTTGACAGCAGTTAGATTGTGGAATCAGTGAAGAGAGAAGTGGATGTGGTCGGGAAGAATGTGCTGCGCTGTTATGCGAGAGTTTGACAGTGGAGTATGCAGGGGGTTTGTAAATGTAACAGGCAGAGAGTAGTTTTGTAACACAGAGTGAAATGTAAAACAAAAAAACAGTGTAAAAAAATTGAAAGGAGAGGAAGAAGAAAAATGTAAACCAATGAAAATGAAATGACCTTTTTTTGGGTTTTGAATTGTAATGTGTTTTTTTTGTTAAATAGCAATGCAAATGCAAAACAAATATAGACCGGAAAAACAAAAACACAACAAAATGAGCACAAAAATCACATAAAAATCACACAACAAAATGGTTTTTTTTTTAAATGCAAAACACACACAAAACAAAACAAAAAGAAAAACCTCACTCTCACCAACACCCTGTTCTATTGTAAATGCTCTGTATAAGAGTTGAATTACAATGACAAATGTTTTGGCTGTTTGTTCATCCAAGTAGCCAGATTTGTAACCATGCATAGAGAAATCTTTTTTTAAGGACAATGGACGCCAAAACATAGATATCTTGTTTTGTCATTTAGGTTATCTCCATGAAATTGAAAATCATTCTCGAAATTTATGAACACCAAAAACATTTAAAATATAAATTAAAAGTCATACCAGACGCTTCATTAACATGTAAACCACTTGCTTTAGTTCTGAGACACTATGTTGACATTGAGCTACTTGAGTATCTTTGATTTTTGAGAGAACCGCCTTGGTCGCAGTCATGCCTCTTCCCATTCCACGTAGTCGTCCCGGTCTATCTTGTCCCAACACTTGTGAGAGAGCATCATCTTTGAAATTACATGTTAAGCTAGGTTGTGATTCATTTTCCACCTTTTTTATTTTCTCCTACAAAAAATATATTTTAAATATGAGTTCTAATTTATATTATTTTCAAAATAATTACTTTAAAAAAGGTCAAAAGCACTTACAACAATTTCGGCAACATGTGCATTCACGGGTTCGCCATTCTTATGAGTGTGAGATTTAACCCAAACATCAACTCTAGAAATGGAAGAAGGATTTACACTTTCCTCTTTCTGCATTAAAAATGACATAACATTAGATAAAACAACTAATCATAGTAAATTAATCAAATATTTTTTCTCACCATATCTTCAGTTAATCGTGCCATTCCTCGATGACTACAAGTATGTGGCATTTGTTTACCCCTCATGGATTTGAATTTTTCGCTTCGTAACTATGTATAAAGATTTATCACATTTATTAGTTAATTTGTATTCTTTGTGCACTTATATTTTATATATAGAAATGATTAAAACAATTACTATATAATTACCTTAAACTCATTACTAGTTCTGGACTCAACAAACCTTTTCCATTCCTTCATAGTTTTGACATTATCTGGTTTTAGTCGAAGCCGTTCCTCCGTGTTTTTTGCCTTTAATAACTTGTCAACTAGTTTGCTTTTTGAACACCTCCAAATACATCCCATTTGCCGAAGAATGGGAACCTTTTGCCATTCTTCATCTAGTTTAAATCTAGCCTGTAACAAAGAAAAATATCAAAATATAGTAATTTTATTTAAAAACTGAATAAAGAAATTAATAAGATCGCATAGTCATCGAGAAGACAGACAATGGAAACTGCTAAATTTCCGCAATGTCCAAAACCCCAACCACTAATCAGGCAAACTTTCGTACAAGTTAGGTACTACATATTACAGTAAGTTGAAATAAATATATCGACAAAGGGAAGTTTAGGCCAAGTATCAGGGTGAAAAGACATATAGTATATGAACCAACAACAAATAATGTATTATTGTGCACACATGTAAAAATGAAAATTATAGGGACATCAGATGTATTAGCTAACAACTGGGTTATCAAAATTAAAGAACAAACGGTGAACATAACAAACCAACTGCATTTCAAAACCTAAGTAAACTAATCCACAACATACAAGTACATCCAGGTTGCCAAAATTTTAAGATTAGTAAAAGTTACAGTAAACTACCTGGTTAACCATTTTAGAAAAAGGATAATTTCAAAATTGAATTAGTAACAGCCCTGGGACAAATGCGGACAAACATATTGCAAGAGTAAACACTTCAAAATAAATGTGAAATGGTGTAAGGAAACAAGGGTAAAATCCTTCTTGTTCTACCAACATTCAAGGACTAACAGGAGTTTGAAAAGGATAATTGTGCAAGTCTTTTAAAAGCTTTAGCAGTGGTTGTATGCAGAAACTATTAGTCAGACATAAGCAGCTACAACCACTAAAATTTTAGTAATTAGGACAGGACAAAACTTGTGGAAAAAGTAACAACTTGCTATACCAAATCACATCAGACATATAAAAAGGTAAATCAATCCTCAAAAACTACCATTCGATGAATTACCACTGAAGTCATAAAGCATAACAAACTAATAACATAGAACCCTTAGAAAAAAATTATAATTACTCAGTGTCCTGAAAAATATTTCACATAGTTTTGATTTGCCTTCGTAGCTTTTCCCAGACGGTCTCCATTGTGATTTCTTATATCTTGATCATTGTTTTTGTTTGATTTCGTTTGAGTTTAGTTATTTTTGTTATCATATTCTTCATGATTATTAGAAAAATGTTCTCTTTTTTCTTTATACAGTTGTAAGAAACACATGCACTGTATTGTGAATGTATTCGCTGTTAGTGACATATCGTCAATATTCCACTGTTTCATATGGTCACTGGGTTGCTGATGTATAAAAAGTAAAGAAATAAACAAATTTAATAGCAGTAATCAGTATACAGTAACTAAGAACATTGCAAGATAAGCAAACTTGAACGGATTCCCATAGAACTGATTTCATTTCTTCACCAAGTTGCCTCCACTCCTCAAGTGTAAATGGAACATGCTCGCGCACAAGTGGCCTCAGATAAGAAGCTAGCTTCACCAACCCTTTTCCTATCGGTTCGCCCGATGAGTTAAACTCGACTTCGATTCGGCTTGCAACATCTGAAGGAAGTCTTTTCACTTTGTTTGGGCCTCTAGTCTTCTTTTTCGAAATCTGATTTGCATCAATGTCTTCAATTGTTCTCTCGATTTCCATTGTTGTTTCAGGATTTCCATCGACTTGCATAGCAGTGTCTGCAATTGAGTTGTTTGCATTCCCAACATCATTGTTTTCCAAAGGTGGCTCAATATGCTCTCCTATTGCATTAGACCCATCGACTGCATATGTGGATTGTTCGAGTCTTTTTTGATTGCGCGTAATCCTCTTATCCATTGTCTTTTTCGTACTTCTAACCATTTCTGCAAGTATAACATATCAACGTATGAATTTCAAGTTATAAGAGCATATTCTAGGTAAAAATTTTAAGGTACAAATAAAAAAGACTTTGTCAGAGCATGCAATATGCACTATATATTGCTGCATGACGTAACATTTTTGACTTGTATCACTTGACCTAGTCAATGTTATTTCTGGTTCAAATTGGTGATCATCCTTGTAATTAAACTAATTATTTATTTCATTACGTTACTAATTCTTTGCACTGGTACAGTGCACTTGATTGTCAAGGGAATCTAGTACATAATTATCAGGAGTGTTTTTCTTAAATTAATCATCCAATATATTTTCATAACCAAAAATCAGTTTGCCTTACAAAAATTGTAACATATAGAAAGTACAAATTGGCCTGCGTCTTACCAAAATCAGAACTCAGGTCCAACTTCGATCATGCGAGGAGCAGTTAAGTCTTTGAGCAGTAGGCCTTGTAAAAAATGCAATATATAAAAGATGCAAATAGGATGAGGATTGATGCTATTTTCTGTACAGATGGTTTATTTGAGATTTACATACCAAAAAATTGAAGTGTTATTTGTTTGCATCTGAAATTTTAGTTGCAATATATTTACTGAATAAGAAATATTGTTAATAGAAAATATCTATTAATGTATAATTTAAAGATTTATATAATTTTATTTCAAGTGTTGTAATGAACGTTATTTGCTGCTTTGATTTATTAATAACAATAACATTCCATAACAATTTGTCCCATGGTAACAAACAATATTAGAAAGACAGAGCCTTTACTACATATTGTGTTTTAGCATTGTCATTAGCAATCCAATGCATCAGTGAAAATAAAACAAACAATATTTGCAAGAATATACAAATGCAATTAGTATACACTATACATTTGTGTAGCCATCTTAGGAAAAAAAGTCACAGGCTTTGTGTTGATTATAGCAATTAGCAAGAAAACCATATGAAACATATATACTACTATAATTTTAATATATTGGTGGGTCATCTGCATCCATATCGTTTCCAAAGTTGCTACTGACATCACCATATACATACATCAAAGTTCAAAACAAAATTTCAAATTTCAACATTTAATAAGACTTCAAATCTAACTTAAACTTCTCATAAGAAAACAAGACATCAAAACTACTCAAGTATGCCTTCGCAATCCTCCCTGACATAACTAACATTCTCAACTAAATCATCTGCATCCATATCGTTTTCTTCAGGGCCGCTCGCAACATAGTTAGCTTCTTCAACAAAATCATCTATCTCTAATTCATGAAAACCTCTTGGCGGTGCTTTCATTACAACATACCAATTAGAAGAATCATTTTCTCTTGAATAAAAGACTTGTTTCGCTTGAGATGCGAGGATATAAGGATCTTTTGAAAATGGAACCTGACTTTGATGTAAATTAACAAGAGTGAATCCATCTTCAACTTTTATCCCATTTCCTATGTTCGCCCAATGACACTTAAAAACAGGAATATAAAAACATTATAACCTAGTAAAATTATTTCAGTCAGTATCCCATAGTACGTAACCACATCAACCACTTGAGAAATGTCTTTTGCACTTGCTCTACACATGGTAGTCGCGTCATAAGTTACTCCGCTATTCTGGGTTTCTCTATCAACATCTTTTGTATGAAATCGTTGTCCATTAATAATATATCCTTTGCAGGAGAATGCCGTCTTTTTAGGACCGTATGCAATCCATTTTAATATTTTATCATGATCCTTTGAGTCAACAAGTATCTAAAAAAATATTCAAACATATTAAACAAGTAATTTCATTAATTCATATATGAAAATATTGAAATTCTTTAACAAACCTTCCTTTTAATCCAATCAGCAAAGATATCTCTATGGGTTTTCCACAGTAAGGTCGCATTTTTTTCTAAGCGCTTGTTTGAATTTTGCAACTCCTCCAAATGCAAACTAGTACAGTAAAAGTGATGTTAAATTATAGTTGCCAATACAAGCACATCAAATCAATGAAAGTGGGACATAACATATACTCACTCTAAAAATGGTTCCACCATAGCCATATTCATTAACACAGCTAAATGAGCAATTTATTTCTCATTGGAAGACAATGTAATTGATTTGGACATTGAAATTGGACGCCCTTCAAGTATTGCGTTATCTTCATAATCTTCATTTCGATCTTTTTTTTCAATATCTACCGACTTACTCAAAAATTCACTAAAAAATTTCATGCATTCTTCGGCAAGATATGATTCTGCAATGCACCCCTCAGGTCGTGCATAATTTCTTACGTAGTCTTTGAGTGTTTTCATATACCTTTCAAAAGGATACATCCAACGAAAATGAACTGGTCCGCACAATCGTGCTTCTCTTCCAAGATGATTTGTCAAGTGTATCATAATATCGAAAAATGAGGGTGGAAAATATCTTTCAAGTTCACACAATATTTTAACGATATCATCATCAAGTTGTTGCAACTTCCCCCTATCAAGAACACGTTGACATATTTTATTGAAAAATGAACATAGACGAATTATTGCATTTCGGGATCTGGTTGGCAATAAACCTCTTACTGCAACCGATAATAATTGTTGCATTAAAACATGATAATCATAAGACTTCAAACCACTAATTTTACAATCCACCAACGACACGCGTTTTTTGAAATTTGAACAATAACCATCGGGACCTTTGAAATCATACAACCTTTTGCAAAATATTTTTTTCTCCAATTGTGATAATGTATACGGAGCTGGTGGAAGATATGTTTTGGTTCCACAGGTTTGTGCATAAAGACCATGCCAAATACCCCAATCCTCTAAATCATGTCTACAATTAATCCCATCTTTTGATTTGTTATCATGCAACATTGTACTTAGTGTGCTTTCACAAACATTTTTCTCAACATGCATTACGTCCAAATTATGACGCAATGGAAGTTCCTACGAAAAAAATTAACATTTAAATTTTCTATATATTCTTTTTTTAGATTAATAAATAAAAAAGAGATTTGAATACTAACCTCCCAATATGGCAAGTCAAAAAAAATTGATCTTTTTTTCCACCTTGATAGCTCCTTTTTTACAGAATTATCATCTTCATTATCTTCATCCTCACTACTGTCATTGATCTTCCTTTTCTTACTTTTTCCCTTAATCTGCTCTTTTCCAAAATCATTTGGAAAGTACTTCAAAATAAGAAAGATGTTTTTACCTGTTAGAATTCTAGGCATCTTTCCATCCTCTATAGTGTTATCAAACCAAGCTTTTTTTTCCTCAACGGATGTGAAATAGGCAAAAATCTTCTATGACCCATATAAACATTCTTTCGACTATATTTCAACCATCGACGATGAGTATTGACACCACATAATGGACAAGCCTTTTTACCCTTTACACAACATCCAGCAAGATTACCATAAGCTGGAAAATCATTTATCGTCCATAATAGAATAGCTCTCATATTAAAAAGTGTCTTACTAAATGCATCGTACGTCTCAACTCCACCACTCCATAAGTAATGCAAATCCTCTACTAATGGCGCCATATATACATCAATATCATTCCCCGGTTGCTTTGGACCTGGAATTAGAAGTGTTAGCATAATATTTTCCTTCTTCATGCACAACATAGGCGACAAATTATATGTCACAAGCATTACTGGCCAACAACTATATTTGGAACTCAACATGGAAAATGGATTAAACCCATCTGTAGCAAGACCAAGTCTGAGACTACGTGGATTGGCTGAAAATGATTCCCAATTTTCATCAATTGTGCTCCATGTTACAGAATCTACGGGATGTCGCATCTTTCCATCACTGCTTTTATTATTGAAATGCCACCTTAATGCTTCTGCCATCTTTTCAGATCTGAACATTCTTCTGAATCTTGGAATTATTGGAAAATATCTCAACACCTTAACCGGGATACCCTGCATAATCTCATTTGTATCCTGATTCATTTTCCATCTTGACGAACCACATTTCGGACAGTCATTCAAATTTTTATACTCTTTACGAAAAAGACAACAATCATTCTCACATGCATGAATCTTTTCAAACCCCATATCAAATAGTTTGAGGAATTTCTTTACCTCATATAAAGTCTTAGGAAGTACATTATTCTTTGGCAAAAATAGTTGTTGCACATTAAGAAGCTTATCAAAACCAGAATCGGATAATCCAGTTTCGCATTTAAGGTTATACAAAATAGTGATGGCAGATAACTTTGTATGATCTATGCAACCAGGATATAATGGGGTTTCTGCATCTTCCAAGTTCTTAAGTAAATCATCGTGTCGTCTCTGTGCATCATCCTTATCTTTATCATCATCAAAAAAATTATGATTAAAGTAGTCTTCATCTTCATAGTGAATTGCTTTGAGTAAGTCGTACGCCTCACTCTTTTTATTATTATTTTCAACATCTACTTGCTCGCCATGATTATACCACCTACCATCTTTGTACTTAGGATCCATTCCCTTTATAATTAAATGCTCAATGACGGTTTCACCATAATGATGACTAAGATTTCGACAATCTAAACAAGGACACAAAATTTTCTCTACATCCCTAACTTTTTCTTCGCAACACGTCCAAATTTTGAGCCCCTTTTCCATACTCTTTACTGGTTCTATGTTTAAAATTGAAAGCAACAAGAATATTAGCTTTCATTTTCAAAACATGTTAAGTCTAAAGTTATGTGTAAATTTAGTTGTATATGATTACCTGTGTAGACGCAACCAGTCTTTCTCCATCATCATATATAATATGGAAGCAATCAAGTATCTAAAATTCAAAATAGTAATTGGAAATTAGACTATTTAAACAAGTAATGAATGCTAGAAGAGTTTCTGGGCCTTTTAGTTAGCTTGTTTAAATGTGAATACTCATTATGAGTTTCTTCTTGAGACGTATAGAAAATAATATACACATCAAGAAATACTTCATTAATATACGGGAGAAGAAGATGAAAAAAGGACAGAAACCTAGGTTCTTCAAGTCGTCATGAGCTTCAAATATATGTTGTAAAATACTGGCTTATCATTTTAACATTTTTTATAAATATAATCAACCGACGATGCAAGGATAAACACAAGAGCTCAGAGCACTAAAGTGTGTAGAATTTGTTTATTTGATCTAATTTAAGTAAAGCAAAGTAATCAAAATTCGAGGATGCAATCTAATGTAGCAATTATTTGATACTATGTAACCAAAAATAAAGAACAAAAACTGAAAAAAGAAGTAACTGAGCAAATACGAGACCACAACCTTTTTAATTTATTTTTATTTATTTATTTCGAAAGGAACTCAACTAAAAGAAATTCAAATTAAACAGGAATACCCCAAAAAATTGTAAGATTACACAGCAGTGCCAACCAGTTCACTTTTGTTGTATAATTGAAACAATGCTTTGTTAAGGCGATTAGGATAATGAATTATAAGATTTTTGGTGTCAGTTGGAATACAACTTTGTATGAAATGTTCTATTTCTGACAGTAATATATACCTAAGTTCTACGTCCCATTTAGTTTAAATTTTACAGCGTAAATATTGAACGACTTAAAGCTGTAAACATCTTTTATTCGCCAAGTGATATTATGGGAACCAAGAAACTCAATAATTAGCATCTCGTAGCCGGGCCAAGCAACCGAGTAACAATGTATAAAACTCTTTTACAAAATATTGTTTTTATAAATCCCCTTTACAAAATATCATTTGTAAATCTCCTTTATTAAATTAATTGATTACCTTTAAACATCATAAATGAACAATTAATTAACTTTAAACCATCGTTAAAGTAATTAAATATCTTTAAACAAGTCATTAATAAAATAATTAATTAACTAATTTCAACCATAACTAAAACGATTGATTTTTTTTGGCAAGGCCAGTCGTTTTTTATTGTGGACCGTCCACTTTTATCACAACAAAAGTAATAAATACGTATTAAAAACAGGAGTTAGGTCGATTGTCTGAATGACTAAACTTACTCAAGCACCACGTATGGTGCAACATACAAACCAGGTTGCAAAAGAAAACGCATATAAGCTCCACGCTGGAAGCAACTCGTAGAAACAGACGTATCTAACAAACTTAGATACGATAGGACACTACTATCTATGAAAATTGACCCAAACCAACTACAAATTTCCAACACAGCTAGCTAAAAAATATAGCCTAAGCTAGCATTCAGAAGACAACCAGATTGCCAACAAGCAACAGAACATATTTCATAGAGATGCAAATTTCAAAGATGGCCAGGGAAGACCATAACCAAATGCAGCAACAAAAAATTTGCAAAACAAAAGATTAAACCATAATCATCACCTAGATCAAGTAGAGATTACCGATACCAAATCTAGTAAATAAATGCATAAATTTCCAAAGCAGGCATCACCAACAAATGAGTGTAACACTGCGACATGACAATAGGAACATGAAGCCAGAAACATAAAACATACAAGTAACCAACAGAGGCATGACACAGTAATCCAAAGGAGAGATTGCTAGAAAAAACCCAATGAAGCATCACCAGCAACTATTTTAATAAATATTCGTTGCAAGAGCAATCGCCAATTTTCATCTTCTTTACTCGCTGCACACCAGTGCCACCCACCTTTCTCTTTCAACTCTCACTTACAAACTGTACATCACTATCCATTACCCCTGACAGTGCATTCAACCATATCCCAAAACACTGCCTGCCATCAATTCTTCACTTAAGTCATACAAACTTCAACATTCACCGTAGTGCTTCAAAACTGCACCATTACAACCCATCTTAACATCCACAATCTTCCTTCATAACCTCTGTCATATTCATACTCCATCACCTTTATTTCTACCACTGACCAACATCCCACATACTTCCTTCAAAACTGCCTTAGTTCTCTATTATGAAAAAGTCTTCAACAAATTGGAAAAGTGAGCTGGAACATATACAATGGCCGAACCCACAAGCGATAAATCACATGAACACCCACATGCGAAATTTGTTACGTGGATGGATGTCAGCCATTGATGGATTCAAGATCATGACATTAACTGGAGCAGATTTATGTAGAAGAACATGAGATGCTTATAGTTGAAATAAACACAGAACTCACACGTTCACGCCACAGAACCCTATTTCAATCATGTAATGATTAAATATTCATCCAGTTTTGAGCTGGGATCCGAAGGTAAACGTTAAAGTCAATTGCAATCCAGGCTACATGAACTTAGCTAGTTATATGGCAGCATGTATGCATATGTTGAAAGCTATGTAACATAGATGACTATGTGCATAAGAACATATACGCACATTTACTTAAACGCATCAACCACAGCCATACTCCAAGCGACCCCACGAGAGAAACTGTGAGAAATAGACAAGGTGATATCCTATGCTGACCAATTTGAACATGACGCGTAAATACAGAGGGCTAACCATAATCATGACCCACGACACAGCACATGCTTAGTATCAAATCCCATATTATGGGACACCTTCCAAAATTAATTAGTAGATAATGCAATTACTAATATATATTTAACACTTTTCTACCAAGCTAAAAGTGGTCCACAAACAAGTTACAAACTTCAGTAGAACTATACATATGCACTGAATGCATTTACTTGTGGATTTTTTTACAGTCCTACATGATACATGCAATGTGCTGACAGCCCATAACACCAAAATGAAATCTAGGTAACAATTTCAGAATGTCATTTTACAGACTTACATTGTCCTTTCTTGATATTTAATAGAAATCAAGCTGGGTAAGTTTACGGCGAATATTGCTGTATCAAAAGATGATCCAATTAAATAGTAAAAATTGTTATTAGTAGGAGGAGTGTTTTGAGGGACACAACTATTGCCGATGTATAATAAAAACAAGCAGGATAATGTAACAATGTCCTATTACTGATATTTGATAAAAATCAAACAGAATAAAGTAACAATGTCTTATTATTAGTATTTAATAAAAATCAAGATAAGTTTTAAGGCTAACATTGTTATATCAAAGGATAATCTAAGACAGTACAAACTGTTAAAAGTTGGAGGCTTTTGAGGGAAACAACTAAAATGCATATACAACGATTCAAAATGTATTGGTTAACGCGTTACCTTCGGACATTTAGTTGTTATGTATAAACATTGCAAAGCTACACTGGGAAACATCCACATGAATTTAGGCCACAAACCAAAAGGAATTCTGTAAGCCAAACCGTTTCCAAAAAATTTGACATTACAACGGCGCTATTTTGTAGCACCGGAGTAATGTCTATGCATTACCCCTCTCCTGATACTTGGCTTGCGCCATTAACAATAAATTTGGTTGCTGATAAATGGCCTCACTTTTAATGTTCTCCAAAGATAAAAAAATCGAAGCCGCCTCTATTGTTACAATTTTATGATAAATCAAAATAATTTATGCCGGAGTAGTAACTAAATTAAAACTGCCCTTTTAAGTTTAAGGTTGCAAGACAAGTAATCTTTTAAGGCATAAAAAGTAAGCATAAACAAGGAAGAAGTACTAAAAATACACCATTAAGATGCATGCAAATTTTCTATGTATCAATAACAGGAGCATGCAACAAAAGAAACACATAATTGGTCCATATAAAGAAAATTATTACAGGAACAGATGAAAATGATCCACATAGAGTGAAATGAGAAGAAATATTAGGAAACGGCTTATGAAATGTCGATGGTGATGTAGGCAGGTTGTTTGTTTATGGTGGGGAGGAGTTGCAGCAGGGATATGATGAGGAATGGAGATGGATATATGGCTTATGTGGTTTGATGCAATAGGTTCGTGGAGATGCAATAGGTTCGTGGAGATGCAATAGGGCTGTGATATGGGTTTAACAAAGATTGTGATAGAGAAGGTGAAAAAAACAGATTGTTGAGGCAGATGGAAGAGCATAGTTTGTAACAAAAACAAAAAATGCAATGCAAATGTAATGTAATTAATTTTTTTAGTTAATATGTAAACTTTTTAAAATGCAATGTAAATTTCTCTTTTTTTCAAAATAAAATGAAGTGCACAAACGAAAAACAACTGTTTGAAGCAAAACTGAAAGAAATGAAGTATAAATGAAATAACACAACAAAATAGGGAACAAAGCAAAGCCAATGAACAAATTTGTGTGAAAATGCATTATTACAATGCAAAAAAAAATTATTTTGGTTTTTCTACAGATCGGATGGCAGTTTTTGAAGACTGACATGAAATGTTGTTGTGGCTGTTTAGGTCAGCGGTGATTGAATTTGGTATTGGAGACGAGGTAGTTGTAGACAGAAGAGTTGGACAAGTTGTCTGTGCATGGGCAGAGGTTTAAGAAGGTTGCTAGTATAGAACAAGACCGAATCAACAGGGAAAAACAGAATAATGGAAATGTGGACTGCTGAAGTATCTATACAAGTATTGTTATTAAGTGGTTTAAAATGGAAGCTGCCCTTTCAAAGAAGTTCATATCATAATACCAAATTCTTTACCTCATGACCAAGTAACAAAACATTAATTACAAAATTAAAATCATGACGCGGATTATGAAATGCTGAAGGACAGAAATGCAAGTGATAAAGAAGACAATGAACTCATATAAATACCTACCCCACTGGCACCAAATGTTACACCAACATGTATTCTACTTGAATTACATCATGCAAGAAAATTATTATAAGAACAGATGAAAATGATCCACATAGAGTGAAACGAGAAGAAATATTAGGAAACGACTTATGAATCGAATAAAGATTAAAAAGGGGAATTTTGGCTACCTGAATTATAAATAGTTGACCAGGGCAGTGACGATCAATTCCACCGGTAGAAAATTGAAATATAAGAGAAATTTAATGGAAACTATAGGTAGAGGAGAATAAACGGGAGAGAGAGAGAGATGAGGAAGCGGTATTTTGGACAGAAGAGGGAAACTGAAATATTTGGTAAAAGTATAGTGAGAGAGGCGGTAAATAACATACATCGAAACATAGGGTATCATCAGCGTTTCAACGTAAATTATTTTACGAATTAATTAACTTTTACTGCATTTAACGTCTAAACGCTGAGAGTAAATGCAGTTAAAAGAAAGTTCTGTTGTAGTGGTCGTTTATCACGACGAGATGGCGACCGAGCTCGCCTATATTTCAGGCGATGGTGCACCTCGTGATGGCCTTCAGATTGAGGGTGGTCGATCGGCCTAGAAACGAGGGAAGGTGGTCGCGATTTTCAATTAAGCGACGCGTTCATGGGTTATGCGAGCATTCAAGAACGAGAGTGGGAAGAAGGTGACGCACGACCTTGATTTGCTTGATGGAATCAACGGCCTAGATTGCTGAAGGTTGAAAATAATAAATAAAGTTGTAAATATTCGTATATAATAACTTGTGTGATCTTTAAACTGCTATAAATTTTTCGTACGAGGTCGAAAACGCACGAAACGAATTGCGTTGCAATCGTATGGACGAGCACTACGCAATGGAGCTGGTTTGGAATCATTTGGAGATAGTGGAAATTTCGGGTAAAATTAAACGCTCGTTTAATTTTATTCGAAATAAAACGCTGGAACTACATTGAAATCAAGGTGAGTGTTTCATAATGCTCACAACGTACTGAATATCTTTATGGTAGTTAAGTTTAATATTATGAAGTGATATGATTTTATTTGTCATTGTTTGATAAAATTTAATAGTCACATAGATTGTCATTTGAATTAACCGTTGAAAATTAAATTGACAGTTAAATTGAATTAAAATTGAATTGCGACTAAATTACCTGACATTGGTAACTATGAAATTGTCATGAATTGTATTGTCTATTGGATGATGTATTTCGATGGATGTTATTGGTTGATATTTAAATGTTTGGATGTTTATTTGCTTATATATATACTGTTATGCATACATATGACACTGTGATTTGGTTTAAGTGATATATATTCATCCCTGACATTTAATTGAAATAACTAATCACTTGGCCATAGGATAGAAAATTATATACGGACATCGGATTGGCTAAATTAATAATTTTTAAAATAGTCGATTTGAAATTTATTTAAATGTTTTGATTTAAAGTTATAAATAAAATCAATTTATAGAAATCGAATTTATCGAAAAATTTGAGTTTGGAATGTTGAAATAAAATTTTGGGTTAAAAGAAATTGTTAAATAATTTAAGTTGAGACTTTGAAATTTGAAATTTGGATATGATTGAATTTCGAAAATTTATTTGTTTTAAAGATTTAACATTATTTCGAGCTTTGAGTATTACTAAGTAAAAGCGATATAAAAATGATATTTTGAAATTGAGCTTGAAATTGAATCATATTTGTAATTGGGATTTAAATTTGAATATTGAAGGACAATTTTGTTAAGTGTTATAAATTGATATTTTGAAAAATCAAGCTCCAAATCGATATAAATTGAAATTGAATTAATTTGAAGTCAAAGTGGACATTGATTTGAATTGAAATCGAAATTGAATCGGTAGAATAGAAATTGAAATTGATTTGAATTGGGAAGTTATAATTGAAATGAATTGGTTTAGAAGCTTTTTCATTTTGTTTTCCAAATTACTCTGTTATATAAACCATCTTTAAATACTTAAACTATTTTAACCTATATCAATTATATTAAATTATTTTTACCCATCTTAAACCATGTTAAATTATTTAATCTATTTTAAATCTACTTAACCCAATTTAAATTATTTTAAACTAGATTCATCCATTTTAAATCCATTTTAAGGTTTTAAGTATTTTTAAGTATTTTAATTATTTAAAATTACTTTTAAACTACTTAAAACTATTTTCTAAAATTTCAAGCTGGTCAATAAGGTGAAATGATTATGTTTAAATCTTGAATGTAAATACGAATTGGGTTAAATGAAGTTCCAACCTAAATTGAAATTCGAAATGATTTGGAAATCGAAATGAGATATTGAGGGGAAAAATGATTTTTGAAACGGAACCTTACATTTTGAATAGATATGATGATATTTGAAATGGATTTGATTTTTGAAGCGAATATGATATTTTGATATCAATTATGAATCGATTTGAAATGTTAAGGAGCCATCGGTGTAATAATACATAGTTATTAAAGAGACCGGGATCGGATATGGACATACTCTCTGTCGATACCGAAAACCACTTTAATAACTATTATACGCGGAGTGTTGATCCAGAATGAAGTGGATGGTTTGGTGAACTCGTTGACTGAAGAAAGAGAACGATATTGGATGACCCCTGACATGACTAAAACAGGAGCCACGCCGGGCCATTGAGGTTCGCCATCTCTAGCGGACACACTTCTTCGATACCATATCTATTACATTTGTGATTCGATTTGGATGCAACCCTTGATTTGGGAGTGTTGTTTCGTGGTGTTGGGGTAGCTGCTGGCTATGCTCAACATCAGTCCGGATCACGCAACTACTAGTATCCTAGTTGGTATCGCCTCATGTACCTTATCATACTGATTATCCTATTCGCGACCACTACGTTTTGTTTTGTGTTATACCTATGGGGTACCCTCTGATAACCACTAGTTTACGGTGGGGTTTACGGTGCTGTATAGACTATGACATTATAAAAATGTGTTAAGGGGGTTATGGTAACGCCTTAACGCTATTTTGATACCTTATATTACTGATAGGCATTATCTACTTAGTGTACATTACTACCTAGTAGATAGTTTAACGGATCCTTGAGAGATGGAAAATCCCGTAACATCCCTTGAGTTATTGCACGCACATTGACACTGGATAGGAGATGTAAAACCCCGTAAACATCCCTGACGCCGTTACACTCATATTTATTTACGATTGATTTAACTTTCATAAGGATATTTTAGTCCTGACTCGAGTGTTTTATCTTTTCATTACGCTCGGGTCAGTCCTGAGTTTTCATATTTTTGAAGATCTATTCTGGAGGATGAAGACGAAGATTTGGTATACTATTACTATTATTATCCTTGCATCATGTTGTCTGCTGCATCATTTTATTTGTTCTGTTGTATATGTATAACTGTGATAAATGTTGTATAAATAATGATCAAAGTATTGTAAACAGCTTCATGAACTGTTTATTTGACTATTATATTTTATCGTTCCGCTGCGAGATTCTGTGTTGTTTCATTTCCTTTATTTCTCTTTCCTCTTCTTTTCTTATTTACCCCAATAACCATCTGCCCTTTTGAATGGTTTGGAACCGGCATATGTATTTGATCGTCGGTTTAACTGTCCAAAAAGGTGGGTCGTTGCAGCTGGTATCAGAGCTTTGGTTTAGCGATAACCTTAGCTTTGTGGGGTCTGACTCTTTATAAATAGGGTAGTAATACCCTATGATGAGCCGCTGAGTGTATATATATGAGAGAGCATATTTGTTAGTGATATAAAATGTTTTATATTGTGTCGGTTGATTTGTTGTGTGGCTTATGGATTCCGGTCAATATGAGTAATTAACGACATTGATAGGGATCTCTAAACACTCGAACAGAACAATTCTACATAGTATTGTTTTGAAATTGGGTAAATGAAATAATTTTGCCCTAATTATATTTTGTATATAAAGAATTTATTTTCAAAAATTATTGTGATCTATCTAGCTTTTTTGGTTGTTGGAAACGATAATATTGATTGTTATCATTAATTGGATATTGTGTTTTAATAAATAAGGTTTACTGAAAAATAAACAATAATAAAACACTAGTTAAATGTTTTAAAAAAATAAAATCTTATAAGAATATTTTATAAAGGTGACTTATAAATTAAAATAGAGTTAAATTGAGAAATATTGAATTTAAGACCCGGGATTTTGAAAATGGTTCTCAAAGCTCTGAAGAAATATACAGTAATATTAGTTGGAAAATGTTTATGGAAATATTTTGAAAGGATATTTAAGAAGGAATGAGTTAAGTACTCCTCTCTTCTGTCGCTGGAAAATAATTTCGGTGATGATTGCGCAGCATCATCGACATTCATTTTCGAGTCTCAAAGTGGGGAAGACTTCAGAGAAGCTTTGCTTTTCTTCGGAATTATTTTGGGTAAATGGGTTTTGGTTTAAACTCCAAAGGTATGATTTGATATATTAAAGATATAAGCGTATATATTTATTTCAAATGATTTGAAAAGAACCGGGCATTTAAATTTCTAAGTTCTGTTAATTAATAATTTTCAAATTATTTGAATGAAATGTGAATAACCAGAATTTATAGAATAAGTGGATTTAAACAAATTAAATTTGTGAACATTCTAATTAAGTAAAATGAAATTCTATAAATTTGTATAATACCAAATTACATTCTAAAAGCATATAACAAGACTTACCTAATGTTAAAAGTTAAAATGATGTTTTGGATTTGTAATGAGATATTGTACAAATAAACTGAACCTGAAAGTAATAAAATTATACAAGTAAGGAAAACTCAAAAGAAATTAAAATGTATATAAATGGAAATTTTGGTTGTGATAAAAATTATAAAAACTTAAATATAGCATGAAATGATGAATGGATAAATGGACCAAGTAAGTGAACTTAAGAAAAGGCCATTGAGTCAAGCAATGTCTTTGTAAACTGGTTGTAAAATTAAATATAAATTTGCAACAAAAAAGAAAAATATGTAAAGATAAATTTGTAACTTTTGAGATAACTATAAACTAAGAAAAGTCATATATGAAAAGTTAGACTTTTATGGAATGACTATAAACTAAAGTGATGATTAATAAAATGTTCCAGAAATAAATTTGTATTAACTGAAACTATGAATATGAAGTAAATGTAAAACAAAAGAATTTGGTATAGCTAAGAATCAATTGGGAAAAAGAAATTGAGTTTAATTAAATTATATAGAATGTTTAAAATGAACTTGAGTAAGCAAATTCTTTGATATGATGTTTAAGAAAAGATAATGTTAAAGAATATGCTATGTAAAGAAATGAATATACTAACTAAATAATGGATTGTGGGTAATTAAGTGAAAAAAATAAAAGTCAATAAAATAATTTAGTACAGATAAATTGGATAGAAATCCATTGGAAGGTAATACGTGAGATTGTACGTATATTATTTTATTCGCATAACGTTTTGATCCAAATTCGAGCACAAAATTTCGAGATGATTTATATCGATCCAAGTTAGGATTTTTCACTCGATTTTTGATGGCGAACCCTGGATATGGATTTTTAATTTGATTCTGGAATTCTCTATCATAGTATATGTCTATGCAAGGAGAGTAACAGTTTCCAATCAAGGAACCAAATCTGAGTCCGCACTAGAGAGTCGTGTGAACGATACTAGTTTGGAAGTGAAATTGTGTGATCGAATAAGTGATTAGATTGATATTGCTCACGGATGACATATGTACGGCTTACGGACTTAATTAAAGTTAATATTGGAAATTTATGATGCCAAATATAAAATGATTCTTTTAAAATTATATGATTTGGTCATTATATGATTGTTAGTTGATTGTATATAATTCATTGAGTGTTAATGAAATTGAAAGCTATAAGTCATTGAAATCAAATTGGAAGTTAAATGAATTTAAATAGAATTTAATTTGATTCAAATTGGAAGTGAACTAATGTAAATATAAATTAGTTAATGTTAACTAATTGAATTGAGAATGAATGTTAGTAAAATCCAACGTTAATGAATCAACTGTGATTAAAATTGAAACCCAAGTCAATAAATATTAATGAGAAGTGAATTTATATTGATTGGTTATGGATTCGTTGGATGATAGTTGGATGATAATTGATTTGGTGGATGCATTTGTTGTTTTGTTGCATTTGCTATGTTGGCACATGTAGTTGTTATGTTGCTATATTGTATATATTGATATTATTTTCATATGTGCATGTTTCTCATGGTTTGTTGAGTGTTTAGTAGGTGCGGATTGCGCTTGCTTCGCATTTGGAGCTCGCTTTCGCGCTATATTAGCCGTATATGCTCGCTAATAATATATAAGGTACATATCTCGGATTACATACCGTACTTTTACACTTTTTTCCCTACGGGATGCCTCATCAGTTGATGAGATGTATATTTGTGATAAATATACTGTCATTTTTTTTCCGGATCGAGCCACGCAAAGGAGACTCTGTCAAATTTTTCGTATATCCGGGTGTTAGAAAATTTTTCAAGTTTTAAAATTTTATAACTTGTTTAATAACTAACTTTTAAAGTTAGAAGGCCGTTCGGAGTAACTTAGTGGAAACGTTGTTATGACTTTATAAATGGAATTTCATTGTTTTATAAGTTGGTAACTTTGAATAAAATATATCTAATGTTGAATTCTATACTTAGTTCCTTTTCCCTTCTTTTTCCTTTTCGAGGACGAAAAGTTTTGAGTGGGGGAGAGTGTAACGACCGTAAATTTTTGATAATTAAAATAGCTAATTTAATAAGATTTCGTGATTTAATGTTAGAAAAAAATTTGTAATTCGTTTGGAATAATAATAACTGGAATGAATTGCAACAATAATTATCCAAGTAATTATTTATAGATTGAATGGAGTTCCAATCTAATTGAATTGACTCAAATGTTATAACTTGGTTATAAGAGAATATATGGAAAAACAAATGTAAATAAGTGAATAAGAAGTGTGAATTATTTAGGTAGAAATACAAATTTGATAGATTGGTTTCGAAGATTTGAATAGTAATAAGTATTGGAAAATAAATGCTACTTAGTGAATGCCTTTGAAATCAATAGTTGGATAGGATAATAAATGTCGAATTCATTGGGTATAATAGAGTAATTGATTGATAAGTGAAATCTATTTAAAATCAAATAATTGAATATTGAACAGGTAAATTGTTTAAAGTAAATATTTAAAACTTATTGAACAATTGAATAACTGTAAAATGGAAATAATGTTCTAAGATGTGAATTGGTTTTAAAAGTTGAATCTTATAAGTTCAATTTCAAATATTTCAAAGGATAATGAATTATTGGATAATCAAAATTGTTTAAATTTAATATTTGGAATTTATTGAATAATTGAATAACGGGTTTAATATGATTAAAAATGATTTGTAACATTTTATTTTATCATATTTAAGTTAGAATGATATTGTAGAACTTTTAAAGTCGAATTAAAAGTAAATTTGTGAAAATTGAATATTTTAATATTTAATTGACGAGTTAATATAGTCATTTTTCAAATAGCCTCGGATTTCGACAAAACTAGTTTCATCGGATCCGTAACGTGATATTATTGTAAGATTTCAAATTTCGTGTCAACCGGATTTACCGTTTGTCTGGGGCAAGCCAAAACGCATAGAAATTTGTTTAATCGGTTTAATTTAAATTTGATCGTTTATTTCCGTAACTCGCACATATGATCGAATTAGCCTCCAAAACACATTCCACTGTGTCCAGAACGCGGGGTAAACCCTAGAAACGCCAGTCACCACGCGTAAATCGGAGTTCGAAAAATCCGGAATGAATAGTGTTCGTCAGAATTTCTATATAAGCACGATATTATTTCATTTTGCAAAAGAAAACTATACCCTAGGGTTTGCTTCAGCCACCGGCCCTAACTATTCTATGGCCGAAAATTGTTCTTCTTCCTCCTCGATTTTCTTCCAATCCGTTCATCTATTCGAAGAGTGTTCAACTACAAAGTGGAAGAGAGTATTGTGATCTATATTCTGAACGGCTATAATCGAATGATTCGTCGCGTAGGAGGCACAAATTGGCCATGAGTGCTGCGTGTTTGGGGTCGTTTATCACGACGAGATGGCGACCGAGCTCGCCTATATTTCAGGCGATGGTGCACCTCGTGATGGCCTTCAGATTGAGGGTGGTCGATCGGCCTAGAAACGAGGAAAGGTGGTCGCGATTTTCAATTAAGCGACTTGTTCATGGGTTATGCAAGCGTTCAGGAATGAGAGTGGGAAGAAGGTGACGCATGGCCTTGATTTGCTTGATGGAATCAACGGCCCAGATTGCTGAAGGTTGAAAATAATAAATAAAGCTGTAAATATTTGTATATAATAATTTGTATGATCTTTAAACTGCTATAACTTTTTCGTACGAGGTCGAAAACGCACGAAACGAATTGCGTTGCAATCGTATGGACGAGCACTACGCATTGGAACTGGTTTGGAATCATTTGGAAATAGTGGAAATTTCGGGTAAAATTAAACGCTCGTTTAATTTTATTCGAAATAAAACGCTGGAACTACATTGAAATCAAGGTGAGTGTTTCATAACGCTCACAACGTACTGAATATCTTTATGGTAGTTAAGTTTAATATTATGAAGTGATATGAATTTTATTTGTCGTCGTTTGATAAAATTTAATTGTCATATAGATTGTCATTTGAATTAACCGTTGAAAATTAAATTAACAGTTAAATTGAAATTAAAATTGAATTGCGACTAAATCACCTGACATTGATAACTATGAAATTGCCATGAATTGTATTGTCTATTGGATGATGTATTTCGATAGATGTTATTGGTTGATATTTAAATGTTTGGATGTTTATTTGCTTATATATATATTGTTATGCATACATATGACACCGTTTTTTGGTTTAAGTGATATATATTCATCCCTGACATTTAATGGAAATAACTAATCACTTGGCCATAGGATAGAAAATTATATACGGATACCGGATTGTCTAAATTAATAATTTTTAAAATCGTAGATTTGAAATTTATTTAAATGTTTTGATTTAAAAGTTATAAATAAAATCAATTTATAGAAATCGAATTTATCGAAAAATTTGAGTTTGGAATGTTGAAATAAAATTTTGGGTTAAAAGAAATTGTTAAATAATTTAAGTTGAGACTTTGAAATTTGAAATTTGGATATGATTGAATTTCGAAAATTTATTTGTTTTAAAGATTAAACATTATTTCGAGCTTTGAGCATTACTAAGTAAAAGCGATATAAAAATGATATTTTGAAATTGAGCTAGAAATTGAATCATATTTGTAATTGGAATTTAAATTTGAATATTGAAGGACAATTTTGTTAAGTGTTATAAATTGATATTTTGAAAAATCAAGCTCCAAATCGATATAAATTTAAATTGAATTAATTGAAGGTGAATGTAGAAATGAATTAATTTGAAGTCAAAGTGGACATTGATTTGAATTGAAATCGAAATTGAATCGGTAGAATAAAAATTGAAATTGATCTGAATTGGGAAGTTATAATTGAAATGAATTGGTTTAGAAGCTGTTTCATTTTGTTTTCCAAATTACTCTGTTATATAAACCATCTTTAAATACTTAAACTATTTTAACCTATATTAGCTATATTAAATTATTTTTACCCATCTTAAACCATGTTAAATTTTTTTAATCTATTTTAAATCTACTTAACCCAATTTAAATTATTTTAAACTAAATTAATCTATTTTTAATCCATTTTAAGATTTTAAGTATTTTTAACTATTTTAATTATTTAAAATTACTTTTAAACTACTTAAAACTATTTTCTAAAATTTCAAGCTGGTCAATAAGGTGAAATGTTTGTTTGCGCCAAAATTGGTCACAAACACCCAAAGTCGTGAAAGCACCCGTTTACGTGTTCAACTTGATAATATTCAACACAGAACTCAGCAACAATCAATATGTAATTCAGCTCTAAGTAACAAATCACAATAATTCACAAGCAACAATCACAAACACAGAATTTATAGTGGTTCGGCGTTCGTGCCTACGTCCACTTTGAAGGGTTTCTCTTTATTGCTTTGCTCGATTCAATCGATTACAATGGATTACAGCTGACAATTGCTTTGAAATCTGAATACAACAGCGATTCTGATAGTTAAACTTGAATCCGGCAGAGTCTTAGCATTCAATGGCAGAAGTTCTCCCCAGATCCCCTTTTCTGAAGGCTTCAGGGTGCTATTTATAGGCGTTGGAGGCCCAGATCTTGCTGAAACTTCGTGAGACTCCTTCTGGCACGTGAGTGGGCCCACGCGACCGACCCCACCAAGTTTCGTCTCGATCTGACATCGGTTCGAAGTGATTTCGAACCCATCAACAAATGGTCCAATCGAGCTGAAACTTGGCAGAAACAATCTTTACCTCATATGGAAGCTACTGTGAAAATTTGGTTACATTTGGATTTGTGGTTTAGGAGATATGATCGGTTCGAAATGGAGATTTCTTGGTTAGCTGTGTGTTTCGAACCGATCATTTCGAAACCAGGGGCTCGAACCCATGTACGCACGTGTTTCTGCAGTGACGTGGCGCGCACTCCACGCGTCGATCCAGATTTATCTCCGAGTTGATCGCTTCGAATCCATGGATTTCGCTGACTTCGTATCGATGACCGTTGTGTGCTTGAATCAACCAACTACATGGCTTTCGTGTGTCTAGTTCGAACCGAGGGGAGGGAGCTTCCTTCGTATCGATACTGGATACGAAATGAAGCTCCGCGATGGATTCGAAGGTTCATCGGTTCGAACTAAGCACCGGCGTGGATGTTTCGACGCTCATCGATATGAAGATGCAACCTAATAATGGACTGATGGATTCGAACGCAATCAATTCGAAGTTAACTGTGGCCGATGGGTTCGAACATAGCAGGGGGTGATGTGTTCGAAGCAATGGGTGGGTTCGAAATGGATGGTTTCAAAGCCACGGGTTCGAAGTAGATGGGTTCGAACATCGCCTGGGTTCGAAGGAAGGCTTTAGGACGGCTTCGAACCAGATGGGTTCGAAGCGGAGGGTTTCGAGGCTGGGTACTAGCTGATGGGTTCGAACACCATGGGTTCGAAGGCAAGGGCACGGATGGTTTCGAATAGGATGGGTTCGAACTTCATGGTTTCGAACCAGACAACGAATACTTCTATTCACACTGAACCCATCATATCTTGAGCATACGAACTCGGATTGACTTGAAACTCGAAATGATGGCTCCTACAACCTTTCTTGTCGCGTCCTATCAATTGTGGCCTGATCCGGACTCGGGCAAAATTCATCGATATCCATAGCTAAGTGAAGTATATCCAATCTCTGAGATGAACTGTTTCCCGTTTTCGACCAATCTTTTGGTATCACGGCTTTGCCAAAAAGCGGGATAACACTTTGCCCCCCCAAAACATGCCTTGCTGTAGGAAGGTGTGTTTTGTAATGCCTTGAGTTGGATGTTCGTATCCGATTATCAACCTGCAAAGAACTCAATAGTTTCATGTGGCCTCAAATGACGATCGTTCGAGATCGAGCTAATTGGGATGAAGCGCGGCCGTTCGTGGTCAAGCGCTTAACTTCAAATGACGATCGTTCGCGATCGAGTCATTTGAGGTGAAGTGCGACCGTGCGCGGTCTAGCGTATAAATCCATGCGTCGATCGTTCGGGATCGTGTGCTGTTTGAAGTGAATCGAGACCGTTCGCGGTCCGTGCTGTTCGTGGCATGAGATGAAATAGGACCGTTCGCGGTCGATGCCGTTCGCGGCGAATAATGAGATGGGACCGTTCGCGGTCGACTGCCGTTCGTGGCAAATGATGATCGTTCGCGACCAAGTGCCGTTCAAGGCGAATGGTGACCGTTCGAGGTCGGATTTCATAATCAGTGAGCCATGACCGTTCGCGATCGATGGCGTTCGAGGCAGGAAGTGATCGTTCGCGATCGTGTGCCGTTCGAGGCAAATCTGTGACAGTTCGCGGTCTGTGCCGTTCAAGGCAGAAAGTGATCGTTCGCGATCGTGTGTCGTTCGAGGCGAATTCGTGACCGTTCGTGGTCGGATGTCGGACCTCAAGTGACGACCGTTCGCGATCAAGCCATTGAGGTAAGGTGAGTTATGACTGTTCGAAGTCGGGTGCCGTTCGAGGCGGATTGTGTGTGTGCCCGGGAGGGCTTGGTGTTATCGATGCCAGGGTCACGTTCGGGTGAGATCCTGGATCGTTTGTCAGGGCGGTTCATCGCCATCTCAGAGCATGCCTAAGGATCGTTCGCGATCCCGTACATGTGTAAGTAGCTTAGCCATTCCAGAGTTATCAGAATCAAATATCTATTACACGGATGAGTTTCAAAAACAATTGTCCAAACAAACAGTGTCTAAATGTTCAAATTAAAGCGAAA
Organism: Allium cepa; assembly: GCA_030765085.1. Lineage (NCBI taxonomy): Eukaryota > Viridiplantae > Streptophyta > Magnoliopsida > Asparagales > Amaryllidaceae > Allium > Allium cepa. Next base: position 448,267,167 of record CM060942.1, read on the forward strand.
TGAAAGTAAAGCATGGATGTCAAAGTGTAAGTTCCCACTACAAAACGGTCAACGATCATTCAGAGCATGTCTGGAGATCGTTCGCGATCTCGCACATGTGTAAATGATTTAATTGCGTTAGTGGAAGCTTACAACTTGTTCATCGTTATCTTACTCAATTGATAACCATACGGTGCCTTGATTCGGGGTCGCCCCTAGCTGATGTGGACGGTGGTCGTTCTGGTTCCGCCACAGGAGCTCGTCTCTTTACATATTGAAGGAGCATACCGTTCCTGATATGCCCTTCCACCTCGTCCTTCAGGTGCCTACAATCATTAGTGTTATGACCATTTAATTCATGGAATACACAGAACTTATCTGATTTCCTTTCGTCAGAAGTAGGATCCCTTCGCATTGGCCTACGATACGGAATCTGTTCTTTGGTATCCTGATAAATTCGTTCCAGGCTCTCGTTCAACTCAGCGTAGGTGGTTAATCGCGGCTCCCTCCGTTGCCGCTTTGATCTGTCTCTGTCATTCTCAATCTTTCTTTTACCTTTATCCGAATCTTTTTTAAGAGGCTTTTCGTCTCTAAATGCAAAAACTTCTATCCCATCTCCTTCTTCTTTCTCGGCATTTGCATCTTCTAATCGTAAAAACTTTTCTGCTTCATGATAGAATTCCTCCAGATCAATGGGTGGATCTTTAGTCAATGAATTCTTGAACTCTGTGCCGTCAGCTATTCCGGACACAGCTGCCATTACCACCATGGACGGATCCGCTCTATCCACTGAAGCTGCTGCTGCATTAAATCGTGCTAAATAACTTCTCAAGGTCTCTCCGGCTTTTTGCTTTAGGGTTGCCAGAGTCATCACGTTCTTGGGTCTCGTAATATGGACCCTGAATTGCCTCATAAATCTCTCCACTAAACCATTCCATGTTCCGATGGATCCGTTCTCCAACTGTCTAAACCATAGTGCAGCGATATCTGTCAAGTATAATGGAAAACACCGGGCCATAACCTCCTCCGATGCCCCCAGTACTTCCATATGCCTCATATATTTTGTCAGGTGGACCGTGGGGTCCGTTCTCCCGTCATACATATCCAACGATGGTAGTTTGAAATCAGGTGGGTTCCTAGCTTGCCTGATTGATGAAGTAAAAGGGCTTCTATTAACATCTTCCAAATCTTTGTTCACCATACCGCCTCTCAAAGCTCTCCTAACTATCTCTGCTAATCGGTCATTGTCTCCGAGATGTAATCCTTGTTCACTACTTCCAACCTGCCCCCCGAGTTCACGAGGTAACTCCGGGATCTGCCCCCTTGACTGAGCGTTTGCATCTCTACTACTACCGGGTTGCGCAGATGCTCCCCTTTCTATCTCCGAAACTGGATCAACGTTCTCCAAGGGTGTGCCCCCTAATCCAGGTGCTACTCCGGATGGTCCTGCTCCGTTCTGGACTCCATTGGCTTCCCTATTTTGTGCTCCGAGCTGTCCTATCTGTTGGAGTAAACTCTGAATCATGTCCTCTTGCCTCTTCATCATAGTTTCCATCTCATCCCTAGTGATGTATATTGATGGTTGATTCGCTCCTGAGGAAGCCTCTTGGCTTCCTTGTGGTTCGCTTCTCTCAGGCCTTGGCCTCCTACTTGATTGTCTTGCCATAATTCCTCAATCTGAACTCCTGGATTTCCAAATTCAACTTCTTCCTGAGTTCAATTCTCAGTGAAAGCACCAAAATGTTTGCGCCAAAATTGGTCACAAACACCCAAAGTCGTGAAAGCACCCGTTTACGTGTTCAACTTGATAATATTCAACACAGAACTCAGCAACAATCAATATGTAATTCAGCTCTAAGTAACAAATCACAATAATTCACAAGCAACAATCACAAACACAGAATTTATAGTGGTTCGGCGTTCGTGCCTACGTCCACTTTGAAGGGTTTCTCTTTATTGCTTTGCTCGATTCAATCGATTACAATGGATTACAGCTGACAATTGCTTTGAAATCTGAATACAACAGCGATTCTGATAGTTAAACTTGAATCCGGCAGAGTCTTGGCATTCAATGGCAGAAGTTCTCCCCAGATCCCCTTTTCTGAAGGCTTCAGGGTGCTATTTATAGGCGTTGGAGGCCCAGATCTTGCTGAAACTTCGTGAGACTCCTTCTGGCACGTGAGTGGGCCCACGCGACCGACCCCACCAAGTTTCGTCTCGATCTGACATCGGTTCGAAGTGATTTCGAACCCATCAACAAATGGTCCAATCGAGCTGAAACTTGGCAGAAACAATCTTTACCTCATATGGAAGCTACTGTGAAAATTTGGTTACATTTGGATTTGTGGTTTAGGAGATATGATCGGTTCGAAATGGAGATTTCTTGGTTAGCTGTGTGTTTCGAACCGATCATTTCGAAACCAGGGGCTCGAACCCATGTACGCACGTGTTTCTGCAGTGACGTGGCGCGCACTCCACGCGTCGATCCAGATTTATCTCCGAGTTGACCGCTTCGAATCCATGGATTTCGCTGACTTCGTATCGATGACCGTTGTGTGCTTGAATCAACCAACTACATGGCTTTCGTGTGTCTAGTTCGAACCGAGGGGAGGGAGCTTCCTTCGTATCGATACTGGATACGAAATGAAGCTCCGTGATGGATTCGAAGGTTCATCGGTTCGAACTAAGCACCGGCATGGATGTTTCGACGCTCATCGATATGAAGATGCAACCTAATAATGGACTGATGGATTCGAACACAATCAATTCGAAGTTAACTGTGGCCGATGGGTTCGAACATAGTAGGGGGTGATGTGTTCGAAGCAATGGGTGGGTTCGAAATGGATGGTTTCAAAGCCACGGGTTCGAAGTAGATGGGTTCGAACATCGCCTGGGTTCGAAGGAAGGCTTTAGGACGGCTTCGAACCAGATGGGTTCGAAGCGGAGGGTTTCGAGGCTGGGTACTAGCTGATGGGTTCGAACACCATGGGTTCGAAGGCAAGGGCACGGATGGTTTCGAATAGGATGGGTTCGAACTTCATGGTTTCGAACCAGACAACGAATACTTCTCTTCACACTGAACCCATCATATCTTGAGCATACGAACTCGGATTGACTTGAAACTCGAAATGATGGCTCCTACAACCTTTCTTGTCGCGTCCTATCAATTGTGGCCTGATCCGGACTCGGGCAAAATTCATCGATATCCATAGCTAAGTGAAGTATATCCAATCTCTGAGATGAACTGTTTCCCGTTTTCGACCAATCTTTTGGTATCACGGCTTTGCCAAAAAGCGGGATAACAATGTTTATGTTTAAATCTTGAATGTAAATACGAATTGGGTTAAATGAAGTTGCAACCTAAATTGAAATTCGAAATGATTTGGAAATCGAAATGAGATATTGAGGCGAAAAATGATTTTTGAAACGGAACCTTACATTTTGAATAGATATGATGATATTTGAAATGGATTTGATTTTTGAAGCGAATATGATATTTTGATATCAATTATGAATCGATTTGAAATGTAAAAGAGCCATCGGTGTAATAATACGTAGTTATTAAAGAGACCGGGATCGGATATGGACATACTCTCTGTCGATACCGAAAACCATTTTAATAACTATTATACGCGGAGTGTTGATCCAGAATGAAGTGGATGGTTTGGTGAACGCGTTGACTGAAGAAAGAGAACGATATTGGATGATTCCTGACATGACTAAAACAGGAGCCGCGCTGGACCATTGAGGTTCGCCATCTCTAGCGGACACACTTCTTCGATACCATATCTATTACATTTGTGATTCGATTTGGGTGCACCCTTTGATTAGGGAGTGTTGTTTCGCAGTGTTGGGGTAGCTGCTGGCTATGCTCAACATCAGTCCGGATCACGCAACTACTAGTATCTTAGTTGTTATCGCCTCATGTACGTTGTCATACTGATCATCCTATTCGCGACCACTACGTTTTGTTTTGTGTTATACCTATGGGGTACCCTCTGATAACCACTAGTTTACGGTGGGGTTTACGGTGCTGTATAGACTATGGCATTATAAAAATGTGTTAAGGGGGATTATGGTAACGCCTTAACGCTATTTTGATACTTTATATTACTGATAGGCATTATCTACTTAGCGTACATTACTACCTAGTAGATAGTTTAACGGATCCTTGAGAGATGGAAAATCCCGTAACATCTCTTGAGTTATTGCACGCAGTTGACACTGGATAGGAGATGTAAAACCCTGTAAACATCCCTGACGCCGTTACACTCATATTTATTTACGATTGATTTAACTTTCATAAGGATATTTTAGTCCTGACTCGAGTATTTTGTCTTTTCATTACGCTCGGGTCAGTCCTGAGTTTTCAGATTTTTGAAGATCTATTCTGGAGGATGAAGATGAAGATTTGGTATACTATTACTATTATTATCCTTGCATCATGCTGTCTGCTGCATCATTTTATTTGTTCTGTTGTATATGTGTAACTCTGATAAATGTTGTATAAATAATGATCAAAGTATTGTAAATAGCTTCATGAACTGTTTATTTGACTATTATATTTTGTCATTCCGCTGCGGGATTCTTTGTTGTTTCATTTCCTTTATTTCTCTTTCCTCTTCTTTTCTTATTTACCCCAATAACCATCTGCCCTTTTGAATGGTTTGGAACCGGCATATGTATTTGATCGTCGGTTTAAACTGTCCAAAAAGGTGGGTCGTTACATTGATTCTCTATCACAATCTCTACAAGATTCTCAGTTCTATTCAGAGTTACAGAATTCTTTGCAATCTATTAAGCGAGAAAAGGTGTGATTGTAGCCTTGGAAATCAATCAAAAGGGAAAAGGTGCGATTGTAGCCTTGGTAAATAAATTGGGTAAACTTGTGGCTCGGAAATCAAGTATCTCTACCTAGAGGATCGAAATTCTGGAGGGTGTACCTCGTAGCCTTGAAACAGAGGGTGTAATTGTACAATTGCTTTTGAAAGGAAATCCGTACTTGTGTTGTGGAACTGGATGTAGGGTAACTCCGAACTAGTATAAAATCCGGTGTGTTCTTTCGCTTACTGCTTTTATTTTATTTCTGCATCTGTGTTTGTTTCTGTGACCATATATGTGTCTGTATATTGCATACTTTTGTGTCTAAATTAACATAAATTAAAAATATTTAGTAATTCTTTATTAACACCATTCAACCCCCCTCTAGTGTTAATCTTAGCCTTAAGATCCGTAATCCGTATTTCTCACAACCTCATCCTAAGATGTGATGTATGATGGATTTGAAATAATATCTCCCTTCTTGCTAACTGTAGGTGAAGATTAGATCCTTTACTGGCTTTCTTAGTAGACTTCTTGCTAGATTGTTCACCTTCAACTTTCCTGTTAGGTGATATTATTGCAAACTTAAGAAATTACCGTGATTCACATTATATCAAAAAGATTAGTACATGCTAAGTCTAAAATGGTTGCTTAAATGATCTATCTACTGCCAAAGTGATAAGGTATATATTTGTCACAAGACAAAAACATATAAATAACATATGACAAGTTTGTTGAAAAACGTGAATTTCAATCTTGATAAAGGAGCCTTATGAAAGAGCTATAAAAAATGGGAATTAATATGTGACGTCCATAAGCACTTGATAATTAAGATAAATCATGGTTAAGAATCACGTAATCATAGAAGACATTGATAAATGACATAAGTTGGCTAATGTCAAAAATAATAAGGTTATCGACATTAACGAACAATCATTAGTGTGAATTAGAAATGCATTAATCAGTTAAACAGTTTACACCGTGTTAGAATAACAATGTCGTGAGTAGCGGTATCGTATATAGTTCCATTTGTGATATTAAGGTCGGTAACAAGCAATAAAGCTATTAGCATCAATAAGCCCACATCGACAATGTTGTAAAACTTATGCTATAAAATATTAAAAAGCTTCACAACCATGACTAACATCGAAATAATAAGGATATCGACACTAATGAATATCGACGATGTGAATTGGAAACATAATAATTAGTAAAATAAATTATAACATGTTAAAAGTGATGGTGTCGAAAGGGTTGATGTCATACAGAGCTCGTTTTGTAATGTTAAAAATTATTGTGAAAATAAGTAAAGAAAAAACAATAAGGTTATTGCTCTCAAACTATGCTTGTAAGTAAATATCGAAGATGAGCAGTGTTGTCCTTAATTAACGTCGAGTTTATTAACTTCACATCTAAACAGAACACATATTATTGATGGCCTTTATATTCTCAATTAAGGGTTCCCACGCTTCAACTTAACCAATACGATGTGAAATGACTTTGTCACTATTGATGTTAATTAAACAGTGAGGAACCTAACCAATGTCGACAATCACGACAGTAAGAAATTGTCGCGTCTCATCAAAATCAAAGTTCGATGTTGTCAAAATAATAAAATTTTATTGGTGTCGTGTGTCACGCTAACATCACAACACGTTTTAAAATTATTATCAAAGCTATTAAAAGCAACAAATAACATCTATAATTCCAAATAGCTCACTACATTTTGCTTTCATCATTTACGATGGAATATAAGGTGATAGAGGGTTTTATTAAGTTTGAGTATCATAACGATGTTGAAAATCATCAGTATCGATCATCATAATGATGTTATAAGTGTTGTCGTAGTTAGTTATTAACAAGTTTAAGGTCAAATAAATCAACTTCTTCACTAATTAACTTCAAACATACCTTGTGTGATACCTGCTTCAATTAATATTAAAACCCATACGAGCGGAATAAAGGTCTGTTATTTATCAAATCTGAATCAACTGATGCTGAGGTTAATAAGAATTGAGGCTTAAAGATCAAACCCTAATTTCAATCTAAAATCAATAAAGCTTAAATTGAATCATGAAGCATCGTACAAAATCGCCGGATCTAATTTGATAAAAAAGGAAAAATAAAATAGATGACATACCTGAATTATTTGCTTGCTTGAAAACTTGAGAGAGTTCTAGATTGCTTTAAGAATAATGATTTCTTGCTCGAGTTTTTATCATAGGTAAGAAGAACATTAGAGAGAAGGTTCATGTATTTATAGTCAAAAGGGGAGATGAAAGAACCGTTGGATTAGCTTAAAATAAACGGTTGGATCGATGAAAGAAAATGAGAAGGTGGGAAAGACGATGCCGACACTAATGAATTGAAAAGTCAATGATTCTCCTAATACTAGTGTTGGACGTGTTCTTGCCTCCTACCGAACCAATCACTGCTGGACGTGTTCCTGCCTCCACCCGAACCAATCACTACTCCCACGGAACCAAACATCGGTTCGTCCACTGCCGGACCACATGCCACCGAGTCTACCACCTACCAAACCAAACACTTCCTAGCTCCTACCGGACCAACCCTCCACCATCTCTCACCGAATCAACCCATCACCGAACTGATCTATATCCTCACCTCCACCGATCCAAACCCTCTCCAAAGACTACCGGTCCGAACCACCTCCAACCGGACCAAGCCTCACATCCAACAAACTACCACCGAACCAAAGCTCCACCGGTCCACCATGCTCCTACCACCGAACCAAGGCTCCACCGGTCCACCATGCTCCTACCACCGAACCAAGGTAAACCGAACCAGATATGCCAGGCCAGATTGCTTCAGCCTAGGCCCACCAGCAGCTATATATATCCAAGACCCATGCCCCCAGCCTCACTCTATAAATAGAGGGGCAGGGGTACAACAATGGCAGACAAGTTTGAGAGCTCAAGCACGGAAGGAACTTTCAAACAACTTTCATATACTTGTATACAAAGCTTTGTACTTGTAATCTGAAAGAAAAGAGAGAATAACATATAGAGTGGACGTAGGCACGTTCTGGCCGAACCACTATAAATCTGCGTGTCTTTTTACAATTTGGCCCCTGTTTTTTACTTATTTGCATAACTCACCCAAATTACTAAGAACAACATAAAATCAACTAAATCATACGACTTTGAGGTGTTTGTCCATTTTTTGTGCAAACATTTTTGGTGCTTTCACTGAGAACTTGGAACTCGAAGCTTCAGCTTCCCTCATTCAACCTTCTTTCCCAATAGCACCCTTCATTGCCTAGGAAACATGACTTCCAGGCCGAGAAAAGACGCCAACAAGGGAAAGAACGTTGCAACCAGCAGCGCTCCAGATCCAGTGGATCCAGATCAAGAGAACCATCCCACTACGACAGCAGTACCAAATGTAGATCAGGCAATTCCGACAGCCCCTGCCGCGGAACAACCGGCAGCAATCACTAGGGCGGACCTAGACAGAGTTGTGGTTGAAGTGGCTAACCGCTTCGCATCCCAACAAGAAGCTTTGTGAACCAACTCATGTCATGCTTGAGGGATGCCGAAGAATCCGACCACAACACTGAATCATGGGGTGAGTCTCAATCTGGAGGATCTCGGAGACAACAAAGGTCTTCCCTCTTCGAAGAAGCTATCAACAGGGACAACAATGATAGCGGCCGCGCCCGGACTCAGCCCGAACTCCGACTTGAGGAAGCGCTTGGAACCGAGCCCAGTGGGGGAGGCACCAGGCGAGGGTCGGATGTAGCTGAGCCAGTCATGCCGCCTAATCAAAGAAACCCCGCTGAACGGAGCCGAGCTAGAACCCAGCCCGAAGTTGACCCCATGGAAATGCTCGAAACAGAACCCCACAGGGGAAGATCAAGGTAGGGGCCAACTGTAGCTGGTCCTAGCATGCATCCGAGCAGCCAAAGACAGCCACTGGATAACGTCAGAAGTGATAGACTATACCATCCCTACAGGTCATCTGGACGAGATCGATCCCGCAGGGAAGAACCAAGCTCATTTTTGTCCGCTCCAGATTCTGATGAAAGAATGGCACGATTATTCAGGGAATGCGTCCGACGGGAGCAAAGGGATCGAGGGATAGGCGCTAGGGTAACCAGCCCTTTCACCCGCGACATCGAAACCTCCATCACCCCTCGAGAATGGAAAATGCCAACGATGGAACAATACAAGGGAACTTCCGACCCCGTTGTACACCTGCAGAGATACACACAGCATATGCTCATGAGCAGAGCAACGGAATGAGTGTTGTGTAAATGCTTTCCGCTATTCCTAGCAGACCTAGCTACCTCCTGGTTCTGCCATCTACCCCAAGGATCTATCAGCTCATAGGAGATGTTGAAAGAAAAGTTCATTAGCCAGTTCCGCATTCATGTGGAACAACCCAAGGATGCTTATTCTCTATCTACTGTCAAACAGAAATCCGGAGAGACACTGCAACAATATCTAACCCGGTTCAACGCCGCAGCGGCCGCAGTCCAAGATGCCGATGAGAAACTCACCCTAATGGCCCTCTGTAGTGGTGTGCACCCAGATACCAAGTTTGCTAGAAGAATAACTAAAGAAAAACCAGCTACCTTGTCCGATTTCTTCCATGAAGCTGGGAAGTACATGAGACTCGAAGAGGCTGCCACTGAAAGGAAGACAGGACCACAGGCTAAGGTGGCTCATGGAAACGCCCCAGCCGCAGCGAAAGACATTCGGAGAAACGACTCCAGAGACAATGCAGGGGGCAAGAAGGGAGAAAAGCGCTTGTACTGACCAGGACCGAGATTCGACGCTTACACTCCCTTGAATGAAACAGTCGAGAACATCTTCCTGGCCACCCAGGACGAACTTACATACAAGCGGCCCCCGTACAAGAAGGAGTCAGATCACGCAATCCAGTCCGGAAAGTTCTGTCATTTCCACGAATCTTATGGACATGATACCAATGAATGTCGCCACCTCCACGACCTAATCGAAGAACACATCAGAAGGAAGAGGTTAGAACGCTATGTAAGGGGACAGGACAGGACCCCGCTCCTACCAAGTAAAACCTAGGGCAGCTCCACCCAGAGACAGGCGGAGGAAATCGCAACACTAGCGGTTCCAGCCAAGAGAAGATAGTGGTCCATACAATATCAGGAGGGCCACACATCACCGACAATAGCTGGACAGAAATGGAAACTCACTCAGAAACAATGGAGACTGCGTCAATTCTGTTATGGAAGAACGTCACCCGAAGCAAAAGGAAAATAATGACATCACATTCAGTGGGTGCAACCTAGAAGGAAGGCAATACCCTCATATGGATCTGATGGTCATCTCTGCCTGGTTCGGCCCAGCTGAAGTTTTTCGAATCCTAGTAGACACTGGAAGCTCAGTGAATATTCTGTTCAAGCATGCTTTCGACAAAATGAAGCTGTCATTGAAGGACGTGTCTCCCTGCAACAAACCGCTACACGGTTTCACTGGAGAAGCAAAGATGCCCCTCGGACAATTGGATCTCTTTGTTGAATTGGGAAGTCATCCCCGCTCCGCCGTTCGGAAACAAACATTCGTGCTAATAGACAACCATTCGGCCTACAATGCCTTTTTAGGAAGACCAGCCCTGTCCGACTTCCAAATTGTCCTTGCCCCATGGTGCCTGAAGATGAAGTTCCCAACGAATAATGGAGTGGGAGAAGTAGAAGGGGATTAAGACGCCGCTCGGGACTGCTATGTAACCGAACTTCGCAATAATCGCAGGAGAGATAAAGGGAAGAATGCAGAGACTGCTCTCTGCAAGAAAAACTTGGAAGCATAGCAACTAAAGAAGGCCCCTCCTCTTCGATATACCAGTGATCCCTTTAATGAGTTAGACCCTAGGGATAAAGAGGAGGAGGCCACCGCCGAGCCTGCAGAGGCTATGGAATTTGTATCTGTAGACAAACGCGACCCAAGTAAACTACTGAGAATCGGATCTCAGTTAAGAGCAGAATTGAAGGACCAACTTATTGATTTCCTTCGCCACAACTTGGATGTGTATGCATGGACACACGCTGATATGACTAGAACCTCCCCGGACATAGCATGCCACGCACTAAACATCGATCCTACCAAGGTACCGGTAAAGCAAAAGAAGAGAAGTATGGGGGCAGAACGATCGGCAGCCCTCGAAGAAGAAGTAAAGAACCTGCTTGCCAATAACTTCATACGAGAAGCCATCTACCCAGAATGGATCGCTAACCCGGTACTGGTAAAGAAGGCTAATGGGAAGGGGCGAACATGCATTGACATCTCCAACCTAAATGATGCTTGCCCAAAGGATTGCTTCCCACTTCCCCGAATCGATCAACTTGTGGACAGTACCGCCGGGCACGAGCTCTTATCTTTCATGGATGCCTACTCCGGATATAACCAAATCCCTATGAACGCCCCCGATCAGGACCACACCAGTTTCATCACGGACCGTGGGTTGTACTGCTACAGAGTAATGCCTTTCGGACTTAAGAACGCCGGAGCTACTTACCAGCGCCTCGTCAACAAGATGTTTGCGGAATTAATGGGACGAACTATGGAGGTCTATGTGGATGACATGCTAGTTAAATCGAGAAAAGCCAACGATCATGTAAGCCACCTGGACGAGATGTTCCAAGTACTCCGCCAATATGGAATGAAGCTGAATCCACTAAAGTGCTCCTTCGGAGTTTCGTCAGGAAAGTTCTTGGGATTCATCGTCCATGCCAGAGGGATCGAAGCAAACCCCGAACAAGTCCGAGCCTTGCAAGATATCAAGATACCATCCACTCGGAAAGAAATGCAAGGCCTAAATGGGAAGGTGGCCGCCCTAAGCCGATTCATCTCTAAAGCAACCGACAAATGCATTCCCTTCTTTGAAGCCCTGAAGAGAGACAAAGGAAAATTCGAGTGGACCGACGAATGTTCAGCAGCTTTCCTTAACCTAATCGAGCACCTCCAACGGCCACCAGTACTCTCGACTCCGAATGAAGGCGAAGAACTATACCTATATCTTGTTGTGTCATCCCATGCTCTAAGCGCCGCTTTGGTAAGAGAAGAAAACCGCACACAACGGCCAGTGTACTTCATAAGCAAAAGGTTCACGGGAGCAGAAGCCCGGTATCCCAAACTCGAGAAACTGGCGTACTGTTTACTAATCACATCAAGGAAGCTACGACACTATTTCCAATCTCATCCCATCAGAGTCCTAACCGACCAACCATTGAGGGAAGTGCTCCATCGTCCCGACACCTCTGGGCGACTGCTCAAGTGGTGCGTCGAGCTAAGCCAATATGATATCACCTACCATCCTCGCACTGCCATCAAGGGACAAGCCATAGCCGATTTCATCGCCGAATTCACTATCAACGAAGACAGGGAGCAGTCTGAAATAACAGAGGACATCAAGTGGAGTCTCTTTGTGGATGGAGCATCGAACGAACATGGCTCGGGGGCAGGCGTTGTGATCATCACTCCCATGGGAAGAAAGCTGCGTTATGCACTAAGGCTGGAATTCGCTGCCACCAACAATGATGCCGAATATGAAGCAGTAATAGCAGGATTAGAGCTCACCCTGGAGATCGGAGTCAGTTCCTTATGTCTTCACAGTGATTCGCAACTCATCGTAAATCAAATACTAGGGGAGTTCCAGACTCGAGGAGAGCGGCTCACGGCATATCTGAAAAAGACCAAGCGACTGCTCAATAAATTGGATCGCTACTCGATCAAACACATTCCTCGAGAAGAAAATCAAGTGGCCGACAAGCTGGAAAAGCAAGCTAGCATGGGAGATGATACCACTTCTAGAGCGATAACTGTCTCAAGGCTACTAACCCCGAGTTTCGAGCTAGTAAATCTGATAGCTGCAACCGAAGAAGAAACATGAATGACCCCTATCCGAGAATACTTACAAAACGGCACCCTACCCGACGGGCGAAATGAAATTAAGAAAATTCTAAGGAAAGCTTCCCGCTACACAATGCAAGAAGGCATCCTCTATCGGCAAGGCTTCTCTAACCCCTTATTACGATGTGTCGCTGGAAGGGAAGCCAAGGAAATCTTGTCCAACATCCACCAGGGAAGCTGCGGAGATCACACTGGAGGGCAGACTCTGGCAAAGAAGATACTCCGATATGGATATTTCTGGCCCACCTTGAACAAAGACACCTTAGACTTCGTCAAAAAATGTGACAGATGTCAGAAATTTGCCAAAATTCCTCGACTACCGACAAATGAGATCACTCAAATGACTTGCCCTTGGCCCTTTGCAGTATGGGGAATTGACTTGATTGGTGAACTGCCAATGGGCCGAGGCGAAGCTAAATATGCTATAGTAGCAGTCGACTATTTCACCAAATGGGTGGAAGCGGAACCTCTAAATAAAATATCTTCGACAAAAATCATTAACTTCTTGATCAAAAATGTTCTGTGCAGGTACGGAGTACCACTCAAAATCATATCAGACAATGGACTTCAGTTTGACAGCGAGGAATTCACCGACTGGTGCCAAGAGCACGGGATTCACAAAAGCTTCTCATCCGTGGCGTATCCCCAGGCAAATGGCTAAGTCGAAGCTGTCAACAAAGTTCTCAAAACGCTGATCAAGAAGAGGCTTGAAAAGTCAAAGGGCGCTTGGGTGGATCAACTTCCTACAGCACTATGGGCCTACCGCACTTCTTTCAGAACATCAACAGGGCATACTCCGTTCTCTTTGGCATACGGATCAGAGGCCATGCTCCCAGTTGAAACTATTGTACCTTCCCATCGTAGGATCCACTACAACCCCGAAGAAAACGAAGAACTCCTCCACATGTCTTTGGATCTAATTGAGGAGAGAAGAAATGATGCAGCACTCAAAGCAGCAGCTCACAGACAAAAAGTGGCAGCACTATACAACTCCAAAGTCAAACATCACAGCTTACAAGAAGGAGATCTTGTCCTCAAGCGAATCTTTCCGCGCCCAGGAGCGCTGGATCCAATCTGGGACGGACCATATGTAATTCATAAAGATCTCCACAACGGAGCTTATATTTTATCAACAGTGGACGGAGAGGTGTTCCAGAGGGCATGGAACATCTGACACCTCCGTCGATACTTTTCTTAACTTGTACTGCCCATATGAAGTGAATTAACAAAGAGAATCAGTGGATGTAGGCATTTTCGTGCCGAACCACTTTAAAAAACTTGGCTCTTGTTAACTTGTTCCTTTATATCTTGGCTACTTGTTAAGCTTTATCCTTTGCTGCTGAACAAAATCCTTTGCAGATGACATTTCAATTCAGAGCTTCACAACACAACTCCACCTGGACAAAATCTAACAAGTACGCTATGATCCTATGCCCTCGCCAATGAGACACTTTGCTCCGGTATCCCTCTACCGCGAGTTAACTCATTGTTTGCCTCGGCCCTTAAAGCCGACTGTAATAAGCCGAGTATAAGCCACCGAGAAGGCCGATTTTGCCATGGCAGCTCATTACAGCGATTCGGCTCGCCGGCAACTGTGAACCGACCATAAGCCCCAACATAAGGTGTGGCCAGCCAGGGGCAGTTTACATTTGACGATCGTCCCCCACGCTAGCCGGCCACAGTAAATCGAATAATACCCGCGATTACGGACCATAATGGGCCGGGTAGTTACTGTGCGCGATCGGCTCCGATGTGTCTTAAGTGCGGCTGTGTTAAAAAAGAAAACTCCCCGCAGAGGCGTAAGATGGGTGACAAATGTCTCCAAGACCCACAGCTAGGGAAAGTGACTACAAAACCCGTTTGCCACTAACTTAAGCACATCGACGGCCTTCCGTGACTGGAAGTTTTACTTTTCCTATATTTCCATTTCATTTAAAACTTTTCTCCTATTCTCCGTAACGGTGCTCGAAAGTATTGGACATGAAATAGGGAACGCTCGCTAATGGGAACAGAAACTTACAATCGGATGACGAGACACTCAACAGCATTCCGTGCTTAGTCTTACAGGGTGCGCGAAGTTGCCGTCCACAGCCGAAACATGAAGGGCGGTACCTTCTACTATTATACATTAATGCATAGCTGAAGTTCATATTCACGCATCACATTTACGTTGCAAAATGAGAAAATTATACTTTAAGCAAAAAACTTGGCATCAGGCACAGTCAAGCCACTAGTAATATGCATAATTACATCATTTACACAGCACAGCAAAATAGCGATAACATTCCAACATAAAGGAATCGGCTTATGTTATGAAATTACATAAAGTCATTCATCATAAACAATATTATTACAGTCACATCAATGTTTGGGACTAACATAAACAGCGATAAAAGGAAATCAAAAGGTGACCGAATCCGGACAAGCAACCAGCTGCGTCCGCACCTCACCCTCATCCTACCAGCTCTCCAAGCCTACTTAGCCGCAGGGTCGGAGCTCCCAGCATGATGACCAGAGGCCCCACCTGTCCAATTCAGAAAAAGAGTCCATTAAACCGGCAACGAATGATCAAGTTATGAAAAGCTAAAAAGGGAAAACTCACCAACACCCGCTTCTTGGTCCTCATCCCCCAACTGCACACCGGATTCCTCTGCAACAAGTAGCCGCATCCCCTCCTTCACCGCTACCTTCTCCTCATTTGAGAACTGGGCGGTAACCATGTCCATCCTGAATGCCGCTCCACCTTCCTTATCCGCATCGGCCTTGGCCTCCTCCAAAGTCCGAAGACAGATCCTAGCCATGATCCAGGGATAATCATCCATCCAGGATAGATTACCCTGCTTCCAGGTACGGAAGTACATATCCTGCAACATCTCATCCATCATCCCCTCATTCTCCTCAAACTCCCTCACCCGGGCCTCGGAGGACAGCAACTTAGCAACGGCAACATCCCTCTCCGATCGATATCTCAAGCAGTCAGCCTGGAGAGTCCTCCTCATTTCCTCCATCTCTTCCTTTAGCCTGGCCTGAGCAAGCTCTGCGGCCTCAAGCCTCCCAGATAACTCCTCTACCTGCTCGAGATCCGTCCTCCGGACCTCGTCCACCGTAGCAATAGCTATGTCAATCCGCTCCTTGCAAGCGGCCTCCATCTTTCGCGACTCAGCCTTGCTAGCCTCCTCCACGGTTTTCTTTAGTCGTCGGGAGGCCGCCTCGTGCTGGGATATCTGGATA
This sequence comes from Allium cepa, assembly GCA_030765085.1. Lineage (NCBI taxonomy): Eukaryota > Viridiplantae > Streptophyta > Magnoliopsida > Asparagales > Amaryllidaceae > Allium > Allium cepa. Next base: position 448,283,105 of record CM060942.1, read on the forward strand.
GCCTGATCGGCAAGCTGTTTGGGCTGGTCAGAAACCTGTAGCCGCAACCGGATGTTAGCACTTCCGATTTCCTCCCCAACCCTGGCCAGTCGAGCGTGATGCTCCATTAGCCTCTTGGTTTCCTCAGCCACCCGATCGATGATTGCCTTGGCCTCATTCCCCATGGTCACAATCCGAGTAGTAAGCAAATCGAGGTCTAACGACTTAGCCTCATCAAGCACCCGTACCATGGGATTGCGGGGAAGAAGATGCTCACCCGTGACCTCATCAAAAGAGATATCCTGAAAACTCGGGTCCAGATCAGGGTGGCCGGCAAATGGGTTGCGATCCAAACCAGGACGGTCTATCGGAGTGACGGTTGGATCTTCGGACGGATGGGGGGAAGGCATAAACTTAGTATCCTCTTCAGTAATATCATGGATGGGCTGGACTAGAGGCTGAGAGCCAAGTGAAGGTTCAAACGAAGATCGGCCCCTCTTCCTCCTTTGTATCTTCTTCAATAACTCCAAGAAGAGGGCGATATCTAACTTCATCCCCAGGATGGCTGGTTGGCGGCTTTGGTTTGGCAGAAGCTTTGAGTAGCTTATACTGTTCGAGGCGGTGCCGGATATCTGATGACTTGGTCGCCTTACCTGCTCCTGGAATAAAAGCCAAGTGTTACGAACATACAATGGTCCATAATTCGAGAAATATGTTAAGTTAAAAAGAGTGAGAAGACACATCTATTATACAAACCCTGCGGAGGAGTAGGATACTGCAATAAGTCCTGAATCTCATTCCAGGACAGAAGCGAACCATAAAATATTCTTAAGTCCCTATCGTAAATGGAGTCTGCAGAAGTCAAAAGTTCACCTTGAATCGCTGGAGTCGCCTTAGCTAAAGAACTCCTAGAGAATGGATCGGCACCAGCCCCAGCCTTGTCAACCTCCTTTGCCTTCTCCACCGAGGCTGATCCTTCCTCCAACCCCTCAAAAGCCTGGCGGAAGGCATCATCCGTCCACTCCTGGATCTCCCCTGCCTGCTCATAAGACAAAGCCCCGGCACCACTACCACCCTGTCCTTCACCTTCTCCATCTCCTTCGCTCTCCTCCTCGCCTCTTTCCTCCTCTCCACCTTCCTCCTCCGGAATGTCTGGACATGTGCTGGAAGAGGGTCCATCAGACTTCTTAAGCTTCTTTCCCCTAACGACTGGAGGTATCGAGAAAGGTCTCCTCTTGCTACTCTTCGCAGTAGCCCCATCCTTAGCTTTAGCAGCCCTTTCCTCGGCTGTATCTCTCTGTTTAACCACAGATTGACGTGGCAGAATCAGGTTATACTCCAGGAGAGTGGCATTCCTGATCAGGTAAGAAGCCGACCTATCCCTTCCCGAAATGACCTTTATTTCAGCAGCCATCCGCGCCAAGGAATCATTCTCCACGACCGCAAAGCCACCTGTTGCTAGCAAGATATAAAAGCATATAAGAAGAAGCATTGCGATCGGGACGAGGAAAACATAAATGAAGTTCAACTTACAGCCGGAAGTGAAAAGGCGGAAAGAAACAGAGTCATCCTTAATGAAAAACCATTCTTTGTTGAACATACTAAACTTCGAGTACAAATCCAGAACAGGCTTGAAGGGCACGGCCGCTTCCAAGCTGATATATGGAGACCCCTTCTTATAGCCTCTCAAGTTGTACAGATACCGAATCTCCCGGTTGGAAGGGGGACGCCCATATTTCCTCTGAAAGATGACGAAAAGACTCACCAGAATGGCGTAGGAGTTAGGCTGAAGCTGGAATGGAGCCACCTTCAGATATGTGATAAAGCTAACTATCCAAGCGTTAAGAGGCGGGATAGCACCACACATGCAATGATATCTGCTGTAAGCAAAGTAGCCTTCGGGGGGGTCATACGACATCACTCCTTCCCCCGGCAACAGCATGCATGCTCTATCAATCCCGAAGGAGCGGGAGATAACGTCAAGTTGCTCCTCTCTGAGAGAGCTCGGAAAGCAATCAGGAGGAGAGTTCAGAAGCTCTTGGGGACCATACCTGTCTACTAGCGACCTCGGGGTAGGTCCATGACGCTCCGGTCTTGGCTGGGCAGGGGGCACGACGGAAGACTCACTTCTGTCCGTAGATTTTTTCTTTTCTGATCGGGTTTCCACCTTGTGAGACATTTATCTGCAAACACAAATGCAAGAGTATATTATTAGAACAAGGAGATGCAGAGATACAAACAAGCAAGTGCGTACAGTCTGGGGTTCTCGTTTGTGATTTTTTAAAAAAAGTACGAAAGGCCTGAGTATTCATTCGACAAACCGAGCTCCCCAGGGTTCATTCGACATTCCCAATACCACGGTTCGTTCGGCACTCTCAGTACAAGGTTCGTTCGGCAATTTAAGAGCAAAAGTAAAAATTCATTCGGTACTTAGTACTCCACGGTTTCATTCGGTAGTCCAAAAAGCAGAGACATTCGGCGAAAGGAGGCGAATTACCTGATTCGACGGCCTAAACTGATTCGGCAATCTAAAGAGATTCGGTAAAGTTGATTCGGCAAAGGAGGGTCTGATTCGGCTATCAAGCTTGGTAGGAAATAACGAAGGCCTAACTCCCTTATTTATAAGCGAATATCAATCACCGGATCAGTTGGTTCGGCGTCAGAAACCGGATGGAAGCGCACAAGTTAAAAACAAAGAACGACATATGCTAGCATATGCCCTACTTTTGGGGGCAAATGTTGGACGTGTTCTTGCCTCCTACCGAACCAATCACTGCTGGACGTGTTCCTGCCTCCAACCGAACCAATCACTACTCCCACAGAACCAAACATCGGTTCGTCCACTGCCGGACCACATGCCACCGAGTCTACCACCTACCAAACCAAACACTTCCTAGCTCCTACCGGACCAACCCTCCACCATCTCTCACCGAATCAACCCATCACCGAACCGATCTATATCCTCACCTCCACCGATCTATATCCTCACCTCCACCGATCCAAACCCTCTCCAAAGACTACCAGTCCGAACCACCTCCAACCGGACCAAGCCTCACATCCAGCAAACTACCACCGAACCAAAGCTCCACCGGTCCACCATGCTCCTACCACCGAACCAAGGTAAACCGAACCAGATATGCCAGGCCAAATTGCTTCAGCCCAGACCCACCAGCAGCTATATACATCCAAGACCCCTGCCCCCAGCCTCACTCTATAAATAGAGGGGCAGGGGTACAACAATGGCAGACAAGTTTGAGAGCTCAAGCACGGAAGGAACTTTCAAACAACTTTCATATACTTGTATACAAAGCTTTGTACTTGTAATCTGAAAGAAAAAAGAGAATAACATATAAAGTGGATGTAGGCACGTTCTGGACGAACCACTATAAATCTGCTTGTCTTTTTACAATTTGGCCCCTGTTTTTTACTTATTTGCATAACTCACCCAAATTACTAAGAACAACATAAAATCAACTAAATCATACGACTTTGAGGTGTTTGTCCATTTTTTGTGCAAACAACTAGGGTGAAATGTTACTGCATAATTGTTGTCAAAGGAGTTCGAAGAGCAATTTGACCACGGCAATAAGCAATGCCAAAAATAATAGTGTCGATGTAAATGAAAGTGTTATTTCCATCGTTATCATCGAAGACATGTGATTAGTATCGAAGAAGTAGGGTGTTGCACTTCGCCAATAGAAGGACATATACCACGTCGCAAGTAATGAAAGGGACCATAATACCAAACCTAGTCAATATCGTAAGTGATCAACATCGTAAGTCATCAATGAGTGTCGACACAACCCATACCGAATCTCACTGATGCGACACTTTGGTAATGTCACTGTTTACCTATTGTAATCAAGACAAGCTCATCGTCGACACCACAAAAGATGTTAGCATTACATTAAAGTGGCGCTACACTTCATAACACTTTGAGGATATTGTCCTACAATGACACCAAAATCATCAAAGTCGAGGGGATATTAAGTGACGCCGCTCTTCACTGCTTCCAACTAATGTCGTCGATGATCAATTAAGAGGGCTTAAATGTAGGAGGTTATCAACACCAATGACGTCGACCATCATCAACGTTGACATTGCATATCATCAACAAGTTCAAGAACCCAAGACAACGTCAAGGTTGACGACTTCCATATGACATTTGGGGGACGCCGTGTGGCTATTCCAAGCGGTGTTGATGTGAATGATGCCAATATCCATGAAGCCATTAATATTGCCTTATGATTATCATTGTCTCATACTTGCATTGACTCAAGCTATTACCATCGTCCACTTATGAAGGACGTCGATTATCATGATAAAAGCCGCCAATACCATAGTTCATTGTTGTCATGTACTTTCATTAAAGGAATGAAGACAAAGCATAGCAATATTCAATATTTATCATTAGAGCCAACAGAGTTGAAGACAACTACCAGGCTACGTTTCTTCCTCTATAAATAAAGACCTAGGGGTGCCATTTTGGGGGACGAATTTCATTCTCTTCCCACTTCTTGCATTTTCAACTTTGAAACCCTAAATCAATTTGGGGATTTTGTCGATTGTAATACTTTAACCTTGAACACATAAGAGTCGAATGTTAAATGATTGCATGGCATAATTACATGATTTGAACTTGAGACTTGCATACTTGATCGGCTTTGAATTAAGACTTGAACATTGCCTTGCATACTGCATATTGATTTGAATTATTCATGATATTCGAAGTGAAAATGTTAACAATACAAACAATTATTATGGAATTGGAACCATGTATGCTTCAACTTTCGACTTCGACAATATTCAATACTTAATTCTAGTGACTTTGAATAGCCTCGATAAGGCCTCTCATTAGTTAGCTCTATTTCCTAATCACTTTTACGATTAATGAATTTATTCGTTAACACATGTAATATAAATGTAAAACCCCAAATCATGAGCTCGGCGTATCTTGTATAAAATGCATATATTCTAATGTGGGGAAAACTGTTCCACTCTATGGAATGGTCACATAATGCATCATTTCTATCTATGTTGGCATGCCAATCGATACCCAAATATCCAAAATTCGTTTGCATCCTTATCTAAAAAGACGATCAATATCTGATATCCAAAAAATGGACGTGGATGGGGTTAAGATGATATCTGCATCCAAAAATTATCCATCCGGTTTCCGTCCAAATTATAGTTAACATTTTGTATGTTTTAGTACTACGATAGACAAATGTTTACTTTTTATTAGGTTAATTTTTTGTGTATGAATTTAATGCATATTAATTGCTCAAAACTATTTATTATCATCTTATTTATTTATTATTCACTTTTTGATAATAAACATGATTGAAAAAAATTATGCTAAACCAAAATTTTCTATTTATATTTCTCAATTTATCGATCGTTGGAAAATAGGCTAATTATACGATATTTGTACATATCCGCGGATATCGATATCTGATATCCGAAAATAATTTTGGATGTGAATACGGATATGATACTATCCATATCTGAAAGTATCCAGGCTTATGTCTAACTTGGAGTTTGATTTTTTCTTCTTAACTCTCATATACCCATTTAAGTAGGCCATGGGTTGAATGATTCAAAAATTAGCAGGATTAATTGGCCGAATAGTCAAAATATATGATTGCAGGCGGTAGACGTATTAAGCCATTCATTGATGTACTGTACAGTTTTGTTGTAATTTGAGTCGCCTTATTGTAACATATAAACTATAATCCTTTATGATGATATTATCATATACTGATCGTTTTGTATTTTATTGTATATTATAATTTCTCTCCATGGTAGAAACATTGAAATTTTTGAAAAGTCGCTATGCTCTGATACCAAATGAAAGTGCGGTGTGTATACAATTATATGTGCTAATATAGTATACATGGATCGTGTAATATGGATTACAATACAAATGCGGAAATAGATGATAATAGCATTGTAAATAGAAAATAGAAAAATCACACCAGAGATTTTTATACTGGTTCGGAGCACTGTCCTACGTCCAGTCCCAGACTTCTATCTGGATTTTCACTATTAACTACCTCGCTTCACCCGGAGGAACAGGTTTACAATACCCGAACAGCCGAACGGGATTTCACGCCTCTAATACACTGAGGACTTCAACACTTGCCTCTTACAACACGAGGACTTCAACAAAAACAAATACAATTGTTGTTGACAACTTGTGTTCTTGAAAACACGGATTTGTCACTAGTAGTACACCCTTCCTATGATCTTATCCTCAAAGAATATGAATGATGTTTTGTAAAGATTAAAGAAGGTATTTACTTATTGAATCAAAAGATATGAAATAATTTCAATGATTCAATAAGCTAAATTAATTTTTAGAATGCAGGAGTGTTAGAGATTAGATTAGAGAGCATATATGATCGTGTAAAAACTTGTTTTTGAATCAATGATTTAGATGAGTATATATAGAGAAAAATAGTTGTAACTCTTTGTGAACAGTTGCCATTAAGAGTTATGATCATTGATGAAAGATAGGAGATGCAACCTTTGGAGAAGAGAAGTGTCTTTTGGAAAAGTTGCTTTCTGTTTAAAAACGGTCGACAGGTCAAAAATGGACCGGTAGACAGGAATTCAAATATATATATACGTTATGTGCATGTGTGCATGTTATCTGTGCATTCTGGGCAAAAACGGTCGACCACCTTATTTTCAACCGGTCGACCGGTTTAGTCCAATTTGCACAGTTAATGTGCATATGTATATATATTGAAAGATTGAAGTTATATGATTATTTGAGGATAGATTTTAACATAAATTACTAACATACCAAATAATCAACCTCTAATATATGGAGCTCTTTGTGTTTCTTAAATGAATAACTTCTTTTTGTCGATCACGGCTTATTCCTTTGTCAGAAATCAAAACTCTATAAAAAATCTTGACTCAACAATTTTATATTTGAGTAAAATAATAACTTAATTTTTTTAACTAATATTGGTGTTTATCATTCGATGTATATACTGAAAGAGAAAAAGAAAACATCTTATTGCTTGAAAATAAGATCAGAGCAATTGCACCGTCTTGATATTCATTTTCAAAACTCAAAACGAGGGATATTACATTATTAAATCATTCGTCTTTATGAGCTTTACATTATGGGGTCCTGAAAATTCCCTCATTTCGATTGCTCCATTTGATCTGTAGCTGAAAATTCACTAAAGAAATGATATATTATTTTTGGCTCGTTACACTAGAGTAGAATTGTGATGAATTCAGACACAATGTTAGAGTTAATCGAGTTAAACTTTAAGATTTATAACATTTATTTGGATTCAATCAATCCAAAGATCATTTCTCCATCAAACTCTTCATTATATGTTTCATCTATGGACCAATTATAGGTTGTATATTTCTTGTTTCTTACATTATTTTTTAATTTACTATTTTACATTGTAAAATTTATTTATTAGTTTTTTTTCATCGTTGTTAATATTACCATAAGGGTTTTACAACATATTATTTTCTTAAAAATGTCTATATTTCGAAGAATTTAACCAATGCAATTTGAACAAAGATCATGCTTGTTATTTAAAATAGCCACATAATATAAGACCGTAGCTTTAAATTTAGATCTTGATGGTTGTAATTAAGAACAGAACTAACAAAAAGAAAAGTTTTTTCAATAAACTAAGCCATTCTTAAATATATTAGATAAAATGAGGTTGATTGGTATCAAATTTGGACACTTGACAATCAAATAAATTAAGGGAGCCAGAGTATCCATAATATGGTAAATATAAGCATGGTTTATGAGATCCGTACCTGAACTTTTGAATTTATCGAGGAAATATTTAATTGAAAGGAAGAATCAAATATTTTAATTATAAAACTAGACGGGAAAAAGCAAAAATATGGAGTGAGATATAACTTTAATTCAAAAACTGGGATGAGCATCTCCAGTGTATATATTATAAATCCATAATTTAAGCCCTAAACTGCTTCAAGCAGTCGACCAAGGAACATAATATTATAAAAGTTTGAACCAAAAGATTATATATAATTAGCTATTCTCTGTTTGCCACCCACTAAATAGATACACATCTTAAGTTTTATAATCAAGAAAAAAGCACATGTTCCTTTTTTTAATGTTGTTATAAAAGAAGTCCATGTATGAACAAATATGTACATTAGGTCCATATTTTTGAAAAATAAAAAATGCATGGTGCTCTTGCACTTTTCTGACAGAAAATGCAAGTTACTTTGCAGATTTCTGATTTTGAAATTTTTATAAATTTTTAATTTTTGAAAAGTGAAAATTAACTTCCACTTTCTATAAGGAAACTGCAAGCTAGTTTTCGCATTCTGATTTAGAAAAAACAGGCACCTAATTTAAATACTCATGATTATAGGAACTTTTCGTCTAACAACGTCAGAAATATGAACCATCTGCCCAAAGTCCCTTTTATAATTTGTGTATTTTAAATAGATGTCTAAATATATGAGACCTTTGTTGTTGAATAAACGCTTCAATTTATGCCAGTTGGAGTTTAGGTGCAAATAATGAAGCAGGTACTCCATTCAACATCCAGCAACACTAGTTTCTATTCAAAGTTACATTTAACGTGTTGCGAATACAAGGCCATTATCATAGATCGAAAAAATAGGTTTGTTATATTCCACCTTTTTCATCGTTCAGTATCTATTGCTGAGCCCATAAATAGGCCAGTCAACGGATACCTCAAAAATCTGAAATACATCCATGTCCAAAAAGGAGGATAAATATTCGATATTCAAAAAAATGAATACGGATGTAGATATGAAGGTACACACATTCGAAAATTATTCATCCGTTTCTGTCAAGATCATAGTTTATATTTTGTTCAACTTAGTAAAATGAAAGACATGCATTTATCTTTTTTATTAAATTAGTAGTTTTTATTATATGCATTGAATGCATATTAATTATTCAAAACCATTAATCATTGTCATATTTGTTTATTTTGTAAACTTTTATAGTCAATGAGTTTGAAAAAAAATGCTAAACCAGTTATTTTTATTTTTATTACTTGATTTATCGATTGTTAGTAGATAAGATAACTACTCGATATCCGTCTGTATCCACGAATAAGGATATTCAATATCCAAAATTGATGTCGAATACGGATGTAGATATAACACTAGCCGTATATGAAAGTATCCGTTGACAGTACCTACATGTAAATGGATAATTTATAATACAAATAGTACTACATCTGCATCCGCGTTCGAAACTATTTTCGAATATCGAATAGCCGCATATGTGCATACAGACGAATATTGGATAATTATCCTATCTGCCAACGATCGATAAATCTAGAAATATAAACAGAAAATTTTGTGTAACATCTCGATATTTTCAACCATTCACATCTGCACGTTGTCGGACTTGAATTTCTCAAAATATTAGATTGTTGATTTATATTTGGCAAAAACTCAAAATATACAGTATATAAATCAATCACAGAATCACAGACACAGAGTAATATAACAATAACATAAACAAATGAATAGTAGTTCAAGAAGCTACTATATTATATAACAGAGTCAAAACAAGATACAACAGAAGTCTCGAATACATAGAAGTCTCAATACAATAGTCAAATAACGAAATCTGAATATATCACCGAAGCCAACTGAATAATTGAAATCTGAATAGATATAGATGGATCTCCAAGCAAAGCCCCAACTCCAAAGGTGAGTCTCAAATGCTATGACACTCAGTCCGACCCCGCATAAAGTAAAATACAAAATACTCGAGTCAGGATTAACATTTTATATCAATAAATCCAACTTAGGTGAAATATCAACTGAAATACAAGTAACTCTAAGGATCTTTAGGATACCCATCCTTTAAGGATCCATGGAACTATTTACTATGTAGTACAATATGCTATAATGATATGTCTATAGTAAAGTAAACTATTAAAATAGTGTTAAGGCGCTACCCATATCCCCCTTAACACATTTTATAGTGCCATAGTCTATACAGTACTGTAATACCCCCATAAACTGGAGGATACCAGAGGACACTCCATAGGTACGACAAAAACAAACTCGTAGTGGTTTCGATATGGTAGGTGACACAGCACAATTAGGCAATGCCAGGGTAGATATACTAATTACACTTCCGAGTTGTTGGCAACGCAGAGCCGAAGCAATCGTCCAACTCGATCCACACTCCCAAATCGAAGGGGTGCACCCAATCAATCACAAAGTAACGGAATGGTATCGAAGGAGTGTGTCTGATCGGAGGAGCTACCATACTTTTCACGCAATTGCTCCTGTTTTAGACACTTTAAGCTAACTCATGGGAGTCAGGTCCACGTATATTCCTCATATAGGATCGTCCCGACCCATCCTACTTTATTCTGGAATCTCCACCGCATACATGGTTGTTAAATTGGTTTTCGGTATTGGCAGAGAGTATGACAATAACCGATCCCGGTCTCATTAATAACCAAACGTTGTTATAACACCATGGTTATTTCAAAATATCATATCTATTTCAAAGCCATATCAGTTCGAGATCATTACTCAGTTAAAATAATATTCATTTCCAAAATTTATAACACTTTCCAAAATAATAACTCTTTCGAAACCATAACACTTTGAAACCATAATACTTTAGAAAACATAACACTTCACACTTAAACATTAGTATATATAATAAAATAGTTATAATTTAAAATAGATTATATTATTAAAATAATTTGTATATAAAATAGTTATAAATTAAAATTTTATATTAAAATAGTTAGTATATTAAAGATAGTTTTATATTAAAATAATTTATATTAAAATAGCTTATATTCAAACAGATTTACAAAACTTTCGACTTCAACAGATTTCAAAGCTTTAAATATTCAGACATTTACAAAACTATGACAATTTCATATATATATATATATCAAATTCATTTTACTGTTGTTTAGTTTTGAAATATTTACTTAATCATTCTAATATATTTAAATAAAACTTCAATTAAAAATTTAAATAAACTAAATATCCCATTTCAATTTATGTAAATTTGGAAATATTCATTTAGATCACTTTTAATCAAAATCAAGTTAAAAAAATCATATCTTTAAAATCTCAAATTTAATAAATTTCAAATTAATTTTATTTAGGTGTAATTCTTGAATAAATACAATTTCAAACCAATTTCAAATTCTCTTTCCAACCTTAATTTATTTAAAATTATTATAAAAATCTATTTTAAAATAAAATTTTAAATAAATACTTAAAACATATTGTATGCTAATTAAATTAACTTTATTAAATTAAATATTATTATTAAATTTATTTATATTAAAACCTATTTTATATACTTTTAAAAATAGAAAATTATAAGTAAAAATATTAAAATTTAAAATTTCAAAACTAACTTATAATTTTAAAATTTTCAAAACATATAATTTTAAAATTCAAGAATTTAAACATATAAAAAAATAATATTTATATATTATATTTAAAAAAAATATTTATATAAAACCATATATATGTATTTCTTTCTAAACCTTGGAAATCATTTCAAAATAAATACATATAGACCAACGGTGTCTGTATATAATTTTCTATTCTATGGTCAAGTGATACATATATTTATCATTTCAATCCGTAATTTAAATATCTACGGGTATATATCTTTTCAACCCGTAATCCCAAATTCAATGTAAATGAAAATCGCTTAGGTTTATCATTTCAACCCATAACGATTTTTCTCCTATTCTACAAGATCGTTCGGGTATGTATCATTTGAACCCATAGGGAATTCTATACTAACATGGAACTTGCAGAGTGAGAATAGTGATGATGATAATATAACATATCAATAACAGGCATATATCATTAATAACCAATAAAATATAATAACAGATAATGGTGTTAGATGTCATAGGTGAACAGTTACAGATAATGACATATATATGGCAAATAATTAACAGCAGCATATTTCAGTTGTCATTTCAAATGAAATCATATCTAATAAATATAAGAATGTTAATCGTGAGAGATTGCTCACCTTTTGAGGCTTGAGAAACACGAGAACAAGATGAGTCACGAATCCAAGCATGAATTCCAAAGTAAAGATAGATTGGCACGAATTCGACGGTCAAAGCTGATAATAAGGAATCGATGTGGACAGTCGAATCAGCTTAATAGAAACTGAATATATATACATATTATTTCCTAAAAATCAATATTTATATTTCTGACAAATATTATAAATAGTATATATGTGTATATAATGAAAATCATTATTCTTAAACATATATATTTAAAAATCCATATTAAATTTAAAACACATATAACTTTATATATATATATATATATATATATATATATATATATATTTAAACAATATTTATATATATAGACACTTGATAAAAGAAAATCGAACATAGACTTACTTTATAAATAGATATAATAAACAATATACATATGCCAATATATATACCAGTACATCAAAATGTGTATTTTCTTAAATAGGCATATAACAAATGTAGGCAACACAATATATTTTATTCTATTCTTTTCTAAATATATATAAAGTAAACATATATATTACTAACATTATGACCTGCATAGTATACGAATAAACAGATGTAGGAAACACCTTATACTACACATCTATATATAAAATAAAAACACCGAAAATCATACAACCAAAGATTTGTACATACAATATACCAACCACCAACGAATTTGAAATATTAATACACAATATGTTAGAACCTCTTTATTCAGACAATCCACTAAAATGGTTTGACAAAGCGCCACAGTATTGTAAAATTGAATTAATGGAACAATACAAAGACGCTAAAGTCAGAGTTAACAGTATCATGGTATCACCAACTGATAAAGAAGAATTTGCAAAACAAAAAAAAGACCACTTAAATTTGAAATTAATATAGAAAATTTTCAGTACCCACTCATTCCCAGGTTTCTTAGTAAGAAATCATGCTGAAATTAAAAGAGGAAAAGCTCGAATGGTAATAAACTATAGAAAACATAATAGCTATACAAAGTTTGATGGATATTTTATTCCTTCTGCTGAACATCTAACAAAACAAATCCAAGGAGCAAAATATTATAGTAAATTTGATGCAAAATCGGGTTTTTGGCAATTAAAACTTGCTGATAAACAGTCCATAGAGCTAACCGCCATTAGTTGCCCACAAGGACATTTTGAATGGTTAGTTATGCCTTTTGGATTAAAAAATGCACCACAAATATTTCAAAAATGGATGAATTCTATGTTCGGACATTTACCTTTTGTATCTGTCTATAAAGACGACATTCTTATTTTCTCTAATTCTGCAGAAGAACATAAACAACATCTTCTGGCAGTTGTTCAAATATTACTTCAAAACGGTGTTATTTTAAGTCCTAAAATAATTGAATTATTTAAAAAAGAAATAGATTTTCTCGGAAAACGAATTAAAAATGGACAAATAGAATTACAACAACACATTTATACTAAAATTAAAGATTTTCCCGATACATTTAAAACATTAAAAGAACTCCAAAGTTTCTTAGGATTATTAAACTACGGCAGAAAATTTATTCCTAATTTATCCGCTAAGACCCAAAATTTACAGAAAAAGCTTACTGACGAACAAGCAAAATACAAACAGCATAATGGAGAACAACCAAGAAGATGGAACATAGACAAAATTCCTATTACCTTACAAAAGCAAGAAGAAGAAGAAATACAAAAGATTAAAGACCTAATAGAAGATCATAAGATCCTCTATTTTCCTTCTGATGAAGAATTACTTACACTACAAACTGATGCTTCTGACAATTTCTGGGCAGCAGTATTAATTGCAAAATAAAAAGAAGTTGTAGCATATTCCTCTGGAAAGTTTAGTAAACCCCAGATTAAATACGCTACCTATGACAAAGAATTACTAGCTATTAAATTAGCAATCAAAAGTTTACGGATTTATCTCTTGCATAGGCAGTTTATAATAGAAATAGATAACAAATCTGTTGCTCAATTCTTAAAAAAGAAAACTGTAAACAATCCAGAAGAAAACCTTCGGAGAATTAGATTAGCTATGTATTTAGAAATTTACAACTATGATGTCAAATACATTCCAGGCTACACTAACTTTGCAGATGATCTTCTTACCAGGTTATGAAACATAGATGAGGACGATATAAAAAGAATCAAAGAATTATTAGAAACCTTGAAAAGACAAGAAGATTTCAAACAAGTGAAATCATCGAAAAAAGCCAAGCAAACCTCCACAGAGGCTTCATTTTCGCAGGAATCCGAAGAAACTAATGCTTCTACAAGAGTAAATGAAGAAAAGATCCAACAGACCAAAACCACTCCAACAAACAAAGACAAGGCAACACCTTCCAATACAACTCAGAAATTTGTTCCAATGAACAAAGGAAAAGCAATTGCTCCCACAGGAGTACAAAGACCATACATCTCAGCGGTGGTCAAAGATTGGTACAATCTAGACATGAAAGCATCGAATCCTAACTTATACGACAATTTCAATGGATGCTTTAAAGCCATCCAAGCTGCAGACCATAGAGCTGCAAATTTCTGGTTAACTCAACTGGAAAAGGCTTATCTGGGATTGAAGCACACAATATCCCAGAAAGAGAAAAAGTTACAAGAAACTCAAAAAATAGTGACTAAATTGTCACAACATTCTTTTACATCTAGATCTGAAGCTCTAGATTTAAAAGAAGCAGAGTTGTTTACTGATAACACAGCTGAACACAGTCATTTGAAAACAATATTTTACCAAATGCAAACATCCGATCTCGTAAATCTAAGAATTCAAGATTTTCTAGAATTACTTAGACTTCATAAGATAGATAACGCAAAAACCAAAGAGATGGAGGTTGAAATGACAGTCCAGCATATGATCTCCTTATATCAGCAACATCTCATCGATGAAAGCAATCTTCTTCTATTCTTCAAAAAGCTAGAAGACACAGAATTAGTTAAACTCTTAGAAAATGAAGAGTTAATTCTCAATAACAACAGAAGACCACGGTTTATAGCCTGTTTTTCTGAAATACAAAAATATCAAAAACATATCAAAAAAAGGCTTAGTACACGAAATTTATGTCAACACAAGCCATCCTGATGAATATTCAGGTTATATTCCAGAAATACGTACAGCAAAACTTGCTGAACATTCAAGCAGATTTTTTACTATGTTCATGTTCAGAATTTGAAGCGTTTGGGAAGAAAGAAAGTACATACGTCTTTATCCCTCCATCCAATTATGGGAATTACATCGGGTAATCGAAAATCCTCAGAAAGAATCCTAACAGCACAAGAGTTCTTCACGGAAGCCATTAACAAAGGTGAAATCGGATCACAGTCTGCCACTGAAGGCAAAACATTATTACTACTGGACTACATATCGGCTTTCGAACCATCAACAGAAAGAATAATGAAGGTTCAGCATTTTTTAGACAGTCTCAAAATTGGCCCAGTTGGCACAATGGCTCAAGAAGAATACTTTGAAGAACAAGTAAAGACTTAGACAGGACTCTATAATGAGAGATACTATGGGTACCGATCCTTTTGACGATGAATCTCTAGCCAATCTAGAAATTCAAAATTAAAACAGAAGCATGGTGGACTAGCATCCAGAAAAAGACAAAGAACACATCCTTTACACTAGGGTGACATATCACCCCTTAGCCTTTCCAACTCATCCTTTGCATAGAATAAACTAAAGGACACATCCTCAGCCTAAAAGCTTAAAAGGGACACATATTAGCCCTATAATAGACAGATGTCCAGCCTAGGTAATAAGAAATAAAGGAGAGAAGACACTATAAAAGGAGGAGACTACTCTGAAGATGATCATCAGTAAAATTTTCTTCATTTTCGTGCTTTCTCTTCATTGTATCTGAGTTCTGTAATATTATCTACTGTAGTAATAAAATTAGAAGTTTCTGTTGCTATATATTTTCAATTTTGCATTCAAGTTTTCTGCTTTCAAGTTTGGGTGTTCAATATATATATAAAGTAAACATATATATTACTAACATTATGACCTGCATAGTATACGAATAAATAGATGTAGGAAACACCTTATACTACACATCTATATATAAAATTTGAAATACACACACACACACCTAGCCATATCACAACTTATATATAAAACTGTATATAAATCTATATATATAAACTTACGTATGTGTAATACTTTGGAATCATAATATATATGCAGGCTTGAAACTAAGCAAAAAAGAAAATATGTATACAACTTATAAAGCACATATAAATTTAAATTAAAGGATACACAAGAAAACTACAGGATATATATATATACACTTCAAGTAAAATATAGATATAGCTGTGATCACATAGATATATAACATATGTAAAATTCCCTATATTGCACATATACAGACAACACAATATATAATGTGAACCCAAACTTACCTATACTTACATAAACTATATAAAAACATATATACATAACCGTATAATGTATAACTTATATATTATATGCAGATATATTATAAACAAATAAATATATGAAAATATGAAAACCAGGCATACATGCTTTATATTATATATACAACTGACATGAGATATGCTTACTATCATAACTTATATATATACACAATATAACATATAACATTATATAAATATACTATATTTCCTTCTCTTCTTTTCAAGGCAGAGTAAAACTGAAATGATAAATGTGTGTATATATATAGCTATATGTATAAGTCACATATATATTATATATGCACATAAAACTGGCCTACACTAATATATAAACATATATAAACTATAGCCAAACAACATATATATATATATATAAATCAATATATAACTATGTCCATTGCCTACTTATAAACTTAAACAACATAATATATAATACATACTACTGAAACGAACCTTATATATATAACTACTATAACTTATATATCATAAATAACAAATATGATATACTAACATATTGTAAATAAACCTACTATATAAACTTATACATGCATAGATATGTACTCTAACATATAAATATATACTGGAGAATGAACTAATAATATATATAACTACTTACTAAAAATATATATAAGCTGTGCACATGAGCTGCTATGGTGCTAGGGTCGAGGAAGATCTAGGTTGAAGGCGCACAAAGTTGGCTCGGTTGAGAGGGGGGAGGCAAGGCGTCGAACGATTAGGAAGTAGGGAGGCAGTGCACGGTGGAGAAAGTAGCGTTTCACGATGTTGATGTGGGGAGAAGAAGTTGCTCGCGGCCATGGGTTTACGGTAATTCTATGGGCCGCCATTGTAACGCGGCTAATAGCGAAGCATGCTATGGCATCTGCTTTTAAAGCCGGAGGGTGGGCTCAGAGATATGGTGATAGAGATGAGCATAGATCTCTAACAAACGTGTGTGTGTGTATAAACGGCTTATATATATATATATATATATATCACAATATATATTTTTTCGAAGCAAGAAGAAATGTGACCCAGAGAGAGAGAGAGACGAGTACGTTCACTTTCTTTTCAAAAGAGAAGCAGACAATGAAAGTGATGAGAATGAAAAGTGAAGGGAAAAGAAAATATGATTTGAACTGGTATGAATTTTTAAAGCTAGAAATAAATTTGGGGAATACAGAAAGGTTAGAGACTATTGGTACAATACGGTAGGCAAATGAATGAACATATAAAACAACAGACACAAAACGGATACCGATATTGTTAACCGTTTCGCAAATTCCGCCATGCACCGGACGCCGAAACACAGAATTGAACATATTACAGAGATTGGCTCGATGAGACGATTAAAATGGTATACAAATATCGGTGGTACTAGCATCCTATCAAAAGTCGATATTCGGTATAGAAAATGCTGCTAAAACACTGAAAAATAAGATAAACGGAACAATGACAGTCCAAATTTGTAGAAATATAATATGACGTCTCACTCAGAAGACGGTTTACAAATTTAATATGTAAAAATGTTCAGGCTTGGAAAACATTTTATTATCATCAATATTAACTGGTTTAAATTTAAATAAAATTACACAAGAAAACAAACTTCCATATTATCCAATGAAAATTTACTATTTACTATGTTTTACTATACGTATTACAAATATCAAATTTTAAATTCAAAAATTTATTATTTAAAATTTCACAAAATTCCAGTTAAATATATTATAAAAATAAAATTTTACGGGTCGTTACTTTTGGTTAGCATAAATTATTTTCAATCACATTAATTATAAAAGTGTGAAAAATAAACGAATATGATTACAATAAATATTTTTGAGCAATTAATATGCATTAAATTCATATAATGAAAATTATTACTTTGATAAAAAAAATTAAACACATGTCATCATGTACCAAAATACACAAAATATTAATTATATTCTTGACAAAAACCAAATGGATAATTTTTCGATGCGAATACCTTCCTCATTCGTTTTTTGAAATATCGTATATCTATCCGCATTTTAGGTAGGGGTGCAGAAAGAAATTGAAATTTTTGGATATCCATTTACATGTCTACTTTTAATGGAGAAAATCATCCAGCAGTTAGAGTACAAACTCAAATATTTATATTTACTTGTGATGGACTTGGACTACGGTATAGACTATCGATAACGAGAAAAGAGCTACATCTCCCTGTTTTTGATGTTGTTATAAGAAATATTGTAGAAATGAATACGTAAATTTGGTCCCTATTTTTGAAAAATAGAAAATGCAAGATGACTTGCACTTTTCTGACAGATAATGCAATATACTTTGCAGTTTTTGATTTTGAAATTTTTTTTTGAAAATTTGAAAATGGAAAGTTAAGTTGGACTTTTTGTTAGGAAACTGTAAGCTAATTTGTGCTTTCTGATTTACAAAAATTAAAGACCTGATTTACATACTCATTGCTACATGGATTTTTCTTGAAACAACATCAAAAATAGGGACCTTCTGTGCAAAGATCATATTGATAAATTAGTCCACATTACAATTATAACGAACCCTCCAATTAATTGCTACTGAAAAAGTGATATTTGATTTTACATTCGTGCCATTTATGAACATTTGTTTTTCCTCGAAAAAGAGACATGACTTGTGCATGCCATTTCTCATTGTGCCTTTGAACTCTTCAAATTCGAACCACTAGAATTATATGTACAGATTTAATAAAAGAAACTGGGTTGGTAAATATGAAGAACAGAGGAAATGCCAATAGTTGATTCAAAGATAAACATATAAAATCAATAACACTTTTAACAATGAAGATGGTATAAAATCCAAGCAATGCTAAACATGCTCCTCTCCCAAATAAATCATATTGATTAGTTATACAAAACATGAATTTTGAAAACAAAGAAATAGTTCTTATGCTAAACATTTTTTTTTACAAAGAATCATTAAGCATATAGTTAATGATTGATTGACTTAAATCCTTCATCAATCACATGGCAAATACAAACACTCTCTTAGAATGTTTTCTTGTGCCATACAAAGAGGATACACGTAAAAGTCATTTGAAAAGACACGAAAGGAGAAAGATTCGCAAAAAGGAAATACGTTCTTGTGTACGAAAGGATCACACACAGAAGGGATGGGAAAGACGGTCCTGTCAAACATGTATGAACCGTTATACTTTAAAATCAACCGTTGATTTTTCAATAGTTGGCTCAAACATTGCATTTAGTGGACCTCATATTATATTTGTTTGATTTGTCCAAACAATCAAAAACATTAACAGATTGAAAATTGTTGGTGAACGCTCTTATTATGCTTAGTATCCATGTGCATTTAGTGGACCTTTTATTACAACGTTCAAAGTATAACGGGACCACCGACCCAAAGGATCACTTAGTAGCTTTTGGCATACGAATGAACGTCAATAGCTCTTCCGGAGCAATTTGCTACAAACTTTTCGTAGTAACTTTTCAAGGAGCAGCTTACAAATGGTTTGAGAATTACCAAGTAAAAACCATCCATTTTTGGGAACAATTTTCCTATGAACTCATAGCGCAATTTCACTTATATAGAGATCCAGTAATAGATTCTTACATGTTAGCTAACAACAAACAAACGACAGAAGAATCGTTCAGTGAAATATTAAAAGATTCAACATGAAAGCGTTGAAGGCCAAAAACTAGACCGGTTAAGAAAAACTTATGGCAGTTTGTTCAGGGCTAATCAGGCAAACTCCATTTTGGACGGAGCTTTATATCTATGGGTGTAAAGATCAACGACACTTCTATTTCCTAGTTGGGAAGTTTGTCCAAATGGAGGAAATACTTCATGCTATGAATGTATCTTAGTAAAAATAGAAGAAGGAAAGGTTTGGTTTAGCTATCCCAGCAAAAAGTCTAGATGGTAAGAAAACAAAAAAGGCAGAGACATTAAATTTAGACCAATGGAGTTAAACAAACCCCTCTCCCATATATTTTCTATGATAAGGAATGATGAGAATTTTCTCCATTTCCTATAAGACTATAAGTTTAGCTGAACCAAAAGAAGGAAGGAATTATTATGCTTACCATAAAGTGAAGTGATATGAAACTGACGACTGTAATGTTTCGGCAAAACCAGTTCGAAACCTAATCAAATCTGGATTCTTAAAGAATATGACAAAAAGGATTAGAAGATTTCCTACTTTGAAAAGGGAGCAACACAATCACTTAAAGCCTTGATAAAGAATCAGTTTTACAACTTCATCCTCAGACTCTGTGTAACGACCCGTAAATTTTCAATAATTAAGTTTGGTTATTTTGTTTAAAATTGAGTAATTAAATTTAGAAGAAACAAAATTTTTATAGTTTATAATGAAGCAAACGTAAAAAGGAAATGTAGCAATGGTAAATTAAATAGGATTTTGTGACTTAATATTTGGAGAAATAAATTTGTGTAACTTTTTAATGAAATAATAAGTGAATTAAAACGTAATAATGCTAATTATGGTTAATAATAATTTATAGGATGAATGAAATGACAATTAATGAATTTATTTAAAATTGTAAAGTCATAATGTAATAAATGGTGATTAGTTAGGAAAAATTAACATTCCAACTTAATAAAATAGTTCAAATGTTATGGCTTAGTTTTAAATAGAATATAATAAAAACAAATGCAATTGTGTATTAATGTGTGAAATAATTAATGAATTAAGGGTAACTGAATGTAAATTAAGGCGATCATGTTAATGTAAGTTAATTAAAGCTGTATTGTGTAAATTGAATGAATTTACAATAATTAAAAACAATGTAAGAGGATATAATTAGTAATAAATTAATGTAATTGAAAATTTTCAATTAATAGGAGAGAGAATACTAATTGTAATAGGTGCAATCAAAAGTAGTTTATGTTTTGTGAAAATATAAGGAAAGTTTTGATTCAATGAAAAAAAACATGTACATCAAACAAAATGAATGCTTCATCTGTGAATGTAGGTTTAATTTCATTAAATTAAAGAATAGAAAGATTGATTTTAAAGAAAGAAATATATGTTTATTTGAACTGTGTTTTAGCATGCAGACTGATTACAATAATAGGAAAATAATCTATATTACTCTTGTGTATAAACAATAAATTTATAAACGTGTTTAAATAAACAATTGTTCTATTTTTTATCCATTTTAGTTGTCTGTATTAAAATTTAACTTTGTAAGTAACTGCAATTAATGTAATTCAAATGTTTCAATTAAAAGGAAAGGAAGCGTTGATTGCAATTAATAGATTTAATAAAAGAAACGCACGTTTTGTGTAAACAAAAAGGGTGTTCTAATGGAAATAAAAGATCTTTTTGAGAAAACAAAATTGAACGTTTTTATTTTTAAGGTAAGTAGAAATATTTTATTATGCGTAAATAAAAACCTAAATGCGTACAAAATTCTACTTTTGTTTGCAAACTTTTCCATTCCTGCGTACATTTCTTTATCTATTATTAATGCCTGAAGCTTTAATAATAAAACGTGACATTTATTTTTGTCCCTTCACATTCATTTCCTAATTATAAATAACCTACATCTTATTTCTTCTATTACATTTTGTTTCTCCAAACACCTCATATTCAAAAGCTCTTATTCTTGCAAATCCAAAAGCATTTTTTTATAAAAATGATTTTTTTTTCATTTTTCGTACACTTCCTGTCACGGCCCATTTTTCTATCTCCAGAAAAATGCATCATGAATTAAGAAAGAAAGGGATAGAAGAAGAAAAGATAGGAAAAGAAGAAACACAACAACATCAGATAACTCACAGCGGAACAAATGAAATATAATATATCACATAAAATATTACATAGTATCATATACATCAGAGTACACAACTTATACAATACATATTAGACAGTTATAAACATCTGTTTAACTATACAACTCAAGTACACAAGATACAGACACAACATAAACACAGCGGAACCAAAATATATCTACACAATGAAGCCTCCTGCTCCAAATCTCCTTTAGAATTCGTCAAGCTAACCTAAATCTCTCGTCTACTCATAGATAATATGAGTACCCAAGAGTTTAACAAAACAGAAAATAAACATTCGGGCCAGACAGGGGTCTGGTGTGAGTAAATGGGTTAAAGTTTCTTCACTTTAGAAAATCCTTTGAAAAGAAAAGGTATCACGTAAGACTTCCCACACATAAACATGGAAAAGTTTTTACCTTACGCTAACTAAAACATTTGATAGGAAATCCAGTGATATTATAATAGTATCTAGGGTTTTCAAGTAAATAAGAAATAGCCGAAATTGTTACATCTATTAAATTCCAGCTACTAACCACAAAAGTGGGTAATACAATCAAAACCGTAGGGTCTCGTAGGAAGAATGGTTTTCCATCAATGGCAGGGCTACCGGGGTACCGCCCGTCACAGTACGTGGCCTAGATCACAGTACCGAGGATTACTCCCAATCCTCTGCATCACAAAGTCGGGACCACACCTCACTGGACAGTCCCGAGTAAGATCACCCCGTGGTTAGCGTGACCAACCACCCAATAAGCCGAAATAAAAGGGAGATCTAGACAGGAATGACCTCACTTTCAAATGAGTGCTACCCACCTAGCCTTGCTGCACCTCCTCTATTTTAGCCATTCCCGGTTGATGAGGCTTCAGGCTGCGATTACCTTTATAGAACACATCTATCTTAGAATACTCATCGCCCTCCCGACGATGTGCTGAAAGCATTCAATCCATACAAGTTCGTTTCGGGTTCGAACAAAACCGAAGGCACTATCTCGTTGCACTCATTTTGGAATCACCCTCAGAGTCAACGACCATAGCCCTTGCACATTGAATTACCATCTCGAACCAGTAAGTACTACCTCCGTCAAACTCATCATGAAATCACCCACAGAGTTATACTGACGAAGAATAGTTCTTACACCTCGAGTCTTCACTTGAACTCCACTTGGATTCACGACCTAACGTTTAATTTGGATCGATGTGGTTTTCGGATATCCAAATATGGAAACCCGATCCCGGTCTCACTGAATCCAAATGCCATTTTAATGTCCAAGTTGTTTTAAGGGTTTTAAACAATTAACTTATATTCAGGATGATATAAACAGATAGATGAATCACATTATCACAATAGATAATTCATATCAACCATTCATCTCACAAAGAAGCAAATCACATACCAGAGATATCACACCCAAATTATCCAACATCATTCAAACATCCAATATCAATCATCCAATATAAATCAATCACCCATAAACAGGTTTGATTAACTCTTAATCAATTTAATTAACTTTAATTATTATCATTAATTACAATAATTAATGATCCTCCATTTACTTCCATTAATTAATTAACTATGATTAATCACATTAATCCTTTATTAATTAAAATTAATTAATCATACTTTAATTAAACACTTATATTAATCAACCTTGATTAATTTTATTAATTATATTAACTAATAATCCCTATTAATTTATTATTAACCCTTTAATAATTAATTTGTAATTAACCATCTTATTAATTAATCTTAATTAATCATAAACAGTAATTAGCAACTTCTAATTACTTATCTTAATTAATTAAATTCTTAATTAATTATGTTAATCCTTGATTAATTATTCTAATTAATTAATCTTTAATTACTTCATTAAGTAATTATTAATTGATTACATCAATTAATAATCCCTAATTAATTACTTTGTTAATTAATTACATTTTTAATTACTTACACTTAGTAATTAATCTTAAATTAATCACATTCCTTAATTAACCAATCACATTAATTAGCTAACTAAATTAGTTAAGTAATTAACCCTTAATTATTTACATAAGTAATTATTCTCTAATTACTTCCATAAGATGATTACTCTCTTAATTAATTACCTTAACAAGTAATTAATCCCATCATTAAATAATCCTAAATTCTTTAATTAATTACTCTTTAATTAATTATCTTTAAATCAACTAACTTAATCAATTCCTTAATTAATAACATCAAGTGATTATCCATTAATCACTTCCATTTAGTTACTCCCATGAGTAATTTTACACTAATTTCTTCCATAAGTAATTACACACTAATTACTTTCATAAGTAATTTTCTTTTCTTAATTACATTAAGAAATTAACCATTAATTACTTCATTAAGTAATTACACTTAATTAATTCACTAATTAAGTGATTATTTAAAATTAAATAAACAATTAACTAACCATTTAAAATTAATTAAATAGTTAGTCAACTTCTTATATTTAAAAATCCTTAATTAATTAAGAAAGGCATTTATCTTAATTAATCTTTTACTTATTAACAGATCATATTAGTTAAGTATTCATAAGTCCATAACAAAGATAAATTAACCATATTTATCTTCATAAATAAATTATTTGAAATTAATCAAATTTTAGTAACTTAAAAACAAATTATTCTATTTGGTTTACAAAATTATAACTTTTAACTTTATTTAAAAATAAAGCATATAGAAATCATTTGAAATTTAAAACACTTTAATCATCTATGTTAAACTTTTCATTTCCACATAATTTGAAAACTTAGTTTTTAAAACATTACTTAAACTTTGATTTAATATTTTAAAATGAAAGCACTTCATTTGAATTAAATTCAATATTTAATTAAGTTAATTTCTTCAAAAGCAACCATCTTAACACTTTAAATTTGAAAATAATTTCAAATAACACTTTAATAGTTTGATTATCATTTATTTCAAAACAACAAGTTTAAATTTTGTAAATTTATTTCTTTTGTAAAACTTGTTTATAATTTGAAGCTTGATTTCATTTATTTCATTAATAAGTTTAATCTGTAAACTTAGTATCTTTTCAGTACTAACCAGATTAACTTACGACCCAAAAAACTCGAGTCTAACTCGATCCCTTCCCATACACCCTCAGCACGAAACACATGCGTCTTCTACTCGAGACAAATACCAAAACTTACGATCCTGCCTCGAGAAAAATTTCTAGAGACTCGAGTTCTCTCCTCAGTAAAAACACGCTACCCACCAACAATAACAACCATTCCCTACTTCGCGGAAAACACGCGGAAACATCAAGTTCGACCCGAGTCGATCGTTCTTCCCCAACCTGCCTTCAACACCTGATGCCAAATCATGCACGATGCACGTGCACCGGCCACTCTAGCCAACGATGATCGGCGCGTCGATCCCCTACGACCCCATGATCTCATACGAACTCGAATACATCTCCAGATTGAACAACAAACTCAAGAGTCAAATTCGAGGCACTCGAGCCCAAACGAAACTCGCCATGGCCAGAAGCTTCCCCATTACCGATGCCACAGTTCTCGATTAACCTCGCCATCCACACCATCCCTTCGTCTCAACCTCCAGCTACTTTCGCGAGCCACGCGATCGACTCCGATCAAGTCATGACGACGAAAAGCCCCACTGAATGACGACGTCCAGTGCTAGGGTATTAAACCCTACTTCGATTGAATCTTCTCAATTCGTCCATAAGAAAAATTCAGGAGTATTTTTCCTATACTCGCCATCAATCGAACCACCTTCATACCAAAAATCGAACAAATCGCCCAAAACACCCATTTCGAACAAACCCAAAATTCACATGAATTCACCAACTAAAATTTTTGAAATGCATGTCAAAATTCACGATTTTCCATCATGATTACATGCATGTAATTCAAATTAGAATTTAGGACAGTTGATTTTTAACAAAAATTCTATTTTCTCTGTTAATCCCTTATTTATAATTATTTGTTGCATTTATAATCATGAAACTATTTTTAAAATTACCATCAAACATTAACATACAACTTTCATTCACATATCAAGTTCGAATAAGGTTTAGATTTGAAGATTTTTGCATTTTTCTTTAAGAAGAACAACTCCTGTAAATATACAAGAGTTGAACTTTACAGGTTCATCTATACCCAAACATTCCATACCCTCAATCATGCATACACAACAATATTAAGGTAAACATGTATCCAATATCATAGCAAAATTTAACATATGAATCAACATCCCACTACAAATTTATTAAAAACTGTTTTTAAAAGGATTTACTCACCTTTAATATGAGTGAACAAAGCAGAGCAATTTTAATTTCTAGTTCTTGAATCTTTAAATCTGAAAAATGTTTTTGATTTGCCTGTTGTTGAAAATCTTTGCATGCCTTTAATTTGACATTTTAAAGGTTGAAACTGATCTTGATCCCATTTGAATTGCAGTAGATTTGGAGTTGCAGCTTTAATTGATATGAAGAACTTGTTTTTTTTTTTGCAATTTTTACTTCATATTTAATTTCAGATTTGATTTGCTTTTGGTTTAAATTTTCAGGTTGGGAATAATTTCTGTTTTGCTCTTTAATTTTTGAAGAAATGAAGGGAGAAAACAAATTGAGAAGAAGAAGGTTTGGAGTTGAAAGAGGAAAAACAAATTTTCTTTTCAAACTATATTTTTATTTCTTTTTTTAATGATGACACTTGTTATTTAAGAATTTACATTTGTCTCTTAACTCTTAATTTCCCTACGCATGTCACTAACATGTGTTAATATGTTTACACATATCCTTAAGTATTTTTAATTGAATTTTCATTTTATTTAAATGTTAATATAAGCTTACTTATTTAAATTTCTTAATTAATAAATGTTTGCATATGTATATATAAATTTACTTTTTAAAGAAAATATTATAAAACTAATTATAATACAAATAAACCTTTATACATATATTTTAAAAATCTAAAACATTTATATATACACATTTATAACCATTTTAAATTTAAGCACTTTAAAGAAAACAAAATAAAACTTTGTTTAAATCTTATTTAATCTATCACATTTAAAAATAATAAATTATTTTATACTTTGAAAATAATTGAATTATTCTTAAATTAGCTTTTGAAAAATATTGATTTTAAAACAAAGCTTCAGATTGCAATATATTCATACGTATATGAATTATCAATAGATTATATTAAATTTCAAAACAACTCCAAATTATAACATATACATACATATATATTACAATTTGAAAATTCATCTTCTATTTAAAACAAAAGATTTTTCTATTCACAATATATTCCAAATATATATATTATAAATAGAATAAAATTTTACCAATTTTTAAATTGTTGTAAAGATATTGATCAATATTGCCAGATTAAATATTTATTAACCTTTAAAAGAATAAATTTAACAATATAAATTATAATTATAAAGAAAAATTATCAAATCATTTTAATTATTAATACAGATTATTAAATTGATATACCTAAAATTTCGGGTCGTCACATTCCTCCTCCCTTAAAAGAATTTCTTCCCCGAAATTTAAAAGCAATGATAATTTAATAACCCAGCAAAGATTTTAATCTCAAGCAGCAAAGCATACCTATCATCCAGTAACTAACAATCATAGCAATCAATCGAACAAACAAACCAAATCATTTATCCTGACACAAATCAGGATAGATCTTCTAATACTATCTAGAGTTTCCCAAGGATAAATCACTGGGAGACTCGCTCTATAGAAGCTAACAATACCACTAAAATCCAGATCTCCTCTCATCACAAGATCCACCAATCTGAACAAAACATCAGACTATACTCAAGTCTAGCACAACTGCCAAATCCAAATGAACTGCAGATTCAACAACCAACGATGAATCATACACGTACTCCCTCAGAGATACGTGAAATATAATGAATTCCAGTTATCCAAACTGGCAATTCAACCCTATAGACAAAAGAACTTATCCTTTCAAAAACACAGATAAGAAATCCCAAATACCTCAGGACTAGCCATCCAATCTAATCCAATTACTGCTCTCTTAATCAGAGAAACCTTAACAACATCGAAGACTCCAACTTCGAATTCCAAACTCCTTATCTCATATCTTCATAACTCAACAGACAATCCTGGGCTACAAATCTTCTTCCTAATCAGCTCAACCTATGCTGATGCTTCCAGAAACAACTAGACCAAAACAAACTAGTTTCTGGATCTTATACAACAAAATGGTCTTCCAAGATCCGTCGAAATCCAGAACACAAGCTCTACTTCCCAAGCAATAGCAAACTGAACTTGCTTCCTTCCTCGTACAGCTGCTACCTCGCTTCCACTGCACAACTCTGATTCTGAAATAGATGAGAATATTGTTGATGAACACGAGTACAAACTTATCCAATATATCCGAAAAACTTTGTTCATCAAATCCATAAAATCTTAGTGACCCATCTGACTCGGTCACACATCCTTACAACAGAATCCAACTCAAAAACTAGATCTGACCAATCCAAATTCCAAAAATTTCCTGAGCTGCTACACCAACTCTTCCTTCTCCAGGAACCATCCAACTACCAGGCTAACCACCAGTATCGCTTCTGGAACCAAATCAATACAAAACTCAACTCCATATGCAGACAACCTTCTGATTACATCAGTAGCTCCTACTTCCACATGAGGACCCTCAGTCTCAAACAAAAGATAAATTCCAAACTAATCGCAAATCGCTTTTGCGATCCTACCTAGTTCGGATTCCAAATAAACTGTCCTCTCTTTACCAATTAGTACAGCCTTAAGCTTTTCCAAACCAAGTTAACCCTTTAAGAAAACATACACCAACTGCCCGGATTGCTGATATAAGAACCATCAAAATTCCTGAACCATCGGAGAAACAGGCCACACTGCTGCTTCCAAACTCTATCTCCAGGACACTACTAAGCCAGAAGTCCTTCTTGTCGGCACACCGAACACCTCCGAGCTGAAACTGCTACCACAGCTAACCAAAGAATTCTAATCCAAAGGCTCCTTGAATCCCAAAACAAACAACAACAATCTACACAAAAGACCTTCGAGATGGCAGACATCCCAAAAGAAACTCGTGCTCCAAACCAAGCATCAACATCTCGCTCTCCTTAAGGGATGAAAATGAGACCATGCCAAATCGAAGCAACTTGTAAACCTTAGTCTCATATTCCAAAACAACCAACCTCCTTGGTAGAGATCCAGATAACTTCTACACAGACGAATCTTCCCTGCGGCAGGTAAAGACTGCTCCTCAACCACTTCTAAAATTGCTTCAAGAGAAAACATCTTCGAAAATATCCATGGGTACGGCATCTCACGACACAGTTATCAAGATACCATTACTTACTTCTGCACTTCCGACAGATCCAAACTTTAGAAAATCCGCTTACCCGAGCGAAATCCAAACTTACACTTCAAAGATGAACTCCGAATCTTTAAATGATTTCCTTCGAAGATCGGAGAAATCCTTATTCCAAACTACAAATCTCACTCGAGACTGTATTAGGTCTACAGTCTCGACAAATATACTTCCAACCTCAAACATATGAGCCTCTTCCATAAGTGGTAGTCGTGTTACACACACATACCACTGCTCCATCTACCTCTAAAACTTATCTTGAAAAATCCGAACAGATAACGCAACAAATCAGGTAGATATAGATATATAGATATATAGTTATATATATAAATTACAAGTACGCTCTCTCAAGAAAGACACCACTCCAGAGCTTAGGTATTCGCTCAAACTAACGCTTTGATACCAAGATGTCACGACCCGTTTTTCTACGTCCAGAAAAACGCATCATGAATTAAGAAAGAAAGGGATAGAAGAAGAAAAGATAGGAAAAGAAGAAACACAACAACATCAGATAACTCACAACGGATGAATGAAATATAATATATCACATAAAATATTACATAGTATCATATACATCAGAGTACACAACTTATACAACACATATTAGACAGTTATAAACATCTGTCTAACCATACAACTCAAGTACACAAGATACAGACACAACATAAACACAACAGAACCATAATATATCTACACGATGAAGCCTCCTGCTCCATATCTCCTTCAGAATTCGTTAAGCTAACCTGAATCTCTCGTCTACTCATACATAATATGAGTACCCAAGAGTTTAATAAAACAGAAAATAAACACTCGAGTCAGACAGGGGTCTGGTGTGAGTAAACGGGTTAAAGTTGCTTAATTTTAGAAAATCCTTTGAAAAGAAAAGGTATCACGTAAGACTTCCCATACATAAACATGGAAAAGTTTTTACCTTCTGCTAACTAAAACATTTGATAGGAAATCCAGTGATATTATAATAGTGTCTAGGG
Organism: Allium cepa; assembly: GCA_030765085.1. Taxonomy (NCBI): domain Eukaryota; kingdom Viridiplantae; phylum Streptophyta; class Magnoliopsida; order Asparagales; family Amaryllidaceae; genus Allium; species Allium cepa. Next base: position 448,313,714 of record CM060942.1, read on the forward strand.
TTTTCAAGTAAATAAGAAATAACCAAAATTGTACATCTATTAAATTCCAGCTACTAGCCACAAAAGTGGGTAATACAATCAAAACCGTAGGGTCTCGTAGGAAGAATGGGTTTCCATCAATGACAGGGCTACCGGGGTACCGCCCGTCACAGTACGTGGCCTAGATCACAGTACCGAGGATTACTCCCAATCCCCTGCATCACAAAGTCGGGACCACCCTTACTGGACAGTCCCGAGTAAGATCACCCCGTGGTTGGCGTGACCAACCACCCACTAAGCCGAAATAAAATCGACATCTAGACAGGAATGACCTCACCCTGAAATGGGTGCTACCTACCCAGCCTTGCTGCACCTCCCATGTTTTAGCCATTCCCGGTTGATGAGGCTTGAGGCTGTGATTACCTTTATAGAGCACATCTATCTTAGAATGCTCGTCGCCCTCCCGACGATGTGCTGAAAGCATTCAATCCATACAAGTTCGTTCCGGGTTCAAACAAAATCGAAGGCACTATCTCGTTGCACTCATTTTGGAATCACCCTCAGAGTCAACGACCAAAGCCCTTGCACTCTGAATTACCATCTCGAACCAGTAAGTACTACCTCCGTCAAAATCATCACGAAATCACCCACAGAGTTATACTGACGAAGAATAGTTCTCACACCTCGAGTCTTCACTTGAACTCCACTTGGATTCACGACCTAACATTTAATTTGAATCGATGTGGTTTTCGGATATCCAAATAAGAAAACCCGATCCCGGTCTCACCGAATCCAAATGCCATTTTAATGTCCAAGTTGTTTTAAGGGTTTTAAACAATTAACTTATATTCAGGATGATATAAATAGATAGATGAATCACATTATCACAATAGATAATTCATATCAACCATTCATCTCACAAAGAAGCAAATCACATACCAGAGATATCACACCCAAATTATCCAACATCATTCAAACATTCAATATCAATCATCCAATATAAATCAATCACCCATAAGCAGGTTTGATTAACTCTTAATCAATTTAATTAACTTTAATTATTATCATTAATTACAATAATTAATAGTCCTCCATTTACTTCCATTAATTAATTAACTATGATTAATCACATTAATCCTTTATTAATTAAAATTAATTAATCATACTTTAATTAAGCACTTATATTAATCAACCTTGATTAATTTTATTAATTATATTAACTAATAATCCCTATTAATTTATTATTAACCCTTTAATAATTAATTTGTAATTAACCATCTTATTAATTAATCTTAATTAATCATAAACAATAATTAACAACTTATAATTACTTATCTTAATTAATTAAATTCTTAATTACTTATGTTAATCCTTGATTAATTATTCTAATTAATTAATCTTTAATTACTTCATTAAGTAATTATTAATTGATTACATCAATTAATAATCCCTAATTAATTACTTTATTAATTAATTACATTTTTAATTAGTTACACTTAGTAATTAATCTTAAATTAATCACATTCCTTAATTAACCAATCACATTAATTAACTAACTAAATTAATTAAGTAATTAACCCTTAATTATTTACATAAGTAATTATTCTCTAATTACTTCCATAAGATTATTATTCTCTTAATTAATTACCTTAACAAGTAATTAATCCCATCATTAAATAATCCTAAATTCTTTAATTAATTAATCTTTAATTAATTATTTTTAAATCAATTAACTTAATCAATTCCCTAATTAACAACATCAAGTGATTATCCATTAATCACTTCCATTTAATTACTCCCATGAGTAATTTTACACTAATTTCTTCCATAAGTAATTACACACTAATTACTTTCATAAGTAATTTCTCTTTTCTTAATTACATTAAGAAATTAACCATTAATTACTTCGTTAAGTAATTACACTTAATTAATTCATAATTAAGAGATTATTTAAAATTAAACAAACAATTAACTAACCATTTAAAATTAATTAAATAATTAGTTAACTTCTTATATTTAAAAATCCTTAATTAATTAAGAAAGGCATTTATCTTAATTAATCTTTTACTTATTAACAAATCATATTAATTAAGTATTCATAAGTTCATAACAAAGATAAATTAACCATATTTATCTTCATAAATAAATTATTTGAAATTAATCAAATTTTAATAACTTAAAAACAAATTTTTCTATTTGGTTTACAAAATTATAACTTTTAACTTTATTTGAAAATAAAGCATTTAGAAATTAATTGGAAATTTAAAACACTTTAATCATATAAGTTAAACTTTTCATTTCTATATAATTTGAAAACTTAGTTTTTAAAACATTACTTAAAATTTTGATTTAATATTTTAAAATGAAAACAGTTCATTTGAATTAAAATTTAATATTTACTTAAGTTAATTTCTTCAAAAGCAACCATCTTAACACTTTAAATTTGAATATAATTTCATATAACACTTTAATAGTTTGATTATCATTTATTTCAAAACAACAAGTTTAAATTTTGTAAATCTATTTCTTTTGTAAAACTTGTTCATAATTTGAAGCTTGATTTCATTTATTTCATCAATAAGTTTAATCTGCAAACTTAGTATCTTTTCAGTACTAACCAGATTAACTTACGACCCAAAAAACTCGAGTCTAACTCGATCCTTTCCCGTACACCCTCAGCACGAAACACATACGTCTTCTACTCGAGACAAATACCAAAACGTACGATCCTGCCTCGAGAAAAATTTCTAGAGATTCGAGTTCTCTCCTCAGTAAAAACACGCTACCCACCAACAACAACAACCATTCCCTGCTTCGAGGAAAACACGCGGAAACATCAAGTTCGACCCGAGTCGATCGTTCTTCCCAACCTGCCTTCAACACCTGATGCCAAATCATGTACGGTGCACGTGCACCGGCCACTCTGGCCAACGATGATCGGCGCGTCGATCCCCTACGACCCCATGATCTCATGCGAACTCGAATACATCTCCAGATTGAACAACAAACTCAAGAGTCAAATTCGAGGCACTCGAGCCCAAACGAAACTCGCCATGGCCAAAAGCTTCCCCATTACCGACGCCACAGTTCTCGATTAACCTCGCCATCCACACCATCCCTTCGTCTCAACCTCCAGCTACTCTCGCGAGCCACGCGATCGACTCCGATCAAGTCATGACGATGAAAAGTCCCGCTGGATGACGACGTCCAGTACTACGGTATTAAACCCTACTTCGATTGAATCTGCTCAATTCGTCCATAAGAAAAATTCAGGAGTATTTTTCCTATACTCGCCATTAATCGAACCACCTTCGTACCAAAAATCGAACAAATCGCCCAAAACACCCATTTCGAACAAACCCAGAATTCACATGAATTCACCAACTAAATTTTTTGAAATGCATGTCAAAATTCACGATTTTCCATCATGATTACATGCATGTAATTCAAATTAGAATTTAGGACAGTTGATTTTTAACAAAAATTCTATTTCTGTGTTAATCCCTTATTTATAATTATTTGTTGCATTTAAAATCATGAAACTATTTTTAAAATTACCATCAAACATTAACATACAACTTTCATTCACATATCAAGTTCGAATAAGGTTTAGATTTGAAGATTTTTGCATTTTTCTTTAAGAAGAACAACTCCTGTAAATATACAGAGTTGAACTTTACAGGTTCATCTATACCCAAACATTCCATACCCTCAATCATGCATACACAACAGTATTAAGGTAAACATGTATTCAATATCATAGCAAAATTTAACACACGCATCAACATCCCACTACAAATTTATTAAAAACTGTTTTTAAAAGGATTTACTCACCTTTAATATGCAGTGAACAAAGCAGAGCAATTTTAATTTCCGGGCCATGAATCTTTAAATCTGAAAAATGTTTTTGATTTGCCTGCTGTTGAAAATCTTTGCATGCCTTCAATTTGACGTTTTAAAGGTTGAAACTGATTTTGATCCCATTTGAATTGCAGTAGATTTGGAGTTGCAGCTTTAATTGATATGAAGAAGATGTTTTTTTTGCAATTTTTACTTCACATTTATTTTCAGATTTGATTTTCTTTTGGTTTAAATTTTCAAGTTGGGAATAATTTCTGTTTTGCTCTTTAATTTTTGAAGAAATGAGGGGAGAAAAGATATTGAGAAGAAGAAGGTTTGGAATTGAAAGAGGAAAAACAAATTTTCTTTTCAAACTATATTTTTATTTCTTTTTTTTAATGATGGCACTTGTTATTTAAGAATTTACATTTGTCTCTTAACTCTTAATTTCCCTACGCATGTCACTAACATGTGTTAATATGTTTACACATATCCTTAAGTATTTTTAATTGAATTTTCATTTTATTTAAATGTTAATATAAGCTTACTTATTTAAATCTCTTAATTAATAAATGTTTACATATGTATATATAAATTTACTTTTTAAAGAAAATATTATAAAACTAATTATAATACAAATAAACCTTTATACATATATTTTAAAAATCTAAAACATTTATATATCTACATTTATAACCATTTGAAATTTAAGCACTTTAAAGAAAACAGAATAAAACTTTGTTTAAATCTTATTTAACCTATCACATTTAAAAATAATAAATTATTTTTTACTTTGAAAATAATTGAATTATTCTTAAATTAGCTTTTGAAAAATATTGAATTTAAAACAAAGCTTTAGATTGCAATATATTCATACGTATATGAATTATCAATAGATTACATTAAATTTCAAAACAACTCCAAATTATAACATATACATACATATATATTACAATTTGAAAATTCATCTTTTATTTAAAACAAAAGATTTTTCTATTCACAATATATATCAAATATATATTGTAAATAGAATAAAAATTTATCAAATTTTAAATTGTTATAAAGATATTGATCAATATTACCAGATTAAACATTTATTAACCTTTAAAAGATTAAATTTACCAATATAAATTAAAATTATAAAGAAAAATTATCAAATCAATTTAATTATTAATACAGATTATTACATTTATATTGCCTAAAATTCCAGGTCGTCACACTTCCTGTCCTCATCTTAGTTGTTCTTCAATCTTTTCCTGAAGCCTCACCATTAGAAAACGTAAGTATTAAAATTTGTTTGTTTATATATATGTTTAACGCGTACTAATTTTTATTTTAATAAAATTTCTTGTAACACGAATATCTTTTGCATAAGGTGGTTAGAACAGGAGCAATTCTCGGGCCAAAGAGGTAGCCCCTCTTAGCGGACACATCTCTTCGATACTATACTCTGACTTTGGATTGATTCGGTGGCCATCTTTACCTTTTGATTTTGGGGTGTTTGTTCGAGGTGGGCGGTAGTTGCGGCTACGCGTTACCATCAATCCGGATAGCAATTGGTATATCTACCCTGGCATTGCCTAGTTGTGCCGTGTCACCTACCCTAGCGCGCCTAGTACTAGTTTGGATTTCTCCCGTAGCTCGTGTGGTATCCTCTGGTGGCTTCTCGATCAGGAGGGGCCATGATATTGGATGGACTACTGGGACTATTACGTGTTAAGGGCTATATAAGTAACCTCTTAATGCTAAGAAAAAAGTAAGTTTATTTTACTATTAGACATTATTATAATATCGAAATATTACTACATAGTAAATAGTTTAACGGATTCTTAGGAGGTGTGAATCCCAAGCACCTCTTAAGTTACTGCAATCACGTTAGACACTGGATAGGAGATGTCAAACCCCTTAAACATCTCCGACGCCGTTACACTCATATTTATTTCAGTTGATTTAACTTACATAAGATCTTTTAGTTCTGACTCGAGTGTTTTGTCTTTTCAATTCGCTCGGGTCAATTCGAGCATTTCAGGATAGAAGACTTTATTTCTTGAGGACGAAGACGAAGATTTCATTATTATTATTATTATTATTATATATATTGTATTGTTCCACTACACTGTATTCCGCAGCATTAATTATTATTCTCTAGTATGTGTACTCTGATATGTATTGTATAAATATAATCAAATGTTTTGTAAAATAGCTTCATAAACTGTTATTTGATTATTGTATTTTATCGTTCCACTGCAAGATTCTATTTTTTTTCTTTCTCTAATTTTTCTTATTTACCCCATAACAATCCGCCCTTCTGTATGGTTTAAGTCTGACGTGTGTGGTTTATCATCGACTTAAAACGTGCAAAAAGGCGGGAGGTTATATCTGGTATCAGAGATTTGGTTTAGTAATAAACCTTAGCTTTGTGGGGTTTGACTCTTTAGTAATAGGGTAGTAATACCCTATGGGAGTAGCTGAGTGTATATATGAGAGAGCGTATTTGTTAGTGTTATAAAAAGGTTTTAATATTATGTTAATTTGTCCTATTAAGTGTTTTGAAATCCCTATTGATGTCATAGCGTCCTATACACCAACCAGAATTTATAAATACAAAACGGAACAAATTTATATTCCACACAACATGAAATTGATTTAGTTGAATTTGGAGATTGTTGAGTTTTGCGCTTCTGTTTTGATTTTTATGGGCTAAAATCAAAGGTGAGTGTTTTAACCCACTCATAACTTCTAAAATTTCATATGTTTGTTAAATTAAATTTGGTTGTGATTATGCATTTATTTATGGTTTTTTTGTATATTTTTAATCATCATCTCAGTTAATTTCATTTATTTAAATTAAATTATTATTTAATTTATTTTTGAATATAACCGCCAGTTAAATACCTGTTATATATATTACCAGTTATCTATTGATATTGATTGATTGTTTTGGATGATGATTGTGATGGATGTATGATTTTATAATGGATCTATTGGAATTGTTGTTTGTTTTGGTTTACAGTTGTTTATGTAAGGATACTTTAAATTGGTTGGATGAATAAATAATCTATTTGGTTTCATTCAAGACTGTTGAGTAAATGGTGCACTAAGTAGTTTATTTTCCATCCTGTACAATTTAAAGTTTGAATCCGAACAACTATTTGTTTTGTTTGATATGAATGAAAATTGATGTGTGTTGATTTTATGTGATGTTTGTTTGCTGGTTGCAAGTGATTGATGTTGTATTGATTTGTTTGTTTATGGTTGAAACCACTTTAAATATTTCATTTTATATAATTGTCAATTTTATTGGATTATATAAGTGAAATACAGGTTATGGAAGCAACTGCTACTGCATTTGGTTTCATAATTAAGCGTTAATCGCCCCACAAATAGGTACGTTTTTGGATTATGGATTTATAGCGCTATTATATTGTTTTACCGGGTTGGGATATATATTATTTTGGAAATTATATGTTATATATTGTATATTTTGATATTTTATTTTCTCTCGAGCCTCTCCGTACAAAGGAGACTCTGCCGAAATTTTTCGAAAATTTTGAACTTCGAAAATTTTTGAAAATATTTTCCAAACTTTATCAAAATATGAGTATAAAAAGAATTGATAGTTATAAAATTGGTATATTTTATTTAAAATAATTAATTTGTAAGTTTGTTTGTTATAAAATTAATATTTTTGAACAAGATATATTATTTCCTTGATTCTTTCTTTTTCCTTCTTTTTCCTTTTCGGGAACGAAAAGTTTTGAGTGGGGGAGAGTGTAACGACCCGTAAATTTTCAACAATTAAGTTTGGTTATTTTTTTTAAAATTGAGTAATTAAATTTAGAAGAAACAAAAATTTTATAGCTTATAATGAAGCAAACATAAAAAGGAAATGTAGCAATGGTAAATTGAATAGGACTTTGTGATTTAATATTTGGAGAAATAAATTTGTGTAACTTTTTAATGAAATAATAAGTGAATTAAAACGTAACAATGCTAATTATGGTTAATAATAATTTATAGGATGAATGAAATGACAATTAATGAATTTATTTAAAATTGTAAAGTTATAATGTAATAAATGGTGATTGGTTGGGAAGAATGAACATTTCAACTTAATAAAATAAGTCAAATGTTATGGCTTAGTTTTAAGTAGAATATAATAAAAACAAATGCAAATAGTGTATTAATGTGTGAAATAATATATGGATTAAGGATAACTGAATGTAAATTAAGGCAATCATGTTAATGTAAGTTAATTAAAGCTGTATTGTGTAAATTGAATGAATTTGCAATAATTAAAAACAATGTAAGAGGATATAACTAGTAATAAATTAATGTAATTGAAAATTTTCAATTAATAGGAGAGAGCATACTAATTGTAATAGGTGCAATTAAAAGCAGCTTATATTTTGTGAAAATATAAGGAAAATTTTGATTCAATGAAAAAAAAACATGTACATCAAATAAAATGAATGTTTCATCTGTGAATGTAGGTTTAATTTCATTAAATTAAAGAATAGAAAGATTGATTTTAAAGAAAGAAATATATGTTTATTTGAACTGTGTTTTAGCTTACAGACTGATTACAATAATAGGAAAATAATCTATTTATTACTCTTGTGTATAAACAATAAATTTATAAACGTGTTTAAATAAACAATTATTCTATTTTTTTTATCCATTTTAGTTGTCTGTTTTAAAATTTAACTTTGTGAGTAACTGCAATTAATGTAATTCAAATGTTTCAATTAAAAGGAAAGAAAACGTTGATTGCAATTAATAGATTTAATAAAAGAAACGTACGTTTTATGCAAACAAAAAGGGTGTTTTAATGGAAATAAAAGATCATTTTGAGAAAACAAAATTGAACGTTTTTATTTTTAAGGTAAGTACAAATATTTTATTATGCGTAGATAAAAACCTAAATGCGTACAAAATTCTACTTTCGTTTGCAGACTTTTCCATTCCTACGTACATTACCTTATCTATTATTAATGTCTGAAGCTTTAATAATAAAACATGACATTTATTTTTGTCCCTCCACATTCATTTCCTAATTATAAATAACCTATATCTTATTTCTTCTTTTACATTTTGTTTCTCCTAACACCTCATATTCAAAAGCTCTTATTCTTGCAAATCCAAAAGCATTTTTTTATAAAAATGATTTTTTTTCATTTTTCGTACACTTCATGTCCTCATTTTAGTTGTTCTTCAATCTTTTCCTGAAGCCTCATCATTAGAAAACGTAAGTATTAAAATTTGTTTATTTATATATTTTTTAACGCGTACTAATTTTTATTTTAATAATATTTCTTGTAACATGAATATCTTTTGCATAAGGTGGCTAGAACAGGAGCAATTCTCGGGCCAAGTAGGTAGCCCCTCTTATCGGACACATCTCTTCGATACTATACTCTGACCTTGGATTGATTCGGTGGCCACCTTTACTTTTTGATTTAGGGGGTGTTTGTTCAAGGTGGGCGGTAGCTGCGGCTACGCGCTACCATCAGCCCGGATAACAATTGGTATATCTACCCTGGCATTACCTAGTTGTGCCGTGTCACCAACCCTAGCGTGTCTTGTACGAGTTTGGATTTCTCCCGTAGCCCGTGTGGTATCCTCTGGTGGCTTCTCGATCAGGAGTGACCATCATATTGGATGGACTACTGGGACTATTACGTGTTAAGGGCTACATGGTTAACCCCTTAATGCTAAGAAGAAAGTAAGTTATTTTATTATTAGACATTATTATAGTAGCGAAATATTACTACATAGTAAATAGTTTAACGGATCTTTGGGAGGTGTGAATCCCGAGCATCTCTTAAGTTACTGCACTCACGTTAGACACTAGATAGGAGATGTCAAACCCCGTAAACATCTCCGACGCCGTTACACTCATATTTATTTCAGTTGATTTAACTTACATAAGATCTTTTAGCTCTGACTTGAGTGTTTTGTCTTTTCAATTTGCTCGGGTCAATCCGAGCATTTCAGGATCGAAGACTTTATTTCTGGAGGACGAAGACGAAGATCTCATTATTATATATATTATATTGTTCCACTACACTGTATTCCGCTGCATTAATTATTATTCTCTGCTATGTATACTCTGATATGTATTGTATAAATATAATCAAATGTTTTGTAAAACAGCTTCATAAACTTTTATTTGATTATTGCATTTTATGTTCCGCTGCAAAATTCTATTTTGTTTTTTTTCTTTCTCTACTTTTATTTATTTACCCCATAACAATCCGCCCTTCTGTATGGTTTAAGTCTGACGTTTGTGGTTTATCGTCGATTTAAAACGTGCAAAAAGGCGGGACGTTACACTCTGATCAGACTATGAGGCTATGCAGCACCTGTTTACTATAAAATTTCTTTACTTATAACTTCTTTAATTTGAATTGTACTTTGAATTGGTTAGATATTTAAAAAAATTCGAGTGTCATTACAGGTAAAAAAAGAATCAGTTCATAGCATCTAACATACTTTTGAAGCACAACAAATTTTAGCTACTTGATAAAAACAGCTCAAATGCCTGATACAAAAATGAGTATCAATGATTCAATCAACACAATGCAAAGGCTTGCTCTCATGAAATCTTGGACCGCTATTAATCCTTCACCGATCTTTGGAGAAAACTTGAAAATAGACCACTCCGTTACTAAGCAACACCTACCGTGGTATGGTTATATATATCTAAAAATATACCAACTCTATAATTGAGCAATTATTTTGAAAGAAATTTCCCTAACGTATCTTCAAAGAAAGACTATTTTCAGTCACCTCGCAATCTGAAGAAGGCAGTCAATCTATTTCAAAAATCGATTTTTACACTCTTCCAAGAATACTATATAGCATAAGTAAATGCACACAAAGGATTTCTAAATAGGAGATTTTAGGCTCAAGGAAAAAGTTGTAGAAAAATTTAGTTCTAAGGACAAGAAGTTTGCTTTTTAGGCTGAAGGACACTTTTTAGTGTAAATCACAGAATGATAGTTTTAACTATTATTTTCTGTTTACACTAACAAATGTCCTTCAGACTAAAAAGCAAACTTGCTGTCCTTGAGACTAAATTTTTTCGCAACTTCTTCCTTACGCCTATTTTCCTGTTCTAAATAAGCAGTCTCAATATTTTAAAGTTTCACTGCAACAAAAACACCCTGTCACAATTGCAAAAAACAGTTGTAATAGGTCTATTACAATGAACGACCACCAACCGTTATATCCGAAGTTGCAATAGAGCCTTATTACTTTACAATGGTCTTTGCCAGTTATAAAATAATTTGTTACAACCACCAAAAGCAATTGCAAAATTATAAAATACTATTTTACAACTGCCTTTTGCAGTTGTAAAATACATTTTTACAACTGCTACTGGCTATTGTGAAAGACTTTTTTATAACTATGATTGGCGCTTGTAAAAAATGCAAAATAAAAAAAATAATTACTTATTAAACACATTTTGCAAGTAAAGCAAAAAACAACTAAGCGTAAATAATAGAATATAAGCAATTCAAACAGTACATTATTATTTATCTACAAAACTAACATATCATACAAACCAAATAACCAAATCAAAGCAAACCAAAATAACACATGAATTTTTTCATTCTGACACTGTTCAACATTCTGACACTGTTCAACTGCTACAGTAACTTTGCTACAGTAACTTTGCTACAGTGACTTCAGGATCATTACATAATGAAACTAAAATTTAAAGTAAATTAGGGAATTTTACAAGTCAAGCATTGAACTGACAATGAATTCTGACGAACAAATCAGTGTAAGACCTGTCCTAAACAACGCCTTCTCATGGCTAAAAATGGACTTTGGTACACTGTATTTATCAGAATTTACTGCCTTCTGATGCTATTCTTAACCCATGTATTTTAAATTTAAGCTTATCATGTAATGCAACAAATTAAATAGTCATGAAATAAAATGCAAAGCACAGAGATAATTCAACACTTAGATAATTAGCCTGCCATCAGGCTTAATATATTACAAAGATTAAAAACTTACAGATATAAAGAAGTAGTCTTCTTCCTTATTGTACACACCTTACACACTTATATTACACTCAAATATTACACTCAATACTATTAATGGCAGAGAGCTTTTCTTGAAGGAGATGGATAAGATTTTTCTGAGTCCCCCTCTGAGCAGAAAGCTTCCCAATATATAAGGCTTCGGAATTCAAAGCTATTTAAATCCGCAAGTGTTAGCTTTATTAAAGCTGAGCTAGTTTTATTAAAGCTGAGCCATCTGTCTTCTATTATTGTCCTTCATTATTCGGGAATCTTATAAAGTCTTCTTCTTTATCAAAGTAGGTATGCCACCTGTAACTATTTTTGAAAAGTAATTTGTTTGCTAGCCCTTGATTTCAGCTGATTGTTTTACCTTTACCCATATTGTGGGCCTCTCTTTCTAATTTTTCAAAAATTTCATTGAAATCTTCATCATTAAGATCGGAATAATGCTCCTCCTTGTCATCCTTGTCATCATTTGCCCTAGACGATGCCATTGATACGTCTGAAACATTATCTGCTTCAAAGTTTTTGGCTAAGTCTTTCTTCATTTCATCAATATATGCATATAAAATGTCTTCTTTGGTGACATTTTCTTTCTGCATTTTCAGCCTTCTATAGATATATCTAAAAGGACTTTGAACTGGTTTTTCCTGCCTTTTCTCATTCTGCTCCTGATATTTCTTAATGGAGCTTTCAATAACTGAAATCATTTCTTGACCATATATTTGGCCAGACTCATTATCTATTCTGGTTAATTTATCCCAGAATTTTGTTAAAAAGCATCTTTTTAAACAAGGAATTTCCTTGTTGTTAACTCCACTTTTTCAGCAAGGCCGTGATATCAAAAATCGACCGAGAAGCGAATGATAGTTCATCTCGAAGGATGGTCAACTCAACCCCCCAACAAAGCAAGTTCTGTTGAATGTATTTTCAGATAAGATCCCCTACGGAGGGGGGGTCCAGGGGGGTGCCAACCCCCCGAGGTGGGGGTGCGGGGGCAACGCCCCCGCCTACGGTGTTCGACCTGACCGGTCAGGTCGCAGGGGTCCAGGGGGCAGCGCCCCCGGCGGGGTGCGGGGCAGCGCCCCGACCAAAACGGTATACGACTTAAAGAATGAAGCGACCTATCTTCTATTTGAGGCCAGCAACCTAACTGCTCAAGAAGTGGGCGACTCAATAAGTGGCGACTCAAGAGGTGGCACCGACTTAAGGAGTTAAAGGGTCAACCGACTTAACGAGATAAGCGGGTGCCGACCTAGTAACATAGCATGGAATGCCGACCTAAGGCTAAAAGGGATGCCGACCTAAGGCCTGATGGGATGCCGACCTAAAGGTGCTACCGACCTAAGGCTTGAAGGGATGACGACTTAACTGCTTAACCTTACGAAGCATGCCGACCCAAATGATACCGACCTAAGGCATGAAGGGATGCCGGTCTAACGAGGCTATGCCGACCTAAGGAGAGTTCCGACCTAGTATGGAAGCCGACCTAGTACTTTACAAGGTCTACGACCTAAGGCAGCTACCGATCTAGTGCCTTAGAAGGATTACCGATCTAACGAGTTAGAAGAGGTACCGATAAAACGCTCAGAAGGGGGGTTCCGACCCAGCATGTATGCTGACCTATTTACTCGAACTAATGGCCGACCTAAATGCTAAAAGTAAAGTGGTTCATACTTATCTCGGCAACGACCTAGAGCTTAACCTATCTCAGCCCCGACCTAGGACTTCAACCTAAAACCGGAGACCTCGCATTAGAAAAGGAAAGTAACCTGCGACCTAGCCTAACCCGGAGCTGACCTACGACCCAACTTTAGACCGGTCTAAAGTTGCGACCTAACTCCGAGCAGAGCCTATAAATACGCAACCACCTATAACATGGGGGGGACTTTTGGGGGCCATGACTTTCTGGAAGAGAACGACACCCTGCTACTTCTGAATTCAAGCAATATAAGGAACTCCGAGAAAGGATCTACATCATTCATCATGAATTCAAGAGATTGCTTTTCATCGAAGTTTGAGCTATTCGTCAAAATGTGTTGTAATCAAAGTGTTTTGTAAAGAATTGTAATCAAATCAGTAATAAAGGAGATAAAGTGGATGTAGGCTTGATTATAAGCTGAACCACTATAAATATTGTGTCTTTTACTGCTTTTCTGCTAGTTTTCTGCTTGTTTCTAATTCCCGTACAAACGGGTGGTGCTTTCACAACTACACTTCACACACCGGGGTGTTAGCGTTCAAATTTTAGCGTTAACACTTGTCAGTTTCACCAATTTCTGGTTTCCATTTCCAAATCCAAGGAATGGAGAACTCCAAAAAGAAGAACATGCTTCCTGATCCTGAAATCATTAGGCTTTGATCTAATTCATATAATTTAGGGGAAATTTTCACCCACTGAGAATATAATTCCATGATATTATTTGGAAGAATAGATAATGACGGACCATAATTTGTCCACCAGTCATAGAACCAATTAGGAATTGGTCTTTTGTAAATTTCACCGCAAACCTTTATGAACCAGGAATGCTTCTTTTTAGTGTTTTCATAAAGAAACACCTTGCTTAGTGCTTTTACATAATCCCAATAGTTATATCTAATGGTAATCTTCTTATCTTGTAGGAATATTTCCTTTTCTTTAAGGGTTGATAACCCCCATTCTTCTGGCATTATGAGTTTTTTAATAATTATTTTGCTGAACCCATAATTGCTTTGGTCATTACCTGTATTATAATGGGTAATTTCACAAGTTTCTGAGGATTTCATTATTGCTTCATAATATCCCCTATTTTTATAAGCTGTAATTGGGAATGAAGCAGTATCAAGATATCTCTGCATTAAATTCCAGGGATTATTTTCCCTTTTTATGTCACTAAATTCAAGGAAAATTATTATTTCCTTATGAGGATTTTCTGCATAAGATGTTATACTTTCCTCATTTTCTTCATTAGCTATGCTAGCATATGATGATGATGAAGCTTGGCTATTACCCTCTTGCCTTTTCTTAAATTCTAAGAATTCCTTATATAAAGGATCATTTGTAGATGTCAAATCTGCAGCTATAAGCTTTTTGTTTCCATATTGAGCGAGGATATTTCCTCTACCTCTTCCTCCGCGAAAAGAGGAACTACCCTTTCCTCTGGGAATCATTGTCCTGTAAAAATTCACGGGTTAAGAAATCGGGAAGACTATTCTCTTCTCCTTTTTTATAAATTATTTCAAAATCAAAAGGGGCTAAATGAGCTTGCCACCTAGCAAACATTTGTTTCGAAACATCATGTTTAAAATCTTTGTTAAACATATATTTTGCAGATTTGCAATCTGTTTTTATAATAAACTTTTGATTATACAAATCATCTTGAAATTTTAAAACACACTTTACTATGGCCAGAATTTCTTTAGCTATAGTTGCATAATTTCTTTGGCTATTATTCCATTTTCCAGAATAAAATCTAATAAGATATTCTTGTTTGGAGTTTGGACAAATTTGTTTTAGGATTCCTCCAAACCCTATGTCTGAAGCATCAGTCTCTATAACCTTATCCCAATTTGGATTTGACAGATTTAGGCAGGGTAAATTTTTAACCTTTTCTTTTATTATTTGGACAGCTTTGGTATGCTGTGCAGTCCATGGTCCTGGATTCTTTTTTAGTCTATCATATAAAATAGCGGAATCTGAAGCTAGATTGGCGTAATAAGAAGAAATATAATTTAAACTGCCTAAAAACCTTTGTAATTGGGTTTTTTCTCTTATTATATCAGGGAATTTTGAAGCAAATTCTATACTTCTATTTATAGGAACTATCTTTCCCTTTTCAATATTATGACCTAAAAATCTAACATTTGTTTGAAATAAAAACATTTTCTTCTTTGATATAACTAATCCATTCTGAATAATAATTTTTCTAAAAATATCCAAGTGTTTAAAATGCATTTCAATGTTTGCAGAAAATACCAAAATATCATCTATATAGACTATGATAAATTCACTATATGGAATGAAAATATCATTCATTATTTTCTGAAATTCAGAGGGAGCATTTTTTAATCCAAAAGGCATTACTGTCCATTCATAGTGTCCTATTGGAACATTGAAAGCAGTTTTATATTGATCTGATTTATCAATTTGAATTTGCCAATATCCAGATTTCAAATCAAATTTGGAAAATATGAGAGCATTGTAAAGTCTGTCTAATAAATCCTTTTTATTAGGAATTGGGTGTCTTATCCATTTCAAGACTTTATTTAAAGGTTTGTAATTAATTACTAACCTTGGAGCACCTCTCTCTTGTTCACTATGTTTATTAACATAAAAAGCAGTACATGACCAAGGTGATTGGGATGGTTTTATTAATTTTTTTTTGTAATAATGATTCAATTTCATTTTTACATAATTCCAAATATTCGGAATTCATTTGGCATGGCCTTGCCTTTGTAGAAATTTTCTTTTCATCAAAGCCTTCTTCATATGGAAGACTAACAACATGCCTTTTCCTATCCCAAAAAGCATTTGGATGTTCATTACATATCTCTAAAGAAAATTTGTTATAAATCAATTTTATTTTCTCTTCTAGTTTAGGATTCTGTAGCTTTTCTTCTATATTGAAGAAATTAATTTCTTGTTTTAAATAATTTAAATGAAAAGTCTTTTGTGTCAAAAGATCTTTCATTTCATGAAGGACCCTTGTAAAAGGTTTGGTTATAAATTGGAAAGTTATGGGTTTATTTTCATAAATTCCTGTAATTCCCTTTTTATCAATATTAGTGATAGGATAGATTTTATCTAAGAATGGAGTTCCAAGTATAACTTGGTTAGTAATATTTTTTACTAATAAAAAACTTGTAGGGATACAAATTTTTTCCTTGCAAATATAAGCATGTGGTATTTTAAAATTTATATCAAGTTTTTGTCCACCTGCATGCCTTAAAGAGTTTGTAGTTTTTTGAAAGTATTTAGTTGGGATTATTCCTTCTTGTATTACATTCATATCCGCCCCACTGTCTACTAAAGCAATTAATTGTTTTTTAAAATAATTATCAATTAAGAGAGTTATCTCAACAAACCATTTTTGAGATGTTATAATTTCCATTTTCGAAAGAAAGTCTTTTTGTTCCGGAAATTCTATTTGAGAAAAATCTTTATCTTTATCATTAATAGTAATACTTTGCTTTGATGATTCTAAAAAGGATATTCTATAATCAAAATTTTTGTTATCCTTTTTTAATTCTTGGATTTCTTTTTTAAGATTTTGAATTTCATTATTCAAATCTTGAATGGTAATAGGGTATTCAATATTCTGTCTTTCTTTTAACATTTTATTAACCTCATTCATAGAATAAGGATCTTTAATAATAATATTTTTATTTTTATCTTGGTTTTGACTTGATTCTGGAATATCTTCCATTTGATCTATTACTCTAGCTCTTAATTCTTGGTCTTTAATTGATTTTAAGAAATCTACAATATTGCTATTGCTCAAAACATTTATTCTTGAATCTTGAAATTGTGAAAGAATTTTATAAAATTCTTCTTTATGCTCTTCATCTTCTGTTATTTGTCTTAAACATGGCTTTCCTTGTGTACAAGGTTGGCAGCATTCATCAGATTCTGATGAATCATCTTCCAAACCTTTAAGATCTTCTGAATCATATGAATCATTTTCAGTTTCTTCGTCTGAATTATCTTCAGAACTTGAATTTAACAGAAGTTTTGTTAACGATCCTTTTAGTTTATTATCAACTTCTAAATTATCAATTTTCTTCTTTAATTTACATCTGTTAGCATAATGGCCAACTTTTCCACATTTATAACAGTGAATAATTTTATTGTTCTTTTTATTTATTCTTTCTTCTTTTCTCTTCGCTTTTCTTTCTAGCCTTTTTTGAGAATAATTTCTCTTATTCTTTTTATAATGAGAATCTAAATATCTTTTCTTTTTATGAAATTTCTTATTGGTTGGAATCTCCATGCCAAATTGACTACAAAATTGTCCTAGTTGGTGTTTTTCTGTCAAATTTTGACGTTGAATTTGTTGATTTAATTTTATTTCATTACATAATGCTAAACCTTCTTGAATACATGTTCCAATAAGTTTCCCATAAGTATAAGAATCATAGGGAATACTTACCCTATCTTTTCTTAAAACTTTTCTTATTCTTTCAGCAAATAGTGAAGGTAGACCGTCAATAAATTTGGATTTCCAATGAGAGCTATTACTCTCTGGAAGTTCTAAAACTCTATTTAAAAATGTATCTTTGTACCACCTAAAATCTGTTAATGTTTTACATCTCAGATTTTGTAATAATGTACGAATATTATCACTATTATCAGATACCCTGCCAGTAAAATGTTCTAAAATTGTTACTACTAGTGTATATACAGCATTTTAGACTAATTGTCCATTTTCTTGCCGTACAGTTTTATAAATTTCTTCCTTTTGACTTAAAGGAAGGTAATTATCCCACCAACCTTTTAATTGGCCTGTGAATCCTGCAACTATCATTTTTGCAACGGTAACATCATCATTCCCATTTGTTTTACAGATGGTACTATACATTAACATTCTATGAACCAGTACAGAAATTTGTTTTTCTGTAAAAGTATCTAAATTCCACTCATAGATACTTTTACCATTATAATTAATGTTATTAATATATTCTGGTTCTTCTGGTAAAGTATCAATAGGAGAGGGTCTTCTATAATAAAACAATGGTTGAGTAGGCTTATTAGCATACTTTTCAAGTTTATTTACTTCTTCTTGGATGGTTAAATTATCATGGATTGTTTCTTCTTCAAGAGTATTTAATCTCAAATTGTCCAATCCTATTTTCATTTTATCCAATTTTTCTTTTAATCTTTTTTCAAACTCTTCTGATTTTAATTTAAAATTTTTAATTTCAGGAGGAGGTTGAAGATTTGAAGAAGTAATAATTTCATTGTCTTCCTCACTTGATGTTGGATTTGTTGGTGTTAGTTTATTTATGGCAGAGAATAGTTTTTCTATTTTATTATGTAAAGAATTCATTTGTTCTCCAATTATTGTTAGATAAAGATTTGTAAAGTTTTGTTGTTCCATTATTTGATTTATATGTCTTACTGTAATTTGTAAAACATCATTTTCTAATATTTTGGAAAATGCATTAAAATTTAAATTCTTTCCATTCTTGTCAATCTGAAAAGATTGCTGAGGGGAAAGACTGATTTCAAAATATTTCCATTTGAAAGTTTATAATCTCTTTCTAATATGGAAAGATATTGTTCAACATAGTTTGATGTGAACCAGGGGACAAAAGGAAATAATATATCTTTTTCAGATGTGAATTTATAAAATTCTTCTTGAAAATATTTATGTTCTTCTTTTGAGAAGTTTTCGAAAAACCATTTTCTAAATGGTTTCCATTTTGGGAGATTAAATTCATTTTTAATTCTTTGTCTAGCTTGGGAGCCAGGGCTAAAATCAATTTTTGATTTGTAATCCATTAAATAGAAAAATTCATTTCTGATTCGGTTATATCCTGTTCTTGGTTGTTATAAATTCCTTTTACAATATTGTCTTTATTTTTATATAATTTTTCAACAGTATTTTCTTTTGAAGATTCTTCATCAGAAAACCTTTCTTTAATTTGAGATGTTGAAAACCTAGATGGTGTTTCAACGATACCATCTAATGGTGAAATATAGGAATGAAAAGACTTTGTTTTAGGTAAAATTAATCTGCTAGAACTTGGTCTAGAATTAGAAGAAGTTCTTTCCATTTCTATTTGTATATTTCCCTCAGGAGTTTGTATAATTTGCGTTATATTATCATTTATTTTTGGTACTGAAGGGATAGCCCTTTCAATAATCCAACTTTCAGGAAGAGGAATCTCTTCCCACTTAATTGATCTTCTACTAGTTATATTAGACTGACTAAAATTTGTTTCAGTTAAAATTGTCTCATTAACAGGTTTATCTACCAATCTACACTGTGGGTTTAGAGTATATAAAGGCTTATAGTAAATTCTATAACAAATACATATAACTTCAGATCCTGAAATATAATTATATCCATGAGTTTTAACATTCAAAGTAACAGCTTCTAATATGTTTATATCAGATAAGGAAAGCTGTAAATTTGGATATACATTAAAATATACTGGTCCATGTGCCAGACTTGACTGTATTAGTCCCATCAATGATTTTTTCCAGTCTAAATTTCTACCATCTCTTAGAGCAGCTATAAAGCTTTCTGGTAATCCTTCAAGGGTTAAAGGTTTAAAAGCAATTTGTATCAAACCTATGTGAATAAATTTATGTGTTTGCCTATAAGGCTGTAAATCTTTTTCACTTAACAATTTGATAATCATCTCTTCATTATCTAGTGAAATTGATTGTTCTGTGGTTTTTACCACTTGTTTTAGCCCAAGTTTTTCAAAGGTTCCTAACTGATAGATCACCTTTGGTTCGATTTTTGGAATTGTCCATTTATTCAACAACTCCAGATTTTGGGGGAGATTATATTCTTGTTTAATACTGTTTTTAACAGTCTCCTTTTTCCTAATTATATTCATTTATAAGAAATAAGTGTTGAATTATTCTGGACTTATACATTTATTCATGGCTCTGATACCATTCTGACATATGCATTTACCGTACCAACTCACCAATCCAAACATCACCCAAGACAACATCTAACCGTACACCCTTACAAAATGCAGTTGCAAAACGAGCACATGACAACCATGGACCACTTTAATATAATACATCCCATCTCATAGCATTATATTAATTCTTTCTTGGAAACTAATGCTTCAAATATGACCAAAAGAAAACATCTAACATATGCAAATCTATAAGAAAACAAAATTGCAGTAACTACATTAACTTGGATCAATTTCAAACAACTTCTGATGCTTCCAATGCCTGAAATATATCAGTCCTAGTTATCATTCCTACATTAGAATTAGAAAGAACAGTCACATTAAATAAGTTTCATTAACATATTTTTGAATTTTGCTAAGTTTAGTGAAGATCTATTCTCACCTACGACTTTGCTTTTCTGATCCATTTGCTTCCTGTAACAACTTGTCCACAATGACCAAAAGTAATTTATCAAAATCGTAAATGAAGCAACTAAATAAAAAAACTTCAAAGTCAAAGTAAATAAATTCTGTAAACTTATGTAATATGTACGCGTAGAGAGAATAAAGTATTCCTCCATTAAACTATCATGAATGATCGTTACATCATATATTATATCTTCATTTTCTAGTATTTGTTCATATTCAATCAAATGCAAGGTCGGTCTAACTACTGTCTTTTTCTGTGACCAGGTCTTCCACATGGCACTACATAGTATAATTTCATTTGCATGATTCAGACGCATCATTATCAAAAAGCTTAACCAAGACATAATACTAGCTAAGCTACAGTAATGATATCTCAGCCAGATTGTCCAAAAAATACTGTAAATATAAAATGAAAAAAACTATGAAAGAATAACTTGTACGCAAGTCAGAAGTTTAACACTAATACATAAAAACAATTACATAATATATGATAACAATCAGAATAGCAAGACTTGCTCACATGCAGTAACATCCTGGAAATTCAGGATCAAGAATTCCATTAAATTTTTAAAAAACAATGTTTGATGAATTATTTGGTATTATATAGGTATAGTATTATAGATAGCATATAACATGAAATATATTATAGCTCATACATCTTCAACATCACCAGGAAGAGCATCATTAGCATTAAAAGACTCATTCTTGGGTTCTCCACCATCACTTTCTATTCTCTCCTTTGGAAAGATTTTACCAGAAGAAGAAGAAGATGATTCTCTACTATCAAATTTAATGAACTTTTTAAGCACCTACCTTCCTAGTTACCATGAATCTGACCAACAAATCATTGTAACTTTAATTTTTAATTATATATTTATGATTCTTAGAATAGAGGAATATTGTCGATGAACGCTTAGAAAATAAAGTTATTCTTCATTACAGCATCATTAGTATGCCCTTACAAAATTCAGATGAGTGCATCGACCAACATAGAATATAAAAACCATTTAAACTAAATGATTACAGTTTAGACAGACAGTTGCCATCATAAAAATAAAACTAACATAACCAGATTATTTTAATCAAAGAGAGATAAATCACAATTTTATCAAATATGTTATTTCTTGATATTTCAAATTTTTATGCATCAGCACTCGTGTACTGTATGGATTTAGGATGGCTCAGGAAAGTGGGAAACGGTTGTCTACCAGCATTGCATAAACTGACTATGACAAGATTTTTGAAAATGAAATGCTCACCAGGACAAGCATTGCAACATCAGTACATCACCACAACAACCCACTATCAACATCAGCACTACTTCAGCGACCAGATACCATCACCACTACTTAAACTACTTTGCTGTTTTAAAGCACAACTTCTTGCAGTTTCTTCTAAAAGAGGATATTTTGAACTGTAGCTTGGCGGGACTCTTCTAAACAGAAATTTGTATAAACCCAAAATAAAAATTAATCTAACAATGATTATATACATGCATTCACTAGCATTTAGGAAGCTATTGCACTTTGACGTAATGATAGCAAAGATAATAAATAATAGAGTGATTATTACTATCAACTTAGATTCCTGACATACTATTCATGTTTCTCACGTTCGTGCTCCTAAGATGTCACTTTAAAATTTTATCTAGATACTGCCTCATAATTTATAATTTATGAATGAATAAATAAACAAATAATTCAACAGCCATTGCTTATTTCAGTGATCTTCTTCATGATATTTAAGAGAAAATTTGTGAAAAACTTTATGTCTTACTGTTGTAATAAATAAATAAATTCTACATCTGAATACATACAACCCATATTGATTCTATCGAGAAACAAATATATGAAATTAAATAGTTCGGCAGAAGTCGTACCTAAATCCATTGATGTTTGCAAAAAGAAGATCGACTAGGTTTTAGATCTTCCAAATCGACACAAGCTTAGATCTGAAAATTCTCTTTAGAAGAGGGCGGAGAGAATATGATAAAACCTGTGTAATTTGGGGACCTGTAACGACCCGTATAAATTCGATGTTTAAATGAATTAAATTAATAATATTTTTATTTAATTTTAGAAAGAAATAAAAATCTTATTTATTTATATGAAAGAGAATGTTGAAATTTGATGTATCAAGGGTAATTAAAAATTTACAAATTTAATTATATATTGCAATTTATTTGTAATAGTGGAAATTGTCGTATTTGGATATAAATATTAAAATGAAGACTAAAATAAATTTTGTAAATGGCGACTTAAAACCTATAAAATCCAAATGAATTAGGTAGGAAAAAGATTCTTACTTGGATATAAAATTTAATATGAGAAATTGATGAAAGTATTAATTTGATTTAATGCAATACCCACAAATGAATGGAATGAAATGAATGTATGTAAATGTATACTAGGTTATTTATCAAATAGAAAGAAAAATAAATATCAAATTGATTGATGAATAAATATGCATTGAATGTAAGTTAATGGTAATTGTATAAAATCAATATAAGATAATGAATTGCAATAAATCGTGGGTTGATATTAAATGTTCAAATGTTATATAGATAAGGATTTAGAGGGAGTGGATTAATTTATGAAATAAAAGATAGCAACCATATAAAATGTTAAGTAAATTAATATTGTCATTAATAAAAACGTTACTTTAAGGATAATTAATGTAGTAACGTAAGGTGTGAATGTAAATTTCAATGGAAGCGTAACCTTATTTCTAGGTAGAAATTGCAGGTAAATTTATGAAATGGAGTTTATGAAATAAATGAAATTGAATATTTCGTTAGTATGAATTTAAAGGAAAATGGGTTAATTTGATTAAATTAATAAAAGACAATAACACTACTAGAAAAAAGCGAAATAGCGACGGCTGGGGGCGACGGCTTCCGACGGCGAATTTCCGACGGCTTCCGACGGGCCGTCGGCGGCCGTCGGAAGCCGTCGGAAATTCGCGAATACCTGCAGCCGGCCGAGCCTTTCTTCCTCATTTTCCAGCTTCCCCCAATCTCACCAAAAACCCCCAAATTCACATTTTCCACCTCCATTCGCCAATTTCGTGATTTTTTTTCTCCTTCCACACTGCTGATTCAACACCTCTTTCTCTCAATCTCAGGTATAATCTCTTATTTTTCTGAAAATTTCAGTTTTTACCCTAATTTTAGATTTGCATAAATTGATAAATTATGGCGAATTAGCGATTGAAATTGTTTGCATTAGCGTAACAATGGTTTATAGCATCACATGACATACATATTTCATCTTTTATCGTGAAATTGTGAAAAGCACGTATACTTTGTGGTTGTTCATGTATATGTAAATTGTTGTGTATGTCCTGATTCGACGATTGTATACGTTATTTGGCATACGATAAAATGATTGAATGAACTAGGAGTATTATATTGTGCACGTATTTACTTATGAAACAAAAAAATGCATTACTCTAAATTACAATTGTGTGTATTAAAAAAAAGACAAAAATGTTAAACCAGCCTTTTTGATGCGTAATACGTCGAATAACTGTGTTAAATTTTTATATATTTTTGTAAATGTGAACAGTGAGTAAAACTGTATTTTGGAGTAAAATGCGCGCATGTTAACCGACAAATGTCCCTTAGAGAGTTTTTGGCCCCGTCTGACGAGTGTTGTACATGATCGTTGTATAAATAGTCGTTTTTTTCGAAAAACGACCATTTATATTCATCTGGTACAATGTTTGTCGGATTTGTCCCTGTATTGGACAAGTTATGAACACAGTAAGAATTTACATTTTGTATACTACTTCGTCTCAAACGGTTCATAAAATTTCGCCCTAACTTTTCTTTTTTGTTTCCTACGTACACGCATTTGTGTACAATGCAGAGAACAAAAGGGAAATGCTGCCGAAATTTTATTGAATCGTTTGAGACGAAGTAATATACGAAATGTAAATGCTTACTGTGTTTGTAATGGGAAGTAGGATGTCTGACCAATGAAAAAAAATTATATATATTTTCAATCGTTACGTACGTTAAAAAATGAAATGTGCCCTATTTGAAAATATTTTTAAATTTGTGAAGTTGTTCTTTAAATTCAAAATATTATACGAACATGAAAATAATCTTTTTCGAATATGTATTCTTCAAAATAAATATTAAATTTTGAACTTCTCATTTTGTCAAATAGGAAAAATGATTGATTATTTTGTTGATCGAAGGAGATGGATGTACCAAAGAAAAGGACTGAGGGGCTCAATAAAAGAAGATTTTTATAATGGTATAAACGTGTTTGTTGAATTCGCCTTAAGTAATAACGGAAACGATCCAGAAATTCGTTGTCCGTGTAGTAGGTGTAGACATCTGAAGTTTTTGTTACCAGATATTGTGAAAGTTCATTTGTGCCAACACGGTTTCACACCCGAATATTATGTTTGGGATCGGCATGGAGAAGTTGTAGCAAATACTTCTGTAGAGTCTGAAAGCGTCGTTAACGAAATAGTTTCAACGACCCGTATAGAAAATATGGTCGAAGATGCAGCACGATCAATGTTTTGGTAGAAAATAATAATTACAGACGATCATACAGATTTTGGTCCTTTGATCGATGAATCAAATGTTTTGGTAGAAGCATTTGACAGTGCAGAGGAAAATATCGTCGAAAACGAGACCGAATCTGAATCAGAAGACGATGATGACTGATATAAATTTGAATCTGTTTTTTTGCAATTGATGTAACTATGTTGAATTCTTGATGTATTATGAAATTGATGTAACTATGAAACTAAATCCGTTTACTATTGTTTTATGTTATTTCAATTTGTCATTTATTTAGCAATTTTTATTAAAAATGCAATGAACTCTGCTTATCGTAGGAAGAGTACACCCATTATGAATCAGGTATAACAAACTTACATTTCTATTTATATTTCAGTCATTATAATTAAGCAATTTATACCATTGATGTCATGTTCATATGAAATATATTTCATTATCATGTTTTTATTCTCTTATATAATGATGTGTAAACGTCACAGGTTTATCATTATGTCACATAGAGGGAGGAGCTCTTCCCGTTCTTCAGGAGGCGATGGCAGTGGCCCATCGCAAGCGCCACACCGTCCAGTTGTTACGTTAGTCCCCAAAGCAGATGGGTAAAAATTAAATCTTATTCATCATCTTATTTTTTCTATACTATATGTACGTACTTATCTGTATCGTACTTAAAAACAGGGGGTTCGAGCTACTACCCACTAAGGTAGTGTTGGACGTCTCCAGAGCAGCATATCGTAGTAGGATGAGTGCGTGCTGGCCGAAGTGGGATACCATCCCTCCGCACATCATAGAGTGCATATGGCAGGATGTCCTAGTATGTGTAATTTTTATGTTTTCCATTTTTAATTCGTTTTTGTCGTTTTTCTACCGTTTATCGTTTAAAGTGTAATCTTTTTTTAACACAGGCTGAGATATACATCCAGACAGATGATATGCAGCTGGCACGAGCATACTGGATGAGGAAGATGCGAAAGAACTACAGAGACACGATATCTGAGGTTAAGAAATCCGGAAAGAGACCACGGTGGATGGGGGAGAGCGTGTGGCAAGCTTGGTTGAGCTACTGGGAGACGGACGAGGCGAAGGCAAGTATACTAATTTTTTTTGAATTATTAATTTAACGTGATTGGAAAATAATGTATCAAATTTTGAATGTACAGGCAGAGTCAGATAAAAACTCTGCAAATAGAAATAAGAATCCCGTTACTCATCGCGGAGGATCGAAGCCGTTTCAGCAGTATCGGCAGGAGTTGGTAAATTTAATTACTGAATAATAAATGTAAATAGTTTATGCTATATGATTTTAAATGTATAATAATTGTATGTAACAATCAACTTCAGGAAGCCGAGGCACATGGTCCTGTCAGCTATATGGACGTGTTCACCCGTACGAATGCTGTCGAGCATGTTAATCCAGACGGGACTGTTTCGTACACATGGCAGGACGATAAATCCAGTAAAAGCCATGTAAGCATATTTCATTTTATTCAGTATTAGTAATTGTTTTAGTTGTCAAATTATTATGAAATAAGATATGATATTATTAATTTGTCAATGCAGGAGATGTTTATGGAGCAGCGACAGAAGCTCCTTTCTGATACGGGTCGAGAGCAGCTGACGACCGATGAAGAGGACGTTATTTTTGAGTCCGTTATGAGTCCACCAGAGCATGGTCGACGATACGGATTTGGCAATTTAGCGGTAAATAATTTAATTTTTCTTAAAATACTTAAAATATGATATTCTTACCTTTTCAAAACAATAAACTTTGATTTTATTTATTTTTCAATTATTGCAGTCCAGTAGTCAGAGTAGGAGACGGCGGAGTAGACCTCAGAGCGAGCTAGCAAGTATAGAAGAATTGCAGACTAGAGTTCAGCAGTTGGAGGAGCAGAACCGCCAACAGACCATGCAGACGGCACAGTTATTTGAGTACATGCAGCAGTTTGGTGGTCGCTTCCCTTCATCGGCTGGCTCTGGATCTGGGGCAGATTGATTCATTGCTTTCTGATTCGTTCGTGCAAGTATGTTTAGTTTTAGTTTACAATGATTTGGTAGATGGAACAATTAATTGTTGATATGTATAATTATGTATAATACACTTGGTTCTATAGCTGTATCAGGATATGCATGATTAGAACAGTTATTGTTAGTATTATTGTTAATGTTGGAATGTTATGTATATTTTGTATTTTATTTTTATTCCAATTTTGTTTATTTCTGTGTCTATTGAATATTTTGGAGTATTGGTTTGCATGTTTGGTTGGATTATTGTTTATTGGATTGTACAGTATTGATATTGTAGTGTTTGGAAGAGAAATGTGGTTGGAAGGCTCTATTTGCAGCAGATTTTAAAAAAAAAACAGCAGATTTCCGACGGCTTCCGACGGCTCCCGACGGCTTATAGGTCGAAATTTTCATCAATTACCGACGGCTCCCGGCGGCCTGATTTCCGGCGGTTTCCGACGGCTTCCGACGGGCGACGGAAGCCGTCGGAAACCGCCGAAAGCCGTCGGAAGCCGTCGGTAATCTATACGGCATCACCCGTCGGTAGCCGTCGGAAACACTGCTCCCCGACGCCGTCATTTCCGACGGCTTTTTCCGACGGCCGCCGACGGCTTCCGACGGCCGCCGACGGCTTCCGACGGCCGCCGACGGTTTTCAGCCGTCGGAAATCCCCCTTCCCCTTGTAGTGTAAATGCAATGATGGTGGGTTATTAATAAAGGTGGATAGGGAAATGATTGTTATAGTAAGAATGGAATTCCAACTTGTTGAAATGAAGTAAATACACTTAGTAATAAATTTAGTATAGGAAAACGAAATGGAAAATATTGAATAAATTAATCCGTATATATAGTAAATGGTGATTATTGGATTGTAAATAATAAACTTATTAAAGGTGATCAGGAGTTGTGACCACCAGTTATTATGAGTGATGCATACATATTTAATTCATTCAATTGATTTGGAAACCATTGCAATAGATATAAATTTAATGTTATGCAATTTAGATAAACAATTGAAAAATGTTAAAGGATCTGGATATATATATATACATATATATATATATATATATTAAAATAAAAGGTACCCATGATGGTAATATGATAAATAGTGAATATAAAATAAATGGGAATCAGAATTTGTTTATGTATTTATAATTAAAGTATAGAGTCTAACAATTGAAATTAATTACAATTAAATGAGATTGAATATAGTTAAATAATTCGTTATTTGAAATAAAGATAATGTGAGGAATTTGGGTGATAATTTGGAATCCAATATTTTAATCCATCTGTTGACAGGAATGGATGGAATACTAATTTATTTATTTAACTAAATGAAATTTTAGGATATTATTTATAATTTGGGAATTTAATGCATTAAAGATTTATATTGAAATTTAAAAGTTTACCTTCTTTAAATTGACATTTAAACATGTTGAAATTTTGTAAATGATTGAGAATTGTTAAAAGGGATAAAATGGGTCAATTTTAGAATCTGAATATAAAATTTGATTTTATTTATTTACTTTAAATTTATTTAATTAATATAAAAATAGCCATTTTTGTCACGGACTCGGATTTCGACGAAACCAGTTTCATCGAATCCGTATCAGTGAATTATTGTAGGGTTTCAAATTTCGTAGCGATCGGACTTGTCCTTTGATCGTACGAACGCGAAATGCCTTGAAATCGATTTAATTAAAATCAATTTGAAATCAATTTGGAAATATTGATTTCAGCATAACTTCTTCATACGATCGAATTTGGACGTGAAACTTTTTCCATCGCGTTCAGAATATTTTAAATTATCTAATGGGTCAGAACGGGCTTTTTGGCCCAACTACCGTTCTACACGTTTAAAATTCGTGCCCACCCATTCTATTGCAGTTTCTCTATAAATAGGCTGTGATAAACCCTAGTCTCCATCTATTATCATTTGTGTGTACGTTCATTTTCTTCAACTCTTTCTCTTCCTCAACGGATGCAAATTTCAGATCCAATTCTATTCAAAATTCAAATGAAAATTCAAACATCTCAGAAAAATTCCAAAAAAAAATATATGTCGAAGATCTCAACGATACGAACCTACTTCTGCTGTTCAATTTTCAAGACAGTGTCCGGATCGATCTGAAATCGCGGTCAAAGTCAGAATTTGGGCGTTTAATTTCGGCATCAATTCACAAAATTGATTGAGGGGTTTCGTAGAGGTGGTCACGTGGAGTCGTTGGCCGGTGTTCGTTTGGGTTGGAGTGACCTGTAGGTGCCGGAATCATCGATTTAGGGTTTGAAAAACCCTAAAATGGAGCGGCGGCGACGAGCACCATAGGCGGCCGAGCCTTGGTATATGGGTCGGCCGGAGCATATGGAGGTGGTGGAGGCATCAGCTTGGGCGATGGGGGGCCACGACGTCGAGAGACCCACGGTCAAAGTTGGAGAAGAACGCGTTCTTGCCTGGTTCGAATTTTTCTGAAGCGCGTGATGAATAGGATACGAGTGTGACGTGGAAAGGTATTCGTGAGTCAACGTGCCTTTTTCTGTTTTAAATTTATTTATTTATTTTTATTTTCATAACGTTCTAACTAACGTAACTCTCGCGTATGAACTCCGATTCACGTGCCTTTTTTTATTAGGATCGAAATTTATTTCCGGATCTGTTGATGCTAGTTTGGACCAATTTGGAGACTGTCAAAATTTTGGGTTTAAATTGAATTTAAATTCAATTTAAATTCAAAAGGTGAGTGTTTTAACCCACTCACAACTTCTAGAATTTCTTATGTTTATTAATTTGACTTAAGATATGAGTAAAAATTTATTTATGATTGTTTAGCATGTTTTGTTCATCATCTCAGTTAATTCGCATTTATTTAATTTAACTGTTAATTTATTTTATTTGTTGCATATAGATTGACAGTTAGAATTTATTTATTGCATATAACTGCTAGTTCAATAGTTATTAAATTTATTTATTTGCATATAAACTGCTAGTTTAACAGTTATTAAATTTATTATTGAATATAAAACTGTTAGTTAATACCTGTTATTTATTACCTGTATAATTTATACGCTCTATATCGATGATTGTTTAAATTGGATGATGATTGCAAATAATGGTTGATGATTAATATTTGGATGAATGAATGCTATATTTACATTGTATAAACTGCAAGTCATCATGCATTTTCATTTCATTGCGGTTTGAAATGATATAAAACCGTATTTTTATTTTAAATTGCGGATTGTAATGATAAACATCCGTATCACTTGACCATAGGGTAGAAAATTTTATACAGGCACAGCGGTATATATATATATATATATATATATATATATATATATATAATTATTTTTGAAAAAATCTTCTATGGTTTTGTAAAGCTATATATATATGGTTTATGGGAAATTTATTTGGTTATTGATAAAGGTTATTTATATATAGTAATTTCCGGCTTTTAAGCTTTGTATAAATTTTGATTTGAAGTATAAAATAAAGTTTGATTTTTTAAAGATCAAATACGATTTAGCATTTATTTAAAATTTAATTTCTGGAAGTTCTATCAACTTAAATGAGAATAAGGTTGGAAGACGAACATTAAGTTAAATGGGAATTAAAAAAAAGTTAGAATTTCTAAAGGATATGATCTTATAACTTGATTTTTGTGTAGAGTGATTTAAATGAATATCAGGTTGATTTAAATGAATATAATTAACTGAAAGATTTTCCGGTTATGTGAAGTTAAAGTTTTTCTTAAATTATATTGAATTCATTAAGTCAATATTTCCTCTCTGTCGCAGGAAAATAATTTCGGTGATGGCGGCCGCATCATCGACTTTCATTTTCGAGTTTCGAAGGGGGAAGGCCGCTGTAGTAGTTTTACTGCAGATTCATTTTGAAAAATATATAAATTTTGAATTGTTTTAAATATAATTAGAGATATATAAGTTGTAAGAATATATTTATCTATTATTTTAAAATAAATTGAAATTTAACCCGGTATTTAACTCTTAAATTTTCATTAATTAACTATTTCAATTATTGTAGTGAAATGAAAGGTAAGTAATTAATGATTGAGACCTCTAATTTAGGTAAGAGATTTAATGCCAAGTTATAAAGGAAATAAAAAGAAGTTGAAATAGTAACTTATAAGACAAAAGGTAAAATTTTATTGAACAATGAATTAATTAAAAGAAATGGGAAACTTGTATAATAAGAGATTGTAATAGAATATTATACAAGTAGAAAATTTGAAATAATGAAAGTATTCAATGAAATTGCTATTAAATGAGAATTTAATAAACTTAGGTTTAAATTGATAATTAAATGGAATGAAATAGTGTAAATGAATGATAATGAACTTAAGAAAACGATTGAAGCTATTTATAAATAAAATTTGCAGGAAAATGAATAATGTAACCAATGAAATTTAGTAATCAATAAAGAGGACATGCAATAATAAATGAATGAATAGTTATAACGAAATAAAAAGGAACTAGCATGACCTGAGTTAATGGAATTGGAAGATTGTAAGTAATAAGAAAAATAAATGAAGCAAACATTTAATGAGTAAATGTAAATTTAAACGATAAATTACTATATAAATAAGAAGATAATCAAACAACAAAGGTATGGAATGAAGT
The DNA here is from genome assembly GCA_030765085.1 of Allium cepa. Classification (NCBI taxonomy): domain Eukaryota; kingdom Viridiplantae; phylum Streptophyta; class Magnoliopsida; order Asparagales; family Amaryllidaceae; genus Allium; species Allium cepa. The sequence goes on from CM060942.1 coordinate 448,345,799, forward strand.
TGATAATAAGTTTGAACTGTTATTGTTTGATTTATGGTTGGTTGGGTAAGGAAATTTGAAGTTGTTGGATGAATAAATAATCTATTTTGTCCCATCTAAGACTGTTGAGTAGATGATGCGCTTGATAGTTATTTTTCATTCCGTACAATTTCAAGTTTGAACCTAAACAACTATTTGATAATTTGATTGTATGGTTGTTTTGTAGTTGTGTGTATGTTGTTTGTTGAAATTGATGGTTGTTGTATTGATTGGATGTTAGTGATTGAAACCACTTAAATATTTCACTTTGTATAAATTGTTAACCTTTTGGATTTTATAAGTGAAATGCAGGTTATGGAAGCAATTGCAACTGCTTTTGGTTCCATAAAATAAACGTAAATTGCCCGACAAATAGGTACGTTTTCGGATTACGGTTTATAGCGCTATTTATATATTTTCCCGTGATGAGATATAATATTTTGGGTAATATTTGTAATAAAATTTTATATTTTGATATTATATTTTCTCCCGAGCCTTTCCGTACAAAGGAGACTCTGCCAAAAAAAATTTTGAAATTTTTGGACTTAGAAATTTCTGTGAAAATGTTTTTCCATACTTTATTTGTTCAAGTATAATGAGATTTCAAATGGCTATACTTTAATTAAAGTAATAAATTTTGTAAATTATTGTTTATAAGTTAATATTTGGAATAAGATGTACTGTTTATTTAATTCTTCTTGTCCCTTCTTTTCCTTTTCGGGGACGAAAAGTTTTGAGTGGGGGAGAGTGTAACGACCCATATAAATTCGATGTTTAAATGAATTAAATTAATAAGATTTTTATTTAATTTTAGAAAGAAATAAAAATCTTATTTATTTATATGAAAGAGAATGTTGAAATTTGATGTATCAAGGGTAATTAAAAATTTACAAATTTAATTATATATTGCAATTTATTTGTAATAGTGGAAATTGTCGTATTTGGATATAAATATTAAAATGAAAGCTAAAATAAATTTTGTAAATGGTGACTTAAAACCTATAAAATCCAAATGAATTAGGTAGGAAAAAGATTCTTACCTGGATATAAAATTTAATATGAGAAATTTATGAAAGTATTAATTTGATTTAATGCAATACCCATAAATGAATGGAATGAAATGAATGTATGTAAATGTATACTAGGTTATTTATCAAATAGAAAGAAAAGTAAATATCGAATTGATTGATGAATGAATATGCATTGAATGTAAGTTAATGGCAATTGTATAAAATCAATATAAGATAATGAATTGCAATAAATTGTGGGTTGATATTAAATGTTGAAATGTTATATAGATAAGGATTTAGAGGGAATGGATTAATTTATGAAATAAAGGATAGCAACCATATAAAATATTAAGTAAGTTAATATTGTCATTAATAAAAACGTTACTTTAAGGATAATTAATGTAGTAACGTAAGGTGTAAATGTAAATTTCAATGGAAGTGTAACCTTATTTCTAGGTAGAAATTACAGGTAAATTTATGAAACGAAGTTTATGAAATAAATGAAATTGAATATTTCGTTAGTACGAATTTAAAGGAAAATGGGTTAATTTGATTAAATTAATAAAAGTGAATAAATGCAATGATGGTGGGTTATTAATAAAGGTGAATAGGGAAATGATTGTTATAGTAAGAATGGAATTCCAACTTGTTGGAATGAAGTAAATACACTTAGTAATAAATTTAGTATAGGAAAACGAAATGGAAATATTGAATTAATTATTCCGTATATATATAGTAAATGGTGATTATTGGATTGTAAATAATAAACTTATTCAAGGTGATCAAGAGTTGTGACCACCAGTTATTATGAGTGATGCATACATATTTAATTCATTCAGTTGATTTGGAAACCATTGCAATAGATATAAATTTAATGTTATGCAATTTAGATAAACAATTGAAAAGTATTAAAGGATCTGGATATATTTATATATATATATATATATTAAAATAAAAGGTACCCATGATGGTAATATGATAAATAGTGAATATAAAATAAATGGGAATCAGAATTTATTTATATATTTATAATCGAAGTATAGAGTCTAACAATTGAAATTAATTACAATTAAATGAGATTGAATATAGTTAAATAATTCGTTATTTGAAATAAAGATAATGTGAGGAATTTGGGTGATAATTTGGAGTCCAATATTTTAATCCATCTGTTGACAGGAATGGATGGAATACTAATTTATTTATTTAACTAAATGAAATTTTAGGATATTATTTATAATTTGGGAATTTAATGGAATTAAAGATTTATATTGAAATTTAAAAGTTTACCTTCTTTAAATTGACATTTAAACATGTTGAAATTTCGTAAATGATTGAGAATTGTTAAAGGGATAAAATGGGTCAATTTTAGAATCTGAATATAAAATTTGATTTTATTTATTTACTTTAAATTTATTTAATTAATATAAAAATAGCCATTTTTTTCACGGACTCGGATTTCGACGAAACCAGTTTCATCGGATCTGTATTGGTGAATTATTGTAGGGTTTCAAATTTCGTAGCGATCGGACTTGTCGTTTGATCGTACAAACGCAAAACGCCTTGAAATCGATTTAATTAAATCAATTTCAAATCAATTTGGAAATATTGATTTCAGCATAACTTCTTTATGCGATCGAATTTGGACGTGAAACTTTTTCCATCGCGTTCAGAATATTTTAAATTATCTAATTCGATATATGGGTTTAACCAATTTCGTTCCGGGGTCAGAACGGGCTTTTTGGCCCAACTACCATTCTACACGTTTAAAATTCGTGCCCACCTATTCTATTGCAGTTTGTCTATAAATAGGCTGTGATAAACCCTAGCCTCCATCTATTATCATTTGTGTGTACGTTCATTTTCTTCAACTCTTTCTCTTCCTCAACGGATGCAAATTTCAGATCCAATTCTATTCAAAATTCAAATGAAAATTCAAACATCTCAGAAAAATTCCAAAAAAAATATATGTCGAAGATCTCAACGATACGAACCTACTTCTGCTGTTCAATTTTCAAGACAGTGTCCGGATCGATCTGAAATCGCGGTCAAAGTCAGAATTTGGGCGTTTAATTTCAGCATCAATTCACAAAATTGATTGAGGGGTTTCGTAGAGGTGGTCACGTGGAGTCGTGGGCCGGTGTTCGTTTGGGTTGGAGTGACCTGTAGGTGCCGGAATCATCGATTTAGGGTTTGAAAAACCCTAAAATGGAGCGGCGGCGACGAGCACCATAGGCGGCCGAGCCTTGGTATATGGGTCGGCCGGAGCAGATGGAGGTGGTGGAGGCATCAGCTTGGGCGATGGGGGGCCACGACGTCGAGAGACCCACGGTCAAAGTTGGAGAAGAACGCGTTCTTGCCTGGTTCGAATTTTTCTGAAGCGCGTGATGAATAGGATACGAGTGTGACGTGGAAAGGTATTCGTGAGTCAACGTGCCTTTTTCTGTTTTAAATTTATTTATTTATTTTTATTTTCATAACGTTCTAACTAACGTAACTCTCGCGTATGAACTCCGATTCACGTGCCGTTTTTTTATTAGGATCGAAATTTATTTCCGGATCTGTTGATGCTAGTTTGGACCAATTTGGAGACTGTCAAAATTTTGGGTTTAAATTGAATTTAAATTCAATTTAAATTCAAAAGGTGAGTGTTTTAACCCACTCACAACTTCTAGAATTTCTTATGTTTGTTAGTTTGACTTAAGATATGAGTAAAAATTTATTTATGATTGTTTAGCATGTTTTATTCATCATCTCAGTTAATTCGCATTTATTTAATTTAACTGTTAATTTATTTTATTTGTTGCATATAGATTGACAGTTAGAATTTATTTATTGCATATAACTGCTAGTTCAATAGTTATTAAATTTATTTATTTGCATATAAACTGCTAGTTTAACAGTTATTAAATTTATTATTGAATATAAAACTGTTAGTTAATACCTGTTATTTATTACCTGTATAATTTATACGCTCTATATCGATGATTGTTTAAATTGGATGATGATTGCAAATAATGGTTGATGATTAATATTTGGATGAATGGATGCTATATTTACATTGTATAAACTGCAAGTCATCATGCATTTTCATTTCATTGCGGTTTGAAATGATATAAAACCGTATTTTTATTTTAAATTGCGGATTGTAATGATAAACATCCGTATCACTTGACCATAGGGTAGAAAATTTTATACAGGCACAGCGGTATATATATATATATATATATATATATATAATTATTTTTGAAAAAATCTTCTATGGTTTTGTAAAGCTATATATATATGGTTTATGGGAAATTTATTTGGTTATTGATAAAGGTTATTTATATATAGTAATTTCCGGCTTTTAAGCTTTGTATAAATTTTGATTTGAAGTATAAAATAAAGTTTGATTTTTTTAAGATCAAATACGATTTAGCATTTATTTAAAATTTAATTTCTGGAAGTTCTATCAACTTAAATGAGAATAAGGTTGGAAGACGAACATTAAGTTAAATGGGAATTAAATAAAAAGTTAGAATTTCTAAAGGATATGATCTTATCACTTGATTTTTGTGTAGAGTGATTTAAATGAATATCAGGTTGATTTAAATGAATATAATAAATTGAAAGATTTTCCAGTTATGTGAAGTTAAAGTTTTTCTTAAATTATATTGAATTCATTAAGTCAATATTTCCTCTCTGTCGCTGGAAAATAATTTCGGTGATGGCGGCCGCATCATCGACTTTCATTTTCGAGTTTCGAAGGGGGAAGGCCGCTGTAGTAGTTTTACTGCAGATTCATTTTGAAAAATATATAAAATTTGAATTGTTTTAAATATAATTAGAGATATATAAGTTGTAAGAATATATTTATCTATTATTTTAAAATAAATTGAAATTTAACCCGGTATTTAACTCTTAAATTTTCATTAATTAACTATTTCAATTATTGTAGTGAAATGAAAGGTAAGTAATTAATAATTGAGACCTCTAATTTAGGTAAGAGATTTAATGCCAAGTTATAAAGGAAATAAAAAGAAGTTGAAATAGTAACTTATAAGACAAAAGGTAAAATTTTATTGAACAATGAATTAATTAAAAGAAATGGGAAACTTGTATAATAAGAGATTGTAATAGAATATTATACAAGTAGAAAATTTGAAATAATGAAAGTATTCAATGAAATTGCTATTAAATGAGAATTTAATAAACTTAGGTTTAAATTGATAATTAAATGGAATGAAATAGTGTAAATGAATGATAATGAACTTAAGAAAACGATTGAAGCTATTTATAAAAAAAATTTGCAGGAAAATGAATACTGTAACCAATGAAATTTAGTAATCAATAAAGAGGACATGCAATAATAAATGAATGAATAGTTATAACGAAATAAAAAGGAACTAGCATGACCTGAGTTAATGGAATTGGAAGATTGTAAGTAATAAGAAAAATAAATGAAGAAAACATTTAATGAGTAAATGTAAATTTAAACGATAAATTACTATATAAATAAGAAGATAATCAAACAACAAAGGTATGGAATGAAGTTGATAATAAGTTTGAACTGTTATTGTTTGATTTATGGTTGGTTGGGTAAGGAAATTTGAAGTTGTTGGATGAATAAATAATCTATTTTGTCCCATCTAAGACTGTTGAGTAGATGATGCGCTTGATAGTTATTTTTCATTCCGTACAATTTCAAGTTTGAACCTAAACAACTATTTGATAATTTGATTGTATGGTTGTTTTGTAGTTGTGTGTATGTTGTTTGTTGAAATTGATGGTTGTTGTATTGATTGGATGTTAGTGATTGAAACCACTTAAATATTTCACTTTATATAAATTGTTAACCTTTTGGATTTTATAAGTGAAATGCAGGTTATGGAAGCAATTGCTACTGCTTTTGGTTCAATAAAATAAACGTAAATTGCCCGACAAATAGGTACGTTTTCGGATTACGATTTATAGCGCTATTTATATATTTTCCCGTGATGAGATATAATATTTTAGGTAATATTTGTAATAAAATTTTATATTTTGATATTATATTTTCTCCCGAGCCTTTCCGTACAAAGGAGACTCTGCCAAAATTTTTTTTGAAATTTTTGGACTTAGAAATTTCTGTGAAAATGTTTTTCCATACTTTATTTGTTCAAGTATAATGAGATTTCAAATGGGTATACTTTAATTAAAGTAATAAATTTTGTAAATTATTGTTTATAAGTTAATATTTGGAATAAGATGTACTGTTTATTTAATTCTTCTTGTCCCTTCTTTTCCTTTTCGGGGACGAAAAGTTTTGAGTGGGGGAGAGTGTAACGACCCGTATAAATTCGATGTTTAAATGAATTAAATTAATAAGATTTTTATTTAATTTTAAAAAGAAATAAAAATCTTATTTATTTATATGAAAGAGAATGTTGAAATTTGATGTATCAAGGGTAATTAAAAATTTACAAATTTAATTATATATTGTAATTTATTTGTAATAGTGGAAATTGTCGTATTTGGATATAAATATTAAAATGAAGGCTAAAATAAATTTTGTAAATGGTGACTTAAAACCTATAAAATCCAAATGAATTAGGTAGGAAAAAGATTCTTACCTGGATATAAAATTTAATATGAGAAATTTATGAAAGTATTAATTTGATTTAATGCAATACCCATAAATGAATGGAATGAAATGAATGTATGTAAATGTATGCTAGGTTATTTATCAAATAGAAAGAAAAGTAAATATCGAATTGATTGATGAATGAATATGCATTGAATGTAAGTTAATGGCAATTGTATAAAATCAATATAAGATAATGAATTGCAATAAATTGTGGGTTGATATTAAATGTTGAAATGTTATATAGATAAGGATTTAGAGGGAATGGATTAATTTATGAAATAAAGGATAGCAACCATATAAAATATTAAGTAAGTTAATATTGTCATTAATAAAAACGTTACTTTAAGGATAATTAATGTAGTAACGTAAGGTGTAAACGTAAATTTCAATGGAAGCGTAACCTTATTTCTAGGTAGAAATTACAGGTAAATTTATGAAACTAAGTTTATGAAATAAATGAAATTGAATATTTCGTTAGTATGAACTTAAAGGAAAATGGGTTAATTTGATTAAATCAATAAAAGTGAATAAATGCAATGATGGTGGGTTATTAATAAAGGTGAATAGGGAAATGATTGTTATAGTAAGAATGGAATTCCAACTTGTTGGAATGAAGTAAATACACTTAGTAATAAATTTAGTATAGGAAAACGAAATGGAAATATTGAATTAATTATTCCGTATATATATAGTAAATGGTGATTATTGGATTGTAAATAATAAACTTATTCAAGGTGATCAAGAGTTGTGACCACCAGTTATTATGAGTGATGCATACATATTTAATTCATTCAGTTGATTTGGAAACCATTGCAATAGATATAAATTTAATGTTATGCAATTTAGATAAACAATTGAAAAGTATTAAAGGATCTGGATATATATATATATATATATATTAAAATAAAAGGTACCCATGATGGTAATATGATAAATAGTGAATATAAAATAAATGGGAATCAGAATTTATTTATATATTTATAATCGAAGTATAGAGTCTAACAATTGAAATTAATTACAATTAAATGAGATTGAATATAGTTCAATAATTCGTTATTTGAAATAAAGATAATGTGAGGAATTTGGGTGATAATTTGGAATCCAATATTTTAATCCATCTGTTGACAGGAATGGATGGAATACTAATTTATTTATTTAACTAAATGAAATTTTAGGATATTATTTATAATTTGGGAATTTAATGGAATTAAAGATTTATATTGATATTTAAAAGTTTACCTTCTTTAAATTGACATTTAAACATGTTGAAATTTCGTAAATGATTGAGAATTGTTAAAAGGGATAAAATGGGTCAATTTTAGAATCTGAATATAAAATTTGATTTTATTTATTTACTTTAAATTTATTTAATTAATATAAAAATAGCCATTTTTGTCACGGACTCGGATTTCGACGAAACTAGTTTCATCGGATCCGTATTAATGAATTATTGTAGGGTTTCAAATTTCGTAGCGATCGGACTTGTCATTTGATCGTACGAACGCAAAACGCCTTGAAATCGATTTAATTAAAATCAATTTGGAAATATTGATTTCAGCATAACTTCTTTATGCGATCGAATTTGGATGTGAAACTTTTTCCATCGTGTTCAGAATATTTTAAATTATCTAATTCGATATATGGGTTTAACCAATTTCGTTCCGGGGTCAGAACGGGCTTTTTGGCCCAACTACCGTTCTACACGTTTAAAATTCGTGCCCACCTATTCTATTGCAGTTTGTCTATAAATAGGCTGTGATAAACCCTAGCCTCCATCTATTATCATTTGTGTGTACGTTCATTTTCTTCAACTCTTTCTCTTCCTCAACGGATGCAAATTTCAGATCCAATTCTATTCAAAATTCAAATGACAATTCAAACATCTCAGAAAAATTCCAAAAAAAATATATGTCGAAGATCTCAACGATACGAACCTACTTCTGCTGTTCAATTTTCAAGACAGTGTCCGGATCGATCTGAAATCGCGGTCAAAGTCAGAATTTGGGCGTTTAATTTCGGCATCAATTCACAAAATTGATTGAGGGGTTTCGTAGGGGTGGTCACGTGGAGTCGTGGGCCGGTGTTCGTTTGGGTTGGAGTGACCTGTAGGTGCCGGAATCATCGATTTAGGGTTTGAAAAACCCTAAAATGGAGCGGCGGTGACGAGCACCATAGGCGGCCGAGCCTTGGTATATGGGTCGGCCGGAGCAGATGGAGGTGGTGGAGGCATCAGCTTGGGCGATGGGGGGCCACGACGTCGAGAGACCCACGGTCAAAGTTGGAGAAGAACGCGTTCTTGCCTGGTTCGAATTTTTCTGAAGCGCGTGATGAATAGGATACGAGTGTGACGTGGAAAGGTATTCGTGAGTCAACGTGCCTTTTTCTGTTTTAAATTTATTTATTTATTTTTATTTTCATAACGTTCTAACTAACGTAACTCTCGCGTATGAACTCCGATTCACGTGCCTTTTTTTATTAGGATCGAAATTTATTTCCGGATCTGTTGATGCTAGTTTGGACCAATTTGGAGACTGTCAAAATTTTGGGTTTAAATTGAATTTAAATTCAATTTAAATTCAAAAGGTGAGTGTTTTAACCCACTCACAACTTCTAGAATTTCTTGTGTTTGTTAATTTGACTTAAGATATGAGTAAAAATTTATTTATGATTGTTTAGCATGTTTTATTCATCATCTCAGTTAATTCGCATTTATTTAATTTAACTGTTAATTTATTTTATTTGTTGCATATAGATTGACAGTTAGAATTTATTTATTGCATATAACTGCTAGTTCAATAGTTATTAAATTTATTTATTTGCGTATAAACTGCTAGTTTAACAGTTATTAAATTTATTATTGAATATAAAACTGTTAGTTAATACCTGTTATTTATTACCTGTATAATTTATACGCTCTATATCGATGATTGTTTAAATTGGATGATGATTGCAAATAATGGTTGATGATTAATATTTGGATGAATGGATGCTATATTTACATTGTATAAACTGCAAGTCATCATGCATTTTCATTTCATTGCGGTTTGAAATGATATAAAACCGTATTTTTATTTTAAATTGCGGATTGTAATGATAAACATCCGTATCACTTGACCATAGGGTAGAAAATTTTATACAGGCACAGCGGTATATATATATATATATATATATATATAATTATTTTTGAAAAAATCTTCTATGGTTTTGTAAAGCTATATATATATGGTTTATGGGAAATTTATTTGGTTATTGATAAAGGTTATTTATATATAGTAATTTCCGGCTTTTAAGCTTTGTATAAATTTTGATTTGAAGTATAAAATAAAGTTTGATTTTTTTAAGATCAAATACGATTTAGCATTTATTTAAAATTTAATTTCTGGAAGTTCTATCAACTTAAATGAGAATAAGGTTGGAAGACGAACATTAAGTTAAATGGGAATTAAATAAAAAGTTAGAATTTCTAAAGGATATGATCTTATAACTTGATTTTTGTGTAGAGTGATTTAAATGAATATCAGGTTGATTTAAATGAATATAATAAATTGAAAGATTTTCCAGTTATGTGAAGTTAAAGTTTTTCTTAAATTATATTGAATTCATTAAGTCAATATTTCCTCTCTGTCGCTGGAAAATAATTTCGGTGATGGCAGCCGCATCATCGACTTTCATTTTCGAGTTTCGAAGGGGGAAGGCCGCTGTAGTAGTTTTACTGCAGATTCATTTTGAAAAATATATAAAATTTGAATTGTTTTAAATATAATTAGAGATATATAAGTTGTAAGAATATATTTATCTATTATTTTAAAATAAATTGAAATTTAACCCGGTATTTAACTCTTAAATTTTCATTAATTAACTATTTCAATTATTGTAGTGAAATGAAAGGTAAGTAATTAATAATTGAGACCTCTAATTTAGGTAAGAGATTTAATGCCAAGTTATAAAGGAAATAAAAAGAAGTTGAAATAGTAACTTATAAGACAAAAGGTAAAATTTTATTGAACAATGAATTAATTAAAAGAAATGGGAAACTTGTATAATAAGAGATTGTAATAGAATATTATACAAGTAGAAAATTTGAAATAATGAAAGTATTCAATGAAATTGCTATTAAATGAGAATTTAATAAACTTAGGTTTAAATTGATAATTAAATGGAATGAAATAGTGTAAATGAATGATAATGAACTTAAGAAAACGATTGAAGCTATTTATAAATAAAATTTGCAGGAAAATGAATACTGTAACCAATGAAATTTAGTAATCAATAAAGAGGACATGCAATAATAAATGAATGAATAGTTATAACGAAATAAAAAGGAACTAGCATGACCTGAGTTAATGGAATTGGAAGATTGTAAGTAATAAGAAAAATAAATGAAGCAAACATTTAATGAGTAAATGTAAATTTAAACGATAAATTACTATATAAATAAGAAGATAATCAAACAACAAAGGTATGGAATGAAGTTGATAATAAGTTTGAACTGTTATTGTTTGATTTATGGTTGGTTGGGTAAGGAAATTTGAAGTTGTTGGATGAATAAATAATCTATTTTGTCCCATCTAAGACTGTTGAGTAGATGATGCGCTTGATAGTTATTTTTCATTCCGTACAATTTCAAGTTTGAACCTAAACAACTATTTGATAATTTGATTGTATGGTTGTTTTGTAGTTGTGTGTATGTTGTTTGTTGAAATTGATGGTTGTTGTATTGATTGGATGTTAGTGATTGAAACCACTTAAATATTTCACTTTATATAAATTGTTAACCTTTTGGATTTTATAAGTGAAATGCAGGTTATGGAAGCAATTGCTACTGCTTTTGGTTCAATAAAATAAACGTAAATTGCCCGACAAACAGGTACGTTTTCGGATTACGGTTTATAGCGCTATTTATATATTTTCCCGTGATGAGATATAATATTTTGGGTAATATTTGTAATAAAATTTTATATTTTGATATTATATTTTCTCCCGAGCCTTTCCGTACAAAGGAGACTCTGCCAAAAATTCTTTTGAAATTTTTGGACTTAGAAATTTCTGTGAAAATGTTTTTCCATACTTTATTTGTTCAAGTATAATGAGATTTCAAATGGGTATACTTTAATTAAAGTAATAAGTTTTGTAAATTATTGTTTATAAGTTAATATTTGGAATAAGATGTACTGTTTATTTAATTCTTCTTGTCCCTTCTTTTCCTTTTCGGGGACGAAAAGTTTTGAGTGGGGGAGAGTGTAACGACCCGTATAAATTCGATGTTTAAATGAATTAAATTAATAAGATTTTTATTTAATTTTGGAAAGAAATAAAAATCTTATTTATTTATATGAAAGAGAATGTTGAAATTTGATGTATCAAGGGTAATTAAAAATTTACAAATTTAATTATATATTGTAATTTATTTGTAATAGTGGAAATTGTCGTATTTGGATATAAATATTAAAATGAAGGCTAAAATAAATTTTGTAAATGGTGACTTAAAACCTATAAAATCCAAATGAATTAGGTAGGAAAAAGATTCTTACCTGGATATAAAATTTAATATGAGAAATTTATGAAAGTATTAATTTGATTTAATGCAATACCCATAAATGAATGGAATGAAATGAATGTATGTAAATGTATACTAGGTTATTTATCAAATAGAAAGAAAAGTAAATATCGAATTCATTGATGAATGAATATGCATTGAATGTAAGTTAATGGCAATTGTATAAAATCAATATAAGATAATGAATTGCAATAAATTGTGGGTTGATATTAAATGTTGAAATGTTATATAGATAAGGATTTAGAGGGAATGGATTAATTTATGAAATAAAGGATAGCAACCATATAAAATATTAAGTAAGTTAATATTGTCATTAATAAAAACGTTACTTTAAGGATAATTAATGTAGTAACGTAAGGTGTAAATGTAAATTTCAATGGAAGCGTAACCTTATTTCTAGGTAGAAATTACAGGTAAATTTATGAAACGAAGTTTATGAAATAAATGAAATTGAATATTTCGTTAGTATGAATTTAAAGGAAAATGGGTTAATTTGATTAAATCAATAAAAGTGAATAAATGCAATGATGGTGGGTTATTAATAAAGGTGAATAGGGAAATGATTGTTATAGTAAGAATGGAATTCCAACTTGTTGGAATGAAGTAAATACACTTAGTAATAAATTTAGTATAGGAAAACGAAATGGAAATATTGAATTAATTATTCCGTATATATATAGTAAATGGTGATTATTGGATTGTAAATAATAAACTTATTCAAGGTGATCAAGAGTTGTGACCGCCAGTTATTATGAGTGATGCATACATATTTAATTCATTCAGTTGATTTGGAAACCATTGCAATAGATATAAATTTAATGTTATGCAATTTAGATAAACAATTGAAAAGTATTAAAGGATCTGGATATATATATATATATATATATATATATTAAAATAAAAGGTACCCATGATGGTAATATGATAAATAGTGAGTATAAAATAAATGGGAATCAGAATTTATTTATATATTTATAATCGAAGTATAGAGTCTAACAATTGAAATTAATTACAATTAAATGAGATTGAATATAGTTCAATAATTCGTTATTTGAAATAAAGATAATGTGAGGAATTTGGGTGATAATTTGGAATCCAATATTTTAATCCATCTGTTGACAGGAATGGATGGAATACTAATTTATTTATTTAACTAAATGAAATTTTAGGATATTATTTATAATTTGGGAATTTAATGGAATTAAAGATTTATATTGCAATTTAAAAGATTACCTTCTTTAAATTGACATTTAAACATGTTGAAATTTCGTAAATGATTGAGAATTGTTAAAAGGGATAAAATGGGTCAATTTTAGAATCTGAATATAAAATTTGATTTTATTTATTTACTTTAAATTTATTTAATTAATATAAAAATAGCCATTTTTGTCACGGACTCGGATTTCGACGAAACCAGTTTCATCGGATCCGTATTAGTGAATTATTGTAGGGTTTCAAATTTCGTAGCGATCGGACTTGTCGTTTGATCGTATGAACGCAAAACGCCTTGAAATCGATTTAATTAAAATCAATTTGAAATCAATTTGGAAATATTGATTTCAGCATAACTTCTTTATGCGATCGAATTTGGACGTGAAACTTTTTCCATCGCGATCAGAATATTTTAAATTATCTAATTCGATATATGGGTTTAACCAATTTCGTTCCGGGGTCAGAACGGGCTTTTTGGCCCAACTACCGTTCTACACGTTTAAAATTCGTGCCCACCTATTCTATTGAAGTTTGTCTATAAATAGGCTGTGATAAACCCTAGCCTCCATCTATTATCGTTTGTGTGTACGTTCATTTGCTTCAACTCTTTCTCTTCCTCAACGGATTCAAATTTCAGATCCAATTCTATTCAAAATTCAAATGAAAATTCAAACATCTCAGAAAAATTCCAAAAAAAATATATGTCGAAGATCTCAACGATACGAACCTACTTCTGCTGTTCAATTTTCAAGACAGTGACCGGATCAATCTGAAATCGCGGTCAAAGTCAGAATTTGGGCGTTTAATTTCAGCATCAATTCACAAAATTGATTGAGGGGTTTCGTAGAGGTGGTCACGTGGAGTCGTGGGCCGGTGTTCGTTTGGGTAAGTGTAGTTGTCGTAACCGTTTTCTCTCCTCCTTATTCCGGGCTTGAGACCGGCATCAGCAGTAAGTTGATGGCGGAGTTAAAAACGTTTTTTAAAGCAATTTTTATGTGAACTGAAAGTGAGTTGGAGTAGTAAATGAGGAAATTTTTGTTAACCCAGTTTTGTATTTTATATAAGCCGTGGCTAAATATATGACCGAAAAACAATAAAATGGAGAAAAAGATTATAAGTGAAGATATTAGTCACTCATGGTTGTACAAAAATTCCCTTAATGATTTACGTAGAGTAATAAAATAACGGTGAGGAACGTATATTTGTACCCAATGTTGTATAGTAATAATTATAGCATGTGAAGTGGAAAAATGAAGTATTGTTAATTAAGTTCGTGGGTACATTGTAATAACACATCCTTATAAACAACATTTCTAGTATGTGTGCCATTTCTATTTCGAATCTTTCCATTTTTCACCAAAAGTTTTGTTGTTTTTCGTGAAACGCCTCTTGATAATGCAACATATAGCTGACCATGACTGAAAACATGTTCAGGAAGATAAATACCAACCCGAGGGATGGTTTGTCCTTGTGATTTATTAATCGTCAAGGAAAAAGCTAATTTAATTGAAAATTGTTTACGTATTAGGTTGAAAGGCATGTTAGTATTCTCAAAGGGCTTTAGTGGTATACGTGGAATAAATATTCTTGTACTACGAAAATGTCCAACAGTTATTTCTGCATCAATGACATTTCTGTGAAAGACACGACATAGTAATCTGGTGCCATTACATAATCCAATTCGTGGATCAATATTTCTAAGCAACATGATTGGTGCACCTACTTTTAGTCTTAATTTATGTGGGGGTAGACCTCCCGAAGCAAGTGAGTTTAAGAATTCATATTGGTATAGATTATGCGCATCTTCTTTGACTTTGTCGAAGGAGTAGTAAATGCGCTCACTACCTGGAAATAGTTCTAAAACTTTGTTATTAATGTCATCCACTGTTTCGTTTGTAGGGGCTAATATTGCTCTATCCATTATAAAATTAGGATCACCTAATCTGTCATTGAGTTCAGCAAGACTTCATTAATCAAAGCATAGAATGACGAACTATTGGTCCAAGATTCAACGATATCATTTGGGAGCTGTATAATGTCATCTTGAACATAGACTTCATCTCCATTTCCAATATGTAAAAGAAATTGTGCATATGATTGATCATCTTTTGCACGCATATTTTGTGTTAAATGAATTACGTGAACATTTTGCCATAAATATGATCGTACTATACATGCATCGACGGTTTGAGCTCAAGTACCGTTTATGACTATTGGTAGAACTTGACGAAAATCACCGCCTAAAATAACAATCTTTCCTCCAAATGGTGCGTCGAAATTAGTTAAATCTCGTAATGTTCTGTCTACGGCCTCAAATGCATGGCGGTGAGCCATGGTAGCTTCATCCCATAGGAAAACAATAGCAGTCAATAAAAGTTGTGCGAGTTCAGATTGCTTGGGAATATGACATGTAGAGGAAGAGTCTAAATTAATTAATATTTTAAATCGAGAATGTGCAGTTTGACCTCCTAGAAGAGCAAGAGAAGCAATTCCAGAAGTAGCAACTGCAATTGCAATATGACCTTGAATTTGTAAATGTGCTAAGATTGCTCTATATAAATATGTTTTTCCTGTACCTCCAGGACCGTCTATGAAATATATAGCATTAGCTCCACTTTGAACAGAAGACATTATCGTGTCAAATGCCTTCTTTTGTTTGGAGTTCAAGTTATCTACAGAATTGATATCATTATCGGGTATTTCTATGCATTGCTCTTCTGAAATAAGAGTGGATGTGTTTGTGTGGGTAAAGTGGTTGAAATTAGTATGTGGAATGTCATAGTCAAAAATCGTTTTGTTATATTGTTTGAGAAGGTTGCCGAGGTCAGACAGACATTGAATTACTGAAAATGAATTGGTTACAGTAGTAGCAGATGTAGTAGGATAGTCTTCAAGTAAGAAAGGTGAAAACTCTTCCCACAATTCACGCACATGGCATGGGTCATAGTATACCAAAATTGTAACAGATAATCTTCTTAAAGTATTAGGCATATGTGTGTGTGAAGCATCTGTCAAACAGTCCTTTATACTATCATCGTTTTCAAGTAAACCTCTATGTTCAGTTGCTTCTTTAAATGTGTTATATTCTATTTGATTAACTGTTAGTAAGTCAGTAAAAGATAAAGGACCTCTAACATGTGTTAATAGTAGGCGCAAATAGTAACGATCTCCTTCAGAGGGAGATGCAGTGTAAATTCTACCAATTTCCCTATGGTTATTTTGCCTACGGTTCCATTACTTACTTGTAGAATCCCACCAATATTTTTCTGGAAACTCATAGTATAAATATTGACGTGCTTGTTCATCAAAAACATTTTCACAAAAAAATTCAGTAAGCATTGTTTTACATCTATGTTGATCATCCAAAATAGTGTGTATGTGCGCTTCTACACGAAATAATAATTGTTGTCTATTTGGTAAATGTATTTGTAAGCTGGTAACAGACGGAAAAATATTACTTAAGGAAAATTTAAATATTCTCCATAAAGCTTCCGGAGCACAAATCCATCAAGCATTAACAAAATTTGAAATCACATCGTTATCATCAGATATAGTGGATAATCCTAGAGAAACGCGGTCTGAACCTTTGTAAACATATTTGTAGAGATATTTCACAGATTTAATACTTGAACAAATCTTAACATATATATGACAATTACATTTCAAAAGTAAGTAAGGATTATATGGTACTATCCAACGGTTATCGATTATGTGGCTTCCAATTTGATATTGTATTCCGTTATCGCGTCCTTTATAAATGGGGCAGGAGTCAGTTCCTTGTAAAGTAAATGGAGAAAAAGCTTTTGGAAAACCCTTCTTACAGTGGTTATTTTTAATGCAGACAGCTCTTGGGTTAAAATGTCTGCATGGATAATGAATCATATGTTTCATTACATCGTTGTGTAGTTCGGGTTCTAAATGTGTACATGGAATTTCAGCACGAACTAAAGCATCATAATCATCAGGATTGCTAATTTTATCGTTTTCATATAGGATAAGTAGAATGTGAGAATGTGGTAGTCCTCTTTTTTGGAATTCAATAACGTGGACATGGGCAATGACTTTACCTAAAACAAACATGTCAAATAGGTCAGTTTTAAGTTGCTCTAGTTTTGATCGAAAAATCCTAGTTGTTAAATCCGGTCTATCTTGTGGTTGTTGACCAGGAAGCAATTCTTGTGTAATTTCTACCCGGTTAGTATTACATGTCATAGTAATAAATAAGTCAGGCTTTCCATACCTTCTCACTAATGCCATTGCATCTTGGTATCTTTGATGCATATCTCGTGGACTACCATATAGGAGGAAGGAAGAATCTTCTTGACACCAACACTTCCTAATGTGTGAAAAGGCATAGGATTGAGTAGTAGTGAATTAAGTGGTTAGTAATTATTGGGAACAACAAATGGTTGATTGAAGGAGACAAAGAAACTTATTGGCAGATGTTTCTCCAGTGGCTAAGGCATCTTGTAAACCTTGGTATAACTCCGCTCTGATAGTAGTCTGATTGTTGCGAAGAAACCTTAGCCGCATTATTTCTATTTTTACATACATATCAACGACATATTGTTGAAATAGATGACCACCAAGCAGTATAAGTGATTTATATGTTGGTCGTATCTTTGTGCGTAGCCGATAGACAAAATGCAAGTAACGTTAGTACTGATGTTGATATAAATAAAGTTTTGTGCTATTTACGAACAAATTATATTGGATATCAATTAGGCTATAAGTACCTGTAAAATATGAGAGTAGTAAGATGTACAACTAATAGGTGTATTTCCATTTTCGTGGATGCTTAAATCCCATCCATGCTGACCGTAAGGCAACAATAGTGGATATTGCAACGGGTCGTAAAAAACCTACAGTATCAAATATTCTCTGTAGATTTCCACTTATTGTCTCAACAATGATATCTCGACCTTGCAAATTGTCTGGTTCATCTCCAATTATTATTCCTGCTACTTGGGATGTAGTTGGCAGCTCATGAAGATGTCGACCTATTGTGATCTCTTTGATTTTGATCCTACATTTTTGCACGTCAGCTTGTTGCCCCAACTGTCGAAGTATGGAGACATATGGGTTATGAGTATCTAAAATTTGTTTCAAAATCATAATTATCTCCGGTCTCATTGCGTCACTATCATGAAGTCGGTTTTCAATCTCATGGTCAGTGTCATATATGTACAGTTGCAAATATCTTGGTCTACTTCCAGCCAAGGGTAAATGACTTCCAATACTATGATATATTGAACCTTGCGGGCGATATGTGTAAACTCCTTCTCTAGCATTGCCAGGTTATTCTCAATTGATGCACACATAGACGTGAATGAAAGTGCATTATTATAGGATCGGATATTTGTACGAAAATGGGTACTCATTTCACCTTTATCTTGGAATAAGCTCAGTAACTGTTGTGGTGTTGTGGTAGGATGATGAATGTCGATGGAACCTCCAGAGCAACAGTTATGTAAGCTTTAGTGGAAAAATATTTTAGCATTGCACAAATAACAGTAAGTGGGCTGAGGAAGTTGATGTTTGTGGTAGGGAATGGTTGCGTTAGAATTTCGACCATTGTTATGACTACTGCTTAATACAGTCCGCAGTATCGTTTCTTCGCCATCCCGTGTTATTGAAGAATCTAAAAAAATAAGGTTATTATTCAGTATAGTAGTCATACTTTTACAATTTCACATCACTGTCATTATAGTTTAAATGTTGATTATTGTAAACATATCATCGGTTTAAGTCAAATAATGTACAAAATAGACAGCCTAGGCTTAAAAATACGTACATGCAAGCTCTATATTTTCGAAAAAATTATTTGTAGAATCATTTTTATAGTTAGTAATAAAACCTGACATATATATCTAAATCCATGTACTTACCATTATTATTTCAAAACATTTCGCACTTAAACTTAGACCATACATTGTAGTGTTGAAAGCTTTATTGAAAGTGGTTTATTCAAATAGGCACACAGTAAAGTAAATCATACTTGGACCAAGAGCTGATAAGTTAAAAAATAAGTACGAAATATTTAAAAGTGGTACACAATTAAATTTTAATTTACTGTACAACTGGAACATATTTTGAAATCGTTTATACACTCAAAGTCACATACATATTTAGTAGCATAAATGCGTACAAAGATAAATCTGAAATGTATAAAAATTTAGTACAATTAAGATGGGTACAGTTTGTGAAGCCCATATATAAAAAGCGTTTGAAACCAACATATCTTTAAAGACTTATACGTATAGATTAGAAGTCATATTTATTTGCTGAAAACTTTTTTACATGGACTTGGTTCTGAAAACTCGACTTAGTTGAAGTCCTCATGCTCAGAACATTTTAAAAAATAATTCTACTATAAGAAACAAAAAATTATACGCATCTTGATCTATTTTCAAATATATTACATTAACATGCACTAAATCCAAAGAATCAAACACTTTATATTTCAGAAACCTATACAATGTAGATTAAAAAAATTAGTGAAAATGTTATCATATAAAAAAATGTAAAGCCTCACAAAATTTAAAATTCCCAAAATGAATTTATAAACAAATGAATCAATGGAAAATCGATGTACATAAAATGAATGGTTGGAAAAGTGAAAACGAAGAGGTATAGATAGTTGAAAAATTAATCCCACACGCACAGAGAAGGAAAACTTTAGCAAGCAAAGACAATATGTTCTAAATCATTTCATGTAATTGAGCATAGCTACAGTCCAAGTTTTAACTTTAACCTTTGATCAAAAGTTAATTCTTAAATTTATATTTTTTGATATTTATTTATAAGGACAAAAATTTAAGATGATAGGAAATATTAATATTAACAGGAAAAATATAATACCTAAGCATGTTATTAAATGACAATGAAATTATTGACTAATTTAGACACAGTAGCAAGGCATAAAAAATAGTAACCTTTTTCGATTAAAGTAATGGTATAATATAAATTTTAGCAATAGATGTAATAGACATGGTTTTTTATAGCATAGCTCATAATAAGTAGACAACGAACCATTTCTTACATACTTGCTATATTAAAATAACCATTAATCTCAAATTATATAGTACTATGATAATTAATAATTGTATTAACGGTTAAAATAATGTAAAATAATGGACGCGAAGGAATACATAGTAAATTTGTACACACGTATATTTATGTAAAATTAATGAGAACCAACAATACTTCGTTAAAAGATAGTACTAATAACATGTAGTTCTTATTCATTATTTAGAAAGAATCACACTTTCACATAAATTGGAGCATTCATCTTATAAAAGCTACAAGTAACATCATAATTTCAATTAAACCCATTATCGTAATAAAATTATTTTAATTAATCTAGACCGTAAAAGCACCTGAAAAATTAAAATCAAACAGCAAAATAATATGCAACTTGCACTTAGTCAAAAAAACAAACTCTCCATTCAGAAAACATATATTCTTATTAAAAAATTTCAAAGAAAATGCTACCATATTATAGGATAACAATTACTATTCATATAAATGTTAACATTATATCAAAAACCCCATCACTTATGACTTGGGCATTGTTTCAAACACATTATAGGCATTATGTGACTAAAATTCCGAATAGCAACAATTTCATAGTAAATACGTTGTTGTACATAATTAACGCAAAACACGGTCAAGAACATTTCATTTTGTATGCAGCATGCATCATCAAGTCAGAAGCGAGTAGTAGGTTCAAAGTTGCACATTTTCATATTTGATAATTTATTAGCTATAGGTAGTAATAGTGTACTGTGCGTACGGTTGGTAGTGTGTCAATTTTTTTTCTTTGACAGTTTCCTATTCATTAACGCAAAACACGGTTAAGAAATGAAAGTTTGTATGCACCCTGCATCGTGAAGTCAGAATAGAGTAGTAGGTTCAACGTTCCACATTTTCATGTTTGATAATTTATTAGCTATAGGTAGTAATAGCGTACTGTGCGTACGGTTGTCAGTGTGTCTCTCTTTTTTTTTTGACAGTTTCCTATTGATAAGCATGGTATAAGGCCTTGGTTGGGGTGTGTATCACTTTTATATGGTTATTTTTTCTTAGTAGATAAAGCAATAGCTCGGCTATGTAGTAGGATGTGTGATCCATCGTTCTGTCATATCATGCACGTCCATTTAAAAATAGGAGTACGAAATGGACGAAGACGTGACAAAATAAAGCATAAGTATGAACAGTGTAAATGTGCTACAAAGTGAAGTAACGGAGTAAATGAGCTTTAGAGTCTGTGTTAAGAACGTAAGGAGGGGGAGAAAAAAAATTACCTGTTAAACGTCGATCGGCCTTCACTCAACCGTGTTCTTGTATTTGCAATACGTATTTCTCTTGCTTGTTGACTAAGCCTACGTCTTTCTCTTTGTTGATGTTCCATTAGATGTAGTAGATAAACTGCAGAGGTAGTAAATAGTAGTGAAGGAAAAAAAATTGTGACTGATGTGTAGAGATATATGGCAATAACAGAAAAGGTAGTACAGTAGTAAGTGAAGGACAGTCTATTGGGAAGTGTGTATATATAGGTAAACCAACGGTTACGTAAGTTAGTATAACTGCTGAAAATGAGTACGTAAACGTTGTCGAATTGGTTGAGATCCGAGATTTTCTCTGCTGATTTTCGTAACGGGACGAAATTTTAGGGTAGTCATAGGAAAAATGGTATGCAACGAACTGTGCATGTATATACAGTTGGAGTGTGTATTAAACAGTGGAGAAATTTTTATTTAGCATGTTCACATCCATTCGTTCACATTTATTTACATATGCTAACGTGTCAAACTATTTGAGTTTTGTTAATCACCTCTATAAGTTATAGATTTTTTTAATACAATGAAGGAAAAACTATTTTGCAAAATACACATCGATTTGCATGCGAATATAAAGGTCGGTTAATAAGTAGTAATGGGTGGCAGAGTATCTTTGCTTAGTTTAATGGTTTGGTGAATTATGCGGTATACTTAACCACGCGTTGATAAAAATATGGGTGCATGGAACAATTGTACAATGTAGTCTCTGCACAATATGGAACATACGGAAAAACTTTATAAAAGAAGAATTTTATTTTTGTACAAACATTCAAGTAGCGGTGTACTGATTTGTTAAGCAAGGTTTAATCAAGTTTCACAACAACAAATGATTTGCTCTCTGGATGTTTTACGTGATTAAGTTGTTTAAGTTAAAGCAAGATGACATGAACATTCAATTATAAGCTATTCAGTTATAAGCTAACTATGTATACCTGGAGTTGAACATATTCTTCCATATTAATTTTTGTTTCGTTTGAATGTAATAATTCTCTGTCAATGTTTACTGATAGTTCATGGATGTTTAGTGATAGGTCGTGTATATATTGAAGGCAGTACCAGTGTCGAACGAATATTACATGTATCGACCTTGGATAATATAACACACACATACATTTTTAGCAGCACTTACGTCAACGTGAAAAGAACAGCAACTTTATTTAGGCAATGACGAAAGCATGAAGTACACGACAAATTTAGCAGAACAGTAACGAATACATCAGAAACAAATAACTTTGTATTAAGAGCGACGAAAGGAAAAAATACGGAAGCGCAAAAATGGACAATTTGTGGGCTAACAAAGAGTTGAAGATGTATTAAGTAAGGTTCTTGAGAAAATGGTCAACAGCTGCATCACATTGTTCAATCTGCAGGATAAGATAAAATTTATGATTAGTATGTAGTATAAATGTACGTATGTATGTAGGTGTCAGTGTATCAAATAATTAAATGTTGGCATACCACTTCAGGAGTAAAAAAATCTTTCCATTTATCATCTTCAGAACATTGTGGAAAATAGTGTAGCTCATCAGACTGTGTCATCAGGATTTCAGAGGTGGAAGATTTTGATAAATTTTCGTTGGTTTCAAAAAAATTTGTCCCAACTAGAGGAAGTTGAACAGAGTGGGTTAGTTTGTTAACATTGCCCGATCCAATCTGGGAAAGATTAATCTCTGCGACGTTTGATGAAGCATTGACTTTTTCATCGGTAGCAGATTGAAGGTGCTTTGTAAACGCGTACTTTTACGTTTGAATTTGTCTACGGAAGGGGATAATGCAGGCTCTTTACCTTGTTGAATATATTTGTTCTGTAGGTGGAAAAAAAATGGTAACTTGTGGAAAAACATGCGGACAGTACATATACGGGTTCAGAAACTTGGTAGTTAACAACTAAATAGATTTTCGACTTTGAACTACGTATGTATGTGTATAGAATAACTTGCATATTTAAGACATGGCAGTAAAATTTGTGAAAATCCAGCGTACTCAACTATTTCGTGTGCTGAACTCGTGGACAGCTACTATAGCTAAAAGGTTTGTATGCATAAACTAATATAGTACATGGTTGAAAAAGCATGTGCAAAAGCTTGTGAATAGACTGTGTACAAAAGTATATGCCTGACAGAGGTTGTAGTCATAAAATCCCACATAGGATAGCGTAGAGTAAATTTGTGAATAAAAAAATTGTAATACCTTTGTCATTTCGTAGAAAAAGTAAATTGAAGGTTTAAATGTTGCAGTGGAATTGGCGTAGGTGGAAGAATTTATAGAGATGAGATGTTGAAGATAGAGAGTGGTGTGTGTGTGGAGACTGTTAACAGATATGTGATTATAATATATAGTGGTGGACGTATTAAACTTTTTGAGGGAAAAAGTAGTTACCTGCCTAGTCTGCAGGAAAAGTTAAAGGAGTAATTATAGGAAACATGGGCAGTAATAACGGATCAGGTGCTAAAGGAATTAAGGTAAATCAGGTGCAGTTATAGGAATGACTGAAAAGGCATGCATTTAAGATTTGTGTTCTTGTATTCTTATTTCTTCAATATAAAAGCAAACATCCCTTCATACTCTGTTGCGTACTGTGGATGTCAGATAAGTATGTAGTTGCTGTGTAAAGGAGTCCATATCACGTTTTCTCTGATCTAATTGTACTGTCGTTATAAATGGGCAACTGTACTGTTGCTAACCCCTTGGTCCCTTGACTTCCAACTTTTGACCAATGGTGTTTTCACAGCAAAGTATACAAAGTGCACATAATTGGCTACACTGATATACAAACTTCTCTAGTTATCTTTCCATAACAAATAATAAAGAGACAGAGCATAAAAAATTAGCGGAGGATGTATTTATATTGGAATCTGAGCACAGCTCCATTGGCAGGCAGTAATATTGTTACTTTGAATAATATTTATCAGTGCAACCTACCGCCAGTTATTATTTTGCATTGCCAAGCACGCATAATTCATTTTCTTTTACTTCCAACAGGTTCGCAAGTTGAGGAGGAAATTAGTGAAACTTTGTAATATTAGTAGGTATAAATAATAATTATAGGGGCTAAACTTCAGAATTACGTCCCATCTCAAACATGTAATATACAGTAAATTGAAGAATCAAACATATACACATACAGGATACATACAAACCAACTGCAATACATATAGTTACAAATGTTTTTCGACCAAGAGCGAACTTGTAGACCATCGATACTCTTAACTGCCACCTTGAGATCTTCCAGAACCATGCTTGTCGAAGGGCAGATGGCTGCACTCTTCCAATAAGAGTTCAACCTGCAGTTTAGTTAATAATTATAATAAAGTTCTAACCCTGATAAAAGTTATGACAATGAACAGAGTAAAAATAGGAAAAAGATGGTACAGATTGTAGTTGACATTATTCAAACACAAATATTATCAGAAAGACATAATATAATAATGGAGGTTTTTATTTTACTGGTAAAAAATAAATTGAAAATACATGAAGTTTATAAATGTTATGAATGTATTTACTGTCAGTCAGTCATAAAATATAGGAAAACACATGAAATTGTCATGGAGCTCATATTTTTGATAATGGAAATTTAAATTAAAAACGGAAAGGCAGATAATTTGAAGCTAATATTTGGAGAAGAAAGATACAAATGAACATCAAGATTTAAACAATTATAATGACCTGATGCTTGTGAGTATGTTGATACATAATATTAAATAATAATAAAAGTTGGATTGTGAAGAAAGATAATCGATTAACAAAGTAAAACATATAATATCAATGACAAAACTGGAAGATTAAAGTTCGCCTGAAAGAAGATTTAGCATTGAATAATGAGAAGATTCATTTAAAGAGGAGAAGAGCTATTGTTTTCAGTAAAAACATTGGTCTTCGTAATATTTGTCAAAATTGATTATGATATCCATAATCAATAATCCAAACATCGAAAATCAAACTTTCTATAAACTAAATTCCAACACAGTGGAAGTAAATTGATGAGTACAAAAATTGGTTGAATTAATCATAAAGTAAACGTTTTACCTTGAACGATGGCTGAACCGTCTTTCAATCTACTAATTCCTCCAACTTATGTGTCAACTCTAATCAATTAGTTACATTACATCTCCCACATTCAATCTGCCACACAGCGAATGGAGTGTACGTAAAAAAATGAAAAATGAAAACCTAAAAATACTACTAAAGAAAATTGATCTGTAGTCAAATCGAATAATTTCATATCAGTAGTTACCTTCCGAAGAAAGCCGTAGTTGCTGTATTCGTCGAACTTTGTGGATTGGAGAGTATGGCAGAGAAAGTTAAACACAATTAACTATGCATCGTGCGCTTGTGCACTTGTAGTTAGTTCTGCAGAGTAATATAATTGGTTGATTAGAAAGTACATAATGGTTCCAAAAGGGCAAATGTAAAACAAATTTGTGAATCATTCTATTAAATCGGTCTTATCGCATATGATAAAAAATTACCAATTTCCTAGTTAACTAGGTTGATCAGATCAAATCAATGACTATATTAAGCATAGATGTAAATCATGGGAAAATTTAAGGAGACTTGTAATTGTAACGACCGGTAAGATTTTAATAAATTTTATTGTTTTATTAACGTATTTAATTGGATTTTGGCGAAATTTTAAATAAATTAATTTGCAAATAAAAATTTAATATTTGGATTACGTCCAATTAAACATAGCGGATTTTAAATTTTCAATTTATTTTATCAAAGTTTATTTCATGGTGAAATTCTAATAAATTCAAGCTGGCTAATAATTGCTGATAATGAATAGAAAATTCCTAAATCCTCTTCTGAGTGAGACGCCATCTTTCGTTTTTCCAAATTCGAACATCTACTGCTCCGTTTACCTTATTTCTGACAATTAATAGCATTTTGGGTACCGGTATCGATTTTCGATCGGATAATCGTACCCCTGATATCTGTATACCATTGTGATCGCCTCGTCGTGCTGGTCTCAACAGTATATTTATTTCTGTATTTTGGTATCCGGTATGTTGTATCGGTACCATAAATTTATGACAGTTAACTTTCTTTGGTTTTTCAAACCCCGACCCGTGACTACCAAACAATATAATTTATTTCTTTTAATTCTCAGCTTAATGCAAGATAACAATTGGTATCCATGGCTATTTTAAAAAAAATCAAAAAAAAAAAAAACACGCACAGTGGTATATGTTTTCCCTTTCAACGTTCCTTTTGCATTTTATCTTTCCTTTTGCTTTAATTAATTTCCTGGTTTCACGCGTCCGTTTAAGCATTTAATTCCATAAGTTTCAAGATTCGACCTTTGCCATAACATCTCCAAGTGTGAACGTACAAACTGATGTACGTTTGGATTTATTGAATGTGAACGGCTCTTTCGAATTGCCTTTATATCTTCATAAGAATTGCCTATCATCTTCACTTCCAATTGCTCAACAGAGGGACAAGGCAAGGCTTCAGCATTCTCAAAATCTTGTAACCTGCTTCTCTCCTCTTCCTCACGCCATCACCACTTTTTCCACCTCCACCATCAATCCTTCTAAATGACACACCCATGTCTAAATGAAAATGAGAAGCACAAAAATTTGTTGACCCTGCTGCCTCTCTCCCTCTTCAAAGTTCACCACGCGCCAACATTTCTTTCCAGATCCGCCTCAACCCTCCTCGTCTCCTCTGGTGCCTTTGGATCCGCCGCACCCTTATCTCCCCGGCCACCAAACCCAGGCCGAGCCGCCACTCGATCTCCTTCACTCGGCAACCTCAAACCGAAGCCACCTTACACCGAAGCCATCTCCTCACTTCGCTCAGCCTTCCTCATCACCTCCACCTTCATCTGAGCCATCACCTACCAGCCGCCTACCACTCACTCTCCTCCACCCACTTGCTTCTCTCCTCCGCCCATGCAGCGCCTGAGCACAGATCACACATCCCACGCACCACCTCTGCTCCTCATTTTTCTTTTTATAAAGGTATTTACGTACAGATGAGCATATATATATGTTATATAGTATTGGTAGGGGTATATAAATCTAATTGGTTATAAGGTTTTGTTGCTGTTGTGTTGGTTTGGGTAGGTGTGGATAGACGAGTTTTGTTTTATGAATATATAGTGTATAAGTGTATCTATGAAGCCCCTGTTTCAGATGATATGAATGTTTTGGTCTAAAGTAATGATGCACTTAAGCTATATGATACATAGTTTTAAAGAAAAACTCTCGAATCTATAAGTAAGTTTGGTACATATATTCATATGCATTAGTTTATATTAAAAGTATAGATGGATTTGTCTTAAAGAAAAAAAAAAGGGGAGAGGATATGTATAATAGCTGTATATGCGGTCAGGGTGTACATATGTTGCTAGTTACATATTAGGGTGTTATGGCCTGTCAGCTTGTATGTATAAAAGGTATATCCAGGTTGATAACATGCATTATATAAGTAATTTTATATATATAGATATGAAGTGTATAATGTGTTATATTGTTTCGTATATAGATGTGTTTTACAACCCTCATTACCTTTTGTTTAAAAATATATAGCCTATATCTATTTTGCTGGTACCCTGTAACAGTTCCAGTTATATATATTAATACAAAATAAAGTATATATATATATTGAGTTACTTTTGATTTAATTTTATTTTAAAAAAAAAGGAGAGTTGACTTTTGAAAACATATGTAAACCTCTTTTATATAATATAACATAGTAGCTTCTTTCAGCATTGAGTTTTATACCCACTCTTTGGTTTTGCATAAGTATAATAATGTTTATTTTAAAGTATTTGGTCTGCATATTTGCCTGGATATGTGGAGTTGCATATGGGTAGTTATAATGCATGAATTTATCTGCATGTATTGTTTTCTTAAAGTTAGATATGTTTTAAGTTATATTTTTCTTTTTTTTTTAGAATTTTGGATAAGTATGCATGTAATTTATTAAAACAATGATTTTAATCTTTTTAATCTTATATGGGTTATATTATTTGTTTGAAGGTTTAATATTGACTTTATGAAAATAAAAATAATGATAAAAAAAAAAAAAAACGACTACAAACAATAAATCCATACATACTATTGTTGTTCTATCAAACTGATTCTGATCATTTCGATCTATTCCGAACTTTCAGCTTTGTCATCAAATTCGGGCCAATTTTGCTTTGATTTGAAGTTCGTTTTGGATCCATAACCCATCTCATTATCGTTCTTCTCTAGCCTCGAAAGGTGAGCAATCACTCACGATTAACGTACTTTTATTTATTAAATTTGATTTCAATTGAAACGACAATTGAAATATGCTGCTGTTAGTTGTTTTACTGTTATGACTGTTATTATCTGTATCTGTTCACCTATGACACCTGACCCCATTATCGGTTAATTATTTATGTGATAATAATACAGATTTGTTGATAATTGATTGTTTGATTGATTGTCGTTTAAATTGGATGTTAATTTCTACCGTTAGGTGATAACTAGTTTGCTAGTTAAATTGGGTAGTATAATTTATAAATGGAAACGGATTAAATATGACGGACCTTGATTTAATAAAAACCTGACCCCGCCATATGTAAATTTGATTAATTAAAATTTGACCCATTAATCGCCATAGAAATTGATAATTTATACTTTAAATCTTTGAACGTAGTTTGGATTTTTTTTGTTGTAGTTTTAAACTGAAATTTAAAAAGGAACGACAAGTGAAAACTATAATGTAATAATCTTAAATCTACCTGAAATGATAATGTAGATTCTAGAAATAATTACACAAATAAAAATGCGAGTAATACGATTATTTCGGGGTTATTTGATTAATCTATTGAATTGTTATTGATTGTTGTTATTGCTTGTTTATTCACTTTGACACCATCCCTGTCATCACACTGCAAGTTCCCTTTGTTATGTTTGATTTTGAATTGAAATGGGTTGAAATGATAGACCCAAGCGGTTTCATTTAATTAAATTGGGATTACGGGTTGAATTGCTATCCACCCGTATACATTTAGTGTACGGATTGACATGATAATATCCGTAACACTTGACCATATGATAAGAAATATATAGTCTTATTAAATGTAAATTCTTAAATACATATATAAAGGGTAATGATATAAATAGAGTTAATTATATCTAGTTTAATCAAGATTTGATTAAACACAAAAATTATGATAAATATTTATGTAAATTTTATCCCGGATAAATTTTGCAATAATATTGAACGATTAAGATTGGGAAATAAATTTGGGTTATTTTAAATTGATATTTAGATAAGGATTTATTTATTTAAATCAATTTGAAATTTATCGAATGAGATATTTCACGTTATTAAAATTTAAGAAAATTTGGGTAAAATGTAATTCAAGGTCACTAAAATGATATTGAATCGAATAAGGGAGGATTCAAGACTAGATAATAACGATGTAAAAATTGAGAATCTATATGAAACCGTTAAATCTAAATTGTTATATTTAAGCCATGAGCTATATTGTAATTAAATGGTTTAGAGATTTGGATATGTATTTGGAACCAAGATAGTTGAATTTGTTATTAAGATAACGAATTGAATTAGATATAAATTGAGGTTGGACTAAATTTGGATATTTTTTTTAGGAAACTAGATTGGGAAAAATTTAGTTGAAATGTAGAATACTTAAAGTATGGAAACATATTGAAATAAAAGGGGTAATTGGGATATCAAATCCAAATGTGAGATTTATAAATTTGAAGTGGTTATCTTAGGAAAATTTAAATTGATAAAATGAGATTGAATTTAATTTGAATGGGAAGGTCGGGTTAATGTGAACGATTTGTTAAGTTAAGGAAATTGAAAGTGCTTTACCGTATACAGCATTTTATATATACAAATACTATTTTGGGAATAAAATCATTTGAAGTGAAATGGACATTTAGGTTTGAAGTATAAATTAGGTGAATGACCACGGTATAATAGTGTATAGTTTTACCCTGTAGATAGTTCTATGGACCCTTAGAGGATGGACATCCCAACATCCTTTAAGTTATATTGTATTTCAGTTGATATTTCACTTGAGTTGAATTTATTGATATAAGAATGTTAATCCTGACTCGAGTGTTTTGTGCTTTGCTTTACGCTCGGGTCAGACCGAGTGATACAGCATTAGAGACTCACTTCTGGAGATTGGAGCTTCATTCGGAGATCCAACTATCGTTTCAGCCTTCAGTTTTCTAGTTGACTGTTCAAAGAAGTCATCGGCTCGTACTGAAGACTTTTCTGTATTCAAAGTATTCTGATGTATTTTATTTTAAACTCTGATGTATATAGTAGCTTCATGAACTACTATTCTTTTTCTATTCCGCTGCATTATATTACTCTGTGTCTGTGATCTATGTTTGATTTATTTACTGTATATTTTAAGTTTTGCCAAATTAAATTAACAATTCGGTATTTTGAATTATTCAAGTCGGACATGTACGGTTTTAGTGTCGATTTGAATGATCCAAAATAGCGGGTCGTTACAGTTGGTATCAGAGCTTTGGCTCTAAGCAAAACTTAACATATATGGTAAATTTATTTACAGAATCACTTTCGCTCGAGTTGAATCTCTTCCCTTTTGACTCGATTTTCTTTGAATTTTGGAATGTCCCTCGGTTCCAAAATTCATTCTTGTCTCTCCCTAATTATATTCGTTCGATTCTGGAGTATCCTATAGCTCCACTAAATAATTAGTAAAAAGGGATGAAACTCCTTTTTCCATTGGCATTGATTCACCAAAGATCGTTGTACCCTCGGTTTACGATGCTGCTTTATTTTGGTATGCTGAATTCTATATCTGGCGTTCGAATGTTGATTTGCCTTGGGAATTCCGCATCAATTCCTGAAGTCACGGTTGACCCGGTTAAGGTCGCCCGCGATTTATAGAAGTATATCCATCTTCTATTTGTAAATTGATTTTCTCATCTGGGTTTGAGCCTATCTTCGAAGCAGGATTCTATTGTGTACAGTTCCTCTAATTCAAATCTCCATCTTTGTTAGAAATCCATTCTTAATTTATCCTTTGAAAATCGGGTATGTTTGTATTTTGAAATTGCTTTATATATCAAAATTATATCCTATATATAAAAAGAAATTGTTTTCAATAAGGATTATATACCTATATGTATAAAGCAAATAAGATATGTTATTCTATATAAAAAGGTTTTGAAAGGATTTGAAATTTTGAAAAATTATAAGAAATTGATTTATATAAAAATGATTTATAACTGAAGGGTTAAATTTGAAATTCGAGAATTGAATTCCGGTATTTTGGAATTGGTTTTAAGATTTTGAAAAACATATATAAATAATACGATTTAAAAGTATTTTTCCCGAATAAGAAATGGTTCAAATGAGTTCAAATGAAATCCAATAATTTTGAAGAAATTCAAAGAAGTTTTCACGAAAATAGAAGTCCAGAACTCACTTATGTCGCTGGAGAATAATTTCGATGATGAGTGCACGCATCATCGACATTGATTTTCGAGTTTCAGAGTGGGGGAGAGGCCACTTTAATAGCTTCGCTATGCAAGTGATTTGTAAAACCATTTTTGATTCCAAATTTCGAAGGATAATTTGATATTTTCGAAAGATATAAGTATATATTTGAAACAATTTAAATGAGACCGGTGTTTAGTCCTCGAGTTTTATTTGACTTTGAATAACCCTATTTATAAAAAAAAAGGATTGATTTCCAACGTTGGATTTGGAATTGATTTCAACAACTATTTCGAAGGTTCGAGCACTTCCAAATCAAGGTTTAAGTTTAAAAGCTAAGAAATTCCGAAAGGTATAAACATTGATATAGCATATAAATTGAGCCTGATACGCTTAAGTTTGAAACTTTTGTTGAGTAAATAAATATGACTATTTTGAATTATACTAATATGGAATTTAGTTTGAAATCTATTGGAAATTTTTTTTATTTCAAATAATGGTTTCCAGAAAGGTAAAAATTGGATATTTCAAATAGATAATTATAAATTTGGAAACCATTTTTGGGGATAATTGATTTGAGAAAATGCATGCTTTTGAAATTAAATTGAAATTAAAAAAAAAACCAGTACTTATGTGGTGATGTTGGAAACTGGGACTATTTTATAAGCCTATTATTTTGGGAACTTTGGAATTAAGATATCCAATTTGGAAGAAATTTGGTGAATTCATATATGACTTTGAAACTAAATTTGATATTGAAATGATTTGAAATTGAGGACCTTATATTACTAAGCACTTGAATTGGGAGTGGTCGAACTTATATGAAATGGATTTGTATAAGTATGAAGTTGATTTGAAATCTATTGATTTGAAAGGTACTCAATTTGGAAAGAGATTGTATATAATCGAAGTCTATATAAGTAAGATTTGATATACTATTGATTTGGAAAGTATTCGATTTGAAAAAGGAATCCTATATATAGTGGACTTTATATCAGTATGATATTTAAAAGGGATTTAAAAAGGTACTATACGATATATATTTTCCAAGTAAAGATATGGAAAGTGCCTTCTGCTTGATATCCGCTTTGTGGCCACAACGTGGATTCATCCTATCGATATTATTCTCTCTGATTTTTGGTTTTCCGGATGTAATACTCGAGTATTCCCACCGTGGCGTAACCCACGGTTTCTTTTTTCTCTCGTGAATGCACAGCGCAATTGCCTGGGGGTACGGATTGTTTCTTGGGGGAACCAGGCGTAACCATTGTGTATCCTGCAATCTGTGTAGGTCGCGAATAGTAGCGCAAGTGCCTGGCTGAGTCTTGCCTGGGGGTACGGATTGTTTCCTGGGGGAACCAGGCGTAACCATTGTGTATCCTGCACCCTACTAGTCATCATGGCGTAACTCGCAGGGCTGTGAAAGCTTACGGATATGGATTGTTTCCTGGGGGAACCAGGCGTAATCATTGTGTATTTGCGAACCATGATCGGACAAAGGTTTTTGGTTTGATTGTTTTGTTGGATCGTACTTTCCATATCTATTTTTAAATGGTTTTTCAAGTATTTTCACTGGGTGTTGAAACAAGTCTACTTAGTACTTGAAGAATTCTAGCTTTGCGCCTGATCAACGCCTGGCCAGAGTCTGCAAGAACGATGATAAACTTGGTGAAACATCGAGTTATAAAAGTATCTTCGAAAGGAAAATTTATTTCGATATAATAGTATTTTATTATTAAAGTATTATTATAAAGGTATTTATTGTAAAAATTATTTTTCCCAACAAAGAAATTCTGAATTTATATATGAAATTTAAACTCTTTGGGTTTGATGTCAACTATTCGTGCCAATACTAGTCTCTTGAAATCTACCTTATCTGCTCAGCTTATTTATTCACCCATATTCTGTTTCCTGAATCTACCTTTTCTTTCCTTTTGAATATAACCTTTTAATACTGGTTATCTATATACTACTTGGTTTAAAAGCAAATTTTTAATATGTTTAAGGATAGTATATTTTAAATATTGTAAATATTTTTGAGTTATTAATTAAATGAAACTCTTTAAAGAGAATGATTAATAATTTATTTATAATATTTGGAAAGGTATCTTGAGTTAAATTAAAAATCTCATAAATTTTGGATTTAATATTTTCAATAGTCTTTGTAAATATAAATAATAATGTAAATAATTGTTCCAAAAGGAGTTTGAAAAGTATTAAATATTAAAGAAAAATTAAATTGCAAATGGAGTTTCAAATGAATATTCCAAGAAAATTTATAGTTTTAAATAAATTATCTACCCTTGACTTTCAAATTACTTTATTCCTGGTTGTTCTATTCTCCTACCTCCTTCCTTTTCGGGGACGAAAAGTTCTGAGTGGGGGAGAATGTAACGACCGGTAAGATTTTAATAAATTTTATTGTTTTATTAACGTATTTAATTGGATTTTGGCGAAATTTTAAATAAATTAATTTGCAAATAAAAATTTAATATTTGGATTACGTCCAATTAAACATAGCGGATTTTAAATTTTCAATTTATTTTATCAAAGTTTATTTCATGGTGAAATTCTAATAAATTCAAGCTGGCTAATAATTGCTGATAATGAATAGAAAATTCCTAAATCCTCTTCTGAGTGAGACGCCATCTTTCGTTTTTCCAAATTCGAACATCTACTGCTCCGTTTACCTTATTTCTGACAATTAATAGCATTTTGGGTACCGGTATCGATTTTCGATCGGATAATCGTACCCCTGATATCTGTATACCATTGTGATCGCCTCGTCGTGCTGGTCTCAACAGTATATTTATTTCTGTATTTTGGTATCCGGTATGTTGTATCGGTACCATAAATTTATGACAGTTAACTTTCTTTGGTTTTTCAAACCCCGACCCGTGACTACCAAACAATATAATTTATTTCTTTTAATTCTCAGCTTAATGCAAGATAACAATTGGTATCCATGGCTATTTTAAAAAAAATCAAAAAAAAAAAAACACGCACAGTGGTATATGTTTTCCCTTTCAACGTTCCTTTTGCATTTTATCTTTCCTTTTGCTTTAATTAATTTCCTGGTTTCACGCGTCCGTTTAAGCATTTAATTCCATAAGTTTCAAGATTCGACCTTTGCCATAACATCTCCAAGTGTGAACGTACAAACTGATGTACGTTTGGATTTATTGAATGTGAACGGCTCTTTCGAATTGCCTTTATATCTTCATAAGAATTGCCTATCATCTTCACTTCCAATTGCTCAACAGAGGGACAAGGCAAGGCTTCAGCATTCTCAAAATCTTGTAACCTGCTTCTCTCCTCTTCCTCACGCCATCACCACTTTTTCCACCTCCACCATCAATCCTTCTAAATGACACACCCATGTCTAAATGAAAATGAGAAGCACAAAAATTTGTTGACCCTGCTGCCTCTCTCCCTCTTCAAAGTTCACCACGCGCCAACATTTCTTTCCAGATCCGCCTCAACCCTCCTCGTCTCCTCTGGTGCCTTTGGATCCGCCGCACCCTTATCTCCCCGGCCACCAAACCCAGGCCGAGCCGCCACTCGATCTCCTTCACTCGGCAACCTCAAACCGAAGCCACCTTACACCGAAGCCATCTCCTCACTTCGCTCAGCCTTCCTCATCACCTCCACCTTCATCTGAGCCATCACCTACCAGCCGCCTACCACTCACTCTCCTCCACCCACTTGCTTCTCTCCTCCGCCCATGCAGCGCCTGAGCACAGATCACACATCCCACACACCACCTCTGCTCCTCATTTTTCTTTTTATAAAGGTATTTACGTACAGATGAGCATATATATATGTTATATAGTATTGGTAGGGGTATATAAATCTAATTGGTTATAAGGTTTTGTTGCTGTTGTGTTGGTTTGGGTAGGTGTGGATAGACGAGTTTTGTTTTATGAATATATAGTGTATAAGTGTATCTATGAAGCCCCTGTTTCAGATGATATGAATGTTTTGGTCTAAAGTAATGATGCACTTAAGCTATATGATACATAGTTTTAAAGAAAAACTCTCGAATCTATAAGTAAGTTTGGTACATATATTCATATGCATTAGTTTATATTAAAAGTATAGATGGATTTGTCTTAAAGAAAAAAAAAAGGGGAGAGGATATGTATAATAGCTGTATATGCGGTCAGGGTGTACATATGTTGCTAGTTACATATTAGGGTGTTATGGCCTGTCAGCTTGTATGTATAAAAGGTATATCCAGGTTGATAACATGCATTATATAAGTAATTTTATATATATAGATATGAAGTGTATAATGTGTTATATTGTTTCGTATATAGATGTGTTTTACAACCCTCATTACCTTTTGTTTAAAAATATATAGCCTATATCTATTTTGCTGGTACCCTGTAACAGTTCCAGTTATATATATTAATACAAAATAAAGTATATATATATATTGAGTTACTTTTGATTTAATTTTATTTTAAAAAAAAAGGAGAGTTGACTTTTGAAAACATATGTAAACCTCTTTTATATAATATAACATAGTAGCTTCTTTCAGCATTGAGTTTTATACCCACTCTTTGGTTTTGCATAAGTATAATAATGTTTATTTTAAAGTATTTGGTCTGCATATTTGCCTGGATATGTGGAGTTGCATATGGGTAGTTATAATGCATGAATTTATCTGCATGTATTGTTTTCTTAAAGTTAGATATGTTTTAAGTTATATTTTTCTTTTTTTTTTAGAATTTTGGATAAGTATGCATGTAATTTATTAAAACAATGATTTTAATCTTTTTAATCTTATATGGGTTATATTATTTGTTTGAAGGTTTAATATTGACTTTATGAAAATAAAAATAATGATAAAAAAAAAAAAACGACTACAAACAATAAATCCATACATACTATTGTTGTTCTATCAAACTGATTCTGATCATTTCGATCTATTCCGAACTTTCAGCTTTGTCATCAAATTCGGGCCAATTTTGCTTTGATTTGAAGTTCGTTTTGGATCCATAACCCATCTCATTATCGTTCTTCTCTAGCCTCGAAAGGTGAGCAATCACTCACGATTAACGTACTTTTATTTATTAAATTTGATTTCAATTGAAACGACAATTGAAATATGCTGCTGTTAGTTGTTTTACTGTTATGACTGTTATTATCTGTATCTGTTCACCTATGACACCTGACCCCATTATCGGTTAATTATTTATGTGATAATAATACAGATTTGTTGATAATTGATTGTTTGATTGATTGTCGTTTAAATTGGATGTTAATTTCTACCGTTAGGTGATAACTAGTTTGCTAGTTAAATTGGGTAGTATAATTTATAAATGGAAACGGATTAAATATGACGGACCTTGATTTAATAAAAACCTGACCCCGCCATATGTAAATTTGATTAATTAAAATTTGACCCATTAATCGCCATAGAAATTGATAATTTATACTTTAAATCTTTGAACGTAGTTTGGATTTTTTTTGTTGTAGTTTTAAACTGAAATTTAAAAAGGAACGACAAGTGAAAACTATAATGTAATAATCTTAAATCTACCTGAAATGATAATGTAGATTCTAGAAATAATTACACAAATAAAAATGCGAGTAATACGATTATTTCGGGGTTATTTGATTAATCTATTGAATTGTTATTGATTGTTGTTATTGCTTGTTTATTCACTTTGACACCATCCCTGTCATCACACTGCAAGTTCCCTTTGTTATGTTTGATTTTGAATTGAAATGGGTTGAAATGATAGACCCAAGCGGTTTCATTTAATTAAATTGGGATTACGGGTTGAATTGCTATCCACCCGTATACATTTAGTGTACGGATTGACATGATAATATCCGTAACACTTGACCATATGATAAGAAATATATAGTCTTATTAAATGTAAATTCTTAAATACATATATAAAGGGTAATGATATAAATAGAGTTAATTATATCTAGTTTAATCAAGATTTGATTAAACACAAAAATTATGATAAATATTTATGTAAATTTTATCCCGGATAAATTTTGCAATAATATTGAACGATTAAGATTGGGAAATAAATTTGGGTTATTTTAAATTGATATTTAGATAAGGATTTATTTATTTAAATCAATTTGAAATTTATCGAATGAGATATTTCACGTTATTAAAATTTAAGAAAATTTGGGTAAAATGTAATTCAAGGTCACTAAAATGATATTGAATCGAATAAGGGAGGATTCAAGACTAGATAATAACGATGTAAAAATTGAGAATCTATATGAAACCGTTAAATCTAAATTGTTATATTTAAGCCATGAGCTATATTGTAATTAAATGGTTTAGAGATTTGGATATGTATTTGGAACCAAGATAGTTGAATTTGTTATTAAGATAACGAATTGAATTAGATATAAATTGAGGTTGGACTAAATTTGGATATTTTTTTTTAGGAAACTAGATTGGGAAAAATTTAGTTGAAATGTAGAATACTTAAAGTATGGAAACATATTGAAATAAAAGGGGTAATTGGGATATCAAATCCAAATGTGAGATTTATAAATTTGAAGTGGTTATCTTAGGAAAATTTAAATTGATAAAATGAGATTGAATTTAATTTGAATGGGAAGGTCGGGTTAATGTGAACGATTTGTTAAGTTAAGGAAATTGAAAGTGCTTTACCGTATACAGCATTTTATATATACAAATACTATTTTGGGAATAAAATCATTTGAAGTGAAATGGACATTTAGGTTTGAAGTATAAATTAGGTGAATGACCACGGTATAATAGTGTATAGTTTTACCCTGTAGATAGTTCTATGGACCCTTAGAGGATGGACATCCCAACATCCTTTAAGTTATATTGTATTTCAGTTGATATTTCACTTGAGTTGAATTTATTGATATAAGAATGTTAATCCTGACTCGAGTGTTTTGTGCTTTGCTTTACGCTCGGGTCAGACCGAGTGATACAGCATTAGAGACTCACTTCTGGAGATTGGAGCTTCATTCGGAGATCCAACTATCGTTTCAGCCTTCAGTTTTCTAGTTGACTGTTCAAAGAAGTCATCGGCTCGTACTGAAGACTTTTCTGTATTCAAAGTATTCTGATGTATTTTATTTTAAACTCTGATGTATATAGTAGCTTCATGAACTACTATTCTTTTTCTATTCCGCTGCATTATATTACTCTGTGTCTGTGATCTATGTTTGATTTATTTACTGTATATTTTAAGTTTTGCCAAATTAAATTAACAATTCGGTATTTTGAATTATTCAAGTCGGACATGTACGGTTTTAGTGTCGATTTGAATGATCCAAAATAGCGGGTCGTTACAGTAATGAACACACCAATCAAATCATCGTCTTTATCTGATAAAAAGGTAATTAAGTATGAATTAAAAGTAACCTAGCAAGTTAGGCGTGCAAGATTGATGCAACCAAAAAGGTTGTACCCCAGCGTACAACCTTTGAGGATTAAGAGAAGGGACGTAATAGAGATACTGGGAGTAAGCATCGGTCTAGTGCACCATTGTGTTTGCCGGAGTGTTCACCTGAACGAAAGAGTGAGTGGATTGAATAGATTTTATCAACAATTTTCAATCTTAATCCGTAAACAACATCGGTAAAGAAAGAATTTAAAATCAGTGGTAAAAAGGAACATTTTTATTGATGATCAGTAACAACATTGTTCTTCGTAATAAATTCCCACAGACTGCAATAGTAGTAGCATTAAAACATATATTTAGAATGTACACCAATTGAATATATAATAACATAATTCAATTGAAGCATTAACCAAGTCATTTACAGTAATAATTAATGTCCATTATTTAATCCTTTCCCAATTGCTGCTTGATTGTTCATCCACGACAGCTTCTCGTCTACTGTCTTATTTTTTTTGTACAGACTCATATCCATCCTTTTTTTCAATTACACATGCAAGAAGATAAATCCGTTAAAAAGTACAAATAGTTTTGTACAATAGTTTCAGTAGTACGTTATGGAAATCAATGACAAAAAGGAATTTACATGTAATGTTGTGTTATAAAAAATCATAGCCAACCCAAATGAGCGAATCAATGGAAAATTTGTCAAAATTGATTATGATATCCATAATCAATACTCCGAACAAAGAAAATCAAACTTTCTATAAAATAAATTCAAACACAATGAAAGTAAATTTGTGAGTATGAAAATTGGTTTAAGTAATCATAAAGTATGAAAATTCCAAACACAGAGAAAGTTTTACATTGAATGATGACTGAACCGTCTTTCAATCTGCTAATTCCTCTAACTTATTTGTCAACTCTAATCAATTCGTTACATTACATCTACCACATGTAAACGAAGAGAAAATATATCAGAAATACAGCAGAAAAAGCAACAGAACAATCTGCTTGCTCTGGATACAAACCGCATACAAATGGCCTTTTAATTAATCTTCATTGCGAACCTGAAATTGATGTTGATCATCTTCGATTACAACAAAAAGGTTAAAAGTAATGAAAGTCAAAGCAATTTGGAGTTCAGTTGTCAAAACTAAGATGACTGAAAAACTGTGTATAAATAGAAGATTTTCGTGACAATAAATAAAGGCAGGAGATTGTCAATCAATTACCTCTATTTCAGTTTTCAGTTTCTGAACTGAAATATTCGATCACCATTATTGTTTGAGGTTGCAGTCTAAAGGAATGGAAATAAGGATAGTGACATGAGGAGGAAGTTGGTAAGTGTTGGAACGTGGTATCATAAATGTAGCAACTGAGAAAATACCATATCATATGATCAGGGAAACTTGGAATTACTGTGTTCTTTTCTTGAATTTCATCATCCTTCATTTCATTCAATCCACTGATCACCTCTAAACTCCTACATCTCAGTTATCTCCATACAAAGTCTGTCAATTCTATTCAGTCTATCTATCAACCATCTGTTATTAAGATTGAAACACTAAATAAACTTATCAAACAAAACAAATGCCAATTGTAAACACATATGCTTTTAACATTCAGCGGAAGTTATTTCATTAATACAGTAAATCCAAATGAGAGTAATAGATAATAAAGAGATCAATAAATGTGATAAATCAAGTATACTGATTCTTTAGCATGTGCATATTATTATTATTTTGTTAAAAAGCAATAAAGTTTGATAAATGAACATGAAAACAAATAAAAGCATTCTAGTGGAACTATTTTTTTCTATCTACTATCATGGGTGTTTATAATCTTGTAGCAAGCTTAAAATAAGCGAATAACAGTAAGTACCAATGTCAACCAAAAAGGTTGTACCCAGTGTACAGCCTTTGACGATTAAGAGAAGGGAAGTAATAGAGATACTGGTATGAAAATTCCAAACACAGTGAAAGTTTTACCTTGAATGATAACTGAACCGTCTTTCAATCTGCTAATTCCTCAAATTATTTGTCAACTCTAATCAATTCGTTACAATACATCTACCACATGTAATCTGCCACACAGAAATAAAATCTTTAACAAAAACGAAGAGAAAATATATCAGAAATACAGCAGAAAAAGTAGCAGAACAATTGTTTCAATTCGAAACTACGAATCCAGATCAGGTTGCACCGAAGAATGGAAAAGTTAAGATTTTCAACCCGATGGATGGAAACTTCAGGAGATCTCGCATTTTTCGGTGGTTGAGGTCGATCAATTTGAACAGCGGTTTCGATGGGAGTTTCAGATGGAAATGAGCAAGATAGTTTAGGTCAGAAGAAGGCACAGATCGTGGTGGCCTGGAAGAATTCTGGGATCTGATGAATTGTCTGCTTCACATATCATGCCTCCTAGATCAGGAACTCCTGTTAAGCTTTTGGGCAGGGATGACGCTAGCGTGTAAGGTCCGAAATTGAGATGATGAAGAAATAGGGTTGAGGAATTGAGTCATAGAAGAGAAGGGAGCAATGAGTTGAGAACGTGGAAAATAAAGGCTTCAGTTGTAGAACTGTATTTGCAGGCGTGATCGGAAAACGTGGTAGTGAACCGATTGTGGAGCGGGTGGACAGTGGACAGACAAATATACCCTCATCCGTTATATAAGGAAGTTAAAACCTGGTGGAGATCGGAAAGGACATTTTTGAGAAGTCGAAAATGGCTTCACTTACTCAAGTATTCCCTTTATATATAAGATATATATATATATATATTTTCATTGACTGGTTTATTTCAAATAATTTATTTAGGTGATTAATTTGTTAAATTAAAT
Organism: Allium cepa; assembly: GCA_030765085.1. Classification (NCBI taxonomy): domain Eukaryota; kingdom Viridiplantae; phylum Streptophyta; class Magnoliopsida; order Asparagales; family Amaryllidaceae; genus Allium; species Allium cepa. Next base: position 448,388,186 of record CM060942.1, read on the forward strand.
TATTTGTTTAAAACCAAATTAATAGTTTAAATTAAACAAGTAAGCAGTAATTAACTGTTCGATCAGTTCAAATATTTATAAATTGTATAAACATTTATACAAGGTCAATAATCGTGGAATCAAATCGAGGATGAAGTGGATTTGCAAATTTATGGAGCAAAGATGAATAAATCTCACTCTTCTGGATTTTTTTTAAATTTAAAATGGTTAAATTTAAATAATTGGTTGAATGGTTGAATTGATTGGATATGCACTGATGATCTGGTGACTTTGGTTTTTGGTTGGTTCACGAGTTAATTGTTGCCTGACTCGAAGTATTCGGCTTTTAAATTGTTTTATACTTAAATTATGAATAAGAAAATGTTTTCATTTTAAAGTTAATCAGGGCTTAATGATTTGTGATTAATTAAATTAGCAGCGTAACTAAATATGGATAATAATTTAATTCAATTAATTAATGATTTGGGTTAATTAATTTAGTAATTAAGGGTTTGAATTAATTAATTAAGATTTAAGTTCATTTATTAAGTTTAATTAATTTAGGATATCAATGGATGGTTTGATAGGTAATTACTTAATGTAATTAATAAAATATGGTTACTTTTTGAAATTAATCAAGAGATTAATTAAGATAATTAATTAAGGAATAATTAATTTATTTTATGAAGTAAATAAAAAGGATAGTTAATTACTGTTTGAGATTAATCGAGAATGATTAATACTGTGGTTTAATTAAAGTAATTAATTTAGATTAGGATAAACTAAAATATAATTAGAAATTATTAATTTATAAAATTAATGATGTAATTAAAGATTGATCAATAAATCAATAATAAGTGACTTATGATAAATTAATTAACATAAGTAATTAAGGATTAATGTAATTAAAAAAGTTAATTAATTCACAAAGTAAATAAAAATTACTTATTAATTTTGGTTAAAACTAATTAATATTGTAAAGTTAATTAAAGTTAATTACTTGAATGTAATTGAAGGATAATTAATCCAGGGTGATTAATTAAGATGAATAATGAAGGGATGATTGATTAATTGATTTGAAATTAATTAATGTTGAATGAAGAAATTTAAGTGATTGAGGTTAGAAATTCAATTAGAATTAATTAAATTAATTTTGGTAGCGATCAAGTTTTGCTTATGGACGATTGAAAGGTATTGGATGCCTTGAATGAGACTCGAAGAGACCGGGGTCGAGTATTGGAAAACGTCCGAAACCACTTCGAATGTTTTTAGAATTATATGTGAAATCTATAGTCTGGAATGAAATGATTTAAGTGAATTGGACAATTTAATCTAAATTGTGGTAATTAGAAAATTGATGGTGAAATAAGTGATGTCTATAACAAATTGTGCATTTGTGAATTGGTATGAGTTACCCCGGGTTTATATAAGTTGTTTGCTTGGATATTCCATGTTAGTTGGGTTTGCTCACGCTGGTTTCCAGCCTGACCCTGGTGTTACTTGGATGTAATGCTCGGGTCAGACCGAGTATTACAGATTTTCAGGTAAGGACGTTCTGGAGCTCAAGAGGCGAGCTAGATGGCAAGAATGTATAGAGTGTTTTTTCTGTATATTATTGTTGTATATCTGTGACATGATAATTATGTATATTCAGTGACTGTATATATGGGTAACTCTGATGTATTATAAGTGTAATTGACAGATACAAAATGCTTTGTAAACTGTTATTTTTATTTATTATATTTTATCCACTGCGAATGTGAGATGTTGATGTTTCTGATCTTCTTCTTCTTCTATCTCTTTCTTCCTTTCATAACCATATGGAATTTTCAGGATCGGAAATTTCGACTCGTTACAGTTGGTATCGGAGTGAGGTTAAGCAAGAACCTTGGATCTGGTGGGGATTACTCCTTAATTAGAATCCGTAGTACTAGAGGATGAGTTGAGTATATATATTTATATGAGCGCGTGCTTTTTGTTTTCTCATATAAAGGTTTTAAATGATTTTATATAAAAATATATTTTGATATATAAAGCAACATTCCATTCTAATAAATATTTAGGAGATTGGTTGTTAAATTATTGGAATTAAATTAAGAATTAATATAATACAACCAAATTGGAATCTTGAATTGGGATTAAATTAAGTGGTAACAGAAATACAACCAAATTAAAATTAAATTGATTGAAAATGAAATTCTAGAATTTGAGCTCAGAAATTAAATTGTTTAAAAACTTTTAATAAAGGTTAATTTGGTTTAAAAAGTTAAACCAACCTTTGAGAATTTAACTCGAATTTATAAAATTCGAGATGATTTAAAATTGAGATTGGAATTGAATTAGTTCAAACTGAATTTGATTTAAATTAATTGGATTTGTGATTGAAGATGGATAAGTTTAAAATTTTAAATGGAAAATTTTAATTGGATTAACTTGAAAGGATATCGAAATTGAAATGAGTTCAATTGATATTAGTCCAAATTGATTGAAATAATTTGAAATTATAATTGAAGTTGAATATGTTTAAAATCAAATGGAATTTGATTTAAATTGGGAAAGAAATCAGGATTGATTCAACTTGAATTGGGATTAAATCAATTTCAATGAAAATTGAAGATTATTTAAATTGGAATTGAGTCAAATTTAAATGGAAGTGGAAAATTAAAAATTGAATTGATGAGAATGGAGATTTGAAAATTGAACAGATTTGACTCTATATTATTTTCAATATAGATTGTTTTAATATAAACTTAGTTTTCCAAGCTATTTAATAAGTACAACCTTTCTTTTTAAAGCCAAATTATTTTATATTTGTTTTACGATTATATTTGAAACCATTTAACAATTTTTCAACTGTTTTATAAACTAATTACCATTTTTCAACTATTTTACAAATTAATTACTATTTTACAACAATTTTGCAATTATCGAAAATTTTCATAATTATTTAACTATTTTCCAACTATTTTGCAATTAGTTAAATATTTTATAGCTATTTTAAAAACTAATAATTATTTTTAAACTACATATCTATTTTTTAAAATTTTCAAGCTAATTTCTAAATATAAACTGGTCGGAGTTCAAACTATTATTGATTAAATACCCAACCGAGATAAGGATTGAAGAGATAATTCAAATGAGAATTAAGGCAAATGTGATTAAGTGAATAAAGTTCAATGTGAGGATGAATAGAAAGGAAATTGATTTGGCTAATAATCAATGAAAAGAAATACATAGGATGTATGTATATTATTCTATTCGCATAGTGATTTGATCTTGATTCGAGCACAGAATTTCGAGATAGTTTATCGACCCGAGTTGGGATTTTTCACTCGATTTTCGACAGCGAATCACTCGATTTTCGACAGCGAACCTAGATATGGATTGTTGATTGGTTTCGGATATTCTCTATCATAATTAAAGCTATGCAAGGAGAACGACGGTTTCTGATCAAGAAACCATATCTGTGTCCGCACTAGGACGTCGGGTGGACGATACTAGTTGGGAAGTGAAATTGTATGATCGAGTGAGCGAGCAGATTGGTATAGCGTATGGATGATAAGTGTACATCGTACGGATTTGAATGAAATTGATATTGAAAAGAGTAATCAAAATTTGAATATTTGATTTTGAATAAACAAAGTTATATATCTTTGTTATATAAAATAAATCTCCCCTTATTGAATCTATTGCCGGAAGAATAGGATTTTGAAGGAGTTTTGAAGTATGAAAGGAATTTTATACAAGATTGAAATGATCCAAAAAAATTTAAATTTTTATATATCTGTCTATATATATAAATGATCTTATGAGGATTTTGGAAAAAGGTTTTGGGAACCTTTGGATTTGGAAAGGCTTTTGATTTTTGGGTAAAATCAATATAGAAATTTGGAAAGCCTAGTTTGAGAACTATCAATTTTGGGATAATCGATTTTGTGTAAAGGAGCTGTGTATGAGATCATACTAGGTGTATGATTTGAAAGATACTATGTGTGTATAGTATAAAGTGTTTTGATGATGGCTGTGGGGAAAAAGGCGCTCCCTTGAAATGAACTTCTCAGGAGTGCCACCAGATGGTGTTGCCTTGAGCCCCAAGAGGGGTTCTAAAGTTGATCATGTGAGGATTCCGGACAAAACTAGTTCTTGAGGATTATGAGTAGTGTGTACCATAGCGAAAGTCGTGTGTGCTGCTGAGAGCCAACGGTCTACGTCTGATTTTACATCGGTATACTGTGACCTATGGTAACATAGCGAAAGTCGTGTGTGCCGCTGAAATCCAACAGTCGGTGTTTGATTTTATATCGGTAGACTGCGACCTATATAGGAGTGAAGAAGTTTCCTTTTTGACAGCGGCACTGATGCCTACAGTTACATGGACTTTTGCTGCGATGGCAACGTAACCCTGGAATGTAACTGCGATCTGTTGTGGGTTCCATGGCGTAATCGAGGGGCGTGGAGTGCCTACAGTTACATGGACTTTTGCTGCGATGACAACGTAACCCAGGATGTAACTGCGACCATGGATGAGGGTGATGATTTCGAGAGCATTCTCACAAAGATATTTTCTCTATTTTCAAAAACTGTTTTCTATGTTTTCAATAAAATTATTTTCCAAGTATTTTCACTTGATGTTGAAACGGGCTTACCAAGTACTTATAGATTTTCAATCCTACGCCTAATCAATGTATGATCAAATTTATGTGAGAACAAGGACGGACTGTCTGAGACATCGAGTTATAAGAAGTATTTTTTTAAAAAGATATTTTAATAGTATTATGTGAATTTAAAAGAATTTCTAAAATTTTAAAATAAAAATGTTGGAATTTTGGGAAATGAAAGAAATCCAAACTGGAATTATGAAAAACTGTTAGTAAATCTTGTAACTTTAGGCTTCCAATTAATAAACTGAAAATAAATACTCCACTATCGTATGATAATTTTGTTGTTTCTTATAACTCTGAATTTGATAAAATGGAGCTTGGTTAACAAAAATTTGAATTTTGTCAAGAAAAAGCTACATGAATAAACCTTAAATCTAAACAAAAAACATCCAGAGCTAACTTGGTTAAGAAAATAAAACGCTGTTTTGATATATAAATACCATATGCGCAACTGATATAACTGGGTGATAACTTTCTCAGTGAAACCTAACAACAATACATGAGATAGGCAATTTACTCATTCTATTGATTGCCTCCTCAGCTAGAAGCTCTGCTGCCTTTTGAGGATTTTCAGTGTGATATACTAAATCCACAGCTTCTGAAATACCCATCACCTAAAAAAATTAAGAAAACAATGCTTTATCAGAGGGGGGCTTTAAGTATAAATACTTCAGAATATAGATTGAATATTATGATAGTTACCTCCCAGACTCCATTGCTTGCTAATATGATGAACTCTGTCTTTGTGTCCACCTTTTTCAGCATGGCTTTGGCCCTTGAACTTTTATAACGATTGTCATCTTCGTTGATGGAAAGGCATTTCATATTCCAAATGCCTAAAGCAATTTTATAAGTATTATAATAAGGATGAAATGAAGAACATAATTAAGCTGATTAGATCAAAAATGGGTGTGCTGAATTTATTTTATAATGAATGTGCAAATACTAAATAATCATTCATTTCACATCATAATTGGATGCACTGATATGATACAAGTGGCACTAGAATATACCTAAATTCAAGGGTATTTCACATATTTGGAAGAAAAATTGGAACAAAACCATAGTAGAAGATTTGATGTATGTTTATTCAAAAAAAATATTTTTAATTCAGGAAAACTTAATAAAGTAATTTTTTGTAATAAAATCGAATATTGATTTAAAAGTTGGAAGTAAGCTAATTAGCTAAATAATTATTTGATAGAGTATGTTAAGAAAATTTAACTCGGTTAGACAAATGGATTGTAAGTTAATAATGGAATCAAATAATAAAGGGATGAAGTCTGATTGAATATAAACTAAATCAAAGTTGTAATTGGAATTTAATTATCAGAATGAACTTGAGTTATGAGGCATATTAATTTGAAGTAAAATTACTTAAGTCAATAAAAGCTTGGTTTCGAGTAGAATGGAAGACCCTTAAATAAAATTTGGGTTGAATTTATTTGGGGAAAAGGATACTAATATAAGCATCGAATATTGTAAAGCTCAATGAAATAGTTTTAAATGAATCCAGTGCAGAGATAAAATGAAATGCAATGAATGGTTGGTAAATAAATTAGAAATGAAATGGAATTAATTACAGAATGAGTTGAAATTAATTTGAAGCAGTTATAGACTAAAAATAAATACTCTGTTAAGCGAATATTGTCAAATTTGCATAGAATGAATTGTCATTCGACGTAAATGAAAGAAATTAAAATTCTATGGGTTGAGAGAAGTTAAATAACTTGAGTTTGAAATCAATTGAATTGAATATGAGCTTGTTTGGATTAAAATAAATTGAATGTAAGAAATTGAGTTGTAAGCCGTTAAAATTGAATGAAATGGCATATGAATTGGTTGGAAGCAATTGAATTAACTTTTAAATCATATAAATAGCTTATGGAAAATGTTTGGTGCTTGTTGCTTATGAAATGCATGTGTTTAGCTATTGAAAGTAAGTGAAATGCTAATAAATTTTCTGTATATGGCACTTACATATTTAAATCGAGTAAGTACAGGTACCTGAAGGCTGTTTGACTGGCTTTGGTTGCACTAATTGCTAAAATAAATAAGCCGATTGCTTAAAATGCTAAATAAAGGTACGCTACGCAATAAAAATAGGAAATATGAACTGTTTTTATTTTTTCGATCATGTGGGTCGATGTATATATATTTATATCTCTTGTCAAATTGCAATAGCTCCTCCGTGCAAAGGAGACTCTGCCAAAAAAATTTGGAAATTTTGGGAGTTATAAATTTTTTGAAAGGTTTTGGGAAAAAATTTGTAAGCGACAGACAATTTCAAATTGGAAATTGAAATAAATTAGTAAATGAAACTAATTTAAGATAATGATATGAATCAGTTATTATGAATGATAAAATTCAATATTCAGAGTTGAAGATAAATTTAATTCATATGGAAATGGGAAAAACTAATTCGAATAGAAGTAGATATGAAAACTTCTGCAAGGAAATGCATAAAATGATTTGAAAGGTTACGATTGGATATTATTGATGAGTAAGATATGCAGGTATTATAAAGGGAAAAGAAAATTGGATTTGATTTCAGGAGATAATGTGAATTATCGAACTAAAAGGTATGTATTTAAATTTCTGTATGAAATTGGATTGGGTTTTTGATCTAGCCACTTGGCTTTTTGTTTTCTTTTGAAATTTGGGAGCCCGTAGAGGCATTTTATAGTTGTACCAAGCTAGCCACGCAAAGGAGACGCTGACAAAAAATTTCAAAAATTTAGAGAGTTAGAATTTTTTTGGGAAAGTTGTGATAATTTAAATTTGAATTTTAAATTTAAATTTGAATAAGTGGAGTAAATAATGTTGTTGGAAACTATAGAGGTTTTGGGAAGTTGGCTGAAGTGATAGTGGGTCTTTAATAAAAGATAGGTTATAACAAGTTGATAAAATGTTTAGTTTTGGGAAAATAGTAAACGGGTATTGGACCATTCTTCCTAACTAGTAATTTCGGGGACGAAATTCTTTTAAGAGGGGAGTGATGTGACGACCCAGAATTTTAGATATTTTAGATTGGAATATTTAATTGGTTTTAAATATTTAAAAGTTAATTTTTTTATTTGAATTCAATTTTCACAATTTATTTGATAAGTAAATTATTGAATTAAATAATTTGAAGTTGGGTAAAATGTTGAATCGGGAGTTTTAAGACTATTAAAAATAGTTTGAAGGCTTATAAAATTTATAATGATGATACTGAAGATAAAAGAATGGTTGAAGTTTAATTTAAAGGTGATTTGTTCAGTTTTGAAATTATATCGTTTAAATCGATATTTAATAATAGCCTTCCGAGGCACAGTCTTGGAATTCGATGAAACCAGTTCCGTTGGATCCATAATAGTTAGTTATTATCGGATTTCCAATTTCACGGCGGTTGGATTTACCGTTTGCTCGTATGGGTAAGAAACGCGTTGAAATTAAAACCGATAATTTAATATTTTAAATCGATTTAAAAAGCTAACTTCCACATACGATCAAATTAGCCTCCGAAACATATTTCATTGTGTTCAGAACGTGGGTAAAACCTTATAATCGCCTAGCGGTACGCCTCGATGGGGGTTCGAAGTTTTGAGCTGGGTAAAGTGAGATATTTATAATTAAATAATATTTTAATCTGTTAAAACAAGACCTTGCCTTCTCCAATACGCCATTCCCTAAACTTTATATCACGTCTGCCTATTCTTCCTCTTATTGAAATCAAAACAAAATCATTCGTTCTAACAAAAAAAGAGGGATTTTGAGCTCAGGCCGATTTGGATAAATGGGGGAAGGGCTCGGCATCGCGAGTTCGGTTTGAACTCGAGCTCGAGGCAATGACGCTCGCAATTTTGAAGTCGTTAGGGTTCGTGGCGACGAGGCTCGTACTCGCACGTGCTTCAATGGTGACGAGTTTGGCGTTCGACGACGAGGGTTGGGCTCATGGCTTTGGGATGACGAATGCGAGCGCGACTGGGTGGTCGCGACTGGAGTTTTTGTGGGTTTAGGGTTTGCGTGATGGAACTCGGCGATGTTGGTTGGGTAGTTGGCGGCGATACTCGACGACAAGTTGAGTTTATGTTTTCTTTTTCTCTACCCTATTTTAATTTAACCCAATTACTATATATGCAGAACTTTATAAAAAACACAGTAATACACTGCAGCAAAGTATATATATACACAGTTTACATAATTCGGAATTTAATAATATATATATATATATGGGTATGCAGTAAAGCAGAAAAGCTTATATAAGATTTGAAAAAAAAAGGTTTTTAAAATATTGAAAGTTATATAAAAATCAGATTTTTAACCCTTATAGATTATTTTTATAGGTGTAGTTTCAAAGAATATATATATATATATATATATATATATATATATATATATATATTCATTGACCGGTTTATTTCAAATAATTTATTTAGGTGATTAATTTGTTAAATTAAATTATTTGTTTAAAACCAAATTAATAGTTTAAATTAAACAAGTAAGTAGTAATTAACTGTTCGATCAATTCAAATATTTATAAATTGTTTAAATATTTATCCAAGGTCAATAATCGTGGAATCAAATCGAGGATGAAGAGGAGTTGCAAATTTATGGGGCAAAGGTGAGTGAGTCTCACTCTTTTGGATTTTTTTTTAAAATTTAAAATGGTTAAATTTAAATAATTGGTTGAATTGATTGGATGTGCACTAATGATCTGGTGACTTTGGTTTTGGTTAGTTCACGAGTTAATTGTTGCCTGACTCGAAGTATTCGGGTATTAAATTGTTTTAAACTTAAATTATGAATAAGAGAATGTTTTCCTTTTAAAGTTAATAAGGGCTTAATGATTTGTGATTCATTAAATTAGTAGGGTAACTAAATATGGATAATAATTTAATTCAATTAATTAACGATTTGGGTTAATTAATTTTGTAATTAAGGGTTTGAATTAATTAATTAAGATTTAATTTAATTTATTAAGTTTAATTAATTTAGGATAATCAATGGATGGTTTGATAGGCAATTATTTAATGTAATTAATAAAATATGGTTACTTTGTGAAATTAATCAAGAGATTAATTAAGATAATTAATTGAGGAATAATTAATTTATTTAATGAAGTAAATAAAAAAGATAGTTAATTACAGTTTGAGATTAATCGAGAATGATTAATACTATGATTTAATTAAAGTATTAATTTAGATTAGGATAAATTAAAATATAATTAGAAATTATTAATTTATAAAATTAATGATGTAATTAAAGATTGATCAATAAATTAATAATAAGTGACTTATGAGAAACTAATTAATATAAGTAATTAAGGATTAATGTAATTAAAAAATTTAATTAATTCATAAAGTAATTAAAGATTACTTATTAATTTTGGTTAAGACTAATTAATATTGTGAAGTTAATTAAAGTTAATTACCTGAATGTAATTATAGGATAATTAATCCAGGGTGATTAACTAAGATGAATAATGAAGGGATGATTGATTAATTGATTTGAAATTAATTAATGTTGAATGAAGAAATCTAAGTGATTGAGGTTAGAAATTCAATTAGAATTAATTAAATTAATTTTGGTAGCGATCAAGTTTTTCTTATGGACGATTGAATGGTATTGGATGCCTTGAATGAGACTCGAAGAGACTGGGTCGGGTATTGGAAAACGCCCGAAACCACTTCGAATTTTTTTAGATTGATAAGTGAAATCTATAGGCTGGAATGAAATGATTTAAGTGAATTGGACTATTTAATCTAAATTTTGGTAATTAGAAAATTGATGGTGAAATAAGTGATGTCTATAGCAAATTATGGATTTGTGAATTGATATGAGTTACCCCGGGTTTATATAAGTTGTTTGCTTGGATATTCCATGTTAGTTGGGTTTACTCATGCTGGTTTCCAGCTTGTCCTGGGTGTTACTTGGATGTAATGCTCGGGTCAGACCGAGTATTACAGATTTTTAGGTAAGGACGTTCTGGAGTTCAAGAGACGAGCTGGATAGCAAGAATGTATAGAGTGTTTCCGCTGTATTTTATTGCTGTATATCTGTGACATGATAATTGTGTATATTCGGTGACTGTATGTATGGGTAACTCTGATGTATTATAAATGTAATTGACAGATACAGAATGCTTTGTAAACTGTTATTTTTATTTATTATTATATTTTATCCGCTGCGAATGTGAGATGTTGATGTTTCTGACCTTCTTCTTCTTCTTCTATCTCTTTATTCTTTTCATAACTATCTGGAATTTTTTGGACCAGAAATTCGGGTTGTTGCAAAAACTCAAATTAGAGAATCCAATTCTCGATTAAAAGACTATTGGCTCATGATTCATGACCTCTCAGTCTCTTATTTGAGATTCGTGTTTATACTATGAGAATAATTTAAAGACATACGCAAAAGGCTATAGTATGAAAAGATTCTTTTATGACCAAACACTTTCTTAGAAAAATAATCCTTCGATATACTAGAAGGGATCATCTACAAAAATTATTTGATATTCAAAAGGATGTCGGTAATCATTTTAATTGGTCAAAAATAATTTTCATATACAAGTTTTAGCCTATAGCCAATCCATAACACCTCCTAAAAGGAGGGGGGTCCTGTACCCACCATTTTAACCTACGGCCTATCCGTAGCACCTCCTAAAAAGGAGGGACAAAAGCCTACGACCAATTCGTAGCACCTCCTAAGACTAAGGGACAAAAGCCCACAGCAGTCCGTAGCACCTCCTAGAGGGAGGGTCAAAACCCCTAATGTCCAAATCACCTCTGTAACCACCCACCTTTTTGGACAGTTTAGATCAACAATAAACCACACATGTCAACTCAAAGCATTCAGAAGGGAGGATTGTTAATGGGGTAAACAAGAAAATAAGAGAAAAGAAAGAAGAAAACAAACACAGAATCTCACAGCGGAACGATAAAATATAATAATCAAATAAACAGTTCATGAAGCTGTTTAGATAATACATCTGATTATAATCTATACACATTTATCAGAGTTATATATACATCAGGGGTAATAAATAAAGCAGCGGACAACATGATGCAGGAATGATAATAGTAATAATATACCAAATCCTTGTCTTCATCCTCTAGAATGAATCTTTAGTAAATTGAAAAACTTAGGGCTGACCCGAGCGTAATGAAAAGACAAAACACTCGACTCAGGACTAAAATATCCTTATGTAAGTCAAATCGATATCGTATATAACATGAGTGTAACGGCTTCAAAGATGTTTACGGGATTTCACATCTTCTATCCAGTGTATAATGTGCGTACAATAACTCAAGAGGTGTTATGGGATTTACCATCTCCTGAGGATCCGTCAAAATATTTATATGTAGTAGAATACGCTATATATAATGTCTAATCAGTAAAATAAATATTAAAATAGCGTTAAGGCTTTACATTGATCTCCCTTAACGCGTTTTTAAACATTGTCGTATAGTTTGCATATAAAACACCAGTTAAACGGTCGGTGGATAGGGATGCGCCGTGATACGTCAACACTAAACCAAAATCGTATGGGTCTCCTTTAGGGATAAAAGTATGACAAGACACTTGAGGAAATGTCCAATGTAGTATACTACCAGTTTACCCCTTCCCGGCTGGTGGTCACGCATCATAGCCATGATCGCCCACCGCATCCAACACTCCCATAATTCGAAGGGTGCGCACCAATTAATCACAATGTAAATGATGGTAATTCGAAGAAGTGCATTCACTCGGGATAGCCAACCTACTTGGCCAGTACAACTTCTTTTTTAATCATTTCAAATTGGCACAAGTGCTAGGCTAATCCATGGTCGTTCTCTTTCTTCAAATCCAACAAATGATGCCAAATCCAACCACTTCGTTCTGGAGTCTCTTCCACGTACACAGTTGTTAAAGTGGTTCCAGCATCGACAGAGAGTATGCCCATATCCAACCCCGGTCTCCTCAACAACCAAACGTCGTTTTACACACCGGTTGGTACTTTTACATTTCAAAAATAGTTCATACTTGATAACAAGATGTCATATTCGCTTCAACATCAAATCCATTTCGAAATCATCATATTTACTCAAAATATACTAACTTAGTTCGAAATCATTCTCGCCTCAATATTCCGATTTCGCTTTTAAAATCGTTTCGATTTCCAATTTGGGTTATAACTTCAATTAACCAAATTCTTTTTTAGATCCAAGATTTAAAAATAAACAATAAACTCCTGAAAAGTATGAATTTTTTTTGGAAAACAGTTTGAATAGTTAATATAGTTTAAATAATTAAAATAGTTAATAATAGTTTAAATTGTTAAAATAGTTTAAATAGTTAAATTAATTTAATATAAAATAGTTTAAGTATTAAAATGGTTTATATAGAAAAATAATTTGTATATTTAAGAAGATAGCCTTTAAATAATTTTATATTAAATTATTTATTTGATAATAGTTTCAAAGTCAAACCGGTCCAAATCCAACTTCCCAATTCAAATTAGTTCCAATGTCCGTTCAATTGATTCAATTTCGATTTCAATTCAAATTAATGTCAACTTCGAATTAAAATAATTCAATTCCACTTTCAAATCTAATTAATTCAATTTCAATTTATCGGTTTTGAGCTCGATTTTCAAAATATCGATTTAAACATTTAAATCAAATTATCCTCCAATATTCGGTTTAAAATCCCAATCTTCACATATAATTCAATTCCGAGCTCAATTTCAAAATATCTGTTATACCACTTTTACTTAGCAATATTCAAAGTCCAAATAAAAATCTAATCTTTTAAAAGCAAGTTGATTTCAAAAATTCAAATTTTATTTTGATATAACTTCAAAATCTCAACTTCGATCATTTAAAACAATTTCAATTACCAAATTTAAATTCAACATTAAGAACTCAGGTTCGAAAAATAATTTGATTTCTATAAATTTGATTTACCATTTAAATAATTCAAATCAAAATTTCTAAAATCATTCAATTTAACCAATCCGGTGTCCATATATAATTTTCAATCCTACGGCCAAGTGATCGGTTACATAAATTTTAATTCCAGATATGGATATATTTCATTTCAATCCAAATCATGGTGTCATAGTTTATATCATTTCAACCTATTTCTTAATTTAATTGAGATAGTTAAATTTACAGTTTATATATTGTAAGTAATCTACAGGGTGATAACATGATATATATATATATATATATATGTATGTATATATAAACATCCAAATATCAATCAATTGACATCCATCACAATCAATCATCCAAACGGTCAATATAATTCATATCAGTTTCATAGTTGTTAATCAGGTAATTTACTGGCAATTAAATTCTAATTTCAATTTGACCGTCAATTTAATTTTTAATAGTTAATTCAATAACAATCTAGATGACAATTTAATTTATCACACAATGATAAAATTTATATCACTTCATAATATCCAATTTAACTAGCATAAAATATTCTAGTACGTTGTGAGTGTCATAAAACACTCACCTTGTTTTTCAATTTTAAATCAAATCAAACGACGTTCGATTTGACCTCAAATGTACTAGTTCCAAACGACTCCAGATCTGTTCCAAAACGTAATGCTCGACACCATGATCCTGTCGTTGCCTGTTTCATCCAATTCCGACCTCGTAGAAATAGTTATACAATTTCAAAGATTGATCGAATTTAATTTAAATAATTTACAAACTTTTTATTTATAATTTAACCAACAATAGATCAGGGCCGATCATTCCAGATCTGCAAACCCGGGCCATGCATAAGCTTATTCCACTTTGTTTGTATGCATTATAAGAGAAACAAACCCAAGTCGACCACTCTAAATCGCAAACCGCTTCCACCTTAGACCACCAGACGATGATCGGCGACCCTTGTATCGAAGCTCTACACCCACTCCACCTTCGGCTAGCTGCTGAGCAAACTCGGCTGCACCTATTTCTTGAAAAACAAGAATGAACGCTGCATACACACGAGCCAATAACAGCGACAAGGATGTGTTTCAGGTTATCATCTCCATATGGATTTGTAGAGCTCGACTAGCTCTACAACTTCTATATTGAACTCTGAGCATGAAAGAGCATGGATTGAGAGGATTTGAGGGAGAAAGCATGATAATATCGGCCATTAAAATGACAAGGCCGCCCGGCCAAAGGCTAGGGTTTGGAGAGGAATACGCGTATTTATAAGCACACACACATCATTTTATTATTATTTTCACCTTTTCCCGGAAAAAATCCAAACGAAGCGTACTGCCTGACGTTTGTAATGTTTTACCCCCATTCTGAACACAAAGGAATGTGTTTCGGGGTCTAATTCGAATGTATGTGGAAGATGGCTTTTTGAATCGATTTAAAATATTAAATTTTCAATATAAAATTCAATGCGTTAATATCTCGTACGATCAAACAGTATCTCCAAACACTACGAAATTTGAAATTCGATAATAATACACAATTTCGGATCCAATGGAACTTATTTCATTAGAATCCGAGACTGTACCCCGGAAGGCTATTTTTAATGTCTCGATTATATTATAAAATTTCCAATTTCTAATAATTAATTTTTAAATCCAATTTTAAATGTTAACAATCTTCATTATTGTTTAAATAAAAATTAAATCAACTTCCAACATCAATTTCAATCATATTAAATCAGGGTTCAATAATTCAAATAATTTCCAATATTAATTTAAACAATTTAACTGCTCAACATTCATCAAATTCCTGTATTGAATTTTAAATGAATTTTCGTTATCAATCAATTACTATATTTACATTTAATAAATTTAACATTGTTATCTAATCCTACTATTGACCATAAACTCATTTGATACATAGCATGTATTTTCAATGCTCGTTATTATTTAAATCTCCAGAATTTGTTTATTTCAAAATCTTATCCAAGTTCATATTCGATAACTTACATTCGAAATCATTGAAATTTTTATTTTTAACCATTTCTATTCAATAATTACATTAAATTTAATAATTTAAAATAGCTAAAAATATGAGTCATTATAATCTACCCCGCTCAAAACTTTTCGTCCTCGAAAAGGCGTTAAGTAAAGAATTTAACATTTGATATATTTTATTCAAAATAATCAACTTATCAAATAATAAGATTTCATTTATAAACCATTACCATATTTATACTACGCTACTCTAATCGGCTTACGGAATTTATAAGTTGGTTATCCAACAAGTTATATATATTTTAAAACTTCAAAAAATTTCTAACACCCGAATTTACGAAAATTTTTGGCAGAGTCTCCTTTGCGCGGCTCAATCGGCACAACTACAAAATCCGCTACGGGCTGCAAACCAACAAAGGAAATCAAAAGCCAAGTGGCTCGGTCAAAACAATCACCAATCACAAAATAAACACGTACCTTTTGTCGGGCTATCCAAATTTCTTGATTTTAAATACCTGCATCTTAATTCCCAATGATATCCAATCATATAGTTTAAAATCGTTTTATATTTTGCATTTTTATTTTCCAATGTTTGTTATACTTAAACCCGTACGATGTACATAAATTATCCATACGCAGTATCAAATTTGATCGCTCACTCGATCACACAATTTCACTTCCGAGCTAGTACCGCTCACATGACTCTCTAGTGCGGACTCAGATTTGGTTCCTTGATCAGAAAACGCTATTCTCCCTGCATAGCCATATACTATGATAGAGAATTCCAAAATCAATCAAAAATCCATATCTAGGATTGCCGTCGAGAATCAACTGAGAAATTCTAACTCGGATCGATATAAATTATATCGAAATTCTGTGTTCGAATCTGAATCAAATCGTTATGTGAATTAAATAATATACTTACAACTTATATATGTAGGATCGATTTCACCCTAGAGGGGGTTGAATAGGGTGATACTGTTAATTATAAAAATTATTGCAGAAGCTTATAAAATTATTTCAACATGGATAGCAGCACAGATAATAGCAGAATAATAAATGCAGAAATATAATAACACAGAATTTACCCAGCTTCGAAAAATCCCTACCTAGGTGTTGCCCCCAAGTTTTCTACTAGCAATTAAGTAGTCACACGCTTACACACTTAAACTCGCGAAACCCGCTACTGACTAACCTAATTCTATGCTCAAAACCCGCCACAACTCAGCCACTGAGTTGTGAATTCTCAAACTACGCCACGTAGTTTGTCCCCTAGTCACACGACTAGAATTACACGATTACAAATTTAAAAAACAATTTAAAAAACAAACTAACCCTAATTTAACTAGAGCCTTGTATAATTAATAGCCAAACTGAATAAACCAAGCCGGCCCAAAGTGAGATAAGAGCGAATTCCCCTTTCTTTTATTTCTTCGCCGACTCCTCTTAGTAAAATGGATGCTTGTTCTCGTTCCACTTTTGTAACGATCCCGAATTTTAATTTATGTTAAATTGATAATTAAATTCATTTTTGATTTAAAACTGTGAAAGTAAATGATAGGTTGATTTGATTTTCTCTAGATTTAAATAAAAAATAAATATCTCAAATAAGTTTATAGTTATATAAAAGATAAATTACAAAATATAAAGTAAAACATATTAGATAAATTCTAACATCTCGTTTAATATAGAACTTCATCCATATTTCAAAGTAATAAGTATAAAATCAAAATGAACAAGTAGATGTAATAGCTTGCAAAACAAACCAGGTACACTTAAACATTAAAACAAAAAAAGTATGAACAAACAAAACAAAGTAAAATAACAAACAAAAAATATATACACATGAGTGAAGCTTGCAAAAGAAGAAACAAATAAATATGTATTTTGTACAATACAATTAATGCAAGCATACAAAACAAGATGTATAGCCACCAAAACAATATTATCAGCCGAAATGAGATATCATCAGCCACCATAAAATAAAATAAGAAAAAAAGTATATAAACAAACAAAGACAAAGAAAATAAAGCAGACCATAATGCATTATCATTTCATCCTAAATAAAAAGATACAAAAATTAAGTACAAACAAATAACAAGACACAATGTAAAATTATGAAACAAAAGAAATACATGCTCAAGTATTAAAATAAGAAATAAAATACATTTAAGAATGTATAGTGTGAAACAAACAAACAAAACTTTATAGTAAAGTATAAACTTGTAAAAGCAAGACAAAGCTGCAGCCACGATTGCATAATAAATGCAGCCACCATCCAATCTAAAGTAATCAACAAGTATGGCATATAGAGTACTTAGCAAATTAATGCAAAGTGTATCTTCAGCCACCAAGAAAAATATAAGTATGTGCATTTGTAAAATAAAGATATATACATATCTATTAGCTTGCAAATTAAGACAACAACAATTAATGCGAACATTTCAGCCACCATTTTAAAGTAAAACAAGTAAACATGTATAAAGAAGCTTGCTTGAGAAGATGAATAACAATAAATGCAAACATCTTAGCCGAAAAGTGATATGCATGAAACAAGACAAATACAATTAATATTTGAATCTCAACACAAAGGAATTTCATTTCAGCCGAAATAAAAGAAATCACCTCAGCCACCAAACAAAATATCTTTGATCTTGATTGTACAAAACAACATCATATCATTTGTACAAATTATTTTCACCTGTAAGCTTCTATATACCAACCTGTAAACATTATTTCATATATCAACTTCATCTCATTTTGTTCCATTCAAACAAAACTAAGCAAACTGAAGTGAATGTCATCTTAAACTTAGACAAACTTTAGTTAAAAGCATCAGACAAATCAAAACAAACCAGATTTATCAAAGAAGCAAGAAGAAGATCTTTAGCAAGCATTTTCACAAAGGCCTGGTTCAAAAACAAGTTCTGTTCTTCTTTGTTCTTTCTGGAAAATCATGTGAGTAAACAACTTGGATTAATTTTAATCACTATATGATTCAGGTTAAATATGGATGTTGGGATATCTTCTTAGCTTAAAACACTGGGTGTATGTATTCGAATCTGACAGAACTGAGATGTTCTTCTCAGTTTATAGTTAGGATGAAACCCAATTGAAAACAATTCGATCTCTCCATTTCTACTCATTTTCAAGCTTTGATGTTTAAAGCAAAAAGGTGTATTTAAGTAAGAACTTTATTCTAAAAATAATCTCACGAAGTAAAAACGTATGCAGGAAGAAAAATTTAAATTTTTACAGAGGATACTCAAAATTTTGAAATTTTCAAATTTAATAAAATCTTGATTCAAATATATAGCTTGAATCCTTGCTTGAAGTCATGATTTTTAAAGTGAATTTGGTGATTTTTAAGCAAGGGGTTTAAGAGCAGTTTGATTTTGCTTGAAAATTGAACTTCGATCAAACCACGGTGGTCCATCGAGTCATGTTGCTTGGGGATTTGCACGGGGATGGAGAAGCCTACGAGGGTCCTGGGAAAAATAGTTGGAGGTGATGAAAGTGACGGTTGCGTCGGCGGCGATGTTTTCTTTTCTATAGACCTAGTTTTGAGGTGCTTGTTTTTTTTTCGTTCGTACGATGTCATCGTTTGATCGAGTGTCAAGTGCTGCTGGGGTTTGATATAGGGGAGGTGGACGAGGCTACGGCCAAAGGCGCTGGCGGTCTGGTGGACGAGGCTACGGCCAGAGGCGCTGGCGGTCTGGTGGCCGAGGCGATGGGAACGTCGCGTTGACAGGTTTGAGGAATGTTGGGTTCGCGTGTTCCAGGTTTTCAAGCTCGAACTCGAATTTGAATCTCGAGATGATGAAGTGATTCGAATAATCGGAATACGTTCTGGAGTTGATGGTCGATGTGCTCGAAGTCGTGACGATGGCCGGCGTCGGTCGGTGCTACTGTGCACGTGTACGATGTTGTGTTGCTTGAGTATTTGTTTGCCTGGGAAGCACAGAGGAGATTCACGCGAGTGACTCGAGAAGTTCAAGTGGTATACTCGAAGTTTTTGGGGGTGGAACTCGAAGCAAGGAAGAGGGGTCTCGAGTCAAAAGTTTGGTTCCAAGTTTTACCTGAACCTATCTTCCAGGAATTCAAAACAAAAAAAATTTAAATTTTAAAACAAGGTTTTAAAACTGAGCTTTAAATCAAAATGTGAATAAAATTCAAGTTTGAATTGAAATTTAGTTTGTAAATAAAATAAAGTTTTAAATTCAATTTGGTCTAATAATTTCAACGTAATTAAGTGTATTAAAGAAGTTTGAATTCAAAAAAGAAAATAGAATTGAATTGTAAATGAAAATTTAAAACAAGTTGAAGATTTAAAGGCTTAAACCTGAAATAAATTTTTAAATCAGATTTTTAATTTTAAAATAAATTTTAATTTATAACTTAAATGTTTAAAATAAATAAATAAAACAAATTACTAAAGTTAAAAAGAGGAAAGGAAAATTTATTTTTAACTCTTGAAGAATTTCCTTTAAAATAAATTGTTTTTTTTTACATGTAAATTTTAAAATGTTAAAAATTCTATTTTAAACTTATTTAAAAATAAATAAGAATTGATTTCAGTCTTGAATTTAAAATAGAATTGGAAAAGGGAATTTGAAAACAATAAATTTGATTGATTTATTTAATAATAATTATTTGTGGAATTATGAAGTGTAATTACTTAATGACGGTAATTAAAAAATTAATTATTAAATATAATTAAGTGAGTTAATTGGACTTGTTTAGGTTTATCACTTCAGTTCACTAATTTAGAATAACCACCTGAAAATTTTAGAAATTATAATTACTTAGAAAAGTAATTAATTGATAATTACCGAATGTAGTTAATAAATGCTAATCAGCAATTTGGGTATAATTATTTGTTAAGGGGTTAGTTTAATTTATTAATTAGAGAAGTAATTAATAATTGTGATTAATTAAGATAAATCAAATAATTAAAGGTTAAATTGATTCATTAATTAAGATTGATTAGTCCATAATTAAAAGTGAAATAATAAATGATAAAAGGGGATTTTATTCTTAATAAATTGTAATTAACTTATGATACTTAACCCAGATTTATAATTAATACCGTTGATTCAAATTTATCAGTCAACTAATGAATTTTACTTGTCAATGGTTGAACTTGACTGAATAATTAATTTGTCTGATATCCTTGATATGGATGCTTTGTGATATATCCTAATTTGTGTTATGATGTGAGATGTAATTTATTTATCTGAGATAAATGTAATTATTATCTATGATATATATATCTGTGTTCTGTGAATTAAAGATAAGCGTTATGGTTTATATCGCTTATCAAATATAAGCGTTATAGTTTATACCACTTATCAACTATATTTCTGTGTTTAATCTGTGATGATTGAATGATGTTGCACTATTGTGTTAAACCCCTGGACCACACCATACACACACAAATGTGGATTTCACGAGGAAATCGATTAAGTCACAGCTTTGTATCAAATTTAGAAATTGAATTCTTGAATCCAAAATAGTTTTGAATTTTAAATTGAGAACTTTTGAAATGAATTTCAAAATAAAAGTTATTTTTTTAATAACTTAATATAACTCGAAATTTTAAATGATTTGAATTCAATGACTTGGAATTTTGGTTTAAAACACTATACAGGTTATAAAGATGTTTATATGGAATTTTAACCATTTAAATAGTGTGGTTTTGGAAATGTAAATTTAAATTAAAGTTCTTTACTTGAATGGCCTTAAATTGTAATCAGTTTTTCCTAAAACGAAAACTATTGGTCTCCAAATAATTAAGCTTCCATATAAGGAATGAATTCTTGATTTGTGTTAAAAACGATTTCAATTTTGAAATGGACATGTAAATAGTTGGAAGACTATAAAAATTTATCTTTGTAAAGATGGTTGAACCTTGTTTGAAATCGAAGAGAATTTTAAATGGTGAATCCTTTATATTATAAAGGATTTAAATTGTAAATGGTTTTGAAAGCTTTGATTTAAAGATTGGATGAGTTAGTCCAATTTTGAAAAGAAATCATTTTGAAAGCTGTGTAAATGAATCTTTGTGAAATTTGGGTGAACTTAGTGAAATAAATCTTTTGTTTAAAAGATTTGAAAAATGGTAATTGGTTGAAACCATTTGAAAGGAAGTTTAAAATTATTAAGTTGTGACTTAATTGAAATCCCAATATCCATATGTTTTTAAATATTTCGCTCATTATTCGGTTTAGCCGGGAGAGGACCTTTGTGTCATATAACCCATTCCGAATAGTGATACGACGTATATGGATAGTATTGAAGACCGGTGGTGAAGACCGGGTATTTGCGAGAACGATAGGATGACCTATCGATTGTCTCTGCAATGAGTCGCGCCGGTATAGAGATTCCCTAAGTGATGGGAAGTCCGATCGGGATGGTGAATACCCGGATTGCAAGGACTTCTTCGGAAGTGCCTTCGGTTCTGTTCGAACTCAGAACAGACTTGTATGGTTGTATGTCTGACACTACACTTTGATATATAAAGCAGATTTCTTTCAAATACATATCTGTTGGTGGCGGAGAATTTATTCTCTTAGCTTAACACCCTTCTCTGAGACGTACGAGCTCAGAGGTTATGTAGTTGAAGGTTATCAGCGATATACTCCCAATTTGGTAGTGTGGCATGCTGAGTGTTGCTGTGTGTTGATCATTTGTTGATCATTTGTGATCAGAGCATGGCTTTTGTATAAAGCGTAGCTTTGTGGACGAGACTGCATCAGGACCTTACACCCCGAAAATGGTCAAAACAGGAAAGATGCGGCAAGGTTATGAGGGTTGCGCCCTTTAGGGTGTGTCATTCCCTTCTGGTAAAGGGTGATATTAGGTATGGAGCCCTGATATTTAACCTATGTGGTTGCTCCAATCTCATTTACTGTGTGGTTGTTGCTTAGAGGTACCTCGGATAAAGGTCCCAAAGGACCGGGGAGTGGCATGCTCGAGTAGTAGTTACCTAGTTACAGAGGTAACCCGGCCTTGTGTTGGCAGAGATCCGGATAGGTTCTCGGGACGTCCCGCCAGAGGCGATCCCATGTGGCAGTAGGAAGTTCCTTAGCCTGACCATTTGTTGGAAATCCATTCATCCAATACGAAAACCCTGTACGGTTTTAGTTGTAGAACCTGCCATTCACTTATGGTGGTCATCACTGTTTGGATGGTAGCTATAGTAGGCATAGTTCGAAATGTCTATGCTGGCTAAGATTAATATTCTATTTTCGAAATGTTTTCTGCACTGTGCACTTATAATAATAATATCCAAGAAATCTTCTACGTATTAAGCATGTTTGACTATCATAAGAAGAAATCTCCTCCAATTCTGCGTTTGCATTGTGTGTGTGGCGGGAGGTCTTATGGTAGTTTCATTTTCTAAAAAGCATATCGGATTTCCTTTTATAAATATTGTTTATTTAAAAGATAAACTATTTTTGTTACTCACACCAGTCCCATGACTGACCCGGAGTTTATTATTCCTTTCCTAAACTCTGGTTGCTCACTATTTTCTACACGAGCAGTCTAGAGTTGGGTTTTTCAGATAGTTAGGTTTGGTGGATTATCTGGAGTCAGTTCAGTTTTTGGACATTACTGACCTTGCTTAGCTTGGTGCATCGTTATTGGGTGTTCGAGCTATTTCTGGATTGGTTCTTGGAGATGGAGTTGCAGTTTGGAGTTCTGCCTTGAAGACTATTCGAGTTATTTGTTCCATTGCTAGTGTTATCTATTTTCTTTTCCGCTGCTATTATATTGTATCATATCTCTGATATATATCAATATCTATTGTATCATCTGTTGTATCAGGATGTTGTATATTGATATTCATTATTTCTTCCGCTGTGTTGTTTACTTAATTGTGTTATAAGCTCTGGCGAATCGGATTTGAACGGTCGAATCTGCAGCATTCGAGTACGATGTAAAGTATGGATGTCGATTTTCGAGCGGGAAAAATTCACATTCGTCACAACTTTGCTCTGATATTAGGGCTTTTTATGAAGTCGCCGACTTTCGATTGCTTATTCGAAATAGATGTTTTCTAGTTCGTTGCTTTCGTCGATTGTTTGGCTCTTTGAATTGCCTTCGGCTACTTCAATTCGATCAAGTTCGAATTTGATTCTGGTTTGCAATTTACACCTTTTGTTTTACTTGTTTTTGCTTACTTGAACTCGATGCTTGCAATTTGCCGATGATGTTACTTATTTATATAGGATTCGAGTTCCTTGATTGTCATTTGTATACATCTATTTGAATTCGTCTTCGGCCATTTGATTATTCTTGAACGATGGTGATTTATCTGACCTTTTCAATTCATATAATTTTGGCTTGGTTAACATGGCTTCGATTTTGACTTTGCTTGGCTACCATGGTGTCGATTTTTGACTTGTCCAACTTCGGCACTGACTTGGTTCGATGTTGACTTCGGTTTTGATTTGACCTGCAGTTTTCTTCGATAGCAAACTTGATTTTGTGATGTTGATCTTGTTCGAATTTTGCCATACTATTCACGGCCTCTGGTAGCACTTTCGACCTTGTTTGATTTTACTGCTGTTTCACGACTCCGGCCATTATGTCTTTACTGCCATATGTATACATACATCTATGTATGTATATATGTGTTGTATTTGTAATGTTCACTGTGATTCCTTTAGCCTTTTTTCATTTTTCCTGTACTCTGCTTGATTTTCTGTTGTACTGTCTTAAGCTCGAGTTGCTTCAATGTGATGTTTACACTGCTGCATATCACTGCATTGCTTCGAGTCATGGTAGCGGTCGAGTCTTGTTCAAGTCTTCATGCATCGTCCATTGTTTCTAGTTATACTTAGTATCACTTGATGTTGTAGTTTTGTTTGCCAGTGCATATGCTTGCTTATTTGTTGCCAACCTTCATATACATTTCGAGTCGTGTTGACATCGCTGGTGCACTGTTTGGTTCATGTGAAGTTCATTTGAGTTGTGTTTGTATTGTTGCCATATTGGCTTGTTCCTACGAGTCAGTGAAACTTGTATATGATTGTTTGTGCTGCACTGAGTTGTTATCATGTGTGACTTGAACTTTAGTTGAGATTTGTGGTCTTGAGATTGTAGTTGAGTTTGAGCCATTTGTTTCAGCTAGAGTTGTATTTACTTGTAATGTTTATTTGAAGTTGTGCTCGAGTCTGATACTTGCACTGTCAGTTTCACAGTTGCATACATGTTGTATCTTTGGTGCACTTGGTTTGTGATTCATTGTTGCATTCCTATATATGCACTTGAGTCTTTGTTTTATGCTCTTGTTTGGTGCACATCCTTGATCTGTTGCAGTGTTCATGTATGGTTATTTATAGCCATTTCATTGTTGAGACCGTGTCACGGATATTGGCCTTTAGCATTGTTCATGTCTTGTTTGAGTTTTGCTTGTATACTTCATGTGTACTTTGGAGTTTTAGTCGAGGCTGCATATATTTATGAGCAAGTACATGTTTGTATACATGTGTATATACATATGTATATATATTTGTGCATTGTCAAGTGATGCATCGTTTGGCCATATGTATTTGATTGCAGTTTTGCCCCTGTTTAGTTTGTGTTGTACTGATTTGGTATTTGCTTCAATTTTAGTTTGATTCACTTTGAACTTCCTGTTGATTTTTGAAATCACACCTGAGTTGAATCCATCTTAAAGCTATGGTTTGACCTTGTGCTGATATTGTGACATTATTTTTGTTGCACTTGAGTTGAACCCGGCGTTTTGGGTTTGACCTGCGCTCACATGTCCCTGTAATTCTGTCAAGTGTATATATTGGTGTGCACGGCCTTGTGGCATATACGGTGATACACTGTGTGTGTCACAAGCTGTTCGTATATGATGAATTAAAAATTAAATGATGACGAACAACCCAAATAACAGAGGCGAATATTATTTTCAAAGTCAACATTTTATTTTAGACTGCAAAATATTTTATTTTCAATTTTACTGCGTCAATATATGTTTCTACAAATTGCTCAGATGCTGGATTCACATTGGAATAAAGTTGAAGATCAGTACGAGTTGAGCGAATGAGTGATATGTTGTGAGGTGCAATGTAAATGTGAATTGTAATTTAATCAAATTGTATTGTAATTGAAATTATATATAGTGAGAGCTTGAAATTTGTACTATTCAAAAATTGTAATAAATATTTGTTTGAATAAATTTTTTGTTTAAATTCAAATTCTTTGTTATTTATTTTATTCGGCAAATATTTATTTAATCTATGAAAAATAAAATAGTACATTAACAAATACATCTAAATGAATATATATATATATATATATATATATGTTTATTATCATCAAACAAAAATCATATAATCGCATATTCAACAATCTCCCCTTTTTGACGATGACAAACATATATTTAAGATTTTGAATATGTTAAATGTATTTGATCATTGATATACTCTAATTGCTCCCCCTATTTAAATGCTTTCTCTCTACACAAAGCTCCCCCCTCATATATGCATACCATTAAAAAATATGCAAATGAGCCTAGATGCAAATAGAAAATATTTGACATTTGCTTGATTTTATTTAACAAAATCTTAACTTTTTTCTCCCCCTTTTGTTATCAGCAAAAGAGTAATAGTGTTAGAAAAATAGAGATAAAGTGATAGATATTAATCCAACATTAAAACTCAATTAAATAAAAATATTAAATTTCCATAAAAAATCAAACAAAAATCATAAATACTTTGTTAGGTGCATATTCCACTTTAGAACGATGGGAATGATGCCATCATATACAACCATACAGTTGTGTCTATTTGTGGTATGTTTATAACAGGAATTTGAATATCTACCAACCATGCATAACCGTTTGAGCTTTTAAATGAGATTAGTAGTATTCCAATTTTATTTTCTTAAAAATGAATTCAAGTATCTTCGAATCACGCATAACCGTGAGGACTTTTAAATAGGATTAGAATCAACTTGTTTATTTAAAAAAATCAATTTTGACATGCGTTCCGTACATGCATAACCATGAGGACTTTTAAATCAGCGTGGAAGCACATAACAAATTCCAAGTAATTCACACATGCATAACCGTGAGGACTTTTAAATGAGAGTGAATACTTTGGATTTTATTTTATTTTATTATTATTACTACTACTATTATTATTATTTTATTAAAAAAATGTAAAATGAAAAGACGAATGATTCCTGTTTAAAGTACCACATATTGACAAACTATATTGAATTTTGATGAGTGATAGTCGTTAGAAATATGATAGAAACAGAGATGGTCATGGAATTTTTTACCAACAAAAAGTTTTATAACTCTTGTTTAAATTTCTAAAGAAATTTACTAATTATACTGTCTCGTGTCATAATATATGATAAATATCAACACTCATCACTGTTTTTCAATCACTATTTATCTTTCTGATAATTAGTAGGGAGTCAGATTAGTCAATTTTATAATTTAAAAATTCAAAAATAATTATAAAATCAATTTTTCTAAAAATGACTAATTTGAAAACAAGGTCAAAGATGATTTTCTAGAAGGGGTTCTGAAAAAATTTTGCTAAAAAAAGTATGAAATGAAAAATATGCAGATATTTTCTTTGAAAAATGATGCAGTTACTAAATGTCTCAACAAATCACGTTCCACTAGTAATTTTTCTATCAACCAGATTACCAGTGTAATCTGCATCTGAATTTCTCTTTCGCTCAAAATTATCATTAATTGAATTTGATAGACCAGACCATGAAGTGCGCAACAAAATATCTCAAAATCAATTTTAACAGCTTTTTAGATGACATTATCTTGAATTTGAATTGAAACCGTGTAAATAATCAAAAACCTTGAATATAGAGTTGCCCGTAAAATAACCAAATGTATTTTCATCCAATAAAACACTATTATTAATTCAAACTAATATATATGAAGTAATTCAAAGACTCTACGGATTTTTATAGTGTTCTTGGCATAAGAATATAATTGGCCAACAATCCTGAAAAGTCAGAATCAAAATCATCATTATTTCATCATGACATTATTGGCTGATTTAACTCGGTGCAGATTATCACATTTAATATATCGTTCAAATAAATATACCATTACCTGTTTTACCTTTACGATATTTTTTGTTGTTGTCCATTGTGATTCTATCACCTTTATACTACGCTAAGGAACTTTGCTTTGTTGCCCGTTGGTTTCTGAAACGGCCAGAATCCAGATAACACTTTTGTTGTTCCTTAACCTACCACCACACCTACAAAATGAAAGATTTTTGTGACCTATTTGTTTTTGTAGGTCCATGATTGTTAGTGGTAGAGTATTTTGAAAAATAATTTTGTAGAGACCCAAAACTATTTATATATGATCCTTTCGGCACCCATATTTGTTTAACTTTGAGAGATTTTATATTTGTGCCTTCTGGAACCCAAATTGGTATAGTTTTCACGTGATTGGGTCTATACCAACAATTGTTTTGATCATGCCCAAATTTTCTATAAATTGTGCACATTGAATTGTCTTGATTAATTTCATTTCTAACTTTTTCAGATTGATTATATCTAAGTCCTTGTCTGACTGTATTGACAGTTTGTTTTCCTAGTAGCATATTCAATGATTTTTCACTTTTTGAAAATTTATCTAAAGTCGTTGACAGTTGTCAGAGTTGTGTTTTGAGAGATTCATTTTCGTTCAATAATTGTGTGCACTTTTTAATAGAGTTCTCCCTCCTAATATTTTCACTCTCTTTCAAAATCAGAATTTCATTTTCAAGTGATTTTATATTAATTTATGATTTTTTTAAATTTATTCTTCAGATAATGGACACTTGTCACACTTAGGGCATTTATTTTGATAATTTTTAACTAATTGTTCAAGCTGATCATTTAGTTCAATCAAACTATCTCTTTGTGATTCAATTTTAGCACATTTCTCCCTAAGTTGTTCAAAACAGCCATTTATTTCGTGGAAATATATAAGTAGTTGTGAGTGAGTTTTGATACCTCGCTTGGCTCGTCATCGTCGCTATCAGTTATATCACCTTGAAGGCACATATCTGCTTTCTCACTCTCACTGCTAGTACTTTGATTATCTTCATCACTTGTATTCCACGCTGCAAAACTTCTCCTTTTTGATTTTTTTTCAAAGTCGCGTCGATTTTGAGGACAACTGGGCTTGATATGTTCGAGTTGGTTGCACTTATGACAGATGATCTTCTCTTCTTCTGAGTAGTCTAGTGCTTTGGCTATTCTGCTTTTCAATTTTTGATTTCGAGCTGGATTTCGGTATTTGAAATTCCATCTTTTGAATTTCTTTATTATCAGCTCCAATTCTGCTGCTCCGTCATCATCATCTTCACCATCACTTTCTGTTATTCCTTTAAGAGCTATTGATTTCTTTCGAGTGTCACCTCCTTCACGCTCTTCCTTGAATTTCATTTCTAGCTCATAAGTGGTGAGATTTCCGAATTATTCTTCAACTTTGATTTGTTTTAAATCTTTCGATTCTTGAATGGCACTCACTTTTTCTTCAAAACTTCATGGAAGTACTCTAAGGATTTTTCGGACTATCTCCAACTCTGTGCGTGATTTTCCAAGAGCTTTTAATTTGTATACGATATTGGAAAGTCGTCAATACATCTCTTTGACATTTTCTTCCTTCGCCATTGTGAAGTTCTTGTATTCGCTGCTTAGCATGGCAAGGCGAGATTCTTTGACTTAAGATGTTCCTTCGTTGGTCACTTCTAGTGTATGCCATATTTCCTACGCAGTTAGACAATGTGAGACATGATTAAATTCAAATTGATCCAATAAATAGATAATAGAATTCATAGCTTTAGCATTAGCATTTTGTAATTTATTTTCTAGTTCTATCCATTGATCCTTTGTTTTATTTATTTCCTGATTATCTATAATTGTAGTTGGTGCTCTATAACCCGTCTCAACAATATTCCAAGCGTCAATGGTTTTCAGAAAAAATTTCATTCTATTTTTCTAGTAGGCGTATTCTGAACATTGGTGGTCTAACTATGGATTGACCCTCAGCAAAAGCAGTATTAAAAGAAACCATTTTAAAAGTTTAAATTCTTAAAGAAAAAATTGGTTTTTGAAAAACTATTTTTTTTTAAAACAAAGGTTGACTTCTATTCCTAGCTCTGATACAACTTGTAGGATCGATTTCACCCTAGAAGGGGGTGAATAGGGTGATACTATTAATTATAAAAATTATTGCGGAAGCTTATAAAATTATTTCTACACAGATAGCAGCACAGATAACAGCAGAATAATAAATGCAGAAATAGAATGACACAGAATTCACCCAGCTTCGGCAAAACCCTGCATATGTGCTGCCCCCAAGGTTTCTACAAGAAATTAAGTAGTCACACGCTTACACACGTAAACTCACGAAACCCGCTACTGACTAACCTAATTCTACGCTCAAAATCCTGCCACAACTCAGCCACTGAGTTGTGAATTCTCAAACTACGCCACATAGTTTGTCCCCTAGTCACACGACTAGAATTTATACGATTATAAATTTAAAAAACAAATTAACCCTGACTTAACTAGAGCCTTGTATAATTAATAGCCAAACTAAATAAACCAAGCCGGCCCAAAGTGAGACAAGAGTGAATTCCCCTTTCTTTTATTTCTTCGCCGACTCCTCATTGAAAAATGGTCGTTTGTTCTCGTTCCACTTTGCTCTGATATTAGGGCTTTTTTCTGAAGTCGCCGACTTTCGGTTGCTTAATCGAAATAGACATTTTCTAGTTTGTTGCTTTCGTCGATTATTTGGCTCTTTGAATCTCCTTTGGCCACTTGAGTTTGATCAAGTTCGAATTTGATTCTGGTATGTAATTTACACCTTTTGCTTTACTGGTTTTAGCTTATTTGAACTCGATGCTTGCAATTTGCCGATGATGTTACTTATTTATATAGGATTCGAGATACTTGTTTTTCGTTTGTATAAATCTATTTGAAATCGTCTTCGGCCATTTGATTATTCTTGAACAATGGTGATTTATCTAACTTTTTCAATTCATATAATTTCGGCTTGGTTAACAAAGCTTTGATTTTGACTTTGCTTGGCCACTACGGTGTCGATTTCTGACTTGTTCAAATTCTACACAGACTTGATTCGATGTTGACTTCGATTTTGATTTGACCTGCAGTTGTCTTCGACTACAAACTTGATTTTGTGATGTTGATCTTGTTCGACTTTTGCCGTACTATTCACTGCCCCTGGTAGAACTTTCGACCTTGTTCGATTTTACTTGTTGATTCATGACTCCGGCCATTATGTCTTTACTGCCATGTGTATACATACATCTATGTATGTATATATGTGTTGTATTTGTAATGTTCACTGTGATTCCTTTAGCCTGTTTTCGTTTTTCCTGTACTGTGCTTGATTTTATGTTGTACTGTCTTGAGCTCGAGTTGCTTCAATGTGATGTTTACACTGCTGCATATCACTGCATTACTTTGAGTCATGGTAGCAGTCGAGTCTTTTTCAAGTCTTTATGCATTGTCCACTATTTTTAGTTGTACTTAGTATCACTTGATGTTGTAGTTTTGTTTGCTGGTGCATATGCTTGCTTATTTGTTGCCAGACCTTCATATACATTTCAAGTCGTGTTGACATCACTGGTGCATTGTTTGGTTCATGCGAAGTTCATTTGAGCTGTGTGTGTATTGTTGCCATATTGGCTTGTTCCTTCAAGTTAGTGAAACTTGTATATGATTGTTTGTGCTGCACTGAGTTGTTTTCATGTGTGACTTGAACTTTAGTTTAGATTTGTGGTCTTGAGATTGTAGTTGAGTTTGAGCCATTTGTTTCAGCTAGAGTTTGTATTTCCTTGTAATGTTCATTTGAAGTTGTAGCCTTTGTGCTCGAGTATGATACTTACACTGTCAGTTTCACAGTTGCATACATGTTGTATCTTTGGTCCACTTGGTTTGTGATTCACCGTTGCATTCCTGTATATGCACTTGAGTCTTTGTTTTATGCTCTTGTTTGGTGCACATCCTTGACCAGTCGCAATGTTCATGTATGGTTGTTTATAGCCATTTCATTGTTGAGACTGTGTCACTAATATTGGCTTTGAGCATTGTTCATGTCTGGTTTGAGTTTTGCTTGTATACTTCATGTGTACTTTGGAGTTTTAGTCGAGGCTGCATATATGTATGAGCTGGTACATGTTTGTATACATGTGTGTATACATATGTGTATATATATATATATATTTGTGCATTGTCAAGTGATGCATCGTTTGGCCATATGTATTTGATTGCAGTTTTGTCCCTGTTTAGTTTGTGTTGTACTGATTTGGTATTTGCTTCAATTTAGTTTGATTCACTTTGAACTTCATGTTGATTTTTGAAATCACATCTGAGTTGAATCCAGCTTAAAGCTCGGATTTGACCTTGTGTTGATATTATGACATTATTTTTATTGCACTTGAGTTGAACCCGACATTTTGGTTTTGACATGTGCTCACCTGTCCCTGTAATTCTATCAAGTGTATATACCGGTGTGCATGGCCTTGTGGCATATACAGTGATACACTGTGTATGTCACAAGCTGTTCGTGTATGATGAATTCAAAATTAAATGTTGACAAACAACCTAAATAACTGAGGCAAATATTATTTTCAAAATCCACATTTTATTTTATACTGCAAAAATATTTTATTTCAATTTTACTGCGTCAATGTATATTTCTACAGATTGCGCAGATGTTGGATTCACATTGGAATGAAGTTGAAGATCAGTACGAGTTGAGTGAATGAGTGATATGTAGTGAGGTGTAATTTAAATGTGAATTGTAATTTAATCAAATTTGTATTGTAATTGAAATTGTATATAGTGAGAGCTTGAAATTTGTACTACTCAAAAATTGTAATAAATATTTGTTTGAATAAAATTTCTGTTTAAATTCAAATTCTGTGTTATTTATTTTATTCAGCAAATATTTATTTAATCTATAAAAAATAAAATAGCACATTAACAAATACATTTAAATGAATATATATATATATATATGTTTATTATCATCAAAAAAAATCATACAATCGCATATTCAACAATATATTTACTTTCAATAGATTTCTTTTCAATTCATCTATATTAAATTTATTGTGTTTACCTACATTTCAATTACAATCAATTATTCACAATCCATTATTCATTTCCCTTATTTAATAAGTATCTATTTGTTTACATAGAATATTCTTTAATACAATCATTTATTAAACAGGATTCCATAGAATTTGCCTACTTATGTTCATTTTTAAACATTCCATACAATTCAATTAAATTCAATTTCCTTTTTCCAATAGATTCTTAGCTATACCAAATTCCTTTGTTTACATCCACTTCATTTTCATAATTTCAGTTAATAACAAATTTATTTGTGGAACATTTTATTAATCATCACTTCAGTTAATAATCATTCTATAAAAGTCATATACAAGAAGTTGGACTTTATCTTAGTTTATAATTATCTCAAAAGCTATAAATTTCAATTTCACAATTTCTTTGCAAATTCATTTTTAATTCTATAACCCACTACAATGATATTATTTGATTCGTTTTTCTACTTTCTTAAGCTCACTTACTTAATCCATTTGGTCATTAATCATCTCACAGTATACTTAAGTATATAACATTTATCATTACAACCAAATTTCCAATTATACACATTTTAATTACTTTAAGTTTTGCTTACTTGTATAATATCCCATTACATCTCCAAATCATATTTTCAATTTTATCATTTGGTAAGTCTTATTATATGTTATTAGAATGCAATTTGGTATTATACAAATTAATCAGACATTCTTACTTAATTTGAATGTTCACTATTTTAATTTGTTTAAATTTCTTTACTTTCAATTTGAGATATGCAAATTTCAACTCTAAAGTTTCTCAAAACATTTAGCTTAGATTTCTTAATCCTCTTATTTTATAAGTTCTTGTTATTCAAATATTTCATTTTATTCAAATAATTTGAAGATTGTTAATTAACAGAACTTAAAAATTCCAAATACCCGGATCGTTTCAAATCATTTGAAATAAGAATGTATACCTAAATCTTATACATTAATCGAACTTTTGGAGTTTGAACCAAAATCCATTTATCAAAACAATTCTGAATCAAAGCTTCTTAGAAGTCTCCCCCACTTTAAGACTCGAAAATGAACGTCGATAATGCTGCGTAGTCATCACCGAAACTATTTTCCAACAACAGAAGAAAGGAGTACCGAATTCATTCCTTTTTAAAATTTATTTGGAAAGAATTTGTATCTGTAAAGACATTTAAACAATAATAATATTATTTTCCAAAACTTGAAAACCTTTTTAGAAACATCGGAATTTAAAATTTTCAAATTCTCATCTTTATATCCATTTTGTTAACTCCTCTTCGTTGGAAACTGGAAAATGTGGAGCGACCTAACTAGACCAACGACCTAACTAGACCAACGACCTAACTAGACCAACAACCTAAGAGACCTAGCGACCTAAAGGATAATGCGACCTAGGGACCTAAAGGATAATGCGACCTAGCGACCTAAAGGATAATGCGACCTAGCGACCTAAAGGATAATGCGACCTAGCGACCTAAAGGATAATGCGACCTAGCGACCGAAAGCTTTAGCGACCTAAAGCTTCAGCGACTTAGCGACCTATGAGCCAGAGCAACCTTACGACCTAAGAGATGGAGCGGCCTAGCGACTTAACTTGTCAAGTGACCTAAAAGTAGCTGCGACCTAAGGGAAGCTGCGACCTATAGAACTCTGCGACCTAAGGGAAGCTGCGACCTATGGAATTCTGCGACCTATAGAACTCTCATGACCTAAGTAAGGTCGCTCGCGACCTAAGGACATTGCATTAGAAGGCCGCCTTTTCTATGCCACTACTAGTAAGGTCGCTCACGACCTAGAACTTGTGTAAATCAGCATGCGTGTTCTTGTGAAAGAGAAGACAGTGCATCTTAGGTCAGTCACGACCTACGACCTAACTTAGGTCGGTCACGACCTACGACCTAACTCCGAAAAATGCCTATAAATACGACCCTAGTTCCAACTAGCAAAGGACTTTTGGCTCATTCATTTCAAGCGCTGTTACTCTGCTGCATTCTGAACTACTTCAACACCTTCAAGGAACTTCACGAAGAAATCAAACACGTCAAACATGTGTCCAAAGATTTGGATCGACATTGAAGTTTAGGCTACTTGTTCTAAGTCACTTGAAACTCAAAGTGTGTTGTAATCAAAGTGTAACTACATTGAATTGTAATCAAATCGTCAATAAAGATATTCAAAGTGGACGTAGGCTATCTCTCAAGCCGAACCACTATAAGATTGCTGTTGTTTACTGTTTTTTCACTACTATCTGCTTATAATCTGTTCCCGAGCTATCGGGTGGTGCTTTCACGATCTAATTTCATACACCGGGGTGTTAGTGTTCAAATTTTAGCGTTAACATTTTTGGTGCTTTCACTGAGAATCGAACTCAGGCAAGTTATCATCATTGCTTCACAGAGGTTTGTAGAGAGAATTTCCTTGAAAACCAGAAGTCTATCCGAGATTATGGCTCCTGGAAGGAAAAGTAGATCTGTCAGATCTGGGAATATTCAAGAGGGAACCTCCGCTTCCCCTATATCGAATCAAGCCACTCCAGCTGTCGGAGTTACAAAGGCAGAGCTGGATGCTGCAATCTTAGGGCTGAACCAACAGATCAATGCCCAAAATGCACAATTCGAGGCTCAGAATGCCCAGAATGCCCTAATTCTGAATAGGTTGAACGATTTGCTTGGGGCAAACCGTCAACCGGCAGGTAATGAAAGGAATTTTGCTTGCAATATTCATGAGACTGAAGAAAGAAATGCTCCTGAAAGGGCTGCTAGCCCCTTTGAACAAACACTTCCAGAGGTTGGTGGATCTAGAATTCGACATGATGAGGAGTATCTTTCTGGAATGGTCCGACAAATTATGAAAGAAAGTATGCAGAGGGTTGAAGACGAGAAAGAATAGGGTTTCGCCCCAAGTAAAACTCCGTTTACTGAGAAAATCTTAAAGGCTGAATTCCCAAGGAAGTTTGTCCCTCCAACCATTCCAGCTTACAAGGGGACAAGTGATCCGAACGAATTCTTATACAAGTATGATTGGCACATGACAGGTTCCAGAGCCTCTGATGAAATAAAGTGCCGATATTTTCCTGTGTATCTCGAAGGTGTAGCTCTGCTTTGGTTCACTAAACTTCCAGTCCGATCTATAGATCAGTTTTCTGACTTAACCCGGAAATTCAAGGAGCAGTTCAGACTATACGCCTCAAAAGCCAAGGATATCATGTCAGTGTTAAGTTTGGAGCAGAATCCAGGAGAGACTATCAGATCTTTCTTAAACCGCTTTAATATAGCGCTAGCTGAGGTGGACAATGCAGAACCGCGAATGATATTGACTTATCTGATGAAGGGTATTGACAAGTCAAGCGAATTTGGGAAATGGCTAAACATGAAGGAACCAAATTCCCTTGAAAAATTCTATAAAAAAGCAGATGAATTCATACGCTTAGAAAGCCGTCCCGTACCGGTAAAGGCAGTGTTGGAAAAAGATGAAGATAACACTGTTGCTCCACGCAAGAATGAATCTGTAGGGCAAAAAAGGGAAAATAACAATGGAAAGAAGCAGAGTAATCTGAAGAAACCCCGATCCTTCAAGCCATCAGAATATACTCCTTTATCAGATACGCCGGAGCGTATCTACCTTGCCACTAAAGATTCTGTTGACTTTCCTAAACCTCCTCCTCTAAGGACCGGGAAAAAGGCTATACAGAGTGGGAAGTTCTGCCGCTTCCATAATCAACCCGGTCACGAGACCGACGAATGCCGCCAGTTGAAAAATCTGATTGAAGAGTTGCTAAGGGGAAACAAGCTGCAGCAATTTGTGAGAAAGAATAGCAACAATCCTGCTTCATCTAGTCAGGGGCAACAGGCTCCTACTCATCAGCCTAGGACGAGTGAGAAGGCTACAGGGCATGAATCTGGAAGGCCCATTATCAATGTCATTACAGGAGGACCTCACCCAGCAGGCAGAAGCTGGGGTGAGATGGAAAGGTACACCCGAGCTTTAAAGTATGTACCGACCGAGGAAGAAGTATTCGTTTTGGAAGGTGCTACACCCTTGAAGCAACAAAGAACTCTTGATGATGATATTGTGTTCAAAGCTAGGGATTCCGCAGGTATTGAAGCTCCTACCTTGGATCCCTTAGTCATCTCGGCTGGTATCGGGCCAGCTATTGTCAGAAGAGTTCTCATTGATTGTGGCGCATCCTGCAATATCCTCTTCAAGAAAACATTCGACCAAATGAAGATCCCTATGGCTGATGTGCAAGCCTCATCGCAGAAAATCGCTGGCTTCACTGGGGAGCCAAAACAGCCGGTAGGAACCATTGATTTGTTTGTGGAACTTGGAGAAGGAGAGAGAAAAATGGTCCGCAAGCAAATTTTTGTGATTGTCGACGAATTTTCTGCGTACAATGCTTTCCTTGGTCGTCCAACTCTGGCAGCATTCAAAGCTGTTCTTGCCCCGTGGTGCCTCACTATTAAATTCCCTACAGACAATGGAGTAGGAGTTATAAAAGGGGATCAAAATGCTGGGCGAGAGTGTTATCTGACAGAGCTACGAGAAACCAGAAAAAGAGAAATGGGAAAGAATGCGGCAGCCCCAGTCCGCATCAAAGAACCAGCCTTGTAGCAATTACAGGGCGGACCCTGCACTGGCGAGCACAGCGGAGCAAGGAAAGAGATGGACCCTAGAAAAGTCAGTGCAGGGGAAAATAGAGTGGTACCAGTGGAAACGACAATACCAATACCTGTTGACCCAAAGGACCCAAACAAGGTGTTGAATGTGGGTTCACAACTTAATGTGTCAATTCAGAATATCTTAATATCTTTTTTAAAGGCAAATCTGGATGTTTTTGCTTGGACTCATGTCGATATGTGCGGAATATCCCCAGAAGTTGCAGTGCATGCTCTAAATATTGATCCAAAATTTACACCTGTGAAACAGAAAAGGAGAACTCAAGGTCCAGAAAGGTCGGCGGCATTAAAAGAAGAAGTTGATCGGCTCATGGAGAATAATTTTATCAAAGAATCTACCTATCCGAATTGGGTTTCAAATCCAGTGCTGGTTAAAAAAGCCAACGGAAAATGGAGAGTATGCATCGATTTTTCAGATCTAAACAAGGCCTGCCCCAAAGACTGCTTCCCATTACCCAGAATCGATCAACTGGTAGACGGAACAGCGGGACACGAATTGTTATCTTTTATGGATGCTTACTCCGGATGTAACCAGATTATGATGCATGAGCCAGATCAGGAGGACACGAGCTTTATCACCGACATTGGTCTTTACTGCTACAGAGTTATGCCCTTCGGGCTAAAGAATGCAGGGGCAACATACCAAAGACTTGTTAATGCTATGTTCAAACAGCAATTAGGCAAGACTATGGAAGTCTACGTCGATGACATGTTAGTAGAGTCTAAGAAAGCAGTGGATCACATAGAACACTTAGCGGACATGTTCGCAGTCCTCCGAAAATACGGAATGAAGCTCAATCCTCTGAAATGTTCATTCGGAGTGGAATCCGGCAAGTTTTTAGGTTTCATCGTGAGCGCTAGGGGCATTGAGGCCAGTCCAGCTCAAATTACTGCATTGAAAGAAGTCAAAGCCCCTAGAACAAAGAAGGAATTGCAAAGTCTCAATGGAAAAGTCGCCGCCTTGAGTCGGTTCATTTCCAAAGCCACAGATAAATGCATCCCATTCTTTGACGCCCTAAAAAAAGGAAAGAAAAACTTCGATTGGACTCCCGAATGCCAAAAAGCCTTTGATGAATTGATTCGCCATATGGAAACGCCTCCAATACTTTCTAGGCCTGGCGATGGCGAGGATCTTCTTATATACTTGGCAGTATCATCTCATGCTTTAAGTGCAGCGCTGATACGTGAAGACAAAAGGATTCAACATCCAGTTTACTATATCAGCAAAAGACTCACTGGGGCAGAGATGAATTACTCTAAGTTGGAAAAACACGCTTATTGCCTACTAATTGCATCTAGAAAGTTGAGGCAATATTTTCAAGCTCATCCTATCAAAGTCCTCACTGATCAACCTTTAAAGCAAGTCCTGTTTCGCCCTGAGACTTCGGGTCGTCTTCTAAAGTGGAATATTGAACTCAGTCAGTATGACATCACTTATCATCCCCGAAAAGCAATCAATGGACAAGCTTTAGCAGATTTCATCGCAGAATTCACAGATAAGGGTAACAGTGAGGAGAAAACGGTCGACGATTCCCCAATCCAATGGAAGTTATATGTCGATGGTGCGAGAAACGACTACTGTTCTGGAGCCGGAGTTGTACTTGAGACCCCTGAAGGTCGATCATTGTGCTATGCACTAAGATTGGAATTTCCTTCAACAAACAATGAAGCAGAATACGAAGCCCTTATCGCTGGCTTAAGGATTACTAAAGAATTAAACATCCGAGCGCTGCAGATATTCAGTGATTCTCAGCTTATTGTATGCCAAGTCAAAAAGGAATTCCAAGCAAAAGGGGGGAATCTGCCCGCCTACTTGTCAAAGGCTTGGGAACTCCTGGGTGATTTCGATCATTACATGATAAGTCACATTCCTCGAGAAGAAAACGTGAAAGCAGATTCTCTCGCAAAGTATTCT
Source organism: Allium cepa (assembly GCA_030765085.1). Classification (NCBI taxonomy): domain Eukaryota; kingdom Viridiplantae; phylum Streptophyta; class Magnoliopsida; order Asparagales; family Amaryllidaceae; genus Allium; species Allium cepa. The sequence continues at coordinate 448,427,479 of CM060942.1, forward strand.
AGCACAGGCGAAGCTCAATTTCTGGGGTTAACTCCAGTGGAGGTCCTGTCGACTCCTAGCATTGATGAGATAGACATTGATTGGATCATGAGCATGTCTCAAGAGCAAGAATCATGGATGGCTCCGATAACAGAATATCTGCTCAATGGATCCTTACCAGGGAACTCAAAAGAACGACAAAAGCTACCGAGAAAAGCCTCTCGATATATAATACAGGATGGCCGATTATACAGACGGGGATTCTCAATGCCATTACTTCGATGTGTATCCAGGGAAGAGTCCAAAGCAATCCTAGCGGAGGTACACGGAGGAGAATGTGGTGATCACTCAGGAGGCCAAACATTAGCAAAGAAAATTCTCCGATACGGATATTTTTGGCCAGAAATTAATCGAGATGCAGCAGAGTATTCCCGAAAATGTGACAGTTGCCAAAGATTCGCCAAAATTCCTAGAGCTCCTTCCACTGAACTCACACAGATGGTCAGTCCATGGCCGTTTGCAATATGCGGGATAGACCTTGTAGGACCGTTACCAACTGCCAAATCTGGAATTAAATATGCCATTGTTGCTGTAGATTATTTTACTAAGTGGGCAGAAGCTGAACCACTGGCTACTATCACCTCAAAGAAGATGATAAGTTTTGTGACTAAAAACATCATTTTCAGATACGGTGTGCCTCAAAAAATAATTACAGACAATGGTACTCAGTTTGAAAGTGAAGAATTCCCAGATTTTTGCAAGCGATTCAAAATCCGAAAAAGCTTCTCAGCAGTGGCTCATCCGCAGGAAAACGGGCAAGTGGAAGCCGTGAATAAAATTATTAAGTCAACCATCAAAAAGCAACTTGAAAGAGCAAAAGGTGGTTGGGTCGATAAGCTACCACTGGCACTATGGGCATACAGAACCACTCACAAAACTGCGACTGGGCACACCCCGTTTTCATTAGCATACGGGTCAGAGGCAATGATTCCGGTAGAAATAGAGGTCCCTTCACATAGAAGAATCCATTTCAATCAAGCAGAAAACGAAAAGCTACAGCTTGAAGCGCTAGATCTCCTTGATGAAAAAAGAGATGAGGCTAATCTCAGAATTGCAGCTCATCAGCAAAGGATAGCCAGACATTTCAATTCCAAAGTTCGCCAACGCAGCTTTGAGATTGGAGACCTAGTCCTGAAGAGAATTATGACAGCGACAGGTGTGTTTGGGCCAAATTGGGAAGGACCATATGTCATAGGTCAGAAGCTTCTTGACGGCACATTCAAACTCACTACTGTTGAAGGAGATCAAATTCCAAGGGCATGGAACAGCAATCATTTGCGTCCATACTTTACTTGAAAATTTTGTTGAAATATTGTAAAAAGAATTATGAATGTATGATTCTTGTAATTGAAGGCAATTGTAAAACTGATGCAAGTAAATAATGAAAAAATATAAAGTGGATGTAGGCCCAGTTTCCTGGCCGAACCACTATAAATCTTGTGTTCCTTATTATTATTACATGTTTGCTTTATTTTCGATATAAAAAGTACATAGAATGTATTGCTGAAATGTCGATTTAAATTTTTGCAGACAATGGAAGTGAAACTTGCACATAATAAGACCAAGTGATTCTCGCCAAATTTCAAGCCACAAAAGCTCCGAATTCAAATCCTAGATAGGAAGTACTTCAATTGAACGGCCTATGGTTTCGACAGAAATGGGCCTTTGCTAATAAATTGAGATCGTTTGAACAAACAAACATCCAATTAAGAAGCTGATGCTCGTTCTCACGAACTTGCCTGACAATGAAGTACACTTCCTCGGATTAAACAAGTTACTTAAAAAAAAAAAGGAGAGGATCGCTGAAAAAGGCATAAGCAAGTGGACAAGGGAACAACCAAAGCCATCATCGGCAGCACAAGTCCTCTTCGGAGACACAACTCTTCGGAGGATAAAGACCTCTAATGGGTCATACACCACAAAAAAGAAAGTTCTCTACTCAACAAAAAAGATTGGAGGAGTCATGACCCTCCAACCATGAGAGAGTAACTTCCAGGCGATGAAAACCCTCTCTGAGGCACATTTCACCAGGAGTTGAAGTGTAACAACCGCTCTTCGGAATTTCACTTCACCAGAGTTGAAATGCAAACAAAATAAAAGCCCTCTTCGGAGGCCCATTTCATCAGGAGTTGAAGTGTTACAACCGCTCTTCGGAATTTCACTTCACCAAAGTTGAAATGCAAAGCAAAATAAAGACCTCTTCGGAAGCCCACGTTTCACCGAGATTGAAATAAAACTTCGAAGTGTTGAAACGTGAAAAGGCTTTCTTCGAAGGCACAACTCTTTGGAGGTACACGTTTCACCAAGATTGAAATAAAACTTCCAAGTGTCGAAACGTGAAAAATCCCTCCTCAGAGGTACAACCCCCTCCCGGGGACACAATCAAAAAGAAAGACCTCTTCGGAAGCCCACGTTTCACCGAGATTGAAATAAAACTTCCAAGTGTTGAAACGTGAAAAGGCTTTCTTCAAAGGCACAACTCTTTGGAGGTACACGTTTCACCAAGATTGAAATAAAACTTCCAAGTGTTGAAACGTGAAAAATCCCTCCTCAGAGGTACAAATTTCTATTTCAAAAAAAAAAAATATCCTCATCAAGGGCATGCTTTAACTTTCAAAGGAAGAGTGATTTACCTATTCTAGAAAATAACCTTCCTCAAAAAAAAAAGGAAGAAAGTTAAAGTACCCTTCAGAGGCCCGCTTTACCACATAGAAGAATTCACTTGGCAAAATGCATACATAAGTAAAAAAAAGGTGATTTCTTCGAAGGACAAAGCGTAAAAACTTATGTGAAGGAAGTCGTACTCTACGAAAAATTTCTTCAAGAATGAAGTAATTACTCTTCAGAAAATAAGAGTGCAAGTCCCCTCAAAGTATAAAATATTGCAGCAAGCTTATGGTATGGGGGCAACATGGTATAGTTACATACAAAATGATATAGCTATATCGGTAGAATACGCTCAGGCAACATACCACAAGTTCACCGCAATATCATATAAATAAACTTGTGCAAAAATGAATAATAAATGCATTCTCAAATTCAAAAAAGAGTCTGTACAAATAAAGGATCATTTTATTCAATTGCAGATACAGGTTTCAAAATAAAAAAAGCAGGGGCCGGTGCCTGCACAACATCTGACCATTACACAAAAAAGGAATCAAAAAGCCCGGAGCCCGACTCTTCACTTCTTCTTACCACCTTTGGACCCTTTGCCTGGCCGAATGATTAGTTTTTCAGGTCTATCTATAGGCATAAGGGAAGAAGGAGAGGGAGATGCAACCGGTGCAACTTCCGGTTCCTCTTCAGTAGTGATGATTTTCTTCCCCCTCCTCTTCGATGTTCCGTGCTTCTTTCTTCTCTTCGAAGAAGACTCGCTCCCTGGAGTAACAAGAGCGGACAAAACTACGTCATCAGAAGGAGTCCGCTCCGGAGAGATCTCGCCTCCTTCAAGTCCCTCGTCTTTCTGCTCTTGCGAAGCGATAGGGTCATCCAAGCCATGAAGAGCCTCAATCTGCTCCTCTTGTGACCCGGGCTGTGAAGCAGAAGGAGGAGTCACCTGAAGAGACGGAGGAGGGATAACCGGAGGAAGTGAAGTCTGCACAGCACTTGGTGTTTCAACTGCAGAAGAAGAGAAATTAAAAATATTAGTATCTCCCCGAAAGAAGGGAGATATGGGTTCGTCGAGATTCAAGAAGTAATCGAGAAGCTCATCAAACTTTTGAGGAGCAAGCAAGCGATCCACCTGAATCGGACCAATGTCAAAATTACCTGAAGATGTTTGCTTTGTTAGTTCAATCTCATAATTTTGAGCCCCGATATCCTCCAAAGCCTCATCATCAGTAGGGGTAATTACCCCGGTTCTTGTAAGAGGCAGCGAATGAGCACTGGAGCCTGTAATGTCAACTTCGGAAGAAACTAAAGGACGTTCAGAAGTGGTAGGTGGTATTTCTTTTTCAGAACGTTCCCCTTCCGCCATTCCGGCCCGTACTCTGGCAAGTTGCTCTTCTCCCTTGGCAAGAGCGGCGCGGGCATCATCATCGAGGTAATGCTCCTCAAGAGCTGTCTCAGCGTAGCCAGCACCTTTACCACCTAGCATATCGAGTGCTGCCTCCCAAACTTCAGCTAGTGTAATTTCATACTTAGGGCCTAGAAAGGCAAGGCTGCCACGCCCCAAAATGCCGTGCAGATAAAAATCAAATAATGTGGAGCTAATGTCAGCTTTGGTTGCTTGATGGGCCTCTTCGGCCGCAAGTTTACCAGCAACAGCCTCGTCACGCTCCTTTTCGGCCATAGCAAGTCGAGCTTTTAACATCTCTATCTCCAAGCTTTGAGAGCCGGTCTGTTCTCGCATCTGTAAAGTTTCAGCGTGATATTCTTCTATGACCTTCTCCTTGTGTGCAAGCTTATCTTCGACTGCCCTTTGACTGGCATGCGCATCTCGTACTTGTTGCTGAAGCATGCTCTCCTTTTGAGAATAGAGAGTAGACGAAGTAGCTAATTCTTCCTTAAGCTTTTCTACTTCCGCTTCCAGCTTTTCATTATAGGAAGAAATACTTCTCATTTCGGCGTCATGCTGTTCGAGAGTCTTCTGCCACTCAGCCTTATCGTTCTCCATTGTGAGCATGGCCTCGAGATTGGCTCGGTTAACCCTCTGAAGCTCGTCGACAAGTTTTTGCCAATTCGACATTCTTTCAATGTCGGTCCTGACAGTATCAAGATTTCGCAGCATAGCCGATTTGTCGAGAGGAACCAAGTCGAGATCAAATCGAACCCCTCTCAGGCACCACTGAGGGAATCGACTTTGAAGAGTGGGAGGACCTTGCCCAACTTGGTATGCGGGCCGGTTGATGATTGTTTGAATGTCGGAACGAACGGGGGCAGGAGATTGAGCAGGAACATTTTGAGAAACTGTCGGCATTGTTTCTTCAGTAAGTTTGGCCCGCTTGCTAGAAGAATCTTCCATGTGACCTTTACCTCTCTCATCGTGAGTCTTTCTTTTTTGGGTATCATCATCTCTGTGGGGAGGGTCATGTCTTTCTTGTTCTCTTCGGTGACGTTCTTCATATGCTCGTCTCTCGTCTGCTTTCCTGATGGCCCTCTCTTCATCCGATTCTCTGTAAGAGAGGAGGTGACGCCTATAATCATATTGGCTACGCCTCCCGTAGCGCTGGAAATCATCATAATATGAACTGCTGCGCCCCATTGGAGAATCTGGAATAAAAATAATAAGCTTTAGAAATCTTTAAAGTATAAGAAGATGAATGCGTAGAAGTGCTGAAAAATCCTAAGTGTTGTGTAACGTGTAAGCTACATGCATCAAGTTACAGACCACTCTGTGGAGTAGAGGTAGTGATAACTTGAGTAGAAGGGGTTGACATTTGTTGTAGAGAAGATGTCGCCTCAATTACAGAAGGGACAGTTTTGGAAACATCATCCCTAAAAAGTTCTTGAGAAGTGACCATTATGTCACTTAAACTCCCAAAAATATCAACTCCAAGATCAACGTTCTTATCAGTATGAGGAAGGGACTCCTCTTCTTCAGTTATGGGGGCAAGTGCAGGCTTTTCAGATGGCTCCGCATCATCCCTTGGAGTGGAACATTTCACTAGTGAAGTCTCTATAGAGGTTCCTCCCCGCATGTGCTCTTTAATAAAGACTGGGGCATCAGGAGTTTTCATCGGAGAATCGGGAACTTCAGTCGGAACTTAATGAAGTTGAGTAGAACGGGAAGAATGTAAAAGCTCAAACCGATGAAGAAGTTCATCTGTCAATATAAATTTTACGCTCCTCTCTTCAGCAGCCACAATGCTTAGCCTCTCAAAGACTGGTTTATGACTGGAATCTCTAGAAGGAGGAGGAAGTGCTGTAAAAATAAGGAATGGAATCAGCATCTAGCAATACGAACCATGAAAAACTTAAAATGAAATTGAAGAGAGAAGGGAAAAAAGATCTCACTTCCTATTCTCCAGTCTGCGTAAAATCCTGCGGGGCAACGAATATAGAAGAATTGATTCAAAAAACCGTGTGCACTCTCCGGCAAATCCAAAATTAGTTTACGGTTCCTCGCACCTCTTACAAGTACAATCGAAGGGTGGTCCTTTTTCTTCGCAAAAGTGCACAGGTAACAGATTTCCTCAAAACTCAGAAGACGGTCAAGAGTTCTCCTGAACAGAACGCACAATCCCATCAAAATGGCATAGCCATTGGGATGCAGTTGGAAAGGAGAGATCGTTAGTCGAAGAAGGATTTGTTGAAGAAATTCATTAAAGGGAGGAATTGCTCCACTTAAGCACATTTGGCGATTAATGGCAACAAAACCGGAAGGTGGTCTATCAGCAAAATCATTTGGTCCAGGGAGTAAAACTTCTGCCTCGGCAATGCCAAATTGAACGCATAATTGATTAAGCACCCGTTGTTTCAGAAGGGTAGGGGTTATTTCCGGAGGGTTCTCTAGTGGAATAGCAACCGGGAAATCCCCTTCGACGTGTTCTATCATCTCTTCTTGTTGAGACGTCATTCTACATGAGTAACTGGATGTTCAGGTTGTTAGATTAAAAGTTAGGGCAATCTGCAAAGGAATGTAATAAATTTCAAATGATTCAAGTCCAAGCAGTTCAATCAAATTCTCTCAAAAATTTCACAAGTCCTAGGTCGACCAACGACCTAGTATAGGTCAGAGCTCTTTTAGGTCGCACTGTGCAAATTAAAGGGGTCTAGAGCAATGCAAATTTATTAAGTTCTAACTCGGCTGCGACCTAAAAACCTATGCTGCAGAAATTAGGTCGTACAAGTTTTAGGTCGTTCAGCGACCTAACATAGGTCGAAAATGTTCTTTAGGTCTCAAGGGCCCTAAGGTCGTGAAGCATTTTTTGTCACTCAAATCCGTTAGGTCGCCTAACTTCCTCTCTGCACCAGACCCAATAACCCAGCAGTTCAAAGCAATGCGCTTTCGCCTAAGTCCTAGGTCGCGAAAGTCCTAGGTCGCGAGGTTCTATAGGTCGCGCAGGTTCATAGGTCGGTTCTAATAGGATGTTAAGCAAGCTCCCGCTCAAGCGAAAAACCTCGCTTTCCTCCACCAATCACCTTCTTCTCCACTAACCCATTAACCCGTTATCACTCGTGAGCAAGTCCATCATCCCCTTCGTAAAAATTCATCATTCCTACATGCCACCGAATCATCCAGGAATCAAATCCAAATACCTCCGATCCATTAATGTTACCGTGCCTTCTTGAATCACAACGATGACATATCGAACGGCAATCAAAGATCGATTGTAATAATCATTCAAAATAGGGCACCACACATGAATTGGACTCGAGGCGGAAAACGTGGATTCACAATTGGATGGCGATTATCGTGGGTTAGAGATTGAATTCACTTACGTATTATGTTGGTGAAGATAAGTTGACAGCTAAATGGGTTGAATTTGCCTTCGAGAACTTGAGAACTTGATAATGGCCGAATAGGAAGTTCAGAGCAGATTAAGTGAAAGAGGAACGACCTATGTCATTTATACCCTAGGGAAGTGAGATGTGAATCGACACACACGACCTAATTTTCTCGATAGGTCGCTCGCGACCTAACAACTCATCAGAGCTCGAGTTAAGAGAATCGAAGCACACGACCTATGACCTAGGCACGTACTTCGAGGGGCAAATGTTAACTCCTCTTCGTTGGAAACTGGAAAATGTGGAGCGACCTAACTAGACCAACGACCTAACTAGACCAACGACCTAACTAGACCAACAACCTAAGAGACCTAGCGACCTAAAGGATAATGCGACCTAGCGACCTAAAGGATAATGCGACCTAGCGACCTAAAGGATAATGCGACCTAGCGACCGAAAGCTTTAGCGACCTAAAGCTTCAGCGACTTAGCGACCTATGAGCCAGAGCAACCTTACGACCTAAGAGATGGAGCGGCCTAGCGACTTAACTTGTCAAGTGACCTAAAAGTAGCTGCGACCTAAGGGAAGCTGCGACCTACAGAACTCTGCGACCTAAGGGAAGCTGCGACCTATGGAATTCTGCGACCTATAGAACTCTCACGACCTAAGTAAGGTCGCTCGCGACCTAAGGACATTGCATTAGAAGGCCGCCTTTTCTATGCCACTACTAGTAAGGTCGCTTATGACCTAGAACTTGTGTAAATTAGCATGCGTGTTCTTGTGAAAGAGAAGACAGTGCATCTTAGGTCAGTCACGACCTACGACCTAACTTAGGTCGGTCACGACCTACGACCTAACTCCGAAAAATGCCTATAAATACGACCCTAGTTCCAACTAGCAAAGGACTTTTGGCTCATTCATTTCAAGCGCCGTTACTCTGCTGCATTCTGAACTACTTCAACACCTTCAAGGAACTTCACGAAGAAATCAAACACGTCAAACATGTGTCCAAAGATTTGGATCGACATTGAAGTTTAGGCTACTTGTTCTAAGTCACTTGAAACTCAAAGTGTGTTGTAATCAAAGTGTAACTACATTGACTTGTAATCAAATCATCAATAAAGATATTCAAAGTGGACGTAGGCTATCTCTCAAGCCGAACCACTATAAGATTGCTGTTGTTTACTGTTTTTTCACTACTATCTGCTTATAATCTGTTCCCGAGCTATCGGGTGGTGCTTTCACGATCTAATTTCATACACCGGGGTGTTAGCGTTCAAATTTTAGCGTTAACACATTTTACTTGCAATTTATATTTTATAAATCATACTTATAAAATTTCATTTTCTTATAATCATATAATAGCCAATAGTTTACGAATATTGACTAATCAATCAACAAACGATAATGATCAATATTATCATTTCTATAAACCAATTCACACTATATATACTCTAATAAATTCTAAAAAATATTCCTTTATATATAAAATATAATCAGGGCAAATTATTTCATTTACCCAATTCCTAAACAATACTATGTCAAATTGTTTTGTCCAAGTGTTTAGAGATCCCTATCAATAATATTAATTACTCGCATTGATCAAAATCCATAAGCCACTCAACAAATCAATCAACACAATATAAAACAATTTTTTTATATTCACTAACAAATACGCGCTCATATCTATTGTTAACGCTAAAATGTGAACGCTAACACCCCTGTGTGTGAAGTGTAGTTGTGAAAGCACCACCCGATAGATCGGGAAAGAATTACAAGCAGGTAATAGCGGAAAAGCAGTAAACAACAACAATTTTATAGTGGTTCGGCTTAAGGGTGTAGCCTACGTCCACTCTAAGTACTTTTATTAATAATCTCGTTACAAGCTGATACAATTCTTCTCAAGTACAATATACTTCAAATTACAAGTGATTTGGAACAAGTCTTAAGCTTCAATGTCGATTAAAGTCCTTAAATCCATGTTGAAGATGTGTGGTTTCTTCGTGGAGTTCTTTGATGAATTCCTCTAATCTTGAAAGCTCTAAGTGTTGATGAAGTTCTCAATGCAGCAAGGTAACGGTGTATGAAGAGAATGTGCCCAAAAGTCCTTTGAATGTTGGAGATGGGTGCCTATTTATAGAGAGTTCTGATTCTGAAATTTTTGCCAAGTCCTAAACCGTGGCCGACTCAAGTTAAGCCGCAGCCGACTTAAGGTGAGTCGTGACCGGTCTAAGGTCGCCTCCGAGTCAACACCACCTCTTCTCAGTAACATGGCATCGGGCTTATATTAGGTCGTGGACGAGTTAACTTGGTAGGTCGCAAGTCACGGTCCAAATGATAAGTCCTGGATCGTGAACGAGATAACTGGGGAGCTGGATCGGTTATGACTTGGGTCGGCAACTATTCTAGGTCGCCAGCTTGGTAGGGCATTAGATCAGTAACTCGGTCAAGTCACTGAGTCGTTATCTTCTGAGTCTTAGGCCAGTACTCACGTTAGGTGGGCAACTGTTTTAGCCTTAACTCGGTATTTCTCAAGTCGCTATGCCTCTCAATCCTACTAGGTCGGTAACCCTTTGAATCTTAAGTCGGTCTCCCTTGAGTCGCTGTCCCTTCTGAGTCATTAAGTTGGTAACCATTGAGTCGCCATTTATTTTAGGTCGGCAATGAGCTAAGGCTGTTGGGCCGGTATTTATGTTGAGTCGGTAGCCTCGTTGAAGTGTTAAGTCGGCATAACCCTTAGGCCTTAGGTCGGCACCCCCTGTTGAGCCTTAGGTTGGCACCCCCTGTTGAGCTCTTAAGTCGGCATGCTTCTAACTGTTAGGTCGAAACCTCTTGATGCACTAGATCGGTGAGTCATGGTCAAGGCGGAGTTAACATTTGCCCCTCGAAGTATACGCCTAAATGTTAGGTCGTGTGCTTCGATAGCCCTTAACCCGTCCCCTCTTAGGTCGGTAGGTCGTATGCGACCTAACAGTTAGACCGTGTGTGTTGCTCCAAACTTTCCACTGCAGGGTATAAGTTAACTTTCTTCCTCTTTCTTCGTCACTTACTCTCTTGCCTGATTCCGCCATTAAAGTATTCTCAAATTCCTAGAAGCAATTTCCTTCCAACTAATCACCGATAATTTCTACCATCCATTGCGTAAGTGATTCTATTTCTCTTTTGATCGTAGAATACTTGTCGATTCATGAATCCTATCGCTCAAACACGAATCGCCTCTTTGTGTGATGCTCCATCAAGAATACCATCGTTTTCATAATTGGTGAAGTTTAGGTTGCTCGGTTCGATTTCGACTGATCGATGGGACGATGAAGATGGTTTACTGATTCAGGCTAGCTGATTTTGATTCATGCTAGGATTGCAAGGCGCTGACTTTGCAGAGGTTTCGAATTGATGTCTTGGATGATCCGAATGCATGAAATAGGATAAATGAAGTGAGAATTTTTTGGTTGAGGGAGTAGCTAACGGGTTAACAGGTTGAGCGGGGCGAGGCATTGATTCAGATATGACCTGGTGATTTTAGGGGGCTTGGCTTTTGGCTGACCCAATCCTTAAATCGTGGCCGTGCTAGCACTTGAGGGAGATCTACCGACCTAACCTTCTGCCGATCTAAGCCTTAAAACTGTGGCCGAGTTAATCCTTGGGGAAATCTGCCGATTTAACCTTCTACCGATTTAACCTTGAACCGCAGCCAAGTTAATCCCTAAGTCGTGGCCGAGTTAAACCCTTAAACCGTGACCGAGTTGGCTCTTAAACCGTTGCCGAGTTAACACTTAAGCTTTGGGCATGCTGACTTTTTGAGAGCATAGATCCACTTTGAGTTTCTAACCTGAACTGCCAAACTAAGTTGCCTAAATTTTGAACTGCCCCAACTTTAAATTTGCTTGAATCTCATTGTATTATTTCACAGATCGCATTAACTTATAAGCTGCTAACCTGCTGAAAATAACAAACAAAGAAAACCGAGGCGAAAATACTGCCATTGACTGCCCATGTCAGATGACAGATTAGTCAAGACAAGACAAGCAACTTAATTATATTGCATGAAATGTTTGTGAATCAATCAATTAAAGTTAAACATTAATGCAAAGTATCAATAATCTGAACTGATTTATCTGCATCAACATCTTACTTGCATATTTAGGCTTAAAACAATAGTCCCTGAATTTCATAACTAACAAATGCTTGCTAGTTTTCATTCCAGTTATATTTGTTCACTGCTTGATTGATTTTACACAACACTTCACGCACTTTAGGAAACGTGCACCTTCATGTTTGAATACCCAGTTGTTTATGTAGAATGACTTCCCACCGAGAAGAAGAAGTGGTAACTCAAGAGGAAGAAACTTTTCCGATAGCTGTTCCCATAGAGAATCCTCCGGAGAGAACCTCGACTATTCTAACTTCAAGAGCGTTTATCCAGCTGTGCACTCAATTTGGCTTTGCTGAAAGTGATGTTCTTCTCCCTGGGCCAAGTGATACTGCTGACAATCCTCCCTATGGTTTTGTTGCAGTCAATCGCCAAATGTGCTTAAGTGAGGCGATTCCTCCTTTTAACGACTTCCTTCGAACTCTTCTCCTTCGGTTGACAATCTCTCCGTTTCAACTTCATCCCAATGGCTATGCCATCTTGACGGGGTTATGTGTTTTGTTTAGAAGAACTCTTGATCGCCTACCTAGTTTTGAAGAAATTCGTTATCTGTGCTCGTTTGCAAAGAGTAAAGATCATCCTTCCCTCATTATTGTGAGAAGTGCCAGAAACCGCAAGCTCATTTCCGATCTTACTGAAAGTGTTCATGGATTTTTGAACCAGTTTTTCTTTGCCCGCTGTCCCTCAGGGTTTTATGCCATCTGGAGAGTAGGAAGTAAGATTAGTGTTTCTATTTTTTCCGTTTTGAAACTTTTTCGAGATCCGAACTTTCAGTTGCTAATTTCATTCTTTGTTCCTTTCAGCACTTCCTCTCCCTTCTAGAGACCCAATTCATAAGCAAGTTTTTGAGAGGTTGAGTGCCGTGGCCACAGAAGAGAGGAGCATAAAATTTCTGTTGAGGGATGAATTTTTACATCAACATGGGCTTCTACACACTTCTCGCTCTATGCATGCTCATGAAGTTCCAACGGAAGTCCCCAATTCTCCGATAAAGACTCCTGAATCTTCGCTGGTGAAGTGCTCCACTTCTGTTGATGTTGCGGGGCCATCTAGTAAACTTGCCCCGGTTATCGAGGAAGAAGAGCCTCAGGGATCCTCTCACCATTCACAAGAATCTAGTGAAAAGGCTAAGAAATCCAGTCCTGTCAAGCAAAGCAGGGACGATACCTTCGAAGGATTGAGCGACCTCTTCGCTACTTCACAAGAGATCTTCAAAGATGACCCTACTACTGCCGGGATTTCTTCTTCAGTAGTTGAGGCTACTTCTATTTTGCAACAGTCGTCGTCGACTCAAGAGTTGACGTTAACTATTACACCCACAACCACTCCCCAAATAAAGAGTGATTCGTAGATTAATGCGCGTAGTTTGCACAACACACACACTTAGAATTTCTCATCACTTCTATGCACTTATCTTCTTGTACTTTAAAGATTTCTAAAGCTTATTATTTTAATTCCAGATTCTATTATGGGGCGCAGCAGCTCGTACTATGACGATTTCCAGCGCTACGGGAGGCGTAGCCAGTATGATTACAGGCGTTACCTTCCTTCTTACAGAGAGTCGGATGAAGAGAGGGCTGCCCGAAAGGCTCATGAAAGGAGGACTGAAGAAGAACGTCGTGAAAGAAGGGAGAGAGAAGAGCGCCATGATTCTTGGCAAAAAGGCGATGACTCCCACAAGAGAAAATCTCATGACGATCGAGGAAAAGGTCACATGGGTGAAGACTTAAGCAAACGAGCCCGTCACAGTGAAAAGCAGGCCTCTACTACTCCTGAGAAAGTTACTACTCCTGCCTCGCTCGACATTCCTTCTGACTCTCCCGCTCTTGGGAAATCAGATATTCAAACGATAATTAGCAGGCCCAAATTTCAAGTTGGACCGGGTCCTGCCACTCTGCAGAGCCGGTTTCCTCAATGGTGCCTTAAGGGAGTGAGGTTCGACCTAGACTTGGTCCCCATCGACAAGTCTGCCATGTTGCGCAATCTTGATGCCGTCAAGCTCGATATTGAGAGGATGTCGAACTGGCAAAAACTTGTTGACGAGCTTCAAAGGGTTAACCGTGCCAACATAGAGGCCATGCTTACTATGGAAAATGATAAGGCCGAATGGCAAAAGGTCGTTGAGCAACACGACACCGAAATGAGGAGCATTGCTTCTTACAATGAGGAGCTTGAAGCAAAAGTCGAGGAATTGAAACATGAGCTTGCTGCTTCCTCTACTTCCTATTCTCAAAAAGAAAAAGTGCTCCTGAAACAAGTGAGAGACGCTCACGCTAGCCAAAGGAATGCCGAAGACAGGCTCGAAGTACAAAAAAGAATCAGTGAAGGCTATGCTACTGATATTGCTGAGCTCCGAAAGAAAAACAACTCCCAGGAGGCGGAGATACAAATGCTTAAGCTTCAGCTTGCCAAAACTGAAAGGGAGCGTGATGAGGCTGTCGCCGGCAGAATCGCAGCTGAAGAATCTCATGAGGCGACCAAAAACAGCATCAGCTCAACATTATTCGACTTCTACTTGCACAGCGTCTTGGGGCGTGGAAGCCTTGCCTTTCTAGGCCCCAAGTATGAAATCACACTGGCTGAAGTTTGGGAGGCAGCACTTGATATGCTCGGTGGTAAAGGTGCTGGATATGCTGAGTCAGCCCTTGAAGAGCATTATCTTGATGACGAAGCCCGTGCCGCTCTTGCCAAGGGTAAGGAGCAGCTTGCCAGAGCGCGGGCCGGGATGGCGGAAGAGGAGCGTTCTGAAAAAGAAGTACCGCCTACCATCTCTGAACGTCCTCTAGTTTCTCCCGAGGTGGACATTACAGGCCCTAGTGCTCATTTGCCGCCTCCTACAAGAACTGGGGTAATCACCCCTACTGATGAAGAGGCTTTGGAGGACATTGGGGCTCAGAATTATGAGATTGAACTGACGAAGCCAACATCTTCAGGTAATTTCGACATTGGTCCGATTCAGGTGGATTGCCTGCTTATTCCTCAAAAATTTGATGAGCTTCTCGATTACCTCTTGAATCTCGATGAACCCATATCTCCCCTCTTTCGGGAAGACACTAACATTTTCAATTTTTCTTCTTCTGCAGTTGAAATAACAAGTGCCGTGCAGACTTCGCCTTCTCTGGTTATTCCTCCTCCATCTCTTCAGGTGACTCCTCCTTCTGCTTCACAACCTGGGTCACAAGAGGAGAAAATTGAGGCTCTTCATGGTTTGGATGACCCTGTTGCCTCGCAGGAGCAAAAAGATGAGGGACTCGAAGGAGGCGAGATCTCTCCGGAGCGGACTCCTTCTGACGACGTAGTTTTGTCCGCTCTCGTTACTCCGGAGAGTGAGTCTTCTTCGCAGAGAAGAAAGAAGCATGGGACATCGAAGAGGAGGGGGAAGAAAATTATCACCACTGAAGAGGAACCGGAAATTGCGCCAGTTGCACCTCCCTCCCCTTCTTCCCTTATGCCTTCAGACCAACCTGAAAGACCCGAAAAGCTAACCACTCGGCCGGGTAAAGGGTCTAAAGGCGGCAAGAAGAAATGAAGAGTTGAGCTTTTTGATTCTTTTTTTGTGTAATGGTCGGATGTTGTGCAGGCACCGGCCCCTGCTTTTTTATTTTGAAACCTGTATCTGCAATATCTGCAATTGAATAAAGTGATTCTTTATTTGTACAGACTTTTGTTTGAATTTGAGAATGCATTTATTATTCATTTTTGCATAAGTTCTTTTTTGCACAAGTTTTATTTATACGACGTTGCGGTGAGCTTGTGGTATGTTGTTTGAGCGTACTTTACCGACATAGTTATACCGCTTTGTATGTAACTATACCATGTTGCCCCTATACCATGAGCTTACTGCAATATCGTATACTTTAAGGGGACTTGCACTCTCGTTTTCTAAAGAATAATTACTTCATTCTCGAGAAGAATTTTCGTAGAGTGCAACTTCCTTCATATAAGTTTCTACGCTTTGTCCTTCGAAGAAATCACTTTCTCCTTTTGCGTATGTATATATTTTGCCAAGTGAATTCTTCTATGTGGCAAAGCGGACCTCTGAATGTACTTTAACCCCCCCTTTTTCTTTTTTTTTCTTTCTTTTTTTTTTTTTTTTTGAGGAAGATCATTCTCCATAATAGGTAAATTACTCTTCCTTTGGAAGTTAAAGTATGCTCTTGATGAGGATTTTTTTTATATATATAGAAAGTTGTACCTCCGAGGAGGGATTTTTCACGTTTCAACACTTGGAAGTTTTATTTCAATCTCGGTGAAACGTGTACCTCCAAAGAGTTATGCCTTAGAAATCCTTTTCACGTTTCAACACTTGGAAGTTTTATTTCAATCTCGGTGAAACGTAGGTTTCCGAAGAGGTCTTTCTTCTTAATTGCGCCTCCGAAGAGGTCTTTATTTTGTTTGCATTTCAACTCTGGTGAAGTGAAATTCCGAAGAGCAGCTGTTACACTTCAACTCCTGGTGAAATGTGCCTCCGAAGAGGTCTTTCTTTTGTTTGCATTTCAACTCTGGTGAAGTGAAATTCCGAAGAGCGGCTGTTACACTTCAACTCCTGGTGAAATGTGCCTCCGAAGAGGTCTTTCTTTTGTTTGCATTTCAACTCTGGTGAAGTGAAATTCCGAAGAGAGGCTGTTACACTTCAACTCCTGGTGAAATGTGCCTCAAAGAGGGTTTTCATCGCCTGGAAGTTACTCTCTCATGGTTGGAGGGTCATGACTCCTCCAATCTTTTTTGTTGAGTAGAGAACTTTCTTTTTTGTGGCATATGACCCATTAGAGGTCTTTATCCTCCGAAGAGTTGTGCCTCCGAAGAGGACTTGTGCCGCCAATGATGGTTTTTGGTTGTATTCTTGTCTTCTTGCTTATGCCTTTTCAGCGATCCTTTTCTTTTTTCTTTTCAAGTTTTCATTCCCCTTTTCTCGCAAGTAGCTTGTTTAATCCAAGGAAGTGTACTTCATTGTCAGGCAAGTTCGTGAGAACGGGCACTAGCTTCCTAATTGGATGTTTGTTCGTTCAAACAATCTCAATTTATTAGCAAGGGCTCGTTTCTATCGAAATCATAAGCCGTTCAATTGAAGTATTTCCTATCTAGGATTTGAATTCGGGGCCTTTATGACTTGAAATTTGTTTGTTGAATGATGGTGAGAATCACTCGGTCTTATTATGCGCAAGTTTTATTTCCATTGTCTGCAAAAATTTAAATCGACATTTCAGCAATACATTTTATGTACTTTTATATCGAAAATAAAGCAAACATGTAATAATAATAAGGAACACAAGATTTATAGTGGTTCGGCCATGAAATTGGGCCTACATCCACTTTATATTCTTTCATTATTTACTTGCATCAGTTTTACAATTGCTTTCAATTACAAGAATCATACATCCATAATTCTTTTTACAATGTTTCAACAAAATTTTCAAGTAAAGTATGGACGCAAATGGTTGCTGTTCCATGCCCTTGGAATTTGATCTCCATCAACAGTGGTGAGTTTGAATGTGCCGTCAAGAAGCTTCTGACCTATTACATATGGTCCTTCCCAATTTGGCCCAAACACACCTGTCGCGGTCACAATTCTTTTCAGGACTAGATTTCCAATTTCAAAGCTGCGTTGACGAACTTTGGAATTGAAATGTCTAGCTATCCTTTGCTGATGAGCTGCAACTCTGAGGTTAGCTTCATCTCTCTTTTCATCAAGGAGATCCAGCACTTCAAGTTGTAGCTTTTCATTTTCTGCTTGATTGAAATGGATTCTTCTGTGTGAAGGGACCTCTGTTTCAACCGGGATCATTGCTTCCGATCCGTATGCTAACGAAAAAGGAGTATGCCCAGTTGCAGTTTTGTGCGTAGTTCTGTATGCCCATAGTGCAAGTGGTAGTTTATCGACCCAACCACCTTTTGCTCTTTCGAGTTGCTTTTTGATGGTTGATTTGATGATCTTGTTCACTGCTTCCACTTGCCCGTTTGCCTGCGGATGAGCTACTGCCGAAAAGCTTTTCTGGATTTTGAATCGTTTGCAAAAATCCTGGAATTCCTCGCTTTCAAACTGAGTACCATTGTCTGTGATTATTTTCTGAGGCACACCGTATCTGCAAATGATATTCTTGGTCACAAAGCTTATCATTTTCTTAGAAGTGATAGTAGCCAATGGTTCAGCTTCAGCCCATTTAGTAAAGTAATCAACTGCAACAATAGCATATTTAATCCCTGATTTGGCAGTTGGTAGCGGCCCAATGAGATCCATTCCCCAAATCGCAAACGGCCATGGACTGACCATCTGTGTGAGTTCGGTAGAAGGTGCTCTAGGAATTTTGGCAAATCTTTGGCATCTGTCACATTTTCGGGAGTAATCTGCAGCATCTCGATTAATTTCTGGCCAAAAATATCTGTATCGGAGAATTTTCTTTGCTAATGTTTGACCACCTGAATGATCACCACATTCTCCTCCATGCACCTCAGCTAGGATTGTTTTGGACTCTTCCCGGGATACACATCGAAGCAATGGCATTGAGAATCCCCGTCTATACAATCGGCCATCCTGAATTACATAGCGAGAGGCTTTCCTTAGTAGCTTTCGTCTTTCTATCGAATTTTCTGGCAGAGAACCTCTGAGTAGGTAGTCCAGTATTGGAGTCATCCATGACTCTTGTTCTTGAGATACATTCATAATCCAGTCAATATCCATCTCGTCTATACTTGGTGCTGAAAGGACTTCTACAGGGACCAATCCCAATAGTTGAGCTTCACCAGAACTTGAATACTTTACGAGGGAATATGCCTTCATATTCTCTTCCCGAGGAATGTGGCTTATTGAATAGTGATCGAGTTCACATAGGAGTTCCCAAGCCTTTGACAAGTAGGAAGGCAAGTTTCCACCTTTTGTTTGAAATTCCTTCTTGACTTGGCATATAATAAGCTGAGAATCACTGAAGATCTGTAATGCTCGGATGTTTAGCTCTTTAGCGATTTTCAGACCTGCAATAAGAGCTTCATATTCTGCTTCATTGTTTGTTGAAGAAAATTCCAATCTTAGTGCATAACATAATGATCGACCTCCAGGAGTTTCAAGTACCACTCCGGCTCCAGAACAGTAGTCATTTCTTGCGCCATCAACATACATCTTCCACTGGATTGGGGAATCATTGATCGTTTCATCTTTACCATTATCCTTCTCTGTGAACTCTGCAATGAAATCAGCTAAAGCTTGTCCGTTGATTGCTTTTCGGGGGTGATAGGTGATGTCATATTGACCGAGTTCAATGTTCCATTTTAGAAGGCGACCCGAAGTTTCAGGGCGAAATAGGACTTGCTTTAGGGGTTGATCAGTGAGCACTCTGATAGGATGAGCTTGGAAATATTGCCTCAGTTTCCTTGATGCAACCAGTAGGCAATAGGCGAGTTTTTCCAACTTGGAGTAATTCAGCTCTGCCCCAGTGAGTCTTTTGCTGATATAGTAAACCGGATGTTGAATCCTTTTGTCTTCCCGTATCAGTGCTGCACTTAGAGCATGAGATGATACTGCCAAGTATATAAGAAGATCCTCACCATTGCCTGGCCTAGAAAGTATTGGAGGCGTTTCCATATGACGGATCAACTCATCGAAGGCTTTTTGGCATTCGGAAGTCCATTCAAAATTCTTCTTTCCTTTCTTCAGGGCGTCAAAGAATGGGATGCATTTATCAGTGGCTTTGGAAATGAACCGACTCAGGGCGGCGACCTTTCCGTTGAGACTCTGCAATTCCTTTTTCGTTCTAGGAGCTTTAACTTCTTTCAAGGCAGTAATTTGAGCTGGACTAGCCTCAATGCCCCTAGCACTAACAATGAAACCTAAGAACTTTCCGGACTCGACCCCAAATGTACATTTCAGAGGGTTAAGCTTCATTCCGTATTTCCGGAGGACTGCGAACATTTCTGCTAAGTGTTCAATGTGATCTGCTGCTTGCCTGGACTTCACTAACATGTCGTCGACGTAGACTTCCATAGTTTTGCCCAATTGCGGTTTGAACATAGCATTAACAAGTCTTTGGTAGGTTGCCCCTGCATTTTTCAATCCGAAGGGCATAACTCTGTAGCAATAAAGTCCAACATCTGTGATAAAGCTTGTATCCTCCTGATCCGGCTCGTGCATCATGATTTGGTTATAACCGGAGTAGGCATCCATGAAAGATAACAATTCATGTCCCGCAGTTCCGTCTACCAGTTGATCGATCCTGGGTAACGGGAAGCAATCTTTGGGACAGGCCTTGTTTAGATCAGAAAAATCGATACACACTCTCCATTTTCCATTAGCTTTCTTGACCAGCACAGGATTTGAAACCCAATTCGGATATGTAGATTCTTTGATGAAGTTATTTTCCATGAGTTGATCAACTTCTTCTTTTAATGCTGCTGACCTTTCTGGACCTTGGGTTCTTCTTTTCTGTTTAACTGGCGTAAACTTTGGGTCAATATTCAGAGCGTGTACTGCAACTTCTGGAGATATTCCACACATATCGGCATGAGTCCAAGCAAAGACATCCAGATTTGCTTTCAGGAAAGATATCAAGATATTCTGAATTGACACATTAAGCTGTGAACCCACATTCAACACCTTATTTGGGTCCTTCGGGTCAACAGGCACCAGAACCGTCGTTTCCACCGGTACCACTCTATTCTCCCCCGCACTGGCTTTTCTGGGATCCATTTCTTTCCGTGCCCTGTTGTGCTCTCCAGTGCAGGGTCCGCCCCGTAATTGCTACAAGGCTGGTTCCTTGATGCGGACTGGGGTTGCCGCATCCTTTCCCATTTCTCTTTTTCTTGACTCTCGCAGCTCTGTCAAATAGCATTCTCGCGCAGCATTTTGATCCCCTTTTATAACTCCTACTCCATTGTCAGTAGGGAATTTAATAGTGAGGCACCACGGGGCTAGGATAGCTTTGAATGCTGCGAGTGTTGGACGGCCAAGAAAAGCATTATAAGCAGAAAACTCATCGACAATCACAAATGTTTGCTTGCGGACCACTTTCCTTTCTGCTTTCCCAAGTTCTACAAGCAGATCGATGGTCCCAATTGGTTGCTTTGGCTCCCCAGTGAAGCCAGCGATCTTCTGTGATGAGGCTTGTACATCGATCATAGGGATTTTCATCTGGTCAAATGTCTTCTTGAAGAGGATATTACATGATGCTCCGCAGTCGATGAGGACTCTTCTGACAATGGCCGGTCCAATACCAGCCGAGATGACCAAGGGATCTAGGGTAGGGGCTTCTATACCTGTGGAATCTCTGGCTCTGAAAACAATATCATCGCTGAAAGTTTTCTGTTGTTTCAGGGGCGTAGTGTCTTCTAAAACAAAGACGTCTTCTTCGGCTGGAGCATATTTCAAAGCCCTGGAATATCTCTCCATCTCACTCCAGCTCTTGCCAGCTGGGTGAGGCCCTCCTGTAATGACATTGATAACGGGCCTTCCAGATTCATGTCCCGTAGCTTTCTCACCTATCCTAGGCTGATGAATAGGAGCCTGTTGCCCTTGACTTGACGATGCAGGATTGTTGCTATTCTTCTTCACAAATTGCTGCAGTTTGTTTTCTCTTAGCAACTCTTCAATCAGATTTTTCAACTGGCGGCATTCATCAGTCTCATGACCGGGTTGATTGTGGAAGCGGCAGAATTTCCCACTCTGTATGGCTTTTTTCCCGGTTCTCAAAGGGATAGGTTTAGGGAAATCGACGGAATCTTTAGTGGCAAGGTAGATGTGCTCCGGCGTATGTGATAATGGAGTATACTCTGATGGCTTGAAGGATCGGGGCTTCTTCAGATTACCCTGTTTCTTCCCATTATTATTCTCCCTTTTTTGCCCCACCGATTCATTCTTGCGTGGAGCGACAGTGTTGTCTTCTGCTTTCTCCAACACTGTCTTTACTGGTAAAGGACGGCTTTCCAAGCGAATGAATTCATCTGCTTTTTTGTAGAACTTTTCGAGAGAGGTTGGCTCCTTCATATTTAACCATTTCCCAAATTCGCTTGACTTATCAATAGCCCTCATCAGATAAGTCAATATCATTCGTGGTTCAGCATTGTCCACCTCAGCCAGTGCTATATTAAAGTGGTTCAAGAAGGATCTGATAGACTCACCAGGATTCTGCTCTAAACTCGACAGTGACATAATGTCCTTGGCCTTCGAAGCATATAGTCTAAACTGCTCCTTGAATTTTCTGGTCAAGTCTGAAAACTGATCGATAGATCGGACTGGCAACTTGGTGAACCATAGTAGAGCCACACCTTCCAGGTATACGGGGAAATATCGACACTTTATTTCGTCAGAGGCTCTGGCACCTGTCATGTGCCAATCATATTTATACAAGAACTCATTCGGATCACTTGTCCCTTTGTAAGCTGGAATAGTCGGAGGGACAAACTTCCTTGGAAATTCCGCCTTCAAGATTTTTTCAGTAAACGGAGTTTTACTTGGGGCGAAACCCCATTCCTTCTCATCTTCAACCCTTTGCATACTTTCTTTCATGATCTGCCGGACCATTCCGGAAAGATATTCCTCATCATGCCGAGTTCTAGATCCACCAGCCTCAGGAACTGCCTGCTCAAAGGGACTAGTAGCCCTTTCAGGAGCATTCCTTTCATTAACATTGTTATCCCAACTTTTGGCAAAGTTGAGATACCCAAAATTTACTAGAAACCAATGATTACTCTTCATGAATATCAACCATGCACTGCAGGATAACCATGGATATCGATGAATTTTGTCCGAGTCCGGAATGGGCCACAATTGATAGGACACGACAAGAAAGATCATGGAAGTCTGCATTCCAAATTTCAAGTCAATCCGAGGTCATATGCTCAAGTTATGATGGAATCAAGATAAGAGGAATTGACATTGCTCGGTTCGAACCGATTGTGTTCGAACCCATCACATTCGAAACCGTCTGGTTCGAATCCAAAGAAATAAGGTCGCGCCTCGAAAGCATTTGCCCCAGTTCGAATCGATGGAGTTCGTATCCATCGGTTCGAAACCATCTAGTTCGAACCCACCTGCGTTCGAACCGATAGCCCAGCCATGTCACACTCGAACCCATCGGGTTCGAGTCCACCTAGTTCGCATCCATTAGCCTCGACTCCACTTCGAACCCACCAAGCCATTGCCTACTTCGAACCCATCACAATGTCCTCTCTTCGAACCCATCACAGAGCCACACTTCGAACCCATCCATGATATCGTCTTCGAACCCAACCTTTGTAGCTTCATTCGAACCGATTGAGTCAACCAATCACGATGACGTGTCTTCCATCGGTTCGAATGCGCCGAGATATATGGAGTCGAAGCGGTCAACACGGAGAGAAGTCCGGATCGATTCGAAGCTTGCGCTCCACGTCACCACGAAGTCGCGTGCCACACTGGTTTCGAAACCATCGTTTCGAGTAACAGGGGTTCGAAATTAACAGCCTGGCTATGAAGTCAATTTCGAACCCAACATATCTCCTAACCTACTGATCCAAATGCCGTGAAATTTTCACAGATGCTTGCATACATGATGAAGAATGTCCACGCCAAATTTCACCTCGATTGGATGAATTCTTGATCGGTTCGAATGGAGTTCGAACCGATGCCAAAGTGGGCCCAAACTTCCCGAGACCGTACATGTGGGTCCCCTCACGTGCCAGAAGTGGTCTCCCAAGTTTTCAGCAAGATAGCAGCAACCTACGCCTATAAATAGACCTCCAGGTCATTCAGAAAAGGGATCTTTCCGCCATTAAACGCCAAGACTCTGCCGGATTCAAGTTTAACTATCAGAATCACCGTTGTACCTGAATTTCAGAACTACAATTCATTGTAATCCGCGGTAATCAATTGTAATCAGCGAAGAACATCAATAAAAGGAAAAACCTTTGAAGTGGACGTAGGCCGGAGATAGCCGAACCACTATAAAATCGTGTGTTCTTATTTACATTTACTATTTTGCTACTTAGATCTGCGATTTGTGTTTGGATATTGCTGATTTATATTCCAACACTGGTGCTTTCTCATTCATTGGGGTTTGTGACCAATTTTGGCGCAAACACTTTGGTGCTTTCACTGAGAAGAACCAGCACCCGCTACATCAGATTCAGAATTCAGATTCAAAAGTTTGAAGAAACTCCAATCCGGAAACAATGACTCGACATACGAGACAAAGAGTTGATAGAAGCCAACAAGGAGGAAGCCAAGAAGCATCCTCTGGATCAAGAGAAGGACCGGCTTCCGTCTACATCACTAGAGACGAGATGGAGGCTATGGCCAACTCATTGCGCGAAAGCATAATGAAAAGTCAACAGGAGATGCTGCAGAATTTCCTCGAGCAAATGAGGACAGCAAATATACAAAACCTTGGACCAACTACGACAGCTACAAGTACGGGACAAGGAATCAGGATTGCAGAAGCAAATGAAGGACAGGCTCAAGGCCAGAATACAGGGATTGAAGGTGGTCAACAAGGCCTTGGGGGCAGACCCTCAGGGTCCGATGCTGGAAGACCAACAGACGGAGCCCAACAGACAGGAGCCAATGCATACGCCAACGAGCCACCGGAAGAGTACGTACCGGAATTCCCTTCAAGGCTCGGGGGGCAGGACAGAAACTTGACAAGGGGGCAACCCCTAGATGGAGATGAGAGAATGATAGGCCTAATGCGACGAATCATGAGAGGAGGATTGCCTAGCGGAGGCCTAGAAGAAGTCAGTCGGAGTCCATTCACTCCGAACATCCGAAATGCAAGGAACCCTCCAAAGTTCAAATTACCAGCGCTAGATCCCTATGACGGAAGATCAGACCCAACCGTACACATCACAAGATATATCAGGCACATGGAAGTACTGGGGGCATCCGAGGAAGTGATGGCACGATGCTTCCCTCTATATTTATCAGATTTAGCTTCACTATGGTTCAGACAACTAGAGACTGGATCAATTGGAACATGGAGCGAGCTCGTTGATTGCTTCATGAGACAGTTCAGGGTCCACGTGACGCGACCCAAGAGTGTGATGACTTTAGCAACAATCAAGCAGAGGACCGGAGAGTCCATAAAAGATTTTCTACTCAGATTCAACGTGACAGTGACTTCTGTGGATCGCCCGGATCCATCAATGATTTTGATGGCGGCGGTGGCAGGAGTCGCGGAAGGCACCAAATTTAAGGATTCTCTAACTAAAGATCCACCGCAAGATCTTGGAGAATTCTTCCATAAAGCTGAAAAATTCATTCGATTAGAAGAATCACGAGTCGAGAGTCGTGAAATAAATGCCACGAAAAGCATAGGAACCTCTGGAGAGCAGTCCGGAGCGGACAAGGGAAAAAGGAAACAGGATGACAGACATGATGGCCCTGATAAACGGAAGAAATTCCGAGAACCAAGATTCAGGCAGTACACAGATCTGAATGCAAGCCTAGAAAGAGTCTTCACTGAAACCAGGGGGCAACTTCACTATCGAAAGCCACCTGTAAAGGATCCCACCGAGCGGGAGCGCAGGACTGGAAAATATTGCCTATTCCATGAGCTGGATGGGCACACCACAGATGAATGTCGTCACTTGAAGGATGAGGTGGAAGAACACGCTAGGGGTGGTAGATTACCGCAGTATGTCAGAGAACGGACAACAGCGACAAGGCATGAACAACTACCGCCTCCACCTTGCAGGAACGATCCTGGATCGGGATCACGACTCGTCATCAACTGATCAAAGATGGCAAGGGCCAAGTCCACGATCTGGACTTCGGTCGAATAGTTTTATTTAGATTTATTTTCAGAATAAAACGGTTACTCCACTTACACATGTACGGGAACCGGAGAGATCCCTAGGCATGCTCTGAGATGGAGATGAACCGCTACGCCCGGAGAGGCAATCCTTAGTTTTTTCTGATGTTTGAGATTGAACATCTAGAACTTGAATTTTAATAATTAAATTTGAACTTCTTGCAATAAACCTTTTGACCGGAGAGTCAAAGGATGAACATTACATATAAACACGATCGCTTTATAACCCTATCCGGAGAGATGGGGTCCGAAGGCAAGAAGTGAGTTGCTTCGCCGGAGAGCGACAGGATCGACTCACTTATACAAGAAAGATCGCCTTCACCCGGAGAGGTGAATCCAGAAGGCAAGAAGTGAGTTGCTTCGCCGGAGAGCGACAGGATCGACTCACTTATCGTCGTTTCCCCTTCACCAGAGAGTGACAGGATGGGATCCGACAAGAGTCCGGAGAGACTATGATCGGCCGATGATTCAGGTCATGACATCGCTTAATGTTCAACTGCTTTGAACCGGAGTGCAAGAAGTGAGTCGCTTCACCGGAGAGCGACAGGATCGACTCACTTAAGCGCTGTTTCCCCTTCACCGGAGAGTGACAGGATGGGATCCAGCAAGAGCCCGGAGAGGCTATGATCGGTCCCGAACGACCATGGTATCGCTATATGTCCTAACCGGGACCGGAGTGCAAGGGATAGAAGGCAACGCCAGAGAGCAATAGGATCTTTCTATTCAATCACTGAGTCTAGAACGGGCTCAGTAAGGGTTTAGAGCAGCCAATAATAGTCCGGAGAGACTATGAAACTTCATTCTCAACTCCTACGGGAAGAACGACTATTGATTTGGCTTCAAACAGCCACATACTTGATTGATAATGCCACAGATATCAACGAAACATGAATTTATTACACTTGATCTAAGACCGTTCAAAACATACCTTTTACAAAAAGGCAT
Source organism: Allium cepa (assembly GCA_030765085.1). Taxonomy (NCBI): domain Eukaryota; kingdom Viridiplantae; phylum Streptophyta; class Magnoliopsida; order Asparagales; family Amaryllidaceae; genus Allium; species Allium cepa. The sequence goes on from CM060942.1 coordinate 448,453,774, forward strand.
GTTTTGGGGGGCAAAATGTTATCCCAACTTTTGGCAAAGTTGAGATACCCAAAATTTACTAGAAACCAATGATTACTCTTCATGAATATCAACCATGCACTGCAGGATAACCATGGATATCGATGAATTTTGTCCGAGTCCGGAATGGGCCACAATTGATAGGACACGACAAGAAAGATCATGGAAGTCTGCATTCCAAATTTCAAGTCAATCCGAGGTCATATGCTCAAGTTATGATGGAATCAAGATAAGAGGAATTGACATTGCTCGGTTCGAACCGATTGTGTTCGAACCCATCACATTCGAAACCGTCTGGTTCGAATCCAAAGAAATAAGGTCGCGCCTCGAAAGCATTTGCCCCAGTTCGAATCGATGGAGTTCGTATCCATCGGTTCGAAACCATCTAGTTCGAACCCACCTGCGTTCGAACCGATAGCCCAGCCATGTCACACTCGAACCCATCGGGTTCGAGTCCACCTAGTTCGCATCCATTAGCCTCGACTCCACTTCGAACCCACCAAGCCATTGCCTACTTCGAACCCATCACAATGTCCTCTCTTCGAACCCATCACAGAGCCACACTTCGAACCCATCCATGATATCGTCTTCGAACCCAACCTTTGTAGCTTCATTCGAACCGATTGAGTCAACCAATCACGATGACGTGTCTTCCATCGGTTCGAATGCGCCGAGATATATGGAGTCGAAGCGGTCAACACGGAGAGAAGTCCGGATCGATTCGAAGCTTGCGCTCCACGTCACCACGAAGTCGCGTGCCACACTGGTTTCGAAACCATCGTTTCGAGTAACAGGGGTTCGAAATTAACAGCCTGGCTATGAAGTCAATTTCGAACCCAACATATCTCCTAACCTACTGATCCAAATGCCGTGAAATTTTCACAGATGCTTGCATACATGATGAAGAATGTCCACGCCAAATTTCACCTCGATTGGATGAATTCTTGATCGGTTCGAATGGAGTTCGAACCGATGCCAAAGTGGGCCCAAACTTCCCGAGACCGTACATGTGGGTCCCCTCACGTGCCAGAAGTGGTCTCCCAAGTTTTCAGCAAGATAGCAGCAACCTACGCCTATAAATAGACCTCCAGGTCATTCAGAAAAGGGATCTTTCCGCCATTAAACGCCAAGACTCTGCCGGATTCAAGTTTAACTATCAGAATCACCGTTGTACCTGAATTTCAGAACTACAATTCATTGTAATCCGCGGTAATCAATTGTAATCAGCGAAGAACATCAATAAAAGGAAAAACCTTTGAAGTGGACGTAGGCCGGAGATAGCCGAACCACTATAAAATCGTGTGTTCTTATTTACATTTACTATTTTGCTACTTAGATCTGCGATTTGTGTTTGGATATTGCTGATTTATATTCCAACACTGGTGCTTTCTCATTCATTGGGGTTTGTGACCAATTTTGGCGCAAACAAACATCATGAACGTTTCCAGCATAATTCCTTTCATTACCAGCCGGTTGATTGTTTGCCCCAAGTAAGTCGTTTAACTTATTCAGAATCAGAGCATTCTGGGCACTTTGAACCTCTAATTGTGCATTTTGGGCGTTTATCTGCTGGTTTAGCCCTAGAATCACAGCATCCAACTCCGCTTTCGTAACTCCAACAGACGGAGTGGGTTGATTAGGTACAGGAGAAGCGGAGGTTCCCTCTTGAATATTTCCAGATCTGACAGATCTACTTTTCCTTCCAGGAGCCATAATCTCAGATAGACTTCTGGTTTTTAAGGAAATTCTTTCTTCAAATCTCTGTGAAGCAATGATGACAGTTTTCCTGAGTTCGATTCTCAGTGAAAGCACCAAAAATGTTAACGCTAAAATGTGAACGCTAACACCCCTGTGTGTGAAGTGTAGTTGTGAAAGCACCACCCGATAGATCGGGAAAGAATTACAAGCAGGTAATAGCGGAAAAGCAGTAAACAACAACAATTTTATAGTGGTTCGGCTTAAGGGTGTAGCCTACGTCCACTCTAAGTACTTTTATTAATAATCTCGTTACAAGCTGATACAATTCTTCTCAAGTACAATATACTTCAAATTACAAGTGATTTGGAACAAGTCTTAAGCTTCAATGTCGATTAAAGTCCTTAAATCCATGTTGAAGATGTGTGGTTTCTTCGTGGAGTTCTTTGATGAATTCCTCTAATCTTGAAAGCTCTAAGTGTTGATGAAGTTCTCAATGCAGCAAGGTAACGGTGTATGAAGAGAATGTGCCCAAAAGTCCTTTGAATGTTGGAGATGGGTGCCCATTTATAGAGAGTTCTGATTCTGAAATTTTTGCCAAGTCCTAAACCGTGGCCGACTCAAGTTAAGCCGCAGCCGACTTAAGGTGAGTCGTGACCGGTCTAAGGTCGCCTCCGAGTCAACACCACCTCTTCTCAGTAACATGGCATCGGGCTTATATTAGGTCGTGGACGAGTTAACTTGGTAGGTCGCAAGTCACGGTCCAAATGATAAGTCCTGGATCGTGAACGAGATAACTGGGGAGCTGGATCGGTTGTGACTTGGGTCGGCAACTATTCTAGGTCGCCAGCTTGGTAGGGCATTAGATCAGTAACTCGGTCAAGTCACTGAGTCGTTATCTTCTGAGTCTTAGGCCAGTACTCACGTTAGGTCGGCAACTGTTTTAGCCTTAACTCGGTATTTCTCAAGTCGGTATGCCTCTCAATCCTACTAGGTCGGTAACCCTTTGAATCTTAAGTCGGTCTCCCTTGAGTCGCTGTCCCTTCTGAGTCATTAAGTCGGTAACCATTGAGTCGCCATTTATTTTAGGTCGGCAATGAGCTAAGGCTGTTGGGTCGGTATTTATGTTGAGTCGGTAGCCTCGTTGAAGTGTTAAGTCGGCATAACCCTTAGGCCTTAGGTCGGCACCCCCTGTTGAGCCTTAGGTTGGCACCCCCTGTTGAGCTCTTAAGTCGGCATGCTTCTAACTGTTAGGTCGGAACCTCTTGATGCACTAGATCGGTGAGTCATGGTCAAGGCGGAGTTAACATCTATTAATGCACTCAAATTCATTCTAGGATTTTAGTGACCCTTTCTCTAATGAGTTACCCCACAAAGCTAAGTTTATCGCTAAATCAAAGCTTTGATACCAACTGTAACAACCCACCTTTTTAGACAGTTTAGATCGACAATAAACTACACATGTCAACTCAAACCATTCAAAAGGGAGGATTGTTAATGGGTTAAACAAGAAAATAAGAGAAAATGAAGAATAAAATAAACACAGAATCTCGCAGTCGAACGATTAAATATAATAATCAAATAAATAGTTTATGAAGTTGTTTAGGTAATACATTTGATTATAATCTATATACACTTATCAGCGTTATATTTACATCAGGGATAAATAAATAATGCAACAGACAATATGATGTAGGAATACTAACAGTAATAATATACTAAATTATCATCTTTTTCCTCCAGAATGAATCTTCAATAAGCTGAAAAACTCAGGGCAGACCCGAGCGTAATGAAAAGACAAAACACTCGAGTCAGAACTAAAATATCCTTATGTAAGTCAAATCGATGTCGCATATAACATGATTGTAACGGCTCCAAAGATATTTACGGGATTTCACATCCTCTATCTAGTGTATGACGTGCATGCAATAATTCAAGAGGTGTTATGGGATTTACAATCTCTTAAGGATCCATCAAAATATTTATACGTAGTAGAATACACTATATATATAATGTCTAATCGGTAAAATAAATAATAAAATAGTTTTAAGGCTTTACATTGATCCCTCTTAACACATTTTAAAGCGTTGTCATACAATTTGCATATAAAACACTGGTTAAACGGTCGATGGATAGAGATGAGCCGTGATATGACAATACTAAACCAAAATCGTATGGGTCTCGTTTAGGGATAAAAGTATGAGAAGGCATGTAAGGCAATTACCAAGGTAGGATACTACCAGTTTATCCTTCCCGGCTGGTGGTAGCGCATCATAGTCATGATCGCCCACCGCGTCCAACACTCCCATAATCTGGAGGGTGCGCACCAATCAATCACAATGTAAATGATGGTAATTTGAAAAAGTGCGTCCGCTCGGGGTAGCTAACCCACTTGGTCAGTATGGATCCTGTTTTAGTCATTTCAAATTGGCACAAATGTCAGGCTAATACATCATCGTTCTCTCTCTCCAAATCCAGGAAACGAAGCCAAATCCAACCACTTCGTTCCAGAGTCTCCTTCATGTATACAGTTGTTAAAGTGTTTCCGAAATCGATAGACGGTATGCTCATATCCAGCCTCGGTCTCCTTAACAACCAAACGTCATATTTTACATACCAATGGGTACTTTTACATTTCAAAAACAGTTCATGATATCAAAATATCATCTTCGCTTCAAAATCAAATCCATTTCGAAATCACCATATTTACTTAAAATATACTATTTCAGTTCGAAATCATTCCCGCCTCAATATTCCAATTTCGTTTTCAAAATCGTTCTGAATTCTAATTTGGGTTATAACTTCAAATAACCCAATTCGTATTAAAATCTAAGATTTAAAAATGAATATTACACTCCTGGCCAGTTTGAATCTTTTAATATGGTTTAAATAATTAAAATAGTTAAAAATAGTTTAAATTGTTAAAATAGCCAAAATAGTTTAAATGGTTAAATTAATTTAATATAAAATAGTTTAAGTATTAAAATGGTTTATATAGCAGAATAATTATATATTTAAGAAGATAGCCTTTAAATAGTTTTATATTAAATTATTTATTTGAAAATAGTTTCAAAGTCAAACCGATCCAATTCCAACTTCTCAATTCAAATCAGTTCCAACGTTTATTCAATTGGTTCAATTTCGATTTCAATTCAAATCAATGTCCACTTCGATTTCAAATTAATTCAATTCTACTTTCAAATCCAATTAATTCAATATTAATTTATCGGTTTTGAGCTCGATTTTTGAAATATCAATTTAAAACATTTAAATCAAATTATCCTTCAATGTTCGGTTTAAAATCCCAATCTTTACATATAATTCAATTCCGAGCTCAAGTTCAAAGCATCATTTATACCACTTTTACTTAGCAATATTCAAATTTCAAATAAAAATCCAATCTTTTAGAAACAAGTCGATTTCCAAAATTCAAAATTTCTTTTGATTATAACTTCAAAATCTCAACTTCGATCATTTAAAACAATTTCAATTACCAAATTTAAATTCAACATTAAGAACTCAAGTTTGAAAATTAACTTGATTTCTATAAATTTGATTTTTATTTCTTTTAAATTAAAATGATTTAAATAATTTCAAATCAAAATTTTAAAATCATTCAATTTAATCAATCCGGTGTCCGTATATAATTTTTTATCCTACGGCCAAGTGATCAGTTATTTTAATTTTAATTTCAGAGATGGATATATATCATTTCAATCCAAATCACGATGTCATAGGTATATACCACTTCAACCTATTTCTTAATTTATTCGAAATGGTTAAATTCATAGTTTATATACTGTAAGTAATCTACAGGGTGATAACATGATATATATAAACAAATAAACATCCAAATATCAATCAATTGGCATCCATCACAACCAATCATCCAAACAGTCAATATAATTCACATCAATTTCATAGCTATTAATATCAGGTAATTTACTAGCAATTAAATCCCAATTTTAATTTGACTGCCAATTTTAATTTTTAACAGTTAATTCAATGACAATTTAATTTATCAAATAATGACTAACAAAATTTATATCACTTCATAATATCCAATTTAACTGGCATAAAATATTCTAGTTCATTGTGAGCATTATAAAACACTCACATTGTTCTTCAATTTTAAATCAAATCGAACGACGTTCGATTTGACCTTAAATGAACTAGCTTCAAATGACTCCAGATCTATTCCAAAACGTAGTGCTCGACACTATGATCCCGTCATCGCCTATTACGTCCAATTCCGACCTCGTATGAAATAGTTATACAATTTCAAAGATTGAACGAATTTAATTTAAATAATTTATATACTTTTTATTTATAATTTAACCAACAATAGATCAGGGCCGCTCATCCCAGATCTGCAAATCCAGGCCGTGCTTAAGCTTCTTCCACTTCGTTCGTATGCGTTCCAAGAGAAACGAACCCAAGTCGACCACTATAAATCACAAACCGCTTCCACCTTAGACCACCAGACGACGATCGAAGACCCTTGTATCGAAGCTGTACACCCACTCCACCTTGGGCCAGCGGCTGAGCAAACTCGGCTGCACCCATTTCTCAAAAAACGAGAATGAATGTTGCACACGTACGAACCAATAACGGCGACAAGGATGAGTTTCAGGTGTTCATTTCTGTATGGATTTGTAGAGCTCGACTAGCTCTACAACTTCCATGTTGAACTCAGAACATGAAAAAGCATGGACTGAGAAGATTTGAGGGAGGAAAGCATGATAATATTGGCCATTAAAATGATAACGACGGCTGGCAAAGGCTAGGGTTTGGAAAGGAGTACGCATATTTATACTTATACACACATTATTTTATTATTACGAACAAACTCCAAAAGAAGCGTACTGCCTGGCATTAATAATGTTTTACCCCTATTTCGAACACAATGGAACATGTTTCGGAGCCTAATTCGATCCTATGTAGAAGATAGCTTTTTGAATCGATTTAAAATATTAAATTTTCGATATAAAATTCAATGCATTTATATCTCATACGATCAAACGATATCTCCAAACGCTGCAAAATTTGAAATTTGATAATAATACACTATTTCGAATCCAATGGAATTGGTTTCATCAAAATTTGAGACTATGCGCCGGAAGGCTATTATACTATAAAATTTTCAATTTCCAATAATTCATTTTTAAGTCCGATTTTAAATGTTAATAATCTTCATTGTTGATTAAATAAAAATTCAACTTCCAATATCAATGTTAATCATATTAATTCAGAGTTCAATAATACAAATAATTCCCAATATTAATTTAAATAATTTAATTGCTCAATATTCATCAACATCCAATATTGAATTTTAAATGAATTTTTGTTATCAACCAATTACTATATTTACATCTAATAAATTTAACATTATTATCTAATCCAACAATTGACCATAAACTCATTTAATACATAGCACATATTTTCAATGCTCGTTATTATTAAACCTCCAGAATTTTTTATTTCAAAATCTTATCCAAGTTTGTATTCAATAACTTACATTCAAAATCATTGAAAATTTTATTTTTAACCATTTCTATTTAATAATTATATTAAATTTAATAATTTAAAATAGCCAAAAATATGGGTCGTTACAACCTCATAGGGGAAGGGTTAGGTCAAGCACCCAACAAAGAACCCTTAACGTCCAATTCACCTCTTAGGGGAAAGGTCAGGTCAAACACCCACCAGCAAACTTTAGAAGAAGGTCGACTTAACATACACTACCTCTCTTAGGGCCAAGAGAAACACAAAGGGTGCACCAAACAGATGAAGAAAGACAAAGATGTCTACAACTGAAAACAAAAGTCAAAACTCAAAAGAACAAAGGGTTAAAGAAAGTAATCCATCTTCCATCTAAGACGAAGATGAAAACCATGAGAGGGGTACAAATATAGGAAAAAGGAAGAAGATGTCCAATGCCACAATCGGAAACAGACAAGAAATCCTAAACCATAATTAGAAAGAACAAAATATGAGCTAAAAAATTTCAGTACATCTGATACCTGAAAGGTCGCATCAATAATAAAGAGCTAAGAAAAGAGCTAAGAAACTTTCATCCCAAAAAAAGATAAGAAAATGGAAAAAGGAATTCGTAATATGGGATGAAAAGAAAAGATCTATACAAATGCTAAAGGAATGGAATAGAAAACAATTTTTGTTACAAAGATAAAAACGACATCATTCGTAGAGAAGATTAAGTAAACCACCTCCAAATCCTTAGAAATAAGGTGACCCTTTAGGATAAAAGATTCTATATACTATATATATTATATATATTGACATGTTATTTGGACCATTGCACTACTAGATAGCCAAGCATTAGGACGTATCTTGCCTTGCTGAATGACCGACTACTCAAACGAAGCTTGCACTGCTGAACGACCAGTCAACTGAACGGAACTACCTGCTAAACGATTGGACAGTTGAAAAGCTGAACAACCGAACGGAACTATTTGCTGAACAATTGAATGGTCCTACTGAACTATTACTCCGAACGGTTGACTGGTACTACGGAACTACTGTTCCGAATGACTACATGGCTTTACGGAACTATGTAGCTCCAATATAACAATAATACTATTACTTATAGGCACTACAAGAATTACACAACAATTAGCAGGATATTATAATCCTCATTGCTAGCTAGGGTATAAGTTTAAATAAATATCTGGCATAGTATTTTAGGAATGACTTTGGAATTAAGGCCAGATAGGCTTAGGGATCTTTTGTTAAAGCCTACTAAGTCTACCATTACTAGATAGTTCTTCGAATTTGTACTTATACTAAATGAAATTTAGAGTAATCTATTCGTCGGATGAGATCTTGACAAGATTTTGGTTGAATTCCTGATTTTATGGATTTTGAATTTCCTTATTTCTTTTCTCGATTATTTCTTGACTAACTTTTTATGAGTTCTTGAACTCTTCGCTTCCTTACTGAATTTCCATGATGATCTGTAGATTTCTCATTGAGTTTCTAACTTTGAACTGTGTTAGAAAAAGTTTTACACAGTTTTGTTTGATAGATGAGATCCCAATGAATTTCTAATTACATTCTCGAACTCATGAATTCTCATTTTCTTCTAATAATGATTTCCTAATAAATTTCTGATTGAATTTTATGATGATTTATGGGTTTCATATTTTTGGTTTTCTCATGAGATTTTTTATGGTGATCCCTTATTGGACTTTTGGGTTTTGTGAATTCTAAATTTCTTTATCCATTTTTATGATGATTGGCGAATTTCATATTTTTGGTCTCCTCGTTGAATTTTTGATGATCTCTTATTGGGTTTCTAATTGTGTGAATTCCAGGTTTTCTCATTGATTTTTATGATAGTTTGTGAATTTCATATTTTTGATTTCCTTATTGAGTTTTTAATGGTCTCTTATTGGACTTCTAACTTCATGAATTCTAGATTCCCTTGTCGATTTTCGTGACGAATTATGAATTTCATATTTTTAGATTCCATATTGAATTTTCATGATGATTTCCTACTGAATTTCTTATTTTATGGATTCTGAATTTCCTGATTGATTTTTGTGGTAATTTGCGGATTTCATACTCCTGATTTCCTTATAGGATATTCATATGGTTTCTTGTTGAATTTCTGGTTTATGAATTTTTGATCCCTTTATTGAATTTCTATAATGATTTATGAACTTTCAATTGAATTTCTAAATTTAAATTCAATACAAGATTTTCTTAATACCATATGGGCTTCCGTTAAAGGTCAAGGTAACGAGAAAAAAGATCATCTCGATCTTCATATTATCAAACAGCTTCAGCACCAAAGTATATATTAACTTATCAGTTAATAAATAAAATTTTGTAACATAAGGTGCAGGGGTGAAAATGAATTATAGTAAAATCGCAAGGTAAAACTACTTCAAGGAGGAAACTAGTACCTAGTGGCTAAAGAAAACATAACCCAAAAACAGAGGATTTGGATTATGCAATGGCCTTTCGGGAAGGTTTATTTACTTAAATGCAGGTTATATCGTTTCATAATTCCACTATCAAAATTAAAAAGACTTGGTCATGTAATTATTTGAATGCTCTGCCCAATAAAATTACCAAAGAGTGTCTTAAATTATAAGATTACCCATCAGGGTCTTATAACAAGGTTATGAACCTAATAGGAGTTAATATCTATTTTGCAGGAACAAAGAAAAAAATTCTTTGGAACTTTTGTCCTAAAGAACAAAAACTTCTTTCATACTAGAGGGGATAAATGTGGTCCATAAAATATACTCAAGAGTAAAGGTATGAAAGAAGGAGCATTAACATTGATGAGATTCCAAAAGTATTCGATTGGTCTCCTCAAACATCAAACAAGGCTTTCGACAAGGTTGGAGAGAAGCCATCTAACCATTGAAAAAAATAACCGCATCATGATCAAGAAATCGTATCGGCCTTATCAAGACTAAGATGGATAAAAAAGAAGGAAGAATAGAAGATGACAGTACCAACAGGGCCTATGAAGGAGTAAAGAAGGGATAATTCAGCAGTGTGGCAGATAAGCAAGGAGCTTTCAAACAGGTCGAAAGACACATTTCGAAGGCAACAAATACCATACACTCTACATGTGCGTCAAACCATTCAAAACGATTAGTTTTGTCTTTATTAACCTCGCTAGAAGAATGTTCAACCAAATCAACCCTTTCAAAAGCATATCTTAGCCTTTCGAATTGGTTAAAGCCATCATCACTTATAAAAGAAAAGATTACAGAAATCCTACATCAAACTCAAGGAGACGAGGTTTCGCTCTGGACATATAGAATACTTCTGAATGATGTCTCCTACAACTAATATCTCAATGGTGCTTCAACTCATTCAAAGCCTACAAGGCACATGTTTCGATAGTGCCGAAGGTCGGCACCCATGCTAACTTACATAGCACATTAACAGCTAAGTGGAAAGTGCACCTATACACCTTTCGACGATGTCGAAAGTGATCAAGCAATATATCTTTTGCAAAATTCGAAAGCTCTCAGGCAATAATTTTCGACGAAGTTAGAAGCATTCAAGCAATATACCTTCGGACGAAGTCAAAAGCAATAAAGCAAGGATGAAGGAAGCTCAATCTTTAGCGGCGGTGGAAGTTTGGCTATGCAAATCTTTCGACTAGGTCAAAAGATATGATTCGAAAGAGTAAATAAGAGAGGCTAGGAGAGAGACCTTTCATTGGCATTAAAAAGACGTGCACAAAAGGAAGGAAGCAGAGCTTCCAACCACGTCGGAAGAGAAGGGGTCGAAAGATGCCAACACAGGCAGATCTTCCGACCACGTCGAAAGAAAAGCAGTCGAAAGGTGTCAACCCGAACATATAAATAAGACCTAGGGGTCTCGTTTGAGGGGCGGATTTCTTTCACTTCTTACTTGCATTTTCTATAATCTGTAAACTCTAATTCCCAAATCAAATTGGGTGATTTGGTCAATTTGCAACCGAGTTCAATAAAAGTGTGTGTATGCTAAACTAGATGACATAGTAGTTCTGAGTTTCTTATTTTACATAGAAATGTCAATCAACCATCAAATTAGTCGAAAGGATGACCTTCAACTGGGTCGAAACCACTAGCTCACACATTTCCAAGAGGCTTTGGCTCAAATCCTCCAAATAATAAGTGCATACCCATTTGATGAAGTCGAGACCCTTCCTGCTCAACTATTTTCAGAAAGCATGAAGTCCCCAACTTAGGCCATCTTGTCAATGTCAAAAGATGGTTCCGACAGAGTTACAAACCAACCAATTCGAAAGGATTTTCCGAAGGAAAAATTGGCTTTTCGACTGTGTCGATAGGTACCGAAGAAATGTTTTCGACCATCTTAAACTACTCAAAAAGGTTTTAGTTACTATCACTTGTTCGAAAGGTGGTCACGAAGGAAACACTCATACTTCTAACTCTACTTTGAGGTATTTATAGGTTTTCTTGTTAACAGTGGCTCGTTACACTAGAGGAGCATTGTGATGAATTAAGGCACGACTTTTAGAGTTAATCGAGCCAAGCTTTAAGATTTATAACATTTATTTGGACTTTGTTAACGCTAAAATTTGAACACTAACACCCCGGTGTATGAAGTGAGATCGTGAAAGCACCACCCGATAACTCGAGAACAGATTATAAGCAGATAGTAGTGAAAAAACAGTAAACAACAGCAATTTTATAGTGGTTCGGCTTAAGAGATAGCCTACGTCCACTTTGAATATCTTTATTGATGATTTGATTACAAATCAATGCGGTTACACTTTGATTACAACACACTTTGAGCTTCAAGTGACTTAGAACAAATAACCTAAACTTCAACGTCGATCCAAATCTTTGAACACATGTTTGACATGTTAGATTTCTTCGTGAAGTTCCTTGAAGGTGTTGAAGTAGTTCAAAATGCAGCAGAGCAACGGCGCTTGAAATGAATCAGCCCCCCCAAGTCCCCCTTTGGTTTGAACTAGGGTTGTATTTATAGGCATTTCTCGGAGTTAGGTCGTAGGTCGTGACCGACCTAAGTTAGGCCGTAGGTCGTGACTGACCTAAGATGCACTGGCTTCTCTTTCACAAGAACACGCATGCAGGTTTTCACAAGTCCTAGGTCGTGAGTGACCTATCATAGGTCGTAGGTCGCAAGCTTTTTCCTGAAGATGGTTGGATAGCATTGCACTTAACTCTGGAACGAGCTAGTAAGTAGTAGGTCGTGGTCGACTTAACAGATCAGGGTATAAGTGAAGCGGCATAGGGATTTTATTTCATCTGCTTAGGTCGCAAGCGACCTATTATAGGTCGTTAAGTCGTTATCCTTTTTAAGTCGCTCCATACTTTAGATCGGTACATATCTTTAGGTCGTGTTGAACATTCTGTAGTTAGGTCGTTCCACCTTTAGGTCGTAAGGTCGCTAAGACAATTATGTCATTAGGTCGTTGAGGCTATCAGGTCGTCAAGTCCTCTTAGGTCGTTGGGCTGCTGAGTTATAGGTCGTGGAGTTTTAGGTCGTTATGTTTTAGGTCGCATCAGAAGTAGGAGTTAACATTTGCCCCTCGAAGTGCAGGCCTATGCCATAGGTCGTGTGCTTCGACTTAATTTTGCTAGGTCGTGAGCGACCTAAAACATATACTAACTCGCGCGTCTGCTTGTCTTCTTCTTTCAGCCCCATATAAATTCGTTAAGTCGCTACTCCCTCTTTACACACCTGCTTCAATTTCCTGTGCCACCATTAACAGAATTCTACGATTTTAATGACAAATTCAAGTTAATCATTCAGCGATTCATCCTTGCTATCAAATTACGTAAGTATCTTCGATCTTTATCCATTCCATGGTCACCATCGAACCACGAACTCTAACTTCCAAACCCCAGACCAATTTTGTGCGTCGTGCTTCACTTTGAGTCAGGTTGTGATCGATTTTTGATCGTCTCTGGTTACTGTTGTTGTTGTGATTCACGAACGCACAGTAGTGAGTTAGATTTATGATAGATCGGAGATATGTTGAATTGGTTTTCGAGTGATTTGGTGGTATGAGAAGATGACGAACTTCATGAATAGGATGATGGATTTCGTGATGTTGGCGTTAACGGGTTAATGGATTCTCAGCTACACGGGTAACGGAGGAGATGACGTGGCAGCGTGTGAATGGAGGATCGACCTTAGGGCTGTCTGCTTGAATACTAACCATGTGACCTAACTTCTTAGCGATCTAACTTTGTAATGACCTAAGTTCTTGCGGCATTGATTTTAGGTCATGGCCGACCTTAGACTTGAATTCCTATGGCACAGAAGTTAGGTCGCTGCCGACCTAGTACTTGGATGGTTTGCAAATGAACTTTGAACCGAACGACCTAACAGCTTAGCAACTTATCACCTTTGAATGACTGCATAGGGACTTAACACATCAACGACCTATCTTTTGCGACATAAGCTTTAGGTCGCGGCCGAGTTAGGACATGAACAGATTTGCATTGAGCGACTTAAGTTAACCCCGACCTAGGTTAGGTCACTAGACGACCTAGGACTTGACAAATTTGCACATGAATTCCAAGCAGCATGACTTAACGACCTAACTCCTTTGCGGCATAGGCTTTAGGTCATGGCCGAGCTAGGACTTGAACAAATCTGCATTGCTTTGAACTCCTTTAACTTGCACGGTGCGACCTAATATAGCTTTGACCTATGCTAAGTCGCAGGGGACAGTCTGGATGACCTATGACTTGTAAAATTTTGAGAGAATTTGATTGAACTGCTTGGACTCGAGTCATTTGAAATTCATTACATTCCTTTGCAGATTGCTCTAACTTTTAATTTAACGATCTGTTTAAACATAACATTTGCAGAAAAGTGGGACGAATATACTGTCACTGACCGCCCACATCGAATGACAGATTAGTCGATAAAGAATAATCAACTTAAATGAATTGTGTGAGTGAAATGCTTGTGAATCAACCGACTTAAATGAAGTGTTAAAGAAAAGCTAAAATTTTGTTTGAATTAACACTGCACTCGAGTTTTAAATTAACAAGTCCTGAAATCTCACAATCAATCAGTTGTCAACTAGCTTAATTTCAGTTATTTTGCTTGTTATTTTTATTAGTTTTGCACAACACTTCACACTTTTAGGAAACGTGCACCTTCACATCTGAACATCCAGTTGCTTGTATAGAATGACGTTTCAACAAGAAGAGATGATAGAACACGTCGAAGGGGCTCCTCTGATTGCTATTCCACTAGAGAACCCTCCGGAAAGAACTCCTACCCTTCTGAAACAGCGGGTGCTTAATCAATTATGCGTTCAATTTGGCATTGCCGAGGCAGAAGTTTTACTCCCTGGACCAAATGATTTTGCTGATAAACCACCTTCCGGCTTTGTTGTCATTAATCGCCAAATGTGCTTAAGTGGAGTAATTCCTCCCTTTAATGAATTTCTTCAACAAATCCTTCTTCGACTGACGATCTCTCCTTTCCAACTACATCCCAATGGCTATGCCATTTTGATGGGATTGTGCGTTCTGTTCAGGAGAACTCTTGACCATCTTACGAGTTTTGAGGAAATCTGTTACCTGTGCACTTTTGCGAAGAACAAGGACCACCCTTCGATTGTACTTGTAAGAGGTGCGAGGAACCGTAAACTAATTTTGGATTTGCCGGAGAGTGCACATGGTTTTTTGAATCAATTCTTCTATATTCGTTGCCCTGCAGGATTTTACACAAACTGGAGAATAGGAAGTGAGATCTTTTTTCCCTTCTCTCTTCAATTTCATTTTAAGTTTTTCATGGTTCGTATTGCTAGATGCTGATTCCATTCCTTATTTTTACAGCACTTCCTCCTCCTTCTAGAGATTCCAGTCATAAACCAGTCTTTGAGAGGCTAAGCATTGTGGCTGCTGAAGAGAGGAGCGTAAAATTTCTATTGACAGATGAACTTCTTCATCGGTTTGAGCTTTTACATTCTTCCCGTTCTACTCAACTTCATGAAGTTCCGACTGAAGTTCCCGATTCTCCGATGAAAACTCCTGATGCCCCAGTCTCTATTAAAGAGCACATGCGGGGAGGAACCTCTATAGAAACTTCACTAGTAAAATGTTCCACTCCAAGGGATGATGCAGAGCCATCTGAAAAGCCTGCACTTGCCCCCATAACTGAAGAAGAGGAGTCCCTTCCTCATACTGATAAGAACGTTGATCTTGGAGTTGATATTTTTGGGAGTTTAAGTGACATAATGGTCACTTCTCAAGAACTTTTTAGGGATGATGTTTCCAAAACTGTCTCTTCTGTAATTGAGGCGACATCTTCTCTACAACAAATGTCAACCCCTTCTACTCAAGTTATCACTACCTCTACTCCACAGAGTGGTCTGTAACTTGATGCATGTAGCTTACACGTTACACAACACTTAGGATTTTTCAGCACTTCTACGCATCATCTTCTTGTACTTTAAAGATTTCTAAAGCTTATTATTTTTATTCCAGATTCTCCAATGGGGCGCAGTAGTTCATTTTATGACGATTTCCAGTGCTACGGGAGGCGGAGTCAATATGATTATAGGCATCACCTCCCCTCTTACAGAGAATCGGATGAAGAGAGGGCCATCAGGAATGCAGACGAGAGACGAGCATATGAAGAACGTCACCGAAGAGAGCAAGAAAGACATGACCCTCCCCACAGAGATGATGATACCCAAAAAAGAAAGACTCACGATGAGAGAGGTAAAGGTCACACGGAAGATTCTTCTAGCAAGCGGGCTAAACTTACTGAAGAAACAATGCCGACAGTTTCTCAAAATGTTCCTTCTGAATCTCCTGCCCCCGTTCGTTCCGACATTCAAACAATCATCAACCGGCCCGCATACCAAGTTGGGCAAGGTCCTCCCACTCTTCAAAGTCGATTCCCTCAGTGGTGCCTGAGAGGGGTTCGATTTGATCTCGACTTGGTTCCTCTCGACAAATCAGCTATGCTGCGAAATCTTGATTCTGTCAGGACCGATATTGAAAGAATGTCGAACTGGCAAAAACTTGTCGACGAGCTTCAGAGGGTTAACCGAGCCAATCTCGAGGCCATGCTCACAATGGAGAACGATAAGGCTGAGTGGCAGAAGACTCTCGAACAGCATGACGCCGAAATGAGAACTATTGCTTCCTATAATGAAAAGTTGGAAACGGAAGTAGAAAAGCTTAAGGAAGAATTAGCTACTTCATCTACTTTCCATTCTCAAAAGGAGAGCATGCTTCAGCAACAAGTACGAGATGCGCATGCCAGTCAAAGGGCAGTCGAAGATAAGCTTACACACCAGGAGAAGGTCATAGAAGAATATCGCGCTGAAACTTTACAGCTGCGAGAACAGACCGGCTCTCAAAGCTTGGAGATAGAGATGTTAAAAGCTTGACTTGCTATGGCCGAAAAGGAGCGTGACGAGGCTGTTGCTGGTAAACTCGCGGCCGAAGAGGCCCATCAAGCAACCAAAGCTGACATTAGCTCCACATTATTTGATTTTTATCTGCACAGCATTTTGGGGCATGGCAGCCTCGCCTTTCTAGGCCCTAAGTATGAAATTACACTAGCTGAAGTTTGGGAGGCAGCACTCGATATGCTAGGTGGTAAAGGTGCTGGCTACGCTGAGACAGCTCTTGAAGAGCATTATCTCGATGATGATGCCCGCGCCGCTCTTGCCAAGGGAAAAGAGCAACTCGCCAGGGTACGGGCCGGAATGGCGGAAGGGGAACGTTCTGAGAAAGAAATACCACCTACCACTTCCGAACGTCCTTTAGTTTCTTCCGAAGTGGACATTACAGGTTCCAGTGCTCATTCGCTGCCTTCTACAAGAACCGGGGTAATTACCCCTACTGATGATGAGGCTTTGGAGGATATCGAGGCTCGGAATTATGAGATTGAACTAACGAAGCAAACATCTTCAGGTAATTTTGACATTGGTCTGATTCAGGTGGATCGCTTGCTTACTCCTCAAAAGTTTGATGAGCTTCTCGATTACTTCTTGAATCTTGACGAACCCATATCTCCCTTCTTTCGGGGAGATACTAATATTTTTAATTTCTCTTCTTCTGCAGTTGAAACACCAAGTGCTGTGCAGACTTCACTTCCTCCGGTTATCCCTCCTCCGTCTCTTCAGGTGACTCCTCCTTCTGCTTCACAGCCCGGGTCACAAGAGGAGCAAATTGAGGCTCTTCATGGCTTGGATGACCCTATCGCTTCGCAAGAGCAGAAAGACGAGGGACTTGAAGGAGGCGAGATCTCTCCGGAGCGGACTCCTTCTGATGACGTAGTTTTGTCCGCTCTTGTTACTCCAGGGAGTGAGTCTTCTTCGAAGAGAAGAAAGAAGCACGGAACATCGAAGAGGAGGGGGAAGAAAATCATCACTACTGAAGAGGAACCGGAAGTTGCACCGGTTGCACCTCCCTCTCCTTCTTCCCTTATGCCTATAGATAGACCTGAAAAACTAATCATTCGGCCAGGCAAAGGGTCCAAAGGTGGTAAGAAGAAGTGAAGAGTCGGACTTCGGGCTTTTTGATTCCTTTTTTGTGTAATGGTCGGATGTTGTGCAGGCACCGGCCCCTGCTTCTTTTTTTTTATTTTGAAACCTGTATCTGCAATTGAATAAAATGATCCTTTATTTGTACAGACTCTTGTTTGACTTTGAGAATGCATTTATTATTCATTTTTGCACAAGTTTATTTATATGATATTGCGGTGAACTTGTGGTATGTTGCTTGAGCGTATTTTACCGATATAGCTATACCATTTTGTATGTAACTATACCATGTTGCCCCCATACCATAAGCTTGCTGCAATATTTTATACTTTGAGGGGACTTGCACTCTTATTTTCTGAAGAGTAATTACTTCATTCTTGAAGAAATTTTTCGTAGTGTACGACTTCCTTCACATAAGTTTTTACGCTTTGTCCTTCGAAGAAATCACTTTTTTTTTACTTATGTATGCATTTTGCCAAGTGAATTCTTCTATGTGGTAAAGCGGGCCTCTAAAGGGTACTTTAACTTTCTTCCTCTTTTTTTTTTTTGAGTAAGGTTATTTTCTAGAATAGGTAAATCACTCTTCCTTTGAAAGTTAAAGTATGCCCTTGATGAGGATATTTTATTTTATTTTTATTTATTTTTTTGAAATAGAAATTTGTACTTCTGAGGAGGGATTTTTCACGTTTCAACACTTGGAAGTTTTATTTCAATCTTGGTGAAACGTGTACCTCCAAAGAATTGTGCCTTCGAAGAAAGCCTTTTCACGTTTCAACACTTGGAAGTTTTATTTCAATCTCGGTGAAACGTGGGCTTCCGAAGTAGTCTTTCTTTTTGATTGTGTCCCCGGGAGGGGGTTGTACCTCTGAGGAGGGATTTTTCACGTTTCAACACTTGGAAGTTTTATTTCAATCTTGGCGAAACGTGTACCTCCAAAGAGTTGTGCCTTTGAAGAAAGCCTTTTCACGTTTCAACACTTGGAAGTTTTATTTCAATCTCGGTGAAACGTGGGCTTCCAGAAAGGTCTTTATTTTGTTTTGCATTTCAACTTTGGTGAAGTGAAATTCCGAAGAGCGGTTGTTACACTTCAACTCCCGGTGAAATGGGCCTCCGAAGAGGGCTTTTATTTTGATTGCATTTCAACTCTGGTGAAGTGAAATTCCGAAGAGCGGTTGTTACACTTCAACTCCTGGTGAAATGGGCCTCCGAAGAGGGCTTTTATTTTGATTGCATTTCAACTCTGGTGAAGTGAAATTCCGAAGAGCGGTTGTTACACTTCAACTCCTGGTGAAATGTGCCTCAGAGAGGGTTTTCATCGCCTGGAAGTTACTCTCTCGTGGTTGGAGGGTCATGACTCCTCCAATCTTTTTTGTTGAGTAGAGAACTTTCTTTTTTGTGGTGTATGACCCATTAGAGGTCTTTATCCTCCGAAGAGTTGTGCCTCCGAAGAGGACTTGTGCTGCCGATGATGGCTTTGGTTGTTCCCTTGTCCACTTGCTTATGCCTTTTCAGCGATCCTCTTTTTTTTTTACAAGTAACTTGTTTAATCCAAGGAAGTGTACTTCATTGTCAGGCAAGTTCGTGAGAACGAGCATCAGCTTCTTAATTGGACGTTTGTTTGTTCAAACGATCTCAATTTATTAGCAAAGGCCCGTTTCTGTCGAAATCATAAGCCGTTCAATTGAAGTACTTCCTATCTAGGATTTGAATTCGGAGCTTTTGTGACTTGAAATTTGGCGAGAATCATTTGGTCTTATTATGTGCAAGTTTAACTTCCATTGTCTGCAAAAATTTAAATCGACATTTCAGCAATACATTCTATGTACTTTTTATATCGAAAATAAAGCAAACATGTAATAATAATAAGGAACACAAGATTTATAGTGGTTCGGCCAGGAAATTGGGCCTACATCCACTTTATATTTTTTATTATTTACTTGCATCAGTCTTACAATTGCCTTCAATTACAAGAATCATACATTCATAATTCTTTTTACAATATTTCAACAAAATTTTCAAGTAAAGTATGGACGCAAATGATTGTTGTTCCATGCCCTTGGAATTTGATCTCCTTCAACAGTAGTGAGTTTGAATGTGCCGTCGAGAAGCTTCTGACCTATGACATACGGTCCTTCCCAATTTGGCCCAAACACACCTGTCGCTGTCATAATTCTCTTCAGGACTAGGTCTCCAATCTCAAAGTTGCGTTGGCGAACTTTGGAATTGAAATGTCTGGCTATCCTTTGCTGATGAGCTGCAATTCTGAGATTAGCCTCATCTCTTTTTTCATCAAGGAGATCTAGCGCTTCAAGCTGTAACTTTTCGTTTTCTGCTTGATTGAAATGGATTCTTCTATGTGAAGGGACCTCTATTTCCACCGGAATCATTGCCTCTGACCCGTATGCTAATGAAAACGGGGTGTGCCCAGTCGCAGTTTTGTGAGTGGTTCTGTATGCCCATAGTGCCAGTGGTAGCTTATCGACCCAACCACCTTTTGCTCTTTCAAGTTGCTTTTTGATGGTTGACTTAATAATTTTGTTCACGGCTTCCACTTGCCCGTTTGCCTGCGGATGAGCCACTGTTAAGAAGCTTTTCCGGATTTTGAATTGCTTGCAAAAATCTTGGAATTCTTCACTTTCAAACTGAGTACCATTGTCTGTAATTATTTTTTGAGGCACGCCGTATCTGCAAATGATGTTTTTAGTCACAAAACTTATCATCTTCTTTGAGGTGATAGTAGCCAGTGGTTCAGCTTCTGCCCACTTAGTAAAATAATCTACAGCAACAATGGCATATTTGATTCCAGATTTGGCAGTTGGTAACGGTCCTATAAGGTCTATCCCCCATATTGCAAACGGCCATGGACTGACCATCTGTGTGAGTTCAGTGGAAGGAGCTCTAGGAATTTTGGCGAATCTTTGGCATCTGTCACATTTTCGGGAATACTCTGCTGCATCTCGATTAATTTCTGGCCAAAAATATCCGTATCGGAGAATTTTCTTTGCTAATGTTTGGCCACCTGAATGATCACCACACTCTCCTCCGTGTACCTCTGCTAGGATTGCTTTGGACTCTTCCCTGGATACACATCGAAGTAATGGCATTGAGAATCCCCGTCTGTATAATCGGCCATCCTGGATTATGTATCGAGAGGCTTTTCTTAGTAGCTTTTGTCGTTCTTTTGAGTTCCCTGGTAAGGATCCATTGAGCAGATATTATGTTATCAGAGTCATCCATGATTCTTGCTCTTGAGACATGCTCATGATCCAATCAATGTCCATCTCATCAATGCTAGGAGTCGATAGGACCTCCACCGGAGTTAACCCCAGAAATTGAGCTTCGCCCGTGCTAGAATACTTTGCGAGAGAATCCGCTTTCATGTTTTCTTCTCGAGGAATGTGACTTATCATGTAATGATCGAAATCACCCAGGAGTTCCCAAGCCTTTGACAAGTAGGCGGGCAGGTTCCCTCCTTTTGCTTGGAATTCCTTTTTGACTTGGCATACAATAAGCTGAGAATCACTGAATATCTGTAATGCTCGGATATTTAATTCTTTAGCAATCCTTAAGCCAGCGATAAGGGCTTCGTATTCTGCTTCATTGTTTGTTGAAGGAAATTCCAATCTTAGTGCATAGCATAATGATCGGCCTTCAGGGGTCTCAAGTACAACTCCGGCTCCAGAACAGTAGTCGTTTCTCGCACCATCGACATATAACTTCCATTGGATTGGGGGATCGTCGACCGTTTCCTCCTCACTGTTACCCTTATCTGTGAACTCTGCGATGAAATCCGCTAAAGCTTGTCCATTGATTGCTTTTCGGGGATGATAAGTGATGTCATACTGACTGAGTTCAATGTTCCACTTCAGAAGGCGACCCGAAGTCTCAGGGCGAAACAGGACTTGCTTTAAAGGTTGATCAGTGAGGACTCTGATAGGATGAGCTTGAAAATATTGCCTCAACTTTCTAGATGCAATTAGTAGGCAATAGGCGAGTTTTTCCAACTTAGAGTAATTCATCTCTGCCCAGTGAGTCTTTTGCTGATATAGTAAACTGGATGTTGAATCCTTTTGTCTTCCCGTATCAGCGCTGCACTTAAAGCATGAGATGATACTGCCAAGTATATAAGAAGATCCTCGCCATCGCCAGGCATAGAAAGTATCGGAGGCGTTTCCATATGGCGAATCAATTCATCAAAGGCTTTTTGGCATTCGGGAGTCCAATCGAAGTTTTTCCTTCCTTTCTTTAAGGCGTCGAAGAATGGAATGCATTTATCTGTGGCTTTGGAAATGAACCGACTCAAGGTGGCACCTTTCCATTGAGACTTTGCAATTCCTTCTTTGTTTTAGGGGCTTTGACTTCTTTCAATGTAGTAATTTGAGCTGGACTGGCCTCAATGCCCCTAGCGCTCACGATGAAACCTAAAAACTTGCCGGATTCCACTCCAAATGAACACTTTAAAGGATTGAGCTTCATTCCGTATTTTCGGAGGACTGCGAACATGTCTGCTAAGTGTTCTATGTGATCCACTACTTTCTTAGACTTTACCAACATGTCATCGATGTAGACTTCCATAGTCTTGCCCAGTTGCGGTTTGAACATAGCATTAACAAGTCTTTGGTATGTTGCCCCTGCATTCTTCAGCCCGAAGGGCATAACTCTGTAGTAGTAAAGACCAACATCGGTGATAAAGCTCGTGTCCTCCTGATCTGGCTCATGCATCATGATCTGGTTATACCAGGAGTAAGCATCCATAAAAGTTAACAATTCGTGTCCCGCTGTTCCGTCTACCAGTTGGTCGATTCTGGGTAATGGGAAGCAGTCTTTGGGACAGGCCTTGTTAAGATCTGAAAAATCGATGCATACTCTCCATTTCCCGTTGGCTTTCTTAACCAACACGGGATTTGAAACCCAATTCGGATAGGTAGATTCTTTGATAAAATTATTCTCCATGAGCCGATCAACTTCTTCCTTTAATGCTGCCGACCTTTCTAGACCTTGAGTTCTCCTCTTCTGTTTCACAGGTGTAAATTTTGGATCAATATTTAGAGCATGCACTGCAACTTCTGGAGATATTCCGCACATATCGGCATGAGTCCAAGCAAAAACATCCAGATTTGCCTTTAAAAAAGATATTAAGATATTCTGAATTGACACATTAAGTTGTGAACCCACATTCAACACCTTGTTTGGGTCCTTTGGGTCAACAGGTATTGGTATTGTCGTTTCCACTGGTACCACTCTATTTTCCCCTGCACTGACTTTTCTAGGGTCCATCTCTTTCCTTGCCCCGCTGTGCTCGCCAGTGCAGGGTCCGCCCTGTAATTGCTACAAGGCTGGTTCTTTGATGCGGACTGGGGCTGCCGCATTCTTTCCCATTTCTCTTTTTCTGGTTTCTCGTAGCTCTGTCAGATAACACTCTCGCCCAGCATTTTGATCCCCTTTTATAACTCCTACTCCATTGTCTGTAGGGAATTTAATAGTGAGGCACCACGGGGCAAGAACAGCTTTGAACGCTGCCAGAGTTGGACGACCAAGGAAAGCATTGTAAGCAGAAAATTCGTCAACAATCACAAAAGTTTGCTTGCGGACCACTTTTCTCTCTCCTTCTCCCAGTTCCACAAACAAATCAATAGTCCCTACCGGCTGCTTTGGCTCCCCAGTGAAACCAGCAATTTTCTGCGATGAGGCTTGCACATCAGCCATAGGGATCTTCATTTGGTCGAATGTTTTCTTGAAGAGGATATTGCAAGATGCGCCACAATCAATGAGAACTCTTCTGACAATAGCTGGCCCGATACCAGCCGAGATGACTAGGGGATCCAAGGTAGGAGCTTCAATACCTGCGGAATCCCTAACTTTGAACACAATATCATCATCCAAAAGTTCTTTGTTGCTTCAAGGGCGTAGCACCTTCCAAAACGAATACATCTTCCTCGGTCGGTACATACTTTAAAGCTCGGGTATACCTTTCCATCTCACCCCAGCTTCTGCCTGCTGGGTGAGGTCCTCCTGTAATGACATTGATGATGGGCCTTCCAGATTCATGCTCTGCAGCCTTCTCACTCGTCCTGGGCTGATGAGTAGGAGTCTGTTGCCCCCGACTAGATGAAGTAGGATTGTTGCTATTCTTTTTCACAAATTGCTGCAGTTTGTTTTCCCTTAGCAACTCTTCAATCAGATTTTTCATCTGGCGGCATTCGTCGGTCTCGTGACCGGGTTGATTATGGAAGCGGCAGAACTTCCCACTCTGTATAGCCTTTTTCCCGGTCCTTAGAGGAGGAGGTTTAGGAAAGTCAACAGAATCTTTAGTGGCAAGGTAGATACGCTCCGGCGTATCTGATAAAGGAGTATATTCTGATGGCTTGAAGGATCGGGGCTTCTTCAGATTACTCTGCTTCTTCCCATTGTTATTTTTCCTTTTTTGCCCTACAGATTCATTTTTGCATGGAACAACAGTGTTATCTTCGGTTTTTTCCAACGCTGCCTTTACTGGTACGGGACGGCTTTCTAAGCGTATGAATTCATCTGCTTTTTTATAGAACTTTTCAAGGGAATTTGGTTCCTTCATGTTTAGCCATTTCCCAAACTCACTCGACTTGTCAATACCCTTCATCAGATAAGTCAATATCATTCGCGGTTCTGCATTGTCCACCTCAGCTAGCGCTATATTAAAGCGGTTTAAGAGAGATCTGATAGTCTCTCCTGGATTCTGCTCCAAACTTGATAGTGACATGATATCCTTGGCTTTTGAGGCGTATGGCCTGAACTGCTCCTTGAATTTCCGGGTTAAGTCAGAAAACTGATCTATAGATCGGACTGGAAGTTTGGTGAACCAAAGCAGAGCTACTCCTTCGAGATACACAGGAAAATATCGGCACTTTATTTCATCAGAGGCTCTGGCACCTGTCATGTGCCAATCATACTGGTATAAGAATTCGTTCGGATCACTTGTCACCTTGTAAGCTGGAATGGTTGGAAGGACAAACTTCCTCGGGAATTCAGCCTTTAAGATTTTCTCAGTAAACGGAGTTTTACTTGGGGCGAAACCTCATTCTTTCTCGTCTTCAACCCTCTGCATACTCTCTTTCATAATTTGTCGGACCATTCCAGAAAGATACTCCTCATCATGTCGAGTTCTAGATCCACCAACCTCTGGAAGTGTTTGTTCAAAGGGGCTAGCAGCCCTTCCAGGAGCATTTCTTTCTTCAGCATCATGAATGTTGCCAGCAAAATTCATGATGCTACCTGTCGGTTGACGGTTTGCCCCAAGCAAATCGTTCAACCTATTCAGAATTAGGGCATTCTGGGCATTCTGAGCATTCTGAGCCTCGAATTGTGCATTTTGGGCATTTATCTGTTGGTTCAGCCCTAAGATTGCAGCATCCAGTTCTGCCTTTGTAACTCCGACAGCTGGAGTGGCTTGATTTGATATAGGGGAAGCGGAGGTTCCCTCTTGAATATTCCCAGATCTGACAGATCTACTTTTCCTTCCAGGAGCCATAATCTCGGATAGACTTCTGGTTTTCAAAGAAATTCTCTCTACAAACCTTTGTGGAGCAATGATGATTACTCGCCTGAGTTCAGTTCTCAGTGAAAGCACCAAAAATGTTAACGCTAAAATTTGAACGCTAACACCCCGGTGTATGAAGTGAGATCGTGAAAGCACCACCCGATAACTCGGGAACAGATTATAAGCAGATAGTAGTGAAAAAACAGTAAACAACAGCAATTTTATAGTGGTTCGGCTTAAGAGATAGCCTACGTCCACTTTGAATATCTTTATTGATGATTTGATTACAAATCAATGCAGTTACACTTTGATTACAACACACTTTGAGTTTCAAGTGACTTAGAACAAATAACCTAAACTTCAACGTCGAGCCAAATCTTTGAACACATGTTTGACATGTTAGATTTCTTTGTGAAGTTCCTTGAAGGTGTTGAAGTAGTTCAAAATGCAGCAGAGCAACGGTGCTTGAAATGAATCAGCCCCCCAAGTCCCCCTTTGGTTGGAACTAGGGTTGTATTTATAGGCATTTCTCGGAGTTAGGTCGTAGGTCGTGACCGACCTAAGTTAGGCCGTAGGTCGTGACTGACCTAAGATGCACTGGCTTCTCTTTCACAAGAACACGCATGCTGGTTTTCACAAGTCCTAGGTCGTGAGCGACCTATCATAGGTCGTAGGTCGCAAGCTTTTTCCTGAAGATGGTTGGATAGCATTGCACTTAACTCTAGAACGAGCTAGTAAGTAGTAGGTCGTGGTCGACTTAACAGATCAGGGTATAAGTGAAGCGGCATAGGGATTTTATTTCATCTGCTTAGGTCGCAAGCGACCTATTATAGGTCGTTAAGTCGTTATCCTTTTTAAGTCGCTCCATACTTTAGATCGGTACATATCTTTAGGTCGTGTTGAACATTCTGTAATTAGGTCGTTCCACCTTTAGGTCGTAAGGTCGCTAAGACAATTATGTCATTAGGTCGTTGAGGCTATCAGGTCGTCAAGTCCTCTTAGGTCGTTGGGCTGCTGAGTTATAGGTCGCGGAGTTTTAGGTCGTTATGTTTTAGGTCGCGTCAGAAGTAGGAGTTAACAGACTTCAACCAATCAAAAGAGCATTTCCCCAACCAATTCTTCGTTGGATGTTTCATTTATGGATCTATTATAGGATATATATTTCTTGGTTCTTACATTATTTTTAATTTATTATTTTTCATTGTATATGTTTCTTCATCATTGTCAGTATTACATAACATATTATACTAGCAAAAAAGTTTATGGTTTGAAAGAATATAACCAATGTAATTTAAACAAGTTCATGTTTATTATTTAAAATTGTCACAAAATATAGGTTCGTAGCATTCAAATTTAGATTTTGAAAGTTATAAGTAAGAATAGACCTAATAAAAATAATTTTCAGCTAAGTAAGTCACTCTTAAATGTATTAGGTAAAACGAGGTTGATTGGATTCAAATTTGGATGCTGATAATAATACGAATCATTTGTACCAAAGTATTCTAGAATATGCTAGATATAAGTCTGTTTGGTGAGATCGAACTTGAGAATTATCTGAGAACATGACAAGTCAAAAGGGAGTTAAAATTTTACATTGTAAAATTAGAAGAAAAACAAAAATTTGAAGGGTGGAACATCTTTAAAATAAAGATCGGGATGAGCATATCCAATAATGAGTGTGTGCGTGTATATAACAAACCCCAAAATCGCTTTTAACGGTCACCGGAGAATGTAACATTACAGAAGTTTGAACCAAAAAAATTATAGATATTCATTTTCTATTGGACACCGTTAAAAAGACAACCATCTCAATTTTTGAAACACTTCGTACCATTACAGAGGCCTAA
Source organism: Allium cepa (assembly GCA_030765085.1). Taxonomy (NCBI): domain Eukaryota; kingdom Viridiplantae; phylum Streptophyta; class Magnoliopsida; order Asparagales; family Amaryllidaceae; genus Allium; species Allium cepa. Next base: position 448,480,838 of record CM060942.1, read on the forward strand.
ATATTTGAGATTTTTAGGTACTTGTGGTTTGTTTTGCATTTTGCGTTTTGCGTTTTCAATTACAAAATATGAGAAGAATGGAGAAATGACGAAATGTGTGGAAGGAAGACGGAGGGGACGACGGAGCGGATGGAGGAACAATGGAACAACGAATTATTTTATGTGCTTCTGTTATTTTCCAAAACACGAAAAATAAAATATAAAAGCCCTTTTTTATTTTGTATGTCCACTTTGTCTTATAAATCAATCGTTTTTCACAATATACATGTAACGTGCATATTTTTGTATGGATGAAAATCCAAAATTAAAAACGATAAATCAACCGCTGCCTTTCTGCTTGACGGACACTTAAATATTTGACATCTTAAACAAAAACATCCAACCGTTGAAAATCTGTTCAATTCCAGTTGCAGGCGTAAGCAATGAACCTGGCACTCCATAAAGTATCAAGCAACACTAGCTTCTTTTTTAAGTTACATTTAACGTGTTGCAAAATACAAGGCCGTTGTTAGAACACAAAATTAGTTATTGTTTATATTCCACCTTGTTAATCATTTTGTACCAATTTTGAATGGAGAAAATTAGTAAAGCCGTTAGAATACAAATTCAAATATATACGATTACGATGGACTTAGTCCACATTATAGAATATTGATAGATCAGCCTAAATTATAAAAATAATGAACCCTCTAATTAATTTCTAGTGAAAAAGGTGATAATTGACTTGTACATCCCATTCCTCAATGTGCCTTTGACCTCATGCAATACGACTTAATAAAATCATACGTACAGTTTCATTAAAAAAAATGGTTTGGTAAACACGTAGAATAGAGCAACAGCCAACAGTTGATTTCAAGATAAACACAAAAGGTCAATAATACTTTTAATAATAATAAAAATAATATAAATTCCCAGCAAGGCCGGTGGATATTAGCAAAGAAACATTAAACTTACTTAACTATTGATGGCGAGTCTACATCAGTCATGTGTAAGTCAAAGCACACTCTTACGAAAAGAACCGAGAATGGTCCACGAAAATGTAATGTGTTGTAATATTATGAAAGAGACGTTTTGAAATGGGCATTCTGAAAGAGATATGAAGATGAAATGAAAAAATGATAGGTCGATGGTCCGTTGATGCCAACCGTTTCAAATAAGCCGCTCAGCTCAACTGACCATAATAGCGGACCCCACCCTTTATGCATTGAGTGAGGCCACCAACGTACTTTTAGCTAATGATTCATGAATTCACACTTTTCATCAGTCATATGTCAAGTAAAGCACACTCTTATAAAAAGATAGAAAACGGTTCGTAAAAGAGGAACGCGTCCTTATGTCATGACAAAGGCATTTTGAAAGAAGCATGATTGATGGATCCACTTTCTCCATTATTCATGTGTCAAGTAAGACAAACTCTTAGAAAAAATGATAGAGAACGGTTTGCAAAAGAAGAATGCGATTTTGTATTACGAAATTAGTCGCATTCTGTAACGGACAGAAAATGCGTTTTTGTATTAAGAAAGTGACGTTCACTCGGGCCAGTACCCTTACCATAGTTAGCATTCCTATGTAAAGTCCAGTGAGAACAAAAGCCAGTATAACGAATTCTTTTGGTTAAATAATCTCAAGTCTAAAGGCTGAAGTCCAATGTCCTGTCTCATTGCTGTTGCTTCATGTATCAACCCCTTGAATTTGAATTGGTCTTAGTTTTATTTATGCAAGCAAAGCCGTCTATTTTGACATACGTTATTTAAGATTTAACAACATGAAATTTTAGTTGGTCAACCATTAGATCTCAGTAGCATCTCATATTCATTATGACAAAACACTAGTCGCAATCATTATAACTTTAGTTTCAAAGAAAAGACGAGCGCACACAGGTATTGAATAAGTTTTTGTTATACATTTTTCTCGTAGATGTAGAGGTGAAGGCCTGCTTTCAGTGTGTAAATAAACAAATAAACACGCCAACGTTTATCACGCGAGTCCCGTAACCTTTGCTTTATTATAGAAATTCTCCATTTCAATTTCTAATTTTTTGTAATATATATTAGAAATATGGATGAATATGTTAAATGCAAAAGACTTTATTGCAATCTCCGTTGCATTCGAAGTAATTTGTATTATATACATCTGAAGTAAATAAAAAACATCTTCTCTTCCTAATGTTTTGTGTTTTTTATTTTATATTGCGTCATCAGTGAATAAAATGTTTCTATTCTCAAAGCCCGTGCACAAAAAATTCCCAAATTAAGTTCATGTTTTATTATTTTTTTGTCAAACTGTCCCATCATGAAAAATTGGTCCAACGTTGAAATTAAGGGCAAAAGTGACATAAATTAGCTAAAAACTAAAAATAAGGATCTAATTTTCACATTTTCTTAAGGGACTTTTCTTACCTATCTTTCGATTTAAGTGGTTAGACAATAAAACTTATAAAAAACAATTCCTCTCAACTAACCTTTGGAGTACGTTGCCTATTCCATCGCATACAATACATAACTCTACAAGTCAAATAATGCATTGAATACGTGTGACAATCTTTTATTTTACATAGCTTAACTAACTGCATAATAGATGATACATTTGGTCATATCATGATAATCGGGAATAGTTTAAAACTACAAACTCCTTGCTCAATAATTCTCCAAGTATAATCAGCTGACTGGAATATAACTACCATTGTCTCTCAATCTCATGAGCAGTGGAAAGAATTTCTTTCACAAAGAACAAAGAAATCAAAATCAATATTGGACAAATGACTGTGATCATAAAATCAACATAATCAATTTAAATAGGATAACATAATATAAAACATGTACAGTTAGAGTGCTTAGCGGTGGAGGTGCAAAAGGTTGTAGCAGGAATATAGCGGAAAATGACGGAGTTGCAAAAGGCTTTATTAGAGATAAAACCAAATATTGCTGTTAATTTATTATCATTCTCACATCATTTCTATAGAAAAAAGTAATATTATTCAATCTTGTATAACAGAATCGAATAATATCGTGATTTATGCGGACTAGGCTTGATGATTATAATATATTTATAGCTTATATTGAGCACTTATGCTTTAAAATTAGCTAGCTATTTATCGTAACTTTTTTAATTGTTTGAAAAAAAAACTAGTCAATCAACATTTATATAACAATATTTTAAAGTGGATGCTAAAAAACCTTGATTTGACATGTGTAGCGGAAAATAGCGAGGCCTTATCTACTGTTAATAATGCTAAACTGAAATAATGTAGTAGTTGAAGAGCACTACGAACTATAGCAGGAATCTTGCCGAGTTTCAATGGGGTTTTAGCTGCACAGGGCTTTGCCGGTTTGGGCAATAACCTGTCCAATTAGCGGTCAGTAATATTCGAAGAAATGCATATGTAAATTTGTTTTTATAATATCTTCACAATTTGCTTTAATTTCACAACCAGCTTGCATATTTCCTTGGACAGTTCGTCCTATACCATAATTTCAACAATAAACAAAAACATTATTCACAATTCTATAAGATAATATAAACAGAAACATAGATCATTGTATTTATTGAATGTGCGTAGCACGGAATGATACTAGCAAATACAAGCAATCTAATCTCATATATTTCTACTTTAATGATGTCATAATTGATCTTTTTCGTTGAATACCAAAGCTACCATTTTTTTAAGAAAACCAAATTTATTCTTTTGCATTTTGCTTTTCTCAAGCATATGTTTTCTTAAGATTCAAGGTATATTATTGTCAAAATAATTTATTCTTGCACTTTTTATATTATGTTATTCGAAATTATTATCTGGATTTTGAGAACAAAAGGTAAAACAATAAAAATGAAGAAAAAGATCAAGCCTTTCTTTTTTACAATGAAAAAGATTGAATTTGACGTAAGAAAATGTAAATTATTTTTCTCAAAAAAGACAATAAGCAATCTCCATAGTTAGGTCATGTAACTAATTTCTTTAAAAGTGCTAACTGAGCTTTTTTATTACTTTTATACACTGTAACAATTCAACTTCACTACAATTTTACAGTATATTGCAAGTTAGTTCTAACTTTAACACTCCTTAGAAATCTATTAAGTTTTATATCTACCAAGTGAAATTAATAAGCTTGTTATATATGGTATTTACCCCATGATCAGCCTTTAACTTCTTAATGGACATTCTTGTAATGTGACCAACAAACTCATTGTTAATGTCGAAATGTCGACCAAACATTCTTGCATAATCTTCGAGATTTCTACTATCCACAAAATATGAAATCGGGAAAGTTCATTATAAGAGATTGCATGAACCGTATTTACTGAAAATTTTCTTTTCATTTCTTTAACAGTTTTCTACCCATATTTCAAGGAGAATTCTAGATTATGCTCTACATAAATACCCCTTAAAACGAAAAAAACACTGTCATTCGTCAAATGTTTCAATATGAATCAAAATTTTGTATATATATTTTTCATAAAACAAAATTATCTTTGCAAATTGGAAGGTAATCTTAAAATTTTAACTTACTCAAAAATACACCTTTGAGCCATTGAATATATTTATTTAATTAGTTACTGATCTGAAAGTCAGTTTTGGATAGACTTCAAATGTCTATACACACACCCACAACTTTATGAATATAAACATAATATCTATAAAATCACATGTAGAAAGTTTGTTTTATTACAAAACATTTTGATACAAAGACACGGAGGAGATTCTGAGAAGTGTATGAAGCGTATAAAGAGAGACACAGACACACAAAAGGGTTCAATTTTTTTTAAATTATTCAAAATTTAGCATAAATGATATTATTAACACAAACAACACATCTACCAAAATTCAGTTTGATCCAGTTTTTCACAAAAAATAGAGGGGGTGAAAAATATGAGTCTACACCTATTGCTGTGGGATGTTCGGTGTATTTTAATTTATATAGATAATAATACCCTGATTTAATTGGGTTATGTTGGGTTATACTAAAATTCAATAGTCTATCGGAGGCAAAAGTGTCATTATTTATACTTTGGATGGCTAACATAGTTACTTGATTGTAGAATCTCTTAGCTTTGTAAAGATACGTGTGTGCACACATATATTTATATAGTTATGTCCATGTACATATATATTGGCTAGTAATTCACAAAAATACCTTAAGAATGCCTTCATATATTAACACCGAGCAAAATAAGATGCTTCCCGTTAAAAACACCATCCGGCATGATCTTGAGAACACATGATATTACATCATCGACCCTTTCCTTTTTCTTTTCTTATCTCAAATTGTCAACGTAAACCTTGAACTAATCAAAAAGGTGATAAACGATATCTTCTTCAATAATTCTGACAACTGTATCATTAGATGGATCTTGAGCATTAGACATGGTTTTAACAACCAAAGTTAAGATGGCTGCATATTCTACTTTTCGTTAGACCTATCAAAATTTAACCCAACCCATTAACCCAACTCATTTACCTTATTTATAAATGGGTTGGGTCAACCCATTTATGAATATTATAAAATGGGTTACGGGTTGGGTTGATCCATTTTTAAAAGGGTTATAAATGGGTAACCCATTTACTCATTTATTAAAAATATTAAATTTTAATATAAATTTAGAAAATAAGAATTTTGAACATACATTATAATTTTTCATGAAGATTGACAGTTGTACTTAGAAAATAACAGGCTACCACATCCTCATATTTGAATCCACCTAGTGCAGAAGCCGCTATTTTATTTGTTCAGACTGCAATAACTTCTAAGTTCTAACTCTGAATCAAACGAGACTTCGACCAAATCAGCTCCAACTTAAATTACGAACAGTATGCAACACTCGGATACTTCATCGTGTGAATGCACACTGTAGTTCTTCAAGGAGACTGACAGTTGTACTTAGAAAATAACAGGCTACTACATCCCTATATTTGAACTCCGCCTAGTGCAGAAGCCTCTATTTTTTTTGTTCAGACTGCAATGAGTCCTTCGTTCTAACTCGAAATCAGGCGAGACTTCGACCGATCAACTCCCATCTAAATTACGGACAGTATGTAACACTCGGATACTCCAAACAGACTTCTGTCTGGCTATTCAATAATTTTTTTCCGGCTCCTCTCTTCCCATTAGTTGGTCTTCCACTAATTTGGTCCTCATCCCCAAATGTGATACCCCTCGCGTTTGCGTGGATTTCCGCCCGATCAGCCTTTGTAATTTCTCGAACAAAGTAATTTCAAAGGTATTGGCCAAGCGCTTGGCTCCGTACCTGGATCGCATTATCTCATCTTCTCAGGCGGGTTTTGTAAAAGGTCGTCTGATCACTGACAACGTCCTGTTAGCCCAGGAGCTGATTTCCCTGATTGAAAGGAAAGTCAGAGGTTCAAATATTGTTTTCAAACTTGATATGGAAAAGGCCTATGATCGCATGTCGTGGTTTTTCGTAATCAAGGTTCTCCGTACTTTCGGGTTTCCTGAAACACTGATCGATTTGGTGTGGAGGCTCATTTCCAATTGCTGGTTTTCTGTTCTCATTAACGGGTCGGCTAATGGTTTTTTAAGGCGGGTAGAGGCCTTCGTCAAGGTGATCCTCTATCTCCATCTCTTTTCGTGATTGCGGCTGAGGCTTTCATCCGAGGGATCCACATCTTAACGATGTTTGGCCAAATTCACCGTTTTGGACTCCCCAGCGGTTGTCCGCTCGTCTCTTCCCTATCCTTTGCGGACGACATTGTCATTTTCCAATGGCAATCGGTCTTCTATTAGGCGGTTCATCCACCTTTACGAGAGGTGTTCGGGCCAATTAGTCAACTCCTCCAAGAGTTGTTTCGTCCATATGAAGGACATGGACTCTTCTAGGGTTTCTTGGATCGCATCCTTTACCGGCTTCAGGAAGGCATCCCTTCCTCTTCCTTATTTGGGTATTGCTCTTTACAGAGGTAGGAAACTTAACGCTCTTTTGGACCCTCTGACGGACAAAGTAAGGGGTAAGATCATCCGTTGGAATGCGTCTCTTCTATCTCTTGCTGGTCGTTTGGTTCTAATCAAATCTGTTTTAGGATCTTTGGGCACTCATGTCTTCACCACAATGACCCCTGCGTCCTCCTTTTTCCGGTCCTTCCAATCCTTGGCTTCCTCCTTCTTCTGGGGATCGAAGGTTGACAACCACCGCCATCACTGGGTATCTTGGGACGCTGTATGTCGTCCAAAGATTGAGGGCGGTTTTGGCTTGCGAAATCCAAAGGACATTTGCTTGGCTTTTGCTTGCAAGTTGTGGTATAGATTTGGTACTAACGACTCGTTATGGGCGTCGTTCCTTCATGCCAAATACCGGAGGCTAGCTTCTAATGGCTACTCTGGATCTCCGTCATTCGCCAGTGAGACTTGAAAGCATATGCAAGCGGTCAAATTGTTTTCTGATTCTCATGGAGGGCAATCCGGTTGGGACGGAGGTCCGTTTTCTATTCGTCAGGTCTGGCTATCTTCTCGCTCCCCCGTCCCTGCTATCCCCATATTCTCCCACATATGGGACACTAGGATCCCCTCTAAAGTGTCTCTTTTCATGTGGCGAACCCTCCATAATGGATTGCTGGTTGATGCGAACATACAGCGGATTGGCATTTGTTTTGTTTCCCGTTGTAGATGTTGCGGCAACGGTGAAACGGAATTGGTGGACCATTTGCCTTTTGCTGGGTCCACTGCCAGATCCTATTGGAATTACTTCGGTAATTTGTTGGGTATTCGCGGAAGCGTTTCCTCGTCACAAGATCTTCTGGGTATCTGGTGGAACGGTAGAAATGGAAAATCTCTTCGATCTATCACCAGTCGATTGATTCCCTGTCTAATTTGTTGGCAAATTTGGTGTACGCGGAATAAGACTATATTTGAGGAGACTCCTATGGATCCTTCCTCTGTTATTCGGCGGGTTAGGAATGATGTCTTATTGGCTTTTCGCGGTAGACCTTTCAAGGGTTCAGTCAATTCTCGTACTGCTCTCCTTGTGGCCCTGCTTTCTATTACCTGCTCTCAGTCCTCCATTAGATCGGGTATTGGTTGATCTCCGATCTCGAGACTTGTGTCTTTGCTTGCTATTTTTCTTGTAGCATCTCCCGCTTAGCCCCCCCTTTTATTATTTTCGGCTTTTTTCTGGCAACTGTTTTCAGGATCTGGATTTTCTGGCATGATTGGAGCTCTTTTCCTTTCTTGGGTGGAGCTTGGCTGTAGGGTTTTTGAATTTTATCGGCTCTTTATTCTGCTGTTCTTTGGATGTTGGGCGCTTTGTTTGGTATTTTATTTTTTGGAGTCTAGCCCTCTATCTTGCTGTTGTATTGCACGGTTGTCATCCGACATCGTCGTTCGGCGGTGGCATTGCCGGAGCTCGATTATGATGTTTAATGGGCGGTGGTTTTTCCTGAGCTCATCAACCATGTTCCGTGTCTGTTTTTTGCAGCAGTCGTCCGTTCTGATTCGCCTGCCTATGGGGGCTTTTTGCCTTTTTTTCCTTTTTTGTTATGGTGTTTCTCGTTCGGTTTGTTGTTCTTTTTCGCTTTAGGGTTATCTGTCAGGCATGTTGACAGCTTTTGGTGATCGTTAATAAAATTTGTTTCATTTAAAAAAAAAAAAACTTGATCATGTGAACGCACACTGTAGTTCTCCAAGGGGACTGACAGTTGTACTTAGAAAATAACAGACTACCACACCTGCATATTGAACTCCGCCTAGTGCAGAAGCCGCTATTTTTTTTATTCAGACTGCAATAACTCCTTCGTTCTAACTCGGAATCGGGCGAGACTTCGACCGATCAACTCCCACATAAATTACGGACAGTATGTAACACTCGCATACTTCATCGTGTGATCGTACACTGTAGTTCTCCAATGGTACTGACAGTTGTACTTAGAAAATAACAGGCTACCACACCTGCATATTGAACTCCGCCTAGTGCAGAAGCCGCTATTTTTTTTGTTCGAACTGCAATAACTCCTTCGTTCTAACTCGTAATCAGGCGAGACTTCGACCGATCAACTCCCACCTAAATTACGGACAATATGGAACACTCGGATACTTCATCGTGTGAACGTGCACTGTACTTCTTCAATGGGACTGACAGTTGTACTTAGAAAATAACAGGCTGCCACATCTGCATATTGAACTCCGCCTAGTACAAAAGCCGCTATTTTTTTTGTTCAGACTGCAATAACTTCTTCGTTCTAACTCAGAATCAGACGGACTTCGACCGATTAACTACCACCTAAATTACAGATAGTATAGAACACCCGGTCACTTTATCGTGTGAACGCACACTGTAGTTCTCCAAGTAGACCGACGGTTGTACTTGGAAAATAATAAGCTACCCCATCCCCATATTTGAATTTTGATGAAAATTAGAATTAAAATTTTAAATTTTTGTCGGATCTCAAAACATAAAACTTGGAATTAGAATTATTTTATATTTATTTATTTTTTATTAGTCAAACTAAATTTAAATCTTTAAATGAGTTATATAGGTAACCCGCTTATTAAGTGGGTTGGGTCATATATGGGTAAAAGAGATTGGGTCATAATCAACCCATTTTGATCCAACCCAACCCATTTGACATGCCTACTTTTCGTCTTTCAATAATAAAACTAGCTTCCATGAGATCTTTCTACTAATGTCACAAATTGGTATATTCATAATTGGGCTTTTTAAAATATAGTAATTGCTTCCAGTTACGAGATAACAATTTATTCTAACCGCAGCATCCCTCATCATCTCAAGGTCAAAATGGAGTAATCATGAGACTCGTGTGCCTGTACTGCTAGAAGAGGAATTGTTGAAAATTACATTTAAACTTTGGCATTCTACATGGAACAGCAAGATACATGAAATAACAGGAAATATCTATCTAAACTTCACTATTCTAATTCAATTGTTGGAAATTACATTTATTTTTACACTTTGAAAACAAACTTCTGTACAATTTACAACGGTTATTATTTCATTCTTTTGGATGGACCTTGATCAATGATAGGATCTAAGCTTGTAAAAATATACATTACGGTATCAATATTTCTTCAATACAAAATACTCCTAGTTGAAAAATATCAAATCAAATGGAAAAATAAAGAATTATGTGTGCATGCCAAAGGCCTTGAAGATTTCAAGTCAGACTGAAGTGTCAGGCATAGTGTAATGATTTCATAAAAGAAATATTATTTACGTAGACTACAAATATCTTTTCTACTGTAACTTTCAATTAATTTACAGAAATTGTCACAACATGTGCTTGTCGACCAATTTGAGAGCAAATTATATATTGAAGTTTACCCAGTGTATACACGAGTACAACTACAACCAATTTGTGCCTCTCAGTTAAATGACAAAGTGGACTATAGGCACTGATGCAGCAAGGCATATGGGAATTCAAAAGTTAAACCATATTAAGTCGTACACGAGCTTAAGACGTGCATGCTTGATGAGTCGGTCACGGGATAGTGGAAGCATGAGTCGGTGCCGGTTTAACGAAGCCCAGAGGAGAGTCGTATGGAGTTTTGAAGGCCTTCTTTAAGTCGCTACCGACTTATACTGAGTCGTAGGTCGTTGCCGACCTAGTATGAGTCGTAAGTCGTATAACTTCGTATGTTGAGTCGCTTTGTATAATGAGTCAGTTGTATTTTTTGAGTCGTGTACTGTGATATGATGTAAGTCTTGAGTCGTTTGTAAGATGAGTCATTATTTGTTTCTTGAGTCGGAGGTGTGGTAATAAGGCGGGTTTGTTGAGTCGTGTGATTTAAGTCGCTGCCGACTTAAGTAGATGAGTCAGATATGTATGAGTCGTGCGAACTGTGTTGATGATAAGTCGGTAACGATCTTGCATGAGTCGTTTGCTTTGTGTTTTGTTGTAAAGAGGTGGAGTCGTGTGTGTTGAGTCGGTCACGACTTAAGCTATGTCGTAAGTCGGCGACGACTTAAGGTGCTGGGTCAGGAAACTCTATAAATAGCGTGTGTGTTGTAATTTTTGGTGGTTGTTGATTTTTGGAATAAAATTTCCTTTTGTTAGCTTTGTGCTTACATACAATTGGTAGTTGAGTGTAATCTCCTATCTCCTCTTTCGGTTAATCGAGTGCGCTCGATTCAACGATCGTAGAAGCCGATTCACGGAATCTAGTGCGCTAGATCAACGTGCGAAGAATCGTAGATCTTTGAACACGGTATAGTGCGCTATCAACGTGTTTGAGATAGCTAGAGTTCGGTATCTTTGGATCAACGAACTTGGGCATTTTGGTATCTTCAACTCACCGATTACTACATTTCACCGATTTAAGTTTGTTTCGATTAATCCGCTGCGTCATTTATTGGTATCAGAGCCATACTTAGCCAATCATAGCTAAGTTGATTCTTGGAGCCAAGTTTTTGAAGTTTTTGAAGTTTTTGAAGTTTGAAGGAGTTCATTGTGTTCTTGTTGAATTTGTAACAACATTAGAGTGTTTGATTCATTTCATTTTGGATCGAGGAGTTGGAAATTGTTGGGATCTATCTTGGGTTTTTGCGCGCCAAGGTTTGAAGTGCTTGAATTTGTAACCGAGACAAGTTGGACCGAGGCAAGTCATAGCCGAGTCAAGGTTGAGCCGTGTTAAACCATTGCCGAGCTAAAGCCTTGTCGAGTTAAGTGTTGAACCGTAACTTGTTGAAACTTTGGAGTTTTGTGTTTGAATTGTAGAAGTTTGTGAAGTTTTCAATCATGCCACCAAGGAGAGCTAATCGTCATCAAAACGTTGAAGCTTTGTATCGTAGAGAAGAAGCCGAGCTTATGGAACAACGTATTAATGAAAAGTTTGATGAAGGCATTGGTAAATTGGAGAAATTGATGAATGATTTGAATCAGAGGAGGAGATCACCAAACTCGAACCATGGAGGAAACGGAGTTTCGCCATCGGTTACGGAAGCGAGGAGGGTATCGCCACATTCTGGTAGAGATAGAAGAGAAACATCAATTTCATCACGAAGAGATCATCATGACTATGCACATGAAGAGAGAAGAAGTCAACGTGAATTTGACCATGAAGCATATAGAGATGAAGAGAGACATAGTCAAAGAAACATACATGAACGAAGGGATGATAATGGTCGAGATCGATGTAGACGTACTTTTGATTTTGTTGAAGAAGGTGATAGAGCTAGTATTCATTATCGAGATCGAGACCAAGTTCGAAATTCTTATCGAGATGTTGAAGATGATCGTCGATGGGAATCGGGTATGAAGATGGAAATTCCGGAGTTTAAAGGCGGGATGATTGCTGAAGAGTTCTTAGATTGGTTGTCTAATGTGGAGGAAATCTTTGATTTCAAGGAGGTTCCGGAGGATCGAAGGGTGAAGTTGGTTGCTACTAGGTTGAGGGGGAGAGCTTTGGCGTGGTGGCAGCAAACTAAACTTACTCGAGAACGAATGGGAAAATCAAAGATAGAATCTTGGGAGAAGATGAAAAAGTTGATGAGATCTACTTTCTTACCTTACAACTATCAATCACTTATGTACCAGAGGTTGCAGAACCTGAGGCAGGGGACGAAGTCTGTTAGTGATTATGCTGATGAATTTTACCAACTCATCGCCAGGAATGATATTATGGAAACAGAAGAACAGCTGACTGCTAGATTCATTGGGGGTTTGAGAATGCAGATCCAGGATATGGTTAATATGTTCGATCCTAGATCAGTTGCAGAGGCACATCAGAAAGCGTTAGCTTGGGAGAAACAAGGAAGACGTGGGGGTGGTGTGTTTACTAATTCTAATAATCCAGTGAAGGGTGCCGGTGGAAGTTCTAGTTTTCCTAAACCTGTTACAAAACCAGTGGTGAAGGAGGTTGAGAAGGCGAAGGCTAGTAGTGTTTTCAAATGTTATAATTGCCAAGAGTTGGGTCACAAAAGTAATGAATGTCCGAAGCCGAAGAAGAGAACCATGGTTGCAGAAGTTGAGGAGGATGATGGTGAGGAGGCAGAATGTTCAAATACACCTTATGTTGAGGAGGAAGAAGAATTGTTTGGAGATGAAGGTTGTAATCTTATGATGAGGAGAAGTTGTTTGACACCAAAGCAAGAGGAGGATTGTAGTTGGTTGAGAAGCAATATTTTTCAATCGACATGTACTATTCTGGGAAAAGTCTGCAAGTTCGTTATTGATGCGGGAAGTTGTGATAATATTATTTCTACAGAAGCAGTGAGGAAGTTGAACTTGAAGACTGAGAAGCATCCTAAACCGTACAAGTTAGCATGGTTAAGGAAGGGTGGTGAAGTGAAGGTGTGTCGGAGAGCTTGTGTGAATTTTCGATTGGAAAGAAGTACAAGGATGAAATTTGGTGTGATGTAGTGGACATGGACGTATGTCATCTGTTGTTGGGCAGACCGTGGCAGTTCGATAGAGCAGTTCAGCATGATGGTCGTGCCAATAGTTACAGTTTCATGTTCGAGGGTACTAAAATCACTTTGGTTCCTAAGAAGCAACAATAGAAGGAGAGCAAGCTAGAGGAGATTGAGGAATTGAAAACTCTGTTGACTTTGAAAGAGTTTGTCAAGGAAGTTGAAGAGGAGCCTGAAGTATTTTTGTTGATTGGGAGAGAGAGAGTAGTGAAGAAGTTGAAATTCCGGAAGAAGCAAAGCCAGTTTTGAAAGAATTTGAGGATGTCTTTCCAGAGGAGTTGCCAAAGGAGTTACCGCCACTTAGAGACATTCAGCATCAAATTGATCTTGTTCCAGGAGCAGTATTACCACATCGACCACATTACCGTATGAGTCCGAAGGAACATGAGGAGTTACGAAGGCAGGTGGAAGAGTTGTTGGAACAGGGACATGTTCAGGAAAGCTTGAGTCCTTGTGCCGTGCCAGCATTATTAGTACCAAAGAAGGACGGAACATGGAGGATGTGCACAGATAGTAGAGCTTTGAATAAGATCACTGTCCGATATAGATTTCCTATGCCAAGGTTGGATGATTTGTTAGATCAATTGAGTGGGGCAACTATATTTTCGAAGATTGATTTGAAGAGTGGTTATCATCAAATTCGGATTAGACCTGGAGACGAATGGAAGACAACTTTCAAGACAAGAGAGGGGTTATACGAATGGTTGGTTATGCCATTTGGTTTGTCGAATGCACCTAGTACATTCATGCGGGTGATGAATCAAATCTTTAGACCATTCATTGGGAAGTTCGTCGTGGTTTATTTCGATGATATTCTGATTTACAGCAGGAGTACGGAGGAGCATGTTCAACATTTGAGGGAAGTATTGATTATTCTTCGTGAGGAACAATTTTATGCTGCTACGAAGAAATGTGTGTTTATGACGCACAGTGTTTTATTTCTGGGTTATGTTGTTTCAGGAGAAGGTATTCAGGTTGATCAGAGTAAAGTTGAGGCAGTCAGGAATTAGCCACAGCCAAAGACAATTACGGAAGTGAGAAGCTTTCATGGGCTAGCGTCATTCTACCGAAGGTTCATTCCACACTTCAGTAGTGTGATGGCACCAGTTACCGATTGCATGAAAGGAAAACAGTTTGTATGGTCAGAGGAAGCGGGAATTGCTTTTGAGAAGATCAAAGAACTATTGACGACAGCACCAATTCTTATTTTACCTAATTTTCAGCTGTTGTTTGAGCTACACACTGATGCATCAAAGGTGGGAATTGGAGGAGTGTTGAGTCAGCAGGGGAGACCTATTGCATATTTCAGTGAAAAGTTGTCAGGGGCAAAGATGAGATACAGTACATATGACGTTGAATTCTATGCTGTGGTGCAAACGATTAAACATTGGAGACATTATCTATTTCAGAAAGAATTTGTTCTGTACACTGATCATGAGGCATTGAAGCATTTACAGGGGCAGGATAAGATTTCAGCGAGACATGCATCTTGGATTGCATACTTACAGCAGTTTACTTTTGTCGTTAAGCACAAATCAGGGGTGACAAATCGGGTAGCTGATGCTTTGAGTAGGAGGAGTCATTTATTAACGACAATGAAAGTTGAAGTGACGGGGTTTGAATTACTGCCAGAGATGATTAATGAAGATCCTTACTTTGTGAAATATGTTGAAAAAGTGAAGGATGGGAGTACCGATGAATTTATGATAGTTGATGGTTTTCTGTTTAAAGGAAATCGTTTATGCATACCGGACTGTAGCTTGAGATTGAAAATTGTCAAGGAGTTACACGAGGAAGGACATGTGGGCCGTGATCGTACTTTGCAGTTGATTTCACAGTCTTACTTTTGGCCATCGATGAGAAAAGAGGTTGAAAGATTCGTGGAGAGATGCCATATTTGCCAGGTGTCAAAGGGAACAGCAACGAATGCAGGGTTGTATATGCCATTACCAGTACCGTCTAAGCCATGGGCTGATATTAGCATGGATTTCGTTTTGGGTTTGCCTAGAACTCAAAGGGGAAATGATTCGATATTTGTTGTGGTGGACAGGTTTTCGAAGATGGCACATTTTGTTGCTTGCAAAAAGACAGCGGACGCAGTTCGAGTGGCGCAGTTATTTTTCAAGGAGATTTATCGAATTCATGGTTTACCAGAATCTATTGTTTCTGACAGGGATACTCGTTTTCTGAGTCACTTTTGGCTGAGTTTGTGGAAGATGATGGGAACGAAACTGAAATTTAGTAGTGCTTATCATCCGCAAACTGATGGGAAGACAGAAGTTGTTAACAGGTCATTGGGAAATTTGTTGCGTTGTCTTGTACAGGATAATTTGAGAAGTTGGGACATGAAGCTATGCCAGGCAGAATTTGCTCATAATCATGCAGTGAATCGTAGCACAGGATTCAGTCCATTTCAGATTGTTTATTCAATTTTACCCAGGGGACCGTTAGATTTGGCAGTAGTACCACAGTCGAAGGGAACAGTTAAACGAGCTGCTGATTTTGTTGATGAGCTGACTAAATGTCATAAAGTCGTTCATGAACGATTGGAAAAGTCGAATGAGAAGTATAAGAAGTTTGCAGACTTGAAACGACGAAATGTTGAATTTAAGGAAGGTGATTTGGTTTATGCTGTATTAACCAAGGATCGTTTTCCAGTGGGCGCTTATAATAAGTTGAAAGCCAGAAAAATTGGTCATGTCGAAGTGGTGAAACGAATTAATGACAATGCTTATAAGTTGAAACTGCCGGAGGATATTTACACTTCTGACGTATTCAATATTAAGCATCTGGTGCCATATTATGGAAATGAACATTTTGATGAGAAAGAATTTGCAAATTCGAGGTCGAATTTTTCTCAACCAGGGGAGGATGATGCAGCAAGGCATATGGGAATTCAAAAGTTAAACCATATTAAGTCGTACACGAGCTTAAGATGTGCATGCTTGATGAGTCGGTCACGGGATAGTGGAAGCATGAGTCGGTGCCGGTTTAACGAAGCCCAGAGGAGAGTCGTATGGAGTTTTGAAGGCCTTCTTTAAGTCGCTACCGACTTATACTGAGTCGTAGGTCGTTGCCGACCTAGTATGAGTCGTAAGTCGTATAACTTCGTATGTTGAGTCGCTTTGTATAATGAGTCGGTTGTATTTTTTGAGTCGTGTACTGTGATATGATGTAAGTCTTGAGTCGTTTGTAAGATGAGTCATTATTTGTTTCTTGAGTCGGAGGTGTGGTAATAAGGCGGGTTTGTTGAGTCGTGTGATTTAAGTCGCTGCCGACTTAAGTAGATGAGTCGGATATGTATGAGTCGTGCGAACTGTGTTGATGATAAGTCGGTAACGATCTTGCATGAGTCGTTTGCTTTGTGTTTTGTTGTAAAGAGGTGGAGTCGCGTGTGTTGAGTCGGTCACGACTTAAGCTATGTCGTAAGTCGGCGACGACTTAAGGTGCTGGGTCAGGAAACTCTACAAATAGCATGTGTGTTGTAATTTTTGGTGGTTGTTGATTTTTGGAATAAAATTTCCTTTTGTTAGCTTTGTGCTTACATACAATTGGTAGTTGAGTGTAATCTCCTATCTCCTCTTTCGGTTAATCGAGTGCGCTCGATTCAACGATCGTAGAAGCCGATTCACGGAATCTAGTGCGCTAGATCAACGTGCGAAGAATCGTAGATCTTTGAACACGGTATAGTGCGCTATCAACGTGTTTGAGATAGCTAGAGTTCGGTATCTTTGGATCAACGAACTTGGGCATTTTGGTATCTTCAACTCACCGATTACTACATTTCACCGATTTAAGTTTGTTTCGATTAATCCGCTGCGTCAGGCACCAAATTAACTTATGCATATAACCAATCTGAGATGGATTGATAGAACTATAAAAATTCATCTTTCTATGTAATATTTCATCAACTTTGTAGGTAATATCGAATTAAAAGAATTAAAGCATCTGAGTACATTAAACTTAAACCCAGAATTGAAGCTTGAAGGTATAAGCCCTCCCTACTTTTGTGCATTATACTCATGACTACGTCTTGCATTACCATTTGTTTCAGGTTTTCCAAATGATCATCGCTTCCCACCACATACAGAGCAGTGCTAGTTATTGCATGTTTAAGACCCTAGAACATGAATTTGGTCATCATCGTGCATTTTTTTACAACAGTAAGAGGAAGGACTCATAAGTGAAGATAAGCAAACATACCCGAGCTAAGCTGAAATATATTTTAATACCCCAAGCAACTTTAATCTCTTTATGATGCTGATATGCTCCTTGCTCAATTGAAATAGATTAAAATGACATACATGAAATTTTATGGGAATAATAAAATAGTGATTAGTCATCATGTAGAAATATTGTTGCCGAACTGGATAAATCCTAATAATCTATTATTGACACATGTATTTAATGAATCAGAATATGTGCAGTTCATTTTGTAAAATTTAAAAGGCAAACGGCAAGTTTGAATCAGTTTTGTGACAGGCAGGCCTTAGTGAAAATTTACTTCTCATGTAACTAGTGCTTTTTTCATTGGTTTAGAAAGGTAGTTAAGCGTGCTTAAACGATGCTTATCAACAACCTATCTCGCCGGGCTTATTAGGGTTTAACACAACTTAAGCGATGAAAATTGATGCCACATGTACTATGCTTGTGCATTAGATCAAGAGCAATAGTATTGAAACAAATTGTTAAAAATCCAACAACATACAATAGTTTGATATCATCTTAATGATCTGTCCTTTTGACCCTTAGAAGTAGACACTAATACATCCACGATATTCAGGGCGCCGGAAAGACAGATGGTTAGAGGAAAGAAGAAGAAAGAAGACAAAAAGAAACTAAACAACATAGAATCTCACATTTTAATGCATAATCTACAATATAACAATGATTTTTACAAAAGAAATTTTGTATATACATACATCCATCAGTGATGCAGCGCATACCTTTCTAGGTCGCGAAGAAGAAGAAGCGAGGTCTCCCTCCAGCCGATGCCGCGAGCAACCTCTAGATCGCGAACGACCACCGCGGCCTAACTCCAGCACCGACCATCCTATGTCGCTACGCGACCTAACCCCATCACCGACCTACCATCCAGCGCTCCACGACCTAAACCCATCACCGCGATCTAACCCCATCACCTAACCTATCTCACCGCGACCTAACCCCATCTCCGTCGCTATGCGACTTAAATCCACCCAATGATTAGTTCGCGAAGCCTAAATCCTTAGGTCGCGAATGCGTCGATTACTACATCGCGAGGCTCCAGTTTTCCTCCTCTTTAGGTCGCGAACAAAGCTTATGTTGCTGAAATCTAGTTAGGTCGCGAACGGGCTTCTTTAAATCGCTGATTGTTAAGTCGTATTGTTTAGGTCGTTTTTTTTTAAAGTCGCGTGCGTTGTTTCTTTAGGTCGCCTATGTGTTTTGAAAGTCGTTGTACTGTTGAGATGTACTTTTCTTAAGTCGTGTATGTGTGTATTAAGCCTATATATAGGGGTGTAGTGTCATTGTAAAAGGTTGTTGATTTTGAATAAAATTTTAAGTGCTTTGTGCCTCTTTTAAAATTGGAAGTTGAGTGTTAACCCATTTCTCCATCTTCGCTTATTCGAGTGCGCTCAAATCAACGATTTTGAAGCCGATTCACGGAATCTTGTGTGCGAGATCAACGTAGAAGAATCGTAGATCTTTTAACACGGTATCGTGCGCGATCAACGTGTTGGAGATAGGTAGAATCCGGTATTTCTTGAGATTAACGGATTTGGGAACTTGGGTATTTTCAATCCATCGATTCAACTTTTCACCTTTACATCCATTTTGGTATTTCCGCTACGTCATTTGGTATCAGCGCCAAGTTTAGTCAATCATAGCTAAGCCGAGCCTGTTGGAGCCGGGTTAAAGTGTTGGAGTTAAAGTCGAGCCAAACCAAAGCAAAGCCAAGCTAAGTAGATAAGGAGCCGAGCTTGTTAGAGAGATCATGCCTCCAAGAAGAGCTAATCGTCATCAGAATATTGCAGATGTGTATTGAAGAGAAGATGCTGAACAAATGGAGCAACGAACTAATGATAAATTCAATGAGAAGTTTGATGAGGGCATCAGGAAGTTGGAGAAATTGATGATCGATCTGAATCAAAGTCAAAGGAGAAGCTCGCCAGTCTCGAACCATGGAGGAAACAGAGTTTCACCATCGGCTACGAAAGCGAGGAGGGTGTCGCCACAGTCGTATCGAGATAGAAGAGAATCATCAGTTTCAACAATGCGAGATCACTATGGGTATAGAAATGAAGAGAGAAGAAATCAACATGGATTTGAAAATGAACCATATCATGATGATGAAAGACAGAATAGAAGGGATATTCGTGGACGTAGAGATGTCGATGGACGAGATCGATATCGATGTACATCTGATTTTGATGAAGATGGTCATAGAGATAGTATTCATTATCGAGATCATGGCCAAGTGCGGGATCGAAATAGAGATTTTGAAGATGATCGTCGATGGGAATCGAGAATGAAAACAGAGATTCCAGAATTCAAAAGGGGAATGATAGCGGAAGAATTTTTGGATTGGTTATCAAATGTTGAAGAAATTTTTGATTTCAAGGAAGCACACAAGCATCGTAGAGTTAAGTTGGTTGCTACACGATTGAGGGGAAGAGCTATGGCATGGTGGCAACAAACTAAACTTACAAAGGAAAGGATGGGAAAGTCGAAGATTGTTTCGTGGGAGAACATGAAGAAGTTGATGAAGGCTACTTTTTTGCCTTATAATTATCAGTCACTTATGTATCAGTGCTTACAGAATTTGAGACAAGGGACAAAGTCGGTAAATGATTATGTAGATGAGTTTTATCAACTGATTGCTAGAAATGATATCATGGAGACGGAGGAACAGTTAACAGCTAGATTTGTTGGAGGGTTGAGAATACAAATTCAGGATATGGTGAATATGTTTGATTCAAGATCCGTTGCTGAAGCACACCAGAAGGCTCTAGCTTGGGAGAGGCAAGGTAGAAGAGGAGGTGGTGTGTTTACAAATTCCAACAATCAAGTGAAATGAGCTAGTAGCAATACGAATGTTCCCAAGGCTGTTGGAAAACCGGTTGTCAATGAAGTTGCTAAGACCAAGGTCAACAACAATTTCAAGTTTTATAACTGTCAGGAGTTTGGTCATAAGAGCAATGAATGTCCGAAGCCTAAGAAGCGAGCGATGGTTGTTGAGGTTGAGGATGCAGAAATAGAATGTTCCTATTCACCACAAGTTGGAGAGGAAGAAGAATTATTGTCAGGAGAGGAGGGTTGTAATTTGATGATGAGGAGGTTGTGTTTGCCACCAAAGCAAGAGGATGATTCAAGTTGGCTAAGGAGTAATATTTTTCAGTCCACGTGCACTATTTTGGGAAAGGTTTGTAAGTTAGTCATCGATGCAGGAAGTTGTGATAACATCATCTCTACAGAAGCTGTAAAAAAGTTGGCGTTAAAGACAGAGAAGCATCCCAAACCCTACAAATTAGCTTGGTTGAGGAAAGGTGGGGAAGTGAAGGTTAATCGAAGAGCTTGTGTAATTTTTTCCATCGGAACGAAGTATAAGGATGAGATTTGGTGTGATGTGGTAAATATGGATGTATGTCATTTGTTGTTGGGGAGACCATGGCAATACGATAGAGCCGTGCAACACGATGGGAGGACTAACTGCTATAGTTTCATGTTCAATGGCACTAAAATCACTTTAGTTCCTAAAAAGCGGCAACAAAGTGAAAGCAAGTTGGAGGAGATTGAAGAACTAAAAACTCTGTTATCTTTGAAGGAATTTGTCAAGGAAGTGGAGGATGAGCCTGAAGTATTTCTGTTAAGTGGACGTGAAAGTAGTGAAGCGGTTGAAATTCCTGAAGAAGTTAAGCCAGTGTTGAAGGAATTTAAAGATGTATTTCCTGATGAATTATCGAAAGAGTTACCACCGTTGAGAGACATACAACATCAGATTGATCTTATTCCGGGAGCTGTGTTACCACATAGACCACATTATAAAATGAGTCCAAAGGAGCACAAAGAGTTGAGAAGGCAAGTGGAGGAGTTACTTGAACGAAGGCGCGTACAAGAAAGTTTAAGTCCTTGTGCAGTACCAGCTTTGTTAGTGCCAAAGAAGGATGGAACTTGGAGAATGTGTACAGATAGTCGAGCACTAAACAAGATTACAGTGAGGTATAGATTTCCAATGCCAAGATTGGATGACTTGTTAGACCAGTTGAATGGAGCTGCTATTTTTTCAAAGATTGATATGAAGAGTTGGTATCATCAGATTCGAATTCGACCAGGGGATGAATGGAAGACAGCATTCAAGACACAGGAATGATTGTATAAGTGGCTGGTCATGCCGTTTGGTCTTTCAAATGCACCAAGTACTTTTATGCGAGTGATGAATCAGATCTTTCGACCATTTATTGGAAAGTTCGTTGTGGTATATTTTGATGATATATTGATATACAGTGGAAGCACAGAAGAACACCTACAACACTTACGGGAAGTGTTGATGATACTTTGTCAGGAGCAATTTTACGTGGCAACAAAGAAGTGCGTGTTCATGACTCGAAGTGTTTTATTTTCGGGATATGTTGTATCTGAAGGAGGAATACAGTGGATCAGAATAAAGTTGAAGCAATAAAGGAATGGACATAACCCAGGACGATAACAGAAGTTAGAAGTTTTCATGGTTTAGCATCATTCTACCGAAGGTTTATTCCACATTTCAGTAGCGTGATGGCACCTGCTACTGATTGTATGAAGGGCAAGCAGTTTTCATGGTCGAAGGAAGCAGGATTTGCTTTTGAGTGAATTAAGGAACTTTTGACGACAGCACCAATTCTAGTTTTGCCGGATTTTCAGTTGCTATTTGAATTACATACTGATGCCTCAAAAGTTGGAATTGGAGGAGTGCTAAGTCAGAGGGGCCGTCCAATTGCTTATTTCAGTGAGAAGCTTTCGGGAGGAAAGATGAGATATAATACTTATGACGTGGAGTTCTATGCTATTGTTCAAGCTATAAAGCATTGGAGACACTATTTGTTCCATAAAGAATTTGTTCTGCATACTGATCATGAAGCATTGAAACATTTGCAGGGACATGACAAGATTGCAGCCAGGAATGCTTCGTGGATCACATACTTGCAACAATTTACATTTGTGGTAAAGCATAAGTCGCGAGTTACAAACCGTGTGGCAGATGCATTGAGTAGAAGGAATCATTTGTTGACTACGATGAGAGTTGAAGTGACGAGGTTTGATGTATTTCCAGAATTGTTTGTTGAAGATCCTTACTTTGCGAAGATTATGGTGAAGTCAAGAAAGGGAAGATGGATGAGTATGTGTTAGTGGATGGTTTTCTATTTAAGGGAAATCGGTTGTGTATACCAGAGTGTAGTTTGCGAATGAAGATTGCGAAAGAATTGCATGAAGAAGGTCATGTGGGAAGAGATCGTACTTTGCAGTTGATTTCTCAATCATATTTTTGGCCTTCCATGAGGAAAGAAGTTGAAAGATTTGTGCAGAGATGTCACATATGTCAAGTTTCCAAAGGAACAAGTACGAATGCAGGATTGTATATGCCATTGCCTGTGCCTACTAAACCATGGGTTGATGTTAGCATGGATTTTGTTTTGGGTTTGCCGAGAACTCAACGAGGGAATGATTCTATATATGTTGTGGCGGATATATTTTCGAAGATGACACATTTCATAGCTTGTAAGAAGACAGCTGATGCAGTCCGTGTTGCTCAATTATTCTTTAAAGAGGTTTAACGACTACATGGGCTACCTGAAACCATTGTTTCTGACCGGGATACTCGTTTTCTAAGTCATTTTTGGTTGAGTCTGTGGAAGATGGTTGGAACTAAGCTGAATTTTAGTAGTGTCTATCATCCACAAATGGATGGGAAAACGGAAGTAGTGAACAGATCTTTGGGAAACTTGTTGAGATGTCTTGTGAAGGATAATTTGAAAAGCTGGGATGTGAAATTGTGTCAGGCACAATTCGCACATAATCATGTTGTTAATCGAAGTACTGAATTCAGTCCATTTCAAGTAATATATTCAGCAATTCCGAAGGGACCGTTGGATTTGTCGATAGTTCCACTTCAGAAAGGGGTAGTTTAACGAGCTTGTGATTTCGTGAATGAGTTGCAGGAGTGTCATAGGATTGTTCATGAACGATTGCTTAAGTCAAATGAGAAGTATAAGAAACTGGCAGATAAGAAGCGAAGAAGTGTAGACTTCAAAGAAGGTGATTTTGTTTACGCAGTATTAACGAAAGATCGTTTTCCGGGGGAACTTACAACAAGTTGAAAGCTAGAATGATTGGTCCTTTGGAAATCGTAAAGAAGATTAATGACAATACTTATCAGTTGAGACTACCGGATCATATCCATACTGCTGACGTTTTCAACGTCAAACATTTGATTCCATACCATGGGGATAAGCATGTCGAAGAAGAGCAAAATGAGAATTCGGGGTCGAATTTTTTTCAACCAGGGAAGGATGATGCAGCGCATACCTTTCTAGGTCGCGAAAAAGAAGAGGCGAGGTCTCCCCCAACCGATGCCGCGAGCGAGCCCTAAATCGCGAACGACCACCGCGACCTAACTCCAGCACCGACCATCCTATTTGCTACGCGACGTAACCCCATCACCGACTTACCATCCAGCGCTCCACGACCTAAACCCATCATCGCGACCTAACCCCATCACCTAACCTATCTCACCGCGACCTAACCCCATCTCCGTCGCTATGCGACTTAAATCCACCCAATGATTAGTTCGCGAAGCCTAAATCCTTAGGTCGCGAATGCGTAGATTACTAAATCGCGAGGCTCCAGTTTTCCTCCTCTTTAGGTCGCGAACAAAGCTTATGTTGCTGAAATTCAGTTAGGTCGCGAACGGGCTTCTTTAAATTACTGATTGTTAAGTCATATTGTTTAGGTCGTTTTTTTAAGTCGCGTGCGTTGTTTCTTTAGGTCGCCTGTGTGTTTTGAAAGTCATTGTACTGTTGAGATGTACTTTTCTTAAGTCGTGTATGTGTGTTGTAAGCCTATAAATAGAGGTGTAGTGTCATTGTAAAAGGTTGTTGATTTTGAATAAAATTTTGAGTGCTTTGTGCCTCTTTTAAAATTGGAAGTTGAGTGTTAACTCCTTTCTCCATCTTTAGTTATTCGAGTGCGCTCGAATCAATGATTTTGAAGCCGATTCATGGAATCTCGTGTGCGAGATCAACGTAGAAGAATCGTAGATCTTTTAACATGGTATAGTGCGCGATCAACATATTGGAGATAGCTAGAATTCGGTATCTCTTGAGATCAACGGATTTGGGCACTTGGGTATTTTCAATCCATCGATTCAACTTTTCACAGTTTCATCCATTTTGGTATTTCCGCTACGTCAATCAGAGTACTAGCATATCATGTACTTGGACAGTTATAACACTTTTCATTATAGTTTCAGATAAATACAACAAAACCATGCAACGGAACAAAAGGAAATACATAGATACTTCTTGGCCTCCAGCTCGTCTCCTGAACATCAATGCATTCAAAGCCAATTTGGAAAATATGTTCGGTTCGACCCGAACATTATAAGAAACCACCGCTCGGATCAGTCTGGTAAAACCAGCGTGAGAAACTCAAATCATAAGAAATTTTATTTATTTAATTTGCAAAACCCTTTAAAATCAAAGGCATCTCATAAGACCTTTCCACATATAAACACTGACATGTTGTTATCTTATGATAAACAAAACTATTTTATTATAAAATTCGGTGATATTATAGTAATATCTGAGGGTTTAAAGTAAATATGCAAGTAGTTGTGATGTGTGTACTGTTAGAACCTCAATTATTGAATTTTAATGATAACAACTATACAATTATGCCAAAGAATCTCTAAGCTAATTTGTAGGTACATGAGTATCAAAAAGAGATAATCAAATACATTCAAAATGAAGATACACAGTACAGAAAAGAATGAAAGTATATACATGGAGATACAAGAAGAGATCTACACCATAGAGACAAGACGAAGGTGACAAACAAAGTATTATTAGTCATATAGTGTCGTGTCTAGAGCTTACAAATGTTAAAATCTTCTCCAAATGGTATACGCACATAAATTCATATTTTAAATGAAAATTCAAGTTTTGAAAAATTGCATGGAGCGGGGCTCGCAACCGGGTCTTTAGTTTAGAAGGCAAGTGCTCTAACCAAATGAACTATGACACTTTTTGTTACAAGCTAAATTCAGACGTCTGAAATACTTCATTCAGACGTTTGAATGCTGAGAAAAAAATTATGGTTCTACAATATTCAGACGTCTGAATGACGTCTGAATAAGACCAAAAATAGCCTATTTGCTTTCTGATTTGCACGTGAAAGATTTCAGAAGTCTGAGCTCTATTTTTCAGACGTCTGAATTCCTATAACGGCTATATTTCTGAACAGACATTTCTCTTCCATATAGAGATATGACTTTTAATCAACAGATATGACCATATATTTTCATGATAACTATCCATGAACAATTGCACCTTTTTATATTCTATATAAACATGTTAGAATCATCAGTTTGATACATCGAAAATCGATCTAACTCTTTCTATTCTTAATCTACTTTGATTCTAACACTCTTGTGCATTCAAGTTCATACAAAATCATTCATTTACTTCCATATCCTTCACACAACACACACACGCACACACACACACACACACATATATCAAAAGGAGAAGATTATAGGAAGGTTGTACTATCAAGAGACAAATCCATGTTATCAAGAACACACTGTGTCAAATACTCTTTGTATAAGTTGAAGTCCTGTTCCGCTATTCAGGCAAGTGAAGTCCTCTTCGGCTGTTGAGGCATCGAAATCATGTTCTGTTGTTCAGGTGTTGTAAACCTGTTCCTTCGAATTAAGTGAGGATTGTTGTTAGTGAAATTCTAAAAGGAGTCTGGGACTGGACGTAGAACGGGAAGTTCGAACCGGTATAAAAATTCTTGGCGTGCTTGTTTTATTTTATTTACATTACATTGCTATAGTATCTTAGCATAATTCCATATAGCATGATTCGCACTGTCTTTTCATCTTTTCCTGATGATTTTTTAATTCTTGGAAGGCTTTCTTACAGTCTTCTCCCTACTCAAAGTTCTTTCTTTTCTTGATTACATTGAAGAATGGGATGCATTTATCGATCGCCTTGGAGATAAATCTGCTCAGCGCTGCAATTCTACCATTCAAACTCGTTACGTCTTTGCTTGTTTTGGGCTCGGCTAAGTCTTTGATAGTTTGGACCTGGTTAGGATTGGATTTAATCCCTTGCACGCTAACAATGTAACCTGAGAATTTTCTTAGATGAACCCCAAAAGAACATTTCAGAGGATTTAGTTTCATTTGATACTTTCATAATAATTCAAACACTTCTTCAAGATTTTTAAGCTAACTCTCAGCTTTATAGGATTTTATTTGCAAATCATTCACATAAACCTCCCTATTTCATCCATTCTATTCCTTAAACATTCTATTGACCAATCTTTGATAAGTAGCTCCTGCATTTCTTTAGCTCGAAAAGCATTTATAACAACAAGTTCCCTAATCAATAATGAAGCTTGTATGTTCCTTTTATGGCTTGAATGTAGGTATTTGATTATATCCAAATTAAGCATCCGTAAGATATAATAGCTTGTGTCCACTAGTTGCATCAACTAACTGGTCTAATCTGGGTAGCAGATAATAGATTTTTGGGTATGCTTTGTTTAGATCAGTGTATTCGATGTAGGTTCTCCACTTGCCATTTGACTTCTTTACCAACACTGGGTTTGCTAACTATTTTGGATAAAATACTTCTCGAATGAAACTATTTTCAAGTAGCCTTTTAACCTCTTATTTTAAGGCATCAGATCGAACTTTGTCAAATTGCCTCTTCTCAGATAGGGGTCACGTTTGGATTAATATTTAGTGCATGGCACATAACCGATGGGTCAATCCCGACCATATCCAAATGGGTCCATGCAAATATTTCTTTGCTAACTTTAAGAAATTGAATTAAGTTTGCTTTCAAGTTTCTCTTTAACTCCTTTCTCACACTGACTATTTTGGCTGAATCGGTTGGATTTATCCATATTTCCTCAAGATCCTCTATAGGCTTTATCCTTTCCATTTCTCCTTGAAAGTCCAACTGTGTGATGATCTAACCTTCTTCTACAGAGTTAGCATTGGTCCTTCTCTTATTCCAGGTGAGACATACCTTTCAAACACACGTTTATTCAATTGAGTAGATCTTATTTTTGCTTTGAATGTTGGATGTAAAAGTCCATCATTTAATGGCTGAAAAATTGCTGAGGAATCATAATAAGAAGAGTACTCCCTTTTGTATTGATCAAGAGTTGCAAAGTATATTTTGTGGGAGCTAAATTATTCTCCTCGAATAGTACCCGATCCTCTTTTAGTCAAGAATTGTACCACCAGATATTTTGGTGAGACAAAACCATCCACCTCAACCAGCATAGAATGGCCAAAGAATGCATTGTAACCCAAAGATAGGTTCAAGACTAGGCTCCAGCTTATCTTCAGGAATGCCCATTTGATCAAAGGCATGCTTGAAGATGACGTTAACTGCACTTCTAGTGTCTACTGGAATCTTGGATACTATGAAATGCCCAATTTGAGTTATGATCATAATGGGGTCATTAGGAGGATGATGAATTTCTTTCTTTAGCTGTTGGGAGTGATAACATGGTTCAACATCTATATATTAAGCCACGGGTTTTTAAACAGGAGCTCTTCCTGAATATAGAACACTCCTTTCCTTACTTCGTTGATATAACCATTCCTACCTCCTTTGCTATTTCCTGCCCGGATGCGGTCCCCCATGAATCACATCAACCTTATTCAAAAGTTGGGATTAAGTTCAATGGATCTTCATCCCCTAAGATATTCACAGCATTACTAGGGAATTTTTGTGACCCAACACCAATCTTAGGTTCTTTCTGTTTATCTTGGACGAATTCTTTCAGATGTCCTTCGTGGATTAGATTTTGAATAACTCCAGCAAGAATTCAGCACTAATATGTCTTATGACCATTCGCCTTATGATAAGCACAATAATCATTCCCTTTTCTCTACTTAGGTTAGTTCTTGGCCTTGAATGAAGTTAGGAAGTTAACATTTTCTTTAGTTGTGACATAGATATAAGGCAATGACTTGTTCAAACCAATTGAATTTTTGTTGGAACCTTCCCACCTTGATCTTTTGTGTCCTCGTTCAAATCCAAATCTTCCACTCTCCTTGTTAGGGTTAGATTTCTTTTTAGCATAGTATAATTCATCCATTCGAATGAATTTATCAGCTTGAAAGTGAAAGTCTTGTAAATTTTTCCATCCATGGATGAAGAGCTTTTTCCAAAATGGCGTGTTTTCTATCGAGCCTGAATGTAATGCAATTAATTAATCTCTATCGTTCATGTCTTTTCCCTTCAGTGCTTCTGTATTGAACCTTTTGAGATAATCACCCAACGATTCGCCTTGCCTTTGCTTGGTGTTTGCTAAAACAGTGTAGTCGATTGTTGGATCTCTACAATGCAGAATTGAGTAGATAATTCGTAGGAGAATTGTTTCCATGAGTAGATAGTTTTCTTCCGATATTGGCAGAACCAATTTGCATGCAGTCCCTTGAAGTGTTACTGTAAATTATCTACATCGCACTGCCCCAAACGCATTATTAAGGTTCATTTGGTTGTCGAAAGCCATTAAGTAATCGTCGGGATCAGTTATGTTGTGGTATTTCATAGTTGGAACCGTTATATGAGATGGAATCATTGTTGACATGATTTCATCAATAAACGGGCTACTTGATCGTTGTCTTTCACCTGCTCGTCTAAGTTCTTTTACCTTTAGCATTCGATTTGTCTTTAACGGTTTTCTCTACCACATCCTTCAAATAAGCTTCAGTATTATGATAGCTTTTTCGATTTGGATTATGTTACATTGAGAACTTCCAAATTACTCCAAAGATTTATCTTGTATTCTACCCTGATGATCGGCTATAGTTACATGACGTTCCTTCTTCTTTCATGATGTTAAGTCAATCTTGCTCTTGCCTTCGAACGTAAAAGCCTTCGTATTCCTCCTTGGGGAGAGTATTTCATCTCTTATTGTAGATTTAGCAGTTTTAGATGATTTCTGAGCAAGGGCCGCTTCTAGGAGTTCTTGCATTTCCAATAATCGTTGCTCCAAATGTCTTATCTTAGCTGAGTAATATTTTCCTCCATAACTATTGTGTGTACTGCTTCATCATCCGATCGACTATGTCTTTTTGATTTTATTTTCCTATAACAAGTCAAACTTTCTATAATTAGACTACAAGGAAAGAACAAGGGAGGAAGTTCAAGCTCTCCTTCTAGCGCCAAAAATGTAAATAATATAATTGTCAACATCCAAGGTGCATTAGATTTAAAGTGAATCAAATGGAAGATCCCTTTCGAAGGACTTCGAAAGAGGCTTGAATTGTCAGAATCGTGATCCAATATTGCGGTCCTATTTTTCCATCCATTTTAAAGGGATCAAAATGAAGTCAAGAACCGTTTTTAAATGGACCATTTCGAAAGTGTTGATGCTACTGTCATGGGGTGGACTCCCTCGAAAGCTGTAGTGACCATAACTTTTACTAACATTATTTAGGATGTTTAATTAGCTGAATTAAATAAAATAATAGGATGATTAGAGGGTTGAGATTTGCGATTAAACTGAGGGTTAGCCGTGCCATGTAAACAATGAATTAAAGATGAGATAAAATGAAATAGAGAAGGGATAAAATAGGAAGAAGAGTATTCTTATAAGCTAAACCCATAGGAATTCATTTACACATTAATTTCAAAGTTAAAGATAAAGTAGAGTCGGCTACCATTAGACAAGCTAGAGAAAGAGAAAGCAAACAAAAGAAGAAGATTAATCAAAATCAAATCCATTAAAATCTCAAACTCCTTAATCTTAAAGAAATGAAGAATAATTACTACATCTCTTGTTTTCTTAATTTTTTTCATTTTTAAGGATAATCCGAACTTTTTTGCAATGTTATGCCATGATTTTGAAAGATAAAGTTTTTATATATGCTTGTTAATTATTTATGCTCTTTCATATAGGTTTTATGATAGGTTTTAATGTGAAAAGCCCAATTTAATGACACTGAAATGCCTCGCTATTTTAGATTTTGATCAAAATGATATTTTAGAGATGGGTTTCAATTTTCATAATTTTTGGGATTAATATGGATTTTATATTAATTTTCTACTAAGGAAAATGATTATTTGGATTTAAAATTATTTACGGCTAAATAATATAAGTTCTAGGTCATAAATTAATACATGTTATAAAATGTATTAAAAACGATTTTTTATATTTTTTTACAATTTTTCTAGGTGTTTTAATAGATATATAAACTTATTTATGGTATGGAATTTAAATATTTTATATATTTATATAAAAGGAGAAGTGGGACTTTGTAAATTATTTAAATTGTTTAATTCAGAAATTTTCGCAACACTTTTAGAAAAGAAATTGGCAACCAATAATATTTTAACAAACAAGGCAGGTTAGATGAAAAGAATTTCTTTTCAAAGTTAAAATCAGTTTTTACATGCTTTTTGCATGTTTTGCCACTTTCGGCACCTAGGTTCCAACAAATTATTTCCACCGCCATCACCATCGAAACCAATGCACATGACATCAAAGTGTTGGTGCGGAGCGAATTGGATATAGGCGGAAGGTATTAGTTCGAAACCAGGAGTTCCAAAGGGGTCGAAATGCTACTTTTCTTTTAAATGAAAATGCGTCTGCTTTGCATTAGAAGGGTATGCTTTTGACTTAGTTAGCACCCAACTGGGTCAAATTGATTTAAATAATGATTTCGAAGAGTTTGCACCTTTGTTTTTAAGTAAATGCTTTCATCAAGGTCGAAATCCCTTGCTGCTACTTTTGTGCCTTTTGAAGTCTGTGGTTTTGATAGGTGGCTTTGTTTTTAAATCCAGGCCACTTCTTCAGTGCTTCAGAATGGATGTTTTCGACACCACCACTTCTTTACTTAGGAATTGCTTTCGAAAGGGTGCAGTCGACTTAAATATTTTATGACCCTTTTGCTCTGTTGAAGGTAGAACCCAAAGGTTTTGAAGGAGATTGTTTTAAATAGTTTCGAAAGGTTTTCGACATGCTTTACTTGAACCCAAATGGTTTCGAAAGGTTTGGTGTTTTAATGCTTTTGAAAGTTTTTAATGAAGGTTTTGAAGGGGTGGTTCCCCGGGGTTTCGAAAGGTATAAATGGGAAGATTTTCTGTTGTTTTCGAAAGGAAATGTTTAAAGAGTTTTAAAAGAAGGATGTCTATGGTTTTTAAAGCTTTCGAAGGTGATTTTTTCAATGGTTTCGAAAGGATGATTGTGAATGTTTTCAAAAGGGATAGTTTTGTTCTTTGGGCTTAGGTTTACATGGTTTCAAAAGGAATATTTTCAATGGGATCAAAAGGTGTACTTTCAAAGGTTTAAATGTTTTCATCAACAAAGATTTATGTAAAGTATATATAACATAGAAATGTGATTTTAAGTAAAGCATAGAGTATTTATTGTCCTTGTTTAAAGTATGATTTAAAGGTTTAAATCAACATAAGAAGAAAAGGTTTCCAAGAAAAAATTAAGGAAAGATTATCCTAAGTAAAATGACTCATATATTTGTATACCAGATGGTACTGGTATGGGGTCGCGCCCTTTACATTAGCTATCAGCCACGGCTAATTTAGTCTAAAATTCTAGTGTGTATGGCTTTGTCACAGATAAGACTAAAATGATGTTACACGTAGAAGGGAATATAGATTTGTGCAGAGATATGTTATTGGTGAGCCCGAAAAACCATTATGATCAGGTGATCCTGGAAGAAGATAAGTTAGGGACAAACCGTCCAAAAAAGGAGTGTCTAACAAGTGTTAGATTATTTGTTCATATTATCTGGTAGGCTCGAGTCAGCCAAAGGTTAGTAGTTAGCCAAACAAACTATAGGGTTTGGACAGATAATTCATTTGTTACATGATATGTAAGTTTACATGATGTTGCTTTATAGTTTTTAACCAGTTTTGGTTGTAGGGTTATAATTTTCAAAATATATGTTTTAAAAGGATATTAGTGATGAGAAACCTGTTCTGATAAGCGGCATGGTTTCACTAAATATCAAATACTCGAGATGTAAAGTATTATTCACGCCAGGCTTTATGTCTGACTCAAAGTTTATGTTACTCCCCTTAAACTCTTGGGTGGTCAAAATTTATTTGAGTAGGCTGAGGGTTATGGATTTTCAAGTTTTAGTAGGTTGGTGAATAAAGCTTCCAAAGACGAGCAGGTGGCGGACGGATAACTATTTAGGGGTCGCTGCTTTATTTTGTTTGACTCTATTGTGTTGTACTATGTCAGTTTTGACAATATAGTTCTCTAGTCAACCAAGGTGGCATCTTCGTATGCCGCTCTTGACGTATTTTGTAATAATTATATTTGATTTGAACGTGGGAAACGATAGGGATTATGTAATAAAATATGAAACATGTTTTGTGAAATGTAATCAGAAAATTTATTTTTGAAATCAGTGATTTTGTTCATATTCATGTGCTTCTGATATTATGGATACCACTAATACTATCATATAGAAAAAGCTTAGCTTCGAGCCTTCAAATAGAGGATGTTACTACTTGGTATTAGAGTAGAGGTTTATGAAAAACTTTAAAATAAAAAAAATGATTTTTCAAAACATAATCCTAAGGAACTAGAGTAAGATCAGGATATGGGATAACGCTATAGTAACATACCTGTATTTGCTATATATAAGTATATGCTATTTATTTATTCTCCTATCTCTCTTAGGCTATTTTTTTGTATATCACGAGGCTTGAATACAGGTATGGACGCTAGAAGTGGAAAAGTGAATCTTGGGGGAAGCACCACCACAAAGGGAATTGCCAGACCGAATATTAGAAGAAACCAAGGTCTGGCATAAGATGGAAATGTTGGTGCTAGGATTCCACAAGTGGATATGAGAGCTATATATTAGTTTTTTGTGAATATGATGCAAGCTGGAATTGCTGCTAGAGTGGTTGGAGGAAATGCTGGAGTAGGAGCTAAAAAAGCTCCAGTAGTCAACAATTATGCTATCTTGAGTAGAGATTATGTTAAGCTTGGAGG
Organism: Allium cepa; assembly: GCA_030765085.1. NCBI lineage: Eukaryota > Viridiplantae > Streptophyta > Magnoliopsida > Asparagales > Amaryllidaceae > Allium > Allium cepa. The sequence goes on from CM060942.1 coordinate 448,514,447, forward strand.
GAAGCCATTTATTGGAACTGAAGATGCTATTGAGTTAGGGATCCGGTTATTGCATTATGAGAGAATCTTTTTTGACTTGGGGCTCAATCATGAGCAAAAGAGGAGGCTTGCTTCAAGACAGCTTCAAGGAGTATATTTATTTTGGTAGAATAGTGTGATGGCTGGAGTAAATGAAGAGACGATGACATGGGCAAAGTTTAGGAGAAAGTTCTAGGAGAATTTCATGTCTTTGATGGCTTAGTCTGCTTTGCTCAAAAAGTTTGCTGAGTTGGGGTAGGGAGAGATGTCTATGTTGGAATATTCTAGAAGGTTCGAGGAGTTGGCAAGGTATGAGTATGCTATTGTGAATATTGTGATGAAGAGGAATGAGAAGTTCATCAAGGTGTTGAAGCTTGAGTTGGCTAGAGCTATATTACCTCATATTAGAGATCCTTATAATGGTGTGTCGGAGATGGCTTTAAGACATGAGGAGATGCTTGCTTCTATGAAGAACAATAAGGAAAAGAAGCCCAGGTGGGGTAGAGTCAGCAAATAAAGATTCACCATAAGAACGGAGCTCTGTAAGGTGGAGCCGCAAAGAAAGGGAAGTCCGAGGTTGTTTTCTTCAAGTGCGACAAGAAGGGGCATTTTGCTAATGAATGTCATACTAGGAAGACGAAGGAAGTAATCGAGAAGACAAATATATAATGCTTCAACTGTGATCAGAATGGTCATTAAAAAAACCAGTACAAAGAGCCTTCTAAGGATGGAAGGGGAAAATGTATTTGCATTGGAACCTGCTACATCGTGAACAACAATGCAGGAGAAAGGGAAGGTAGTGTTGGGAGGTATGCTTTAGATCCATTGTATGTCTGTTAGTGTTCTGTTTGATATTGGTGCATCACATTCTTTTATATCTCATTTTTGTTGATAAGCTTAACCAAGAACCCACATGCCTAGTTACTTCCTTAAGGGTTGCAAATCCGATAGGAGGGTATACAATACTTGGGATGAAGTATGACCACCTAGAGTTTGATTTGTTAGGTCATATGATTGTTTGCAGTTTGCATGTATTTGACTTAATAGTGTTTGGAATTATTTTGGGCATGGATTGGTTAAGCAAGTCGATGCTAGGATATTTTGCCATTATAGGAAAATATCACTTAGACACCCTGACTGTAGTAATTGGATTGTGTACACCATAGAAAACCCTAGTTGTGAGGTGAATGCTTTGTTGGGTGTCATGGAGTCAGAAGATGATTTGTGCCAAGTTTTCATGGTTAGAGAATTCATATATGTTTTTGAACCTATAGCAGGACTGCCACCGAAATGAACTGTTGGAACTTCGTAATTACGATATTTTGTAATTACGATATTTTGACTATAACAACTGTACAAGTCATTATTACATACTAACTTGTTTTTACAGGAATCAATCAAGACCGGATTCAAATGAGCTTCAAGTCTTATATGAGTATGTATCGATTCTGTGTCTAGAGTTTATTCATGTTAAAATCTCTCCTATATGATACATATCTCAACATTGTTTTTAAAGCTTTTCATATTCTTGTTTTTAGTCTACATTCAGATGTCTGAATGTACCAACTCAGATGTCTGAATCTGGAAAAATGAATATTGTTTTGTACAATATTCAGACGTCTGATTTGTTCATTTCAGATGTCTGAAAAATGTTATTTTTAGCCTATTTTCTTTCTGGTTTGAGCTCGTGCAAATTCAGAAGTCTAAATTATTCAATTCATAAGTCTGAAATTCTATAACGGCTATATTTTCAAACAGACACTTCCATTCATGAAGACATGTTCCCTTTATTTTAACAGATATGACCATATCTCTTCATGATAACTCTTCACGAACATATGCACCAATTTATAATCTATATAAACACATTAGAACCATGGTTTTCATAACTTAATTCAATCTATTCTTGCTCTACTCTCAAATTCTTTGATTCTAATACTCTTGTGCATTCAATTTCATACAAATTCATTATACTACTTCCTTATTCTTCATGTATTCATATATACATCATAAAGAAGAAGATTATAGGAAGAGTGTACTATAATTGACAAATTCGTGTTATTAAAGAACACATAGAGTCAAGAAAACTTTATTTGTAAAAGTCCTGTTCTGCTGTTCAGGCATGTGAAGTCCTCTTTGGCTGTTGAGGTGAAATCCTATTCTGTTGCTCAGGTCCTTATTCTGCTGCTTAGGGGTTGTATAGACCTGTTCCTTCGGGTTAAGTGAGGGTTACCGTTTTAGTGAAATTCCATAAGGAGTCTAGGACTGAACATAGAACGAAAAGTTCGAACCAGTATAAAAATTCCTGGTGTGCTTGTTTTATTTTACTTATTCGCATTGCTATAGTATCTTAGTTTATTTCCGCACTAGTATAATATAATTCCATATTACATGATCCGCATTGTCTTTTCATTTGGTATCAAAGCAGGCATTCTTATAACCGTTACACAGTTATTTGATATTTTGCTAATATGGAAAACAACACCAACATATGCACTGTCACTAACACTAGTTTGATTGAATGTCAATCTACTACACGACCTCCACTATTCAGTGGCATGAATTACAACTATTGGGCAACACGAATGCGTATGTATATGCAAACCAATAGTTTTGATGCATGGCATATTACACAAGCAGAATATATTGCACTCACTACTAAATATTCTACATGGACAACTACACAAAAACAAGATGCTACTGCTAATGCTAAAGCAATGAATATGTTGTTTTGTGCATTAGATAAAAATGAATATAACCGAGTTAGCATATGTAACACTGCATATGAAATATGGAGAACACTAAAAGTCACTCATGAAGGTACTAACAAGGTTAAACAAAGTAAAATATCTACGCTTAAGAATCAATTTCAAAATTTTAGGATGAAGCAAGATGAATCTATAAATGATATGTACTCTAGATTTCAAGATATTCATCATTCTTTATTAGGACTAGGAGAAATATATTCCGACTTTGATATGTTTCAAAAATCCTTAATTCTTTAACGGATGAATGGGAAAGAAAAGTTTTAGCTATTAAAGAAGCTAATGATCTTTCTACCATGAAACCAACAGAGTTAATAGGAAATTTAATGTCCTATGAAGTAAATTTGTAGGAAAAAAGAGATCAAGCATAAGATAAGAAAAATATGGCATTTCATGCAGAACAAGAGGAATCAGATTCAGAGGATGAAGATTTAGCTTTCATAGCTAAAAATTTTAAGAAAATTTTGAAGTACAAAAAAGGAAATCGAAATAGTGGCAAAAAAAACTTCAATAATAACCCATCATCCTCAGTATTAGAATGCTTTAATTGCTATAAGAAGGGTCATATGCAAACAGATTGTCCATAGCAAAGGAAGGGAAAACAAAATAAATATAGAAAGTATAAATTCAAAAAGAAGGCATTTTCGGTGACATGGGATGACTCAGAGTCTTCGTCTTCTGAAAGTAGCAGTGATAATGAAAATGAACAAGCAAATGTCTGTTTCATGGCTACAAAAAATGAGGTAAATGATCTTATTTTTGATGACATGATTAAAATAAATTCTTAATTATTAGATATTTTAAAAAGTCTCAAAAGAAAAAATAAAGAGGCTCTAGAAAATAAGAGAAAAGCTGAATTCGAGAGAGATATTCTTAATGACGAAATGCAGATATTTGAAGAAGAACTTGGAAAACTTCAAGATACTATTTCTAATGATAACTCTCAACTTACCTTATTGAGTCAAGAAATTGAGACTCAAAAGGAAAAGAATGATGCTATTATCTCTGAAAATCATGAACTAAAAACCAAGATCAAAATGATTGAACTAGACAATACTAGCCTCAAAACAAAGTTAGAAAGCATTACTAGAAATGTGTATAACTTTAATAAAGACAGAGAAAACTTATCTAAAATTATTGAAACTTCTCAGTCCGTCTCAAAGAAAGGACTAGGTTATACTAAGAAATCGGTAGCTCCACCAAAAATTAAGCAAAGTAAGAGAAATATTTATAAATCTAAGTCTACCATAGTTCAACCAAAAAGGAATAAAAACTCAAAAACCATAAAAATATGGGTTCCTAAAACAGACAACAGTTTGATTAGGAATAAATATATATAAAATCCTTTTTGGAAAACGTGCACAAGAGTCAAAATTATTTATATAAAGGGAATACCGAACCCTCTTGGGTTTGGTTTCCTAAGACCTAACTCTTAGGACCCTATTAAAAAGTGGGTACCAATGTTATTCTTTTAAATTTTGTAGGTCCCACTTAAGAAAAGAGGAAAATGGATACTCGACAGTGGTTGCTCAAAACACATGTCAGGAAATAAAAATATGCTAACAAATATCACATATTCAGATGGAGGCTCTGTCACATTTGGAGACACTTCCATAAGTTATATCATCGGTAAAGGCGATGTGAGCAATTACGGTATATCTAATTTACCTCTCATTTCCAATGTTTTACTTGTCAAAAACTTGAATCACAATTTTTTAAATATTAGCCATTATGTGAGAAAGGATTCAAAATCTATTTTCTGAAAATAAGTGTAGTATTTATGATCAAAATGAAAATCTTATCTTTAAAGGTAATAGAGATAGAAACATTATAATGACCCTGACTCGACCTTCGAAAATCGGCACCGAATACATCACCTACATTCAAATGCCGCAGATTCAAACGTCGAATCTGGTTCGTCGGAGCTTATAACACATTAAGTATAACAACACAGCGAAAGAAAAGAATATATCATCGATACAACAATGAATACAACATCTGATACAATATGATACAACAATATCAGAGACAAAAATACAACTGCGAAATATGATAACAATGGAAGAGATAACTCAAATATGATCTTCGATGAAGAGTGAATCCAAAATTTGCCACTCCAAACCAAAAGCTCATCCCAAAAGCTACGAGGACTCCAATCCAATAAGCTCGAACCACCATCATCAATGTCTTAAGCAAGGTCAGTCATCCAAAGATTGAAGAAGATTCCCAAAGACTTAAAGCTACCGAATCTACACTTACTATTTGATTATCTAAAAACCCCAACTCTAGACTGCCCGTGTGGAAAATTGTGGGCACCTAGAGTTTAGGAAGGGAACAATAAACTCCAGGTCAGTCATGGGACTGATTTGAGCAGATAAAACAATTTATCTTTTAAAACAAACAACAAAAGAATTTAAAATTGAAATCCGCAATGCTCTTTGGAAAATGAAACTACCATAAGGCCTTCCGCCGCACACACAATGCAAACGCAGAATTGGATGAGATTTCTTCTTATGATAGTCAAACATGCTTGATACGCAAAAACCTTTTGATATTATTATTAGTGCATAGTGTAGAAAATATTTCCGAAGTATAATATTAATCTTAGCCAGCATACAACCATTATTGTATTCCTACTATAGCTACCATCTAAACAGTGGTGACCATCATAAGTAAATGACAGGTTCTACAACTAAAACCGTACAAGGCGCGTATTGGTGATTGGATTTTCAACAAATGGTTAGGCTAAGGAACTTCCTACTGCTACATGAGTATGCCTCTGGAGGGACGTCCTGAGAACTTAACCAGCTTTCTGCCAGCACAAGGCCGGGTTACCTCTGTAACTAGGTAACACTACACGAGCATGCCATCCCCCGGTCATTTGCGACCTTTATTCGAGGTACCTCTACACCAACAACCACAAAGCAATCACAAAGTAATAGATTTGCAGTGACCACATGAGTCAAGTATCTGGGATCCATACCATGATACCACCCTTTTTCAAAAGGGAATGACACACCCTAAAGGGCGCGACCCTCATAACCTTGCCGCGTCTTTCCTATTTCGACCATTTCCGAGGTGTGAGGTCCTAATGCAGTCTCGTCCACAAAGCTACACTTTTTCACAAAGCCATGCTTTGATCAACAAATGATCAGCAACACTTCGTATGCCATCTTACCAAATTGGGAATGTATCACTAGTAAATATCAACTACATAACCTCTGAGCTCGTACATCTCAAAGAAGGGTGTTAAGCTAAGAGAATAAATCTCCGCCACCAAATAGAAATGTATTTGATAGAAACCATCTTTACATATCAAGGTGTAATGTCAAACACACATCCATACAAGTCTTTTTCGGGTTCGAACATAACTGAAGGCACTTCCAAGAAGCCCTTGCAAATCCGGGTATTCACAATCCCGATCGGACTCCCCATCACATATGGAGATCTCTATACCGGCGTGACTCAGTGTAGAGACAATCGACGGGTTATCCTATCGTTCTCGAAAATACCCGGTCTTCACCACCGGTCTTCAAATGCTATCCATATCATCGTATCATTATTCGAAATGGGTTATATGACACAAGATCCTCTCCTGGCTAAACCGAATAATAAGCGCAATATTTAAAAACATATGGATATTGGAATTTCAGTTAAGTCACAACTTGTTACCCAAAACTTTTCTTTCAAATGGTTAAACAAATTACCATTTTAATCTTTTAAACGAAAAGATTCACTTCACAAAGTTCACTAATCTTTCATAAAGATTCATTTCCAATATTTAAACAAAAGATCTATCTTGAGATCTTTTATGTTTGAAAACAACGTTCAAATATTTCACAAAGATTCCTTCGTAGCTTTTGGAACAATTACTTTCAAATCCTTTATATAAAAGATATACCTTTAAGATCCTTTTCAATTTCAAAACAGGGTTCAACAATTTTTCACGAAGATTAATTCACAGCTTTCAAAATTATTTCACTTCCATTTCACACTTGAAATCTTTCAACACAAATTGGAAATCCTTTCTTTATATGAAAGCTGTTTTTATTTAAAAACAAATAGCTTTCGTTTTGGAAAAATCCGATTATATTTGCACGAGTTAAAGCCCTTCAATTCTAAATCTTTGGTTAAATTCAAATTCCAAAATAATACCTTTAAAATGGTTTAAACCCATATAAACCCATTTATAACTTGTATAACATTTTTAAACCATAATTTCTAAACATTGAATTCAATTTCAAATTTTGAATTTAAATTCAAATCAAATTATTTAAATTTTCAAAACTTTATCAAGTTATTCAAAATAATTTTTATTCTTAAAACTCCTTTTCAAAAGCTTTTCACATTTGACTCAATTCCATTTCCAAAACCAATTGGATTCAAAATTCAACTTTAAAAAAAACATTTAATTAAATTCAAATATCGGTGACTTAACCAATTTCCTCGTGCAATCCATATTTGTGTGTGTATGGTGTAGTCCAGGGGTTTTACACAATGGTGCACAACATCAATCATCACAGATTCAAGCAATCAATATCGATATCGATAAGCGGTATAATCTATAACGCTTATCTCCATTCACCGATTCATAGATATATATGTAAAAGCATCACAGATAAATAAGTAAATACATTACAGATAAATGATATAGACACATAGCTCAATCAAAACAATCCACCTCACAGAATCATTATAGATCAACTCAAGGCATTCATACAATTCATACATCCATAAGCAAACAATAAATTTTCTGATTAATTTAAATCAGATTAATTACTTATGAATAAACACTAATCCTGGTTAATTAATTTTAATTAATTACAAACCATCTTAATTAATTAACCTTTAATAAATTAATTAACCTTTAATGATAATTTAATCAACTTTAATTAAGAAATAAATCAACCTTTAATCAATAAATAATTAACACCTAATTATTTGTCCTTAATTAATTGCATTAATTAATTGACCCTTAATTTATTACCATTTAATTAATTATCATAAGGTAATTACAATAAGTGATTATCCCTAATTACTTATACTAATAATCCTAAGTTAATTTTAATCACTTGATTAATCAACTTTAATCATTAATTAATTACTTTTAATTAAGTAATTAACTATACTTAATAAATTAATCTTAATTAATTAATTACCCTTAATTTTAATCATACAAGGTAATTAGCTTAAATTTATTTCACAAAGTAACTATACTTACTTAATCCCTTAATTACATCCTTTAAGTAAAATAAAGTATCATTAGCAAATAGTTCAATTTCAAAACCCTTAAGTTAATCAAACATTATTTAAGATAAAACATTTTTCTTTTAATTACTTATTTATACCTTAAAAATAAACTTAAGGATTCTTTTGGAAACTTGAACTTAACAAATTCAAAAATAATTATTTTAAAATTTAATTAAAACTTAATTAAGAAAATTTAATCAAGAAAGTATTTTAAACTTAATTAAAACTGAAATTCAAAAACTTGTTTAAATTTTAGAAATTTAAAAACTGTTTTCAACCCAAACTTCCTAAACCCGAGTAAAATCACCAAAAACCCCGGGACACTCTTGAGCAATCATGCAAACCCATTATGCTTCGAGTCAAACATGATTCATCACGAACAGAAAACCCGAGCCATTGCTCTTCTTCTCTAATCCCAAAATCACCCAGATTCATGAAGATACTCATGCATGTGCACAGTCGCACGACGACGCTCCGGCCATCACCGCGATCACCTCCACATCGTCGATAATCCATGCAAACTTCATAACCACCCAGTTCTCTTTGAATTCTCCTGGAATTGAACTCGAACTATCGACTCTCCCCTGGTACTAAACCTCAGTCGACTAATCCACCCCATGACGATGATCTAGTCTACCAAGAACCACGCCGCTCTGGCCAAAGTAACATCAAAACCTACGCATCATTTTCCCTTTGGTCCCATGAAACCCGATCCACCTGAGACGCCGCAGTGATCTCATTTCCAGCCTTGACCTGACTTAGGGCTAAAACCCTACTTCATCCAAATTCCGACGTTACAGTGGTTTATCCACCAATATAGTATTTTTCCCAAACTCGCCGGGACTTCCTCCATCTCTAGTCGAATCCTCGACCACCAAAGAACCTCCGACCATATGAAATTCCTCGAAAACCACTTCCTGGTCATCTCCAAAATGCACGTTCGATTCAAATCTAAAAATCAAGATTTTCATCTTAAAAATCCTATTTTCCAGAGTAGATTCATATTATATAATTTGACCCACAAATTACAACACTTGATTTAAACATATTTTTACATTTTCACTAAGTTTTCTTTGATTCCAGAAAATTTCAAAATTTATAAGGCTTGAACCTATTTTTAAAATCTAGATTATGCATAAACAAACGTATATTGTTTGAAAACTGAAGCCTAAAAGAGAATGTATGAAGAGAATAAGATTTTTCTTCAAAATCTTGCCTGTGCGTATATACAGAGATATGTACAGGTACATGTACATATTACTTCACCATATTTAACAGAATTCATCCATGCAAACAATTTTAACCATTCTATTTCACATAAACAAGATATATCATAGATTCAAGTTGGTTAGTTTGCTAACCCGTGCTTCAGAAGACAGAAACTTGGAAATGCTATGGACTTTGAAAACTTTGATCTGATGCTTAATACTTGATTTGATTTCGAGCTTCATTAAATCTGCTACTTTAAGTATTTAATCTGATCTTTGTATTTGAGATGATCCTTTTCCAACTGATATTGATTTGTTGATGTTTTCCAGGTTGCTTTGAATCTTGGTTACAGGTTTTGAATTTCTAGTTTGAAAACTTTGGTTTGTTTCAGGTTTTTAATGTTGAGATGATCTTTGTTTGAGGTGAATCTGTCTTTGATTTTTTTCATTTGTTTCCAGATTTTGAAATTAAGAATGAAGATGAAGAGATACATTAGCTTGGTTCCCTTTTCTTTTACATGTTTTCCTATAATTCTAGACTAAAAGAAAAAAAATGCTATCTTAACATTTGTTTCTTGGAATTACAAACAAAATTGGGCTTGCACTTGTCTTATCTCTTTATTTAAATTGCTTACAAATGTTAATTTGTATAATAAAATGTTTACACATGAATCTTGCATGTGTTTAATTATTTTTAAATTTATTTTCTATTCATTTATATACATTTTCTCTTTTAAATATTTATATAACTTTTTAAAGAAAATAATTTTAAAAAAAATCAAATATACCTAGATAAATAACACATGTATATTATGTTAATTCAAAATTTTAACTTTGGATATCTCTTGGAAATTATTACATTATCTTCAAATCATAACTTCCAAAATACATATTACATATATTAAAATTAGAAACAATTTCTTATTAACTTTAAAATATAGTTTAAGCTCAATTTATATTCTAAGATATTTATTCTTGAATTTCAAACTCACAATTCAATTTAAAATTAATTTCAAAATATAACTTTCCAAATAATTATATTATAACAAGAAATTTTTTTATATTAATTTTTGAACATAATATTTATCTTAGAGTATCAAATTCAAAATTTTAAATCACAATCTATTTATATACATTAATATTAATAAACAAATGAATGTTTATTAAATTTGAAAAATACCAAATTAATTCACAATTTAATTTCAAAAATTAAATTAATTACCAATTTAAATTTAGCTTAAAAATCAGGATCGTTACAAAAATATACGTTCTGAATATGAAAATTAATCGTAATTCAGGTATGTGCTTAGTAGCCAAAGAAAATGATTCTTGGTTATATCACACGAGATTCTGTCATATTAACTTCAAAGCTATAAACAAACTTTTAAAAAATGATTTAGTAAAAGGATTACCAAAAATAAACTTTAAAGTTGATCATATTTGTGATGAATGTCATTTAGGAAAATTAACCAAATCATCTTTTAAATCTAAGAAAGTTATTTCTACATTACAACCACTTGAATTACTACATATGGATTTATTTGGACCTGCTCAAGTACAATCCATAAATCATAATAGATATGTGTTTGTAATTGTAGATGACTTTTCTAGATATACATGGACCATATTTATGAAAATAAAAGTGATACTTTTGACCATTTTAATGTTTTTGTCAAAAGAATCTAAAATTTAAAAGGATTAAAAATAAAGAATATTAGAAGTGATCATGGAAGAGAGTTCGAAAATGAAACTTTTGAACATTTCTGTAAAAAGAAAGGAATATTTCACAATTTCTTGTTTCCTAGAGCTCCACAACAAAATGGAGTTATAGAACGGAAAAATAGAACATTACAGGAATGTGCAAGAACTTTGTTAAATGGAAGCACACTTCCAAAACATTTCTGGGCAGAGGCTGTAGCAACTGCTTGTTATGTTTTAAATCATGTTTCTATACGACCTCTTACCAAAAATACTTCATATGAAATTTTTCATGGAAGAAAACCAAACATTTCCTATTTTAATGTTTTTGGACCAAAATGTTTTATACTAAATACCAAAGATCAACTTGGCAAATTCGATGCGAAATCCGACGAAGGTATCTTTTTAGGATATTCAGATCGAAGCAAAAATTATCGGGTGTTTAATAAAAGAACTAATACTGTCGAGGAAACTCTTCATGTAAATTTTGATGAAAATTTTCTGTAAGAACCAAGTATAAGAGATGATGAAGAACTTCCAGATAATATCACAAATGTCGACAATATAAATTTTGAAAATAATGAAAACATAATTGATAATTCTAGAGAAGATGAAAACGTTATTCATAACAACAGTGAGTTAAGGTCTCCACCAAAAATATTACGGGATCGTCCCGTTCAAAATGTTATTGGAGAAATTGATTCAAATGTCCGAATTAGAAGTCAATTGAATCAAATAGGCCACGTAACATTTCTTTCCAATATCGAACCCAAAAACCCTAAAGAAGTATCTACCGATGACTACTGGATAATTGCAATGCAAGAAGAGCTAAATTAGTTTGAACGCAATAAAGTTTGGAAGTTAGTTACTAGAGTAAGTGATCAAACTATTATTGGTACAAAATGGGTCTATAAGAATAAGGCGGACGAACAAGGTAGCAACACTAGATTTAAAGTGAGGTTAGTCGCTCAAGGTTATAATTAAGAAGAAGGAATTGACTATGAAGAAACGTTTGCTCCTGTCGCTAGATTAGAAGCTATACATATCTTATTGGCCTATGCATGTTTTCATAATTTCAAACTTTATCAAATGGACGTTAAAAGTGATTTTCTGAATGGTTGTATAAAAGAAAACGTGTACGTTGAACAACCTCCTTTATTTATCCATGAGAAATATCCAGACCATGTTTATAAACTTAAAAAAGCTCTATTTGGTTTGAAATAAGCACCACGTGCTTGGTACGAACGACTTAAGAGCTATTTACTATCATCTGGATTTCAAAATGAAAAGGTTGATCAAACACTTTTTATTAAACATTCAAAAAGGGATATTTTAATTTTTCAAATTTATGCTGATGACATCGTTTTTGGTTCTACCAATGAAAAATTATGCCAGGACTTCTCTGATATTATGACCAAAGAACTTGAAATGCCCCACATGGGAGAATATCATATTTTCTTGGTTTACAAATCAAACAATTACAAAATGGTATTTTTATTAATCAAGAGAAATATTGTAATAATTTAATCAAACGATTTGGAGTGGAAAATACTTCTGCCGAACCGACTCCTATGAATACAACCACACGTCTTGATAGAGATGAAAATGGTAAAAGTATTGACCAAAAATTATACCGAAGTATGAATGGTTCATTACTATATTTAACGGCCAGTCATCCTGACATAATATGAGTGTTTGTTTATGTGCTAGATTTCAAGCTAATCCAAAGGAATCACATTTAAGAGCAGGCAAACGTATATTACGTTATCTTAGTAATACCAAGGAATTTGGACTTTTCTATCCAAAAGAGTGTCCTTTCGAATTAGTATCATATAGTGATGCTACTTTCGGTGGATCTCGGACAGATAGAAAAAGTACTAGCAGTACATGCCATTTTATTGGAAAATCATTAGTTTCTTGGTTTAGTAAGAAACAAAACTGCGTTTCAACTTCTACATGTGAAGCAGAATATATTTCTACTGCACTAGCTTGTGCTCAAATTATCTACATGCAGCAGACATTTAGAGATTTTGATATAAATTTAACAAATTCAACAATATATTGTGATAACTCAAGTGCTATTAATTTATCAAAAAATCCGATCAATCATTCACAAACAAAACATATTGATATTCGTCATCATTTTCTTCATGATTGTATTGAAAAAGGAATAATAAATTTAGACTTTTTTTATCCGAAAATCAATTGGCTGATATTTTTATGAAACCATTCTTGAAAATATTTTTATTAAACTAAGACGAGAACTCGGAATCGTCTCGTTTAAAAACTTATAATTTGTTTTTCTGAAATATATTATTAGTAACATACTATTTTTTTTAAGTACAAATTTTATGTATTTATGTTCTAATTTTATAAGTTACATTGTGAATTGCTTTTTCTTTTTTAACCATCCATTTCCTGCAAAGAAATTGTCCACATTTTTTTTGGTTACTATTTTTAAAATCTTTGGAACTTATTATTATTAATTCTCATCCACCAGTTTTCTAGTATTTTTTTTGCTCACCTATAAAATTCTCCTCTCGCTATATTTTTTTCCAGCATCCCTGTTTTGTTATTCTATCTTCAACTATTAACAAAACCATGTTCCTTTCTCAATTATTCACAATTTTCTTTTATTCTACGGCGTCGAATGGCTCTACTTCATAATAACCTTCTTCTATAGAGTTTTCTACACCATCTTCAGCATATTGTTCCGATTTACCAACACCAACCCCCTTCTCTGAATCTGCCCGGCATGTATCTCCGAATATCAAACCGGTCATACTCCAGAAAAGATTAATGATATTTATCATTATCAATAGGAATCATTAAGTTTTCAGTGAGAAATGTACTATGAACAAAAAGTTAATTCATGATGTCTTTACTTTTTGGAGAACATTGGTTGGAAAATCCACGGTTCGTCTATGTCTAATGTTCATCAACCTACATCTTCCCATCACAGTTCATGGAATCAAACCCGCAACGTCCTCATGTATCACCAAATTCGTGGGAATGTTGCAGTAACTGGAATTCTTTGGGATCATCTAAGGGAGAAAAGATGATAGAACCAGTAGAGCCTAAGACTCCTAGACAATCATCTTCCTCGTCATAGACACAAAATCAATTAATTGATTTTACATGTTGTTTTTATGTTTATAATTATATGTTTTTAATAAACAACTTCTGTATTTTTAATAAATTTATTTATACTCAGAATACATATTTTTCCTGAAATTAAGACACCTGAAATGGTTATAACAGACGTCTGAATATTGTCAAATAAAGATTCAGACATCTGAAACACCCAAAAACAGACGTCTGAATATGCCTAAAAATGAACTATTTGCATTCTGTTTAAAAAAATTTGATTTTAGACGTCTGAAATCAAAATCCAGACGTTTGAAAAGTTCAGGCTATTCAAATTTTATGGACTTTTCAACATTTTTGTTTCCCACCTACCATCTTAAAACCGTTCCAATCCTCTTCTATATCTTATTTCCAGTAACCCACTTCATTTTATTTCCCCATACCCCTCCTTTTTCAATCTTAAAAACTCGATCTTTGTCCTCTATTCTTCACAAATAGAGGCAAAACGAAAGAGATCTAGGGCTTCAACTTCCTCATCTACTCCTAACATTGATCAATGGCTTTGGAATGATGAGGCAAAACGTCGTTTTCCTCAAATGGAAAGATCCAACTTCTTTCCAGGTGCCTTCATGAAATTTGAAGAATTTGAGCCTTATCAAATTCGACAAATAGCATGCTCTAATGGATTAGAATCTCTTCTTTCATTTACTGTAAATAATGTAAAGACTAATCGTCTATTGGTCAAGCTTTTTTATGCAAACATGAATTTGGAACATCATCATCCTCACAATCGTCAAGATTGCATTTGGACTATAGTTTGTGGTACTAAAATTTACCTTCCACTTGTGTAACGACCCGACTTTTTGGACAGTTTAAACCGACGATCAAATACACATGTCGATTCCAAACCATTCAAAAGGGCAGATAGTTATTGGGGTAAATAAGGAAAGAAAAGAAAAGAAATAAAGGAAAAGAAACAACACAGAATCTCGCAGCGGAACGATAAAATATAATAGTCAAATAAACAGTTCATCAAGCTGCTTACTATACTTTGACAATTATTTATACAACATTTATCAGAGTTATACATATACAACAGAACAATTAAAATAATGCAGCAGATAACATGATGCAAGGGCAATAATAGTAATAGTATACCAAATCTTCGTCTTCGTCCTCCAGAATAGGTCTTCAAAAATCTGAAAACTCAGGACTGACCCGAGCGTAATGAAAAGACAAAACACTCGAGTCAGGACTAAATACCCTTATGAAAGTTAAATAAATCGTAAATAAATATGAGTGCAATGGCGTCGGAGATGTTTACGGGGTTTGACATCTCCTATCCAGTGTCAACGTGCGTGCAATAACTTAAGAGATGTTATGGGATTTTCCATCTCTCAAGGATCCGTTAAACTATCTACTATGTAGTAATATGCTCTAAGTAGATAATACCTATCAGTAATATAAAGTATCAAAATAGCGTTAAGGCGTTACCATAATCCCCCTTAACACATTTTATATTCCCAAAAGCATATACAAGACCGTAGTTTCACCAAAACCGGAAGTCACCAGAGGGCAATCCATATACTCAAGGTACAAATCAAAACGTAGTGGTCGCGAATAGGATAATCAGTATGACAAGGTACATGAGGCGATACGAACTAGGATACTAGTAGTTGCGTGATCCGGACTGATGTTGGGCATAGCCAGCAGCTACCCCAACACCGCGAAACAACACTCCGAAATCAAGGGGTGCACCCAAATCGCATCACAAATGTAATAGATATGGTATCGAAGAAGTGTGTCCGCTAGAGGTGGCGAACCTCAATGGCCCGGCGCGACTCCTGTTTTAGTCATGTCAGGGGTCATCCAATATCGTTTTCTTTCTTCAGTCAACGCGTTCACCAAACCAACCACTTCATTCTGGATCAACACTCCGCGTATAATAGTTATTAAAGTGGTGTTCGGTATCGACAGAGAGTATGTCCATATCCGATCCCGGTCTCTTTAATAACTACGTATTATTACACCGTTGGCTCTTTTACATTTCAAGTCGATTCATAATTGATATCAAAATATCATATTCGCTTTAAAAATCAAATCCATTTCAAATATCACCGTATCTATCAAAATGTCAGATTCCGTTTCAAAAATAAATTTTCGCATCAATATCTCATTTCGATTTCAAAATAATTTCGAATTTCAATTTAGGTTGCAACTTCATTTAATCCAATTCGTCTTTAAATTCAAGATTTAAATATAAACATTTCACCTTATTGACCAGCTTAGAATTTAGAAAATAGTTTTAAGGAGTTTAAAAGCAGTTTTAAATAATTAAAATAGTTAAAATACTTAAAATATTAAAATGGATTTGAAATAGATGAATTAGTTTAAAATAATTTAAATTGGGTTAAGTAGATTTAAAATAGGTTAAAATAGTTTAAGTATTCAAAAATGGTTTATATAGCATAGTAATTTGGAAAACAAAATAAAACAGCTTCAAAACCAATCCATTTCAATTTATAACTTCCCAGTTCAAATCAATTTCAATTTCCATTCTACCGATTCAATTTTGATTTCAATTCAAATCAATGTCAACTTTGACTTCAATTTATTCAATTTTTATATTCACTTTCAATTAATTCAATTTCAATTTATATCGATTTAGAGCTTGGTTTTTCAAAATATCCATTTATAACACTTAACAAAATTATCCATACATTTTCGAGTTTAAATCCAAATTTCAAATATGGTTCAATTCCAAGCTCGATTTCAAAATATCATTTTTATATCACTTTTACTTAGTAATATTCAAAGCTCGAATTAAGGTTAAATCTTAAATAAATCAATTTCGAAATTCAATCATATCCTGATTTTAAATTCCAAAGTTTCCACTTAATTCTTTTTTTTTTAAATTTCCTTTAACCAAAATAAATTTCAACATTCCAAACTCAAATTTTCGATAAACTCGATTTTTATAAATTGATTTCTATTTATAACTTTTAAATCAAAACATTTAAACAAATTTCAAATCGACGATTTTTAAAATTATTAATTTAGCCAATTCGGTGTCTGTATATAATTTTCTATCCTATGGCCAAGTAATTATTTATTTCAATTAAATGTCAGGGATGAATATATATCACTTAAATTAAATCACAGTATCATATGTATGCATAACAGGTTATATATAAGCAAATAAACATCCAAACATTTAAATATCAACCAATAACGTCCATCAAAATACATCAGCCAATAGACAATACAATACATGGCAATTTCGTAGTTATCAATGTCAGGTAATTTAATCGCAGTTCAATTTTGATTTCAATTTAACTGCCAATTTAAATTTTCAACGGTTAATTCAAATAACAAGCTATATGACAATTAAATTTTTATCAAACAACGACAAATAAAATCATAACACTTCATAATATCAAATTTAACTAGCATAAAGATATTTAGTACGGTGTGAGCGTTATAAAACACTCACCTTGATTTTACGATTTTAAATCAAATCGAACGACGTTCGATTTAATCCAAAATTTTCTCTAGCTCCAAACAATTCCAATCCAGCTCCAAAGCGTAGTGCTCGTCCATATGATTCCAACGCAAAATGTTTCGTGCGTTTTCGACCTCGTATGAAAAGGTTACGACATTTATAAGTTTACTCGAATTTAAATATAAATAAATTTCATTTTCCCTTATTTATTTTAACCTGCATCATCACTGGACGTTGGATCTCACACCCTCAAATCCAGGCCGCACTTCCTTTCTCCCTCCCCCACGTTCTTCCCCAGTAAAACATACGCGCGCACGAACCCAAAGCCCACGCGTGAAACCCTAATCACGCACTCGTCCACGCGCGCCTAAACTTCATCACACCACCGCCAATTAGAAGCCCATCACCAACTCCACCTTCACCCAGAGCCATGGCGAGCTCGGTCAACTCCACCACCCTAGAAATGCGTGCGAAACTCGGCCATTCAAACGAGGATTGCAGACGATCCGTGGCCCCGATTCAGATCATAGCCGTTGGATGCGGAGTACTCGATGTGCTATACAACTTCCGTGTTGATAAGTTTTCGTAAATGTTTACGGATAGAGAGGAATTTGAGGAAGAAACGAGGCAATTTCGGCCGTTGGTTGTAGAGGAGGCGGCTGGCCATTGTTTATGAAACCCTAGTTTAATTTTCTAATTTATGAAGACAAGGGGCTATTTATAGGAAACGACGAATTCTCTTTATCCGGCTTTTCCAAACTCCGAATTTCGCGCGGTAACTAACGTTCCTAGGATTTATCCCGCGTTCCGGACACAATGAAATAGGTTTCAGAAGCTAATTCGATCATCTGTGTGAGATATGGAATTAAACGATCAATTTAAATTAAACCGATTTAAACCGATTTCGATGCGTTTTGGCTCACCCCGGACAAACGGTAAATCCGATTGACACGAAATTTGAAATCTTACAATAATATCACGTTACGGATCCGATGAAACTAGTTTCGTCGAAATCCGAGACCGTTCGAAAAATGACTATTTTAACTCGCCAAATTAATATTAAAACAATTTTAACGCGTTTCGAGCTGCCACGGTCAAACGACAACTCCGATTGCTACGAAAATTGAAATCCGATAATAACAAATTATTACGGATTCAATGGAACTAGTTTCGTCCAATTCTGAGACTGTTCAAAAATTGGCTATTTTTCAGTCGATAATTAAATATTAAAATATTCAATTTTCACAAATAAATTTTAAATTTAGTTTTAAAAGTTCTATAACATCACTATAACTTTAATATGATAAAATAAAATTTTACAAATCATTTCTTAATCATATTAAACCCGTTATTCAATTATCCAATAAATTCCAATTTCAAAAATTTTATTAACTCTATTAAAATCCCAATATAACTTACATTCACTTTGGAAACCAATTTGGATCATATTAGATCAATTTTAATCATTTACTCTATTTTCATATATTAAATTTCAATATCAAATTAATCATATCAACTTCGGAATTTAATTATTCAAACATTTGTAATATTAAATTTTAAACAATTGGATTATTCTTAAATCACTATCTTTTGGAATATTCAAAACAAACTTAAATTTTTTTTAACAAATTCGAATTATAAAACAACCATTTTCATTAAACAGTTATTCAATTCCCGTTATCAAATTATTCAATAAATTCCAAATATTAAATTTAAACAATTTCGCTTATCCAATAATTCATTATCTTTTGAAATATTGAAATCGAACTTATAAGATTCAACCCTTAAAACAATTCACAATTTAAAACACTATTTTCATTTTACAGTTATTCAATTATTCAATAAGTTTTAAATGTTTAATTTAAACAATTTACTTGTTCAATATTCAATATTTGATTTAAATAGATTTTACTTATCAATCAATTACTCTATTATTCCCAATGAATTCAACATTTATTATTATTCCAACCGACTTACAATTTTTTTTTTCTAACACTAAATCACGAATCTTATTAAATTAGCTATTTTAATTATCGAAAATTTACGGGTCGTTACACTCTCCCCCACTCAAAACTTTTTGTCCCCGAAAAGGAAAAAGAAGGGAAAATGGACTAAGTATAGAATTCAACATTTGGTATAGTTATGTCAAAGTTACCAACTTATAAAACAATGTAATTCCACTTAAAAAGCCATTACTACACTTTTACTAAGTTATTCCAAACGCCTTTCTAACTTTAAAAGTTAGTTATCAAAACAAGTTATAAAATTTTTAAAACTTGAAAAATTTTCTAACACCCAGATTTTACGGAAAATTTCGGCAGAGTCTCCTTTGCGCGGCTCGATCGGTACAACTACAAAACGCCCCTACGGGCCCCAAACCAACAAAAGAAAATCCAAAAGCCAAGTGGCTCCTCAAAAATACCAAATCCAATGATAAAATAAACATGTACCTTATATTTTTATTAGCGAGCATATACGAATAATATTGCGCGGAAGCGAGCTCCAAATGCGAAGCAAGCGAAATCCGCACCTACTAAACACTCAACAAACTATGAGAAACATGCATATATGAAAATAATATCAATATACATCATATAACGACATAACAACTACATGTGCCAACATAGCAAGTGCAACAAAACAACAAATGCAACCATCAATCAACTATCATCCAACTATCATCCAACAAATCCATAACCAATCAATGTAAATTCGATTCTCATTAATATTTATTGACTTGGATTTCAATTTTAATCATAGTTGATTCATTAACGTTGGATTTTACTAACATTCATTCTCAATTCAATTGGTTAACATTCCCAAATTTATATTTACATTAATTCACTTCCAATTTGAATCAAACTAAATTCTATTTAAATTCATTTAACTTCCAATTCGATTTCAGTGATTTTTGGCTTTCAATTTTCATTAACACTTAATGAATTATATATACAATCAACTAACAATCATATAACAACCAAATCATACCCAACATAACCAAATTATTAATTTCACATTCAATTTGGTTTATCTCATTTATATATATATATCCTGTTATATAATTTTAAAAAAAAATCATTTTATATTTGGCATCTTAAATTTCCAATATTAACTTTAATTAAGTCCGTAAGCCGTACATATATCATCCGTGAGCAATATCAATCTAATCGCTTATTCGATCACACAATTTCACTTCCAAACTAGTATCGTTCACACGACCCTCTAGTGCGGACTCAGATTTGGTTCCTTGATTGGAAACTGTTACTCTTCTTGCATAGCCATATACTATGATAGAGAATTCCAGAATCAAACTAAAAATTCATAACTAGGGTTCGTCGTCGAAAATCGAGTGAAAAATCCTAACTTGGATCGATATAAATCATCTCGAAATTTTGTGCTCGAATTTGGATCAAATCGTTATGCGAATAAAATAATATACGTACAATCTCACGTATTACTTTCCAATAGATTTCTATACAATTTATCTATATTAAATTATTTTATTAACTTTCATTTTATTTACAATTAATTATTCACAATCCATTATTCAGTTAATATATCCATTTCTTTACATAGCATACTCTTCAACATTATCTTTTCTTAAACATCATATCAAAGAATTTGTTTACTCAAGTTCATTTTAAACATTCTATATCATTTAATTAAATCCAATTTCATTTTCTACTTGATTCTCAGCTATAAGAAATTCCTTTGTTTTCATTTATTGCATTTTCATAATATTAGTTAATAACAAATTTATTTATGGAACATTTTATTACCCAGCACTTTAGTTTATTAATCATCCTATAAAAGTCTAACTTCTCACATATGACTTCTCTTAGTTTACAGATATCTTAAAGGTTACAAATTCAATTATTTTACAATCCCTTTGCAATTTATATTTATTTTCTATAACCAATTTACAAAGATATAATACGATTCATTTCTTAAGTTCACTTACTTGTTCCATTTACCCATTCATCATTTCATGCTATATTTAAGCATATAACATTTTTTTCACAACCAAAATTTTCATTTATATACATTTTAATTCACTTTGAGTTTTCCTTACTTGTATACTTCAATTACTTTCAGGTTCTGTTTATTTGTACAACATCTCATTACATATCCAAAACATCATTTTAACTTTTTAATATTTGGTAAGTCTTGTTATATGTTATCAGAATGCAAATTCGGTATTATGTAAATTTATAGAATTTCATTTTACTTAATTAGAATGTTCACAAATTTAATTTGTTTAAATCCTCTTTACTTTTCAATTTTAAAGGTACACTACAACTCTAAAGTTTTCCCAAACGATAAACATAGATATCTTAATCCTCTTATTTTATAATTCTTGGTTATTCACATTTCATTCAAATAATTTGAAAATTATTAATTAACAGAACTTAGAAATTTAAATGCCCGGTTCTTTTCAAATCGTTTGAAATAAATATATACACTTATACCTTTAATATATTAAATCATACCTTTGGAGTTTAAACCAAAACCCATTTACCCAAAATAATTTCGAAGAAAGGCAAAGCTTCTTAGAAGTCTCCCCCACTTTGAAACTCGAAAATGAACGTCGATGATGCTGCGCAGTCATCACCGAAATTATTTTCCAGCGACATAAGAGAGGAGTAATGAATTCATTCCTTCTTAAAATCCTTTCAAAATATTTCTCATAAATATTTTCCAACTAATATCACAATATATTTTCTTCAAAAATTTGAAAACCATTTTTCAAAATCTCCGGGTCTTAAATTCAATATTTTCAAATTTAAATCTATTTTAATTCATAAGTCACCTTTATAAAATATTCTTATAGGATTTCTTTCGTAAAACATCCCACAAGTGTTTTATCATTGCTCATTTTGTAATTCACCTTATTAATTTAAATTACAATATCCGATTAATGTTAATAGCCAATATTTCATTTCCAACAACCAAATAAGCTAGATTGATCACAATAAATTTTAAAATAAATTCTTTATATACAAAATATAATTAGGGCAAAATTATTTCATTTACCCAATTTCAAAACAATACTATGTCGAATTGTTCTGTTTAAGTGTTTAGAGATCCCTGTCAATGACGTTAATTACTCGTATTGATCAGAATCCATAAGCCACTCAACAAATCAACCGACACAATATAAAACATTTTATATCACTAACAAATACGCTCTCTCATATACACTCAACTCATTCATATAGTTTACCTCTATTTCAATGAGTTATTCCCCACTAGAGCCAAGGTTTATCGCTAAACCAAAGCTCTGATACCAACTGTAACGACCCGACTTTTTGGATAGTTTAAACCGACGATCAAATACACATGTCGATTCCAAACCATTCAAAAGGGCAGATAGTTATTGGGGTAAATAAGGAAAGAAAAGAAAAGAAATAAAGGAAAAGAAACAACACAGAATCTCGCAGCGGAACGATAAAATATAATAGTCAAATAAACAGTTCATGAAGCTGCTTACTATACTTTGACAATTATTTATACAACATTTATCAGAGTTATACATATACAACAGAACATTTAAAATAATGCAGCATATAACATGATGCAAGGGCAATAATAGTAATAGTATACCAAATCTTTGTCTTCGTCCTCCAGAATAGGTCTTCAAAAATCTGAAAACTCAGGACTGACCCGAGCGTAATGAAAAGACAAAACACTCGAGTCAGGACTAAATACCCTTATGAAAGTTAAATAAATCGTAAATAAATATGAGTGCAACGGCGTCGGAGATGTTTACGGGGTTTGACATCTCCTATCCAGTGTCAACGTGCGTGCAATAACTTAAGAGATGTTACGGGATTTTCCATCTCTTAAGGATCCGTTAAACTATCTACTATGTAGTAATATGCGCAAAGTAGATAATGCCTATCAGTAATATAAAGTATCAAAATAGCATTAAGGCGTTACCATAATCCCCCTTAACACATTTTATATTCCCAAAAGCATATACAAGACCGTAGTTTCCCCAAAACCGGAAGTCACCAGAGGGCAATCAATATACTTAAGGTACAAATCAAAACGTAGTGGTCGCGAATAGGATAATTAGTATGACAAGGTACATGAGGCGATACCAACTAGGATACTAGTAGTTGCGTGATCCGGACTGATGTTGGGCATAGCCAGCAGCTACCCCAACACCGCGAAACAACACTCCGAAATCAAGGGGTGCACCCAAATCGCATCACAAATGTAATAGATATGGTATCGAAGAAGTGTGTCCGCTAGAGGTGGCGAACCTCAATGGCCCGGCGCGGCTCCTGTTTTAGTCATGTCAGGGGTCATCCAATATCGTTCTCTTTCTTCAGTCAACGCGTTCACCAAACCATCCACTTCATTCTGGATCAACACTCCGCGTATAATAGTTATTAAAGTGGTGTTCGGTATCGACAGAGAGTATGTCCATATCCGATCCCGGTCTCTTTAATAACTACGTATTATTACACCGTTGGCTCTTTTACATTTCAAGTCGATTCATAATTGATATCAAAATATCATATTCGCTTTAAAAATCAAATCCATTTCAAATATCACCGTATCTATCAAAATGTCAGATTCCGTTTCAAAAATAAATTTTCGCATCAATATATCATTTCGATTTCAAAATAATTTCGAATTTCAATTTAGGTTGCAACTTCATTTAATCCAATTCGTCTTTAAATTCAAGATTTAAATATAAACATTTCACCTTATTGACCAGCTTAGAATTTAGAAAATAGTTTTAAGGAGTTTAAAAGCAGTTTTAAATAATTAAAATAGTTAAAATACTTAAAATATTAAAATGGATTTGAAATAGATGAATTAGTTTAAAATAATTTAAATTGGGTTAAGTAGATTTAAAATAGGTTAAAATAGTTTAAGTATTCAAAAATGGTTTATATAGCATAGTAATTTGGAAAACAAAATAAAACAGCTTCAAAACCAATCCATTTCAATTTATAACTTCCCAGTTCAAATCAATTTCAATTTCCATTCTACCGATTCAATTTTGATTTCAATTCAAATCAATGTCAACTTTGACTTCAATTTATTCAATTTTTATATTCACTTTCAATTAATTCAATTTCAATTTATATCGATTTAGAGCTTGGGTTTTCAAAATATCCATTTATAACACTTAACAAAATTATCCATACATTTTCGAGTTTAAATCCAAATTTCAAATATGGTTCAATTCCAAGCTCGATTTCAAAATATCATTTTTATATCACTTTTACTTAGTAATATTCAAAGCTCGAATTAAGGTTAAATCTTAAACAAATCAATTTTGAAATTCAATCTCGATTCCAAGCTCGATTCCAAAGTTTCCACTTAATTTTTTATTATTTTAAATTTCCTTTAACCAAAATAAATTTCAACATTCCAAACTCAAATTTTCGATAAACTCGATTTTTATAAATTGATTTCTATTTATAACTTTTAAATCAAAACGTTTAAACAAATTTCAAATCGACGATTTTTAAAATTATTGATTTAGCCAATTCGGTGTCCGTATATAATTTTTTATCCTATGGCCAAGTAATTATTTATTTCAATTAAATGTCAGGGATGAATATATATCACTTAAATTAAATCACAGTATCATATGTATGCATAACAGGTTATATATAAGCAAATAAACATCCAAACATTTAAATATCAACCAATAACGTCCATCAAAATACATCATCCAATAGACAATACAATACATGGCAATTTCATAGTTATCAATGTCAGGTAATTTAATCGCAATTCAATTTTGATTTCAATTTAACTGCCAATTTAAATTTTCAACGGTTAATTCAAATGACAAGCTATATGACAATTAAATTTTTATCAAACAATGACAAATAAAATCATAACACTTCATAATATCAAATTTAACTAGCATAAAGATATTTAGTACAGTGTGAGCGTTATAAAACACTCACCTTGATTTTACGATTTTAAATCAAATCGAACGACGTTCGATTTAATCCAAAATTTTCTCTAGCTCCAAACGATTCCAATCTAGCTCCAAAGCGTAGTGCTCGTCCATACGATTACAACGCAAAATGTTTCGTGCGTTTTCGACCTCGTATGAAAAAGTTACGACATTTATAAGTTTACTCGAATTTAAATATAAATAAATTTCATTTTCCCTTATTTATTTTAACCTGCATCATCACTGGCCGTTGGATCTCACACCCTCAAATCCAGGCCGCACTTCCTTTCTCCCTCCCCTACGTTCTTCCCTAGTAAAACATACGCGCGCACGAACCCGAAGCCCACGCGTGAAACCCTAATCACGCACTCGTCCACGCGCGCCTAAACTTCATCACACCACCTCCAATTAGAAGCCCATCACCAACTCCACCTTCGCCCAGAGCCATGGCGAGCTCGGTCAACTCCACCACCCTAGAAATGCGTGCGAAACTCGGCCATTCAAACGAGGATTGCAGACGATCCGTGGCCCCGATTCAGATCATAGCCGTTGGATGCGGAGTACTCGATGTGCTATACAACTTCCATGTTGATAAGTTTTCGTAAATGTTTACGGATAGAGAGGAATTTGAGGAAGAAACGAGGCAATTTCGGCCGTTGGTTGTAGAGGAGGCGGCTGGCCATTGTTTATGAAACCCTAGTTTAATTTTCTAATTTATGAAGACAAGAGGCTATTTATAGGAAACGACGAATTCTCTTTATCCGGCTTTTCCAAACTCTGAATTTCGCGCGGTAACTGACTTTCCTAGGGTTTATCCCGCGTTCCGGACACAATGAAATAGGTTTCGGAAGCTAATTCGATCATTTGTGCGAGATATGGAATTAAACGATCAATTTAAATTAAACCGATTTAAACCGATTTCGATGCGTTTTGGCTCGCCCCGGACAAACGGTAAATCCGATTGACACAAAATTTGAAATCTTACAATAATATTACGTTACGGATCCGATGAAACTAGTTTCGTCGAAATTCGAGACCGTTCGAAAAATGACTATTTTAACTCACCAAATTAATATTAAAACAATTTTAACGCGTTTCGAGCTGCCACGGTCAAACGACAACTCCGATTGCTACGAAAATTGAAATCCGATAATAACAAATTATTACAGATTCAATGGAACTAGTTTCGTCCAATTATGAGACTGTTCAAAAATTGGCTATTTTTCAATCGATAATTAAATATTAAAACATTCAATTTTCACAAATAAATTTTAAATTCAGTTTTAAAAGTTCTATAACATCACTATAATTTTAATATGATAAAATAAAATTTTACAAATCATTTCTTAATCATATTAAACCCGTTATTCAATTATCCAATAAATTCCAATTTCAAAAATCTTATTAACTCTATTAAAATCCCAATATAACTTACATTCACTTTGGAAACCAATTTGGATCATATTAGATCAATTTTAATTATTCACTCTATTTTCATATATTAAATTTCAATATCAAATTAATCATATCAACTTCGGAATTTAATTATTCAAACATTTGTAATATTAAATTTTAAACAATTGGATTATTCTTAAATCACTATCTTTTGGAATATTCAAAACAAACTTAAATTTTTTTTAACAAATTCGAATTATAAAACAACCATTTTCATTAAACAGTTATTCAATTCCCGTTATCAAATTATTCAATAAATTCCAAATATTAAATTTAAACAATTTCGCTTATCCAATAATTCATTATCTTTTGAAATTTTGAAATCGAACTTATAAGATTCAACCCTTAAAACAATTCACAATTTAAAACACTATTTTCATTTTACAGTTATTCAATTATTCAATAAGTTTTAAATGTTTAATTTAAACAATTTACCTGTTCAATATTCAATATTTGATTTAAATAGATTTTACTTATCAATCAATTACACTATTATTCCCAATGAATTCAACATTTATTATTATTCCAACCGACTTACAATTTTTTTTTCTAACACTAAATCACGAATCTTATTAAATTAGCTATTTTAATTATCGAAAATTTACGGGTCATTACAACTTGTTCGTCTTGGAGAAATCCTTCAATGTCCTTCAACCGAAACCGATTTAGATGATATTGCGGTCTCTATGCTTGGACGAACGAGATGAAGTTTCTCACTGCTTTCTTTCTGACGATATTACTAAACTAGCCTCTATTCAACTTTGGCCACAAATCCGTATCATTCATAGAGCTTTGATTCACTCCGTTTTACCACAAACCGTTAGCTAAGAATTTGTTAATAAGCGCAATTTTAAAGCTCACTATGCTATATACTCCAAACAATCCATGGATTGGGGCCGTGTCATTATGGAAGAGTTTACGGATGTGAATCGCCGTTGTCGTTATAAAACTTTTCACTATGGTTCTTATACAATAAAAATTCTCCAAAATTATGGTATTTCTTTTCCTGAATCCAAATTTCCTACAATTAAAGAGCTTGGATCCAAAACCTCGGGTCTCGTGAACTTACCAAAACATCCGCAAAGTCTTGCTTTTACATCATTCAAAGAATGGACCGCCAACCGTGATCAAAATTGTCCTTAACCTCCTTAACGTCATCACCCTGTTGCTGCTCAAGTTCAAGAAGAAGATCGTGATGAAATAAAATTCTAAATCTTGACTCTACCCCATGACAAGCTTTGCTTACTCTTTCCTAAAATCAAGCCAAGCTTAAGACTAAAATGGACAAGTTCGAGAGGAAAACCAATAAAAGGTTCAACTCCATTCATGGTTTTGTAAATAAAATATGGGAACGTATTGGTTGCACTTCCTCGACTTCTACCGAAGCTTTTGATCCAACTCCTTTTAAATGGTCCTCTAGCTTCGGCACCAATGATGATGATAACGATGATGATGAAGAAGAAAGTGATGATGAGTCAAGCACAAGGTTTTAAGGTAGTAGTATGGTTGTTTTCTTATCTCAAAACATTCGTAGTCATATTCTTTTTATTGTGTATATATGCATAATGATCTCGTACTTGCTATATTGATTTGTACAATTAAACCTCTATGTCTCTTTTGGAATAGTGGAGTATGTTAACTATTTTACTCTATCTATGATATATGAGTATTTCCTATATATTATGTTTCCTTTTGTCAATGTCAAAGGGGGAGAAGGAGTTTAAATACTACCATCGACAGGGAAGCTTATAGTAAGGGCGAGTACATATAATTCTGTTTCCTGTTTATATACGATCATATTGTGTGTATACTTATATAGTTGTCATCGTCAAAAAGTGGAAGAATGTTGGAACTCTGTATTTACGATATTTCATAATTACGATATTTTGACTATAACAACTATACAAGTCGTTATTATATACTAACTTGTTTTTACAGGAATCAATCAAGACTGGATTCAAATGAGCTTCAAGTCTTATTAGTATGTATCGAGTCTATGTCTAGAGTTTATTCATGTTAAAATCTCTCTTATATGATATATATATATATATATATATATTGACATTGTTTTTAAAGCTTTGCATATTCTCATTTTTAGTCTACATTCAGACGTTTGAATGTACCAAATCAGAAGTCTGAATTTGAAAAAATGAATATTTTTTTATACAGTATTCAGACGTCTGATTTGTTCATTTCAAACATTTGAAAAAGATTATTTTTAGCCTATTTTTTCTGTTTGAGCTCGTACAAATTCAAAAGTCTGAATTATTCGATTCAAACGTCTGAATATCTATAATGGCTATATTTTTAAATAGGCACTACCATTCGTGAAGAGGTGCGTCCTTTATTTTAACAGATATGACCATATCTCTTCATGATAACTCTTCACGAACATATGCATCTATTTATAATCTATATAAACACATTAGAATCATGGTCATGGTCTTTATAACTTAATTCAATCGATTCTTACTCTACTCTCACTTTCTTTGATTCTAATACTCTTGTGCGTTCAATTTCATACTAATTCATTCTATTACTTTCTTATTCTTCATGTATTCATATACACATCATAAAGGATTATAGGAAGGGTGTACTATAATTGATAAATTCGTGTTATTAATGAACACATAGAGTCAAGAAAACATTATTTGTAAAAGTCTTGTTTTGCTGTTCAGGCGTGTGAAGTCCTCTTCGGCTGTTGAGGCAAAATCCTATTCTGTTGCTCAGGTCCTTATTCTGTTGCTTAGGGGTTGTATAGACCTGCTCCTCCGGGTTAAATGAGGGTTGATGTTTTAGTGAAATTCCAGAAGGAATTTGGGATTGGACGTAGAATGGGAAGTTCGAACCAGTATAAAAATTCCTAGTGTGCTTGTTTTATTTTACTTATTTGCATTGCTATAGTATCTTAGTTTATTTTCGCACTAATATAATATAATTCCATATTAGATGATCCACACTATCTTTTCATGAACCATTGAGATTCAGATAGATTTGGTGTCAGGAGCAGAACCGGTGAGTAGACCGCCAAGAAGGATGAAAACCACAAGACGAGGGAGTTAAAAGTGCAGTTGGTAGATCTGGAAAGCAATAATTTTATTAGACCTAGAGTAGTTTGCCTTAGGGACCAGCTGTAGTGTTTGCTAAGAAGCCGGACGGATCATTAAGGTTATGTATTGATTATCTTAAGTTGAACGAGAATATAATAAAGAATCGATATTCGTTGCCTAGAATTGACGATTTGTTCGGTTGAGTGGAGCCAAGGTATTTTCTCAATTGGATTTAGCAAATGGTTTCCATCAGCTTAGAATTGTAGAGGATAGTATATCTTTGACACCGTTTAGAACTAGATATGGATTGTACGAATGGTTAGTGATGCCATTCGAACTGACTAATGCACCAACATTCTTTGTGGATTTGATGGAACGAATTTTCCAGGAGCATTTGGATAGGTTCATATTGGTGTTAATAGATGATATTCTGATATACTTTAAGGATGAAAGGGAAGATGAAGTTCATCTTAGAGTGGTGCTTGAGGCACTGAGGTAGAATCAGCTGAAGGTGAAGTTTTTGAAGTGTCATTTCTGGAAGAAGGAAGTGAAGTTTCTTGTTCATGTAATCTGAGAGAAAGGGTTATCTATAGATCCGACTAAAATCAAAGCGGTGAATAATTCGAAGAGACCCGAGATAGTGACTGATATAAAGAGTATTATTAGAATAGATGGGTCTTATCAGAAGTTCATTAAGGAATTTTTATGGATAGCAACACCGATGACCAAGCTAACGCGAAAGAATGTGAAGTTTGTTTGGACCGATAAGTGTGAGGAAGCATTCTAGACCCTGAAACAATTATTAATTCATGCACCTATACTAGTTGTTCCAGAAGGGAACTAGAGTTTTGTAGTATATACAGATGTGTATGGAACTAGAATAGGAGCTATATTAATCCAGAGAGGTAAAGTGAATGCATATGCTTCTCGACAGCTTAGACCGCATGTGGTTAGATATCCAATGCATGATTTGGAGTTAGCTATGGTTATTTTTGCATTGAAGGTGTAGAGACATTATCATTTAAGGGAGTGATTTTTGTTATATACATATCATAAGTCATTGAAGTGCCTGTTCTCTCAAAAGGAGTTGAACATGAGACAACAAAGATGGTTAGAGTTTATTGCTGCTTATGGTTTCGAAACTGAATACATACCAGGGAAAGGTAATAAGGTTATAGATGCGCTTAGCAGAAAGCATCAGAATGCAGTGTTGGTAAGGATAGCAAAGTGGAAATATTTTGAAGCGTTATCGACTTACAAGGTGTAGTGGAGATCTGAGGGTAGGTCTAGAGGAGAATCTGTTATGTTGTCTTGTTTAGAAGTTCGACCGGTGATGATCGAAAAGATTGCTTCTAAACACATGAAGAATACATTATTGGCTGAACGGATCAAAAAGTTAAGGAATGGAATGGAGAATGATGACTTAAAGTGTGACGACCCGGAATTTCTAACAATTTAAATTGGAATATTTAATTGATTTTAAATATTTGAAAGGTTAATTTTAACTTGAATTCCAAATATCACTATTTACTTGATAATTAAATTATTGAATTTTATAATTTGAAATTGGGTAAAATGTTGAATTTGGAGTTTTAAGCCTGTTAAAAATAACTTGAAGGCTTTTAAAATTTACACTGATGATACTAAAGATAATAGAATTGTTAAAATTTAATTTAAAGGTGATTTGTTCAGTTTTGAAAATATATTGTTTAAATCGATATTTAAAAATAGCCTTCCGAGGTACAGTCTCGGAATTTGACGAAACCAGTTCCATTGGATCCCTAATAGTTAGTTATTATAGGATTTCAATTTTCGTAGCAATCGGAGTTGTCGTTCGACCCTGGCAGCTCAAAACGCATAGAAACTATTTTAATCGATTTAATTTAAAATTGATCGTTTATTTCCGTAACTCGCGCATATGATCGAATTAACCTTCAAAACCATTTCTATTGCGTTCGAAATAGCGGTATACCATTAAGAACACGAGGTGATACACCTTAGTAGGAGAGCGAGATTTCCCTGCATATCATATGAGATATTTTGAATATATAAAAAGATATATAATAAAAGGTCAAAGCCTATAACGTCTCCATCAGCCACCCTACGCGTACAAAGCCGCCCTTCTTCAACTTTATATCACGATTTTCAGTTCTCGTTTTTTTTAAAAAAAGGGCGACCGAAAGGAGAAAAAAGAGGGGGAATCTCGCTATTCATTTTCGAACGAGGCAGTAGATGCTCGTTCAAGTAAGACTACTTTGCGATGGGAGAATCGCGATATCTCGTGAAGGTCGAAGCAAGGACGAAAAGGGGGGAGCCCACAACATCGTTCGATTTGGACGAAGGGTCTTCGACATCTCGACATCGTGGGGACTCGTGCTTTCGAATCGCATGCGCGAGTAGGCAGGTCAAGGCTAGGGTTTGGTTTCACGCGATGGTGGAGGCATCGGCAGTGTGGTTCGTCGCGTGGAAGGAGGGTTTCGGCTAGATGAATTCGAGGGTTAAATTACAGGTATATCACCCTGTTGTTTTTTTCACTGAATTGAATAATCATGTGCAGGAAAATACTGATAATAATAATTAACTTATAAACTGTTTGAAGATGTTTTCCTCTTCGAGTATGTAACTTGATTTCAAATGTTTAAATTTAAGCATTACTTAAGTTTAAAATTATAAAGAGATTGCTGATTTTTATTTCACTTATCAGTACAGTAACAACGCAATTGCAGATTAGTTAATTTAATTTAATAAATAAATATAAAGGTTGAAGAAAATACACACACACATAAGGTTTCAAAAAGGGCATTTGTATAATTAGATTTTTGAAAATCAATAAGGAATATTTTCATAAGTATATGTATATATATAAATAATTTCAAAGGAAAATAAAAATAGAAATTCACATCTTTTAATCGACCAGGTATTTTAAAAATATGTATTTAGGGTTATTGATTTATTTAAGAAGCTTATTTAGCTACTTAGTTGATAAAAATATTTTATCAAAAGGAAAATTAGTTTAAAAGTAAATTTTTTGGTTTGGGTTAAAGTAAATAATAATTGATTGTTCGACCAATTAGAATATTAATAAAATCATCTAGTGCTTTTAAAAGGTCCAATTGTGGAGAAATTAATCGTGATGGGAATGAATTGCAAAACCAAAATCAAAGGTGAGTAAACCTCACACTTCTAGATTTTTATTTAAATTTAAATGGTAATTTAAATGATTGGTTGAATGGTTGAATTGAATTGATGTGCTATATTATATAGTCATATATAGTATATATTGGAGTGATTGATATTCTATGATGGATATTATTTGTAATTGGAATATTGAATGCTGTGGTTTGCTTGAATATTTCGGTACCCTAAGTTATTGAAATATATAAAATTGGACTTTTGAAAGAAATGAAAGTGAAATAATTATAGAATAAAAATAAGAATAAATTGGTAAGAAATGAAGGTGATATTTAAAAACTGAAGTTAAATAGTAAAGTAGAGATTTAAAACAAGTTTTAAATTAGAGTTAAATCTGGAATTCAAGAGTGAATTTGGGTTTTAAAAATAATAAGTTTTAAAATTTAAATTATTTTTGCAACTTGAATGTTAAAGTGCATTTTTAAATTGATTGAATTTAAAAATGAATTTGGTTTTAAATTACTTTAAACTTCTTTATAAAATGAGTAACTAATTTATTTAATAAAATAAATAAAAAGGTAGATAATGATAGGATGAGATAAATCAAGGGTGATTAATATTTGTGGTTCAATTAATAATTAATTATTTAATGTAATTAAATTAGACTAGGATAAATTGAAATGTAAATGGAAAATCATCAATTTACATAATTAATGATGTAATTAAAGATTGATTAATTAAGATTAATTAATCAATAATAAGTGACTTATGAGAAATTAATTAACATAAGTAATTAAGGAATAATGTAATTAATATAATTAATTAATTTATGAAGTAATTAAGATTACTTATTGATTTTGGTTAAGAATAATTAATATTGTGAAGTTAATTAATGATAATTACTTGAATGTAATTAAAGGATAATTGATCTAGGGTGATTAATTAAGATGAATGATGAAGGGATGATTGATTAGTTGATTTGAAATTAATTAATGACAAGTGTAGAAATCTAAGTGATCGAGGTTAAAATTTCAATTAGAATAAATTGAATTAATTTTGGAAGTGATGAAGTTTTGCTTATGGATGATTGAAGGGTATTGAATGCTTTGAATGAGTTGATATCTCTGATATGAAATGTTATGTATTTCATTTGGATACTTTGGTTTAGGATGGCATGAGACTCGAAGAGACCGGGTTCGGGTATTATAAAATACCCGAAACCACTTCGAATTTTTATAGATTGATATGTGAAATTTATAGGCTGGAGTGAAGTGATTTAAAGGAATTGGATTATTTTAAATCTAAATCTTTGGTACTTAGAAAACTTATGTGTGAAATAAGCGATGTCTATAACATATTGTGAATTTGTAAATTAATACGAGTTACCCCGGGTTTTATATGAGTTGTATGCTTTATATTCCATGTTGGATGAGTTTACTCACGTTGGTTTCCAGCCTGTCCCGGGTGTTACTTTGATGTAATGCTCGGGTCAGGCCGAGCATTACAGATTTTCAAGTAAGGATGTTCTGGAGCTCAGGAGGCGAGCTGGATGGCAAGAACGTATAGAGTATTTCTGCTGTATTATATTATTGTAAATCTGAGGCATGATAATTGTGTATATCCAGTGTCTGTATAAATGTGATGTATTATAAAAGTAATTGACAAATACAGAATGCTTTTGTAAACTGTTATTATTCGTTATTATATTTTATCCGCTGCGAATGTGAGGTGTTGATGTTTCCGATCTTCTTCTTCTTCTTCTATATCTTTCTTCTTTTCCTAATTATCTGGAATTTTCGGGTTCGAAAACTCCGGGTCGTTACAGTTGGTATCAGAGCTGAAAGGTTAAGCGAGAACCTTGGCTCTGGTGGGGATTACTCCTTAAATAGAGTCCGTAGTACTCTAGGATGAGTTGAGTATATATATGAGAGCGTACTTGTTATTTTCTTATATAAAGATTTTAAATGATTTTATATAAAAATGTATTTTGATATATAAAGCAATATTTCCTTCTAATAAATATTAAGGTGATTGGTTATTAAATTATTGGAATTAAATTAAGAAGTAATATAATACGACCAAATTGAAATCTTGAATTGGAATTAAATTAAGTAGTAACAGAAATGCAACCAAATTAAAATTAAATTGATTGAAAATAAAATTCTAGAATTTGAGCTCAGAAATTAAATTGTTTAAAAACTTTAAATAAAGGTTAATTTTGTTTAAAAATTTAAACCAATCTTTGAGAATTTAACTCGAATTTATATAATTCGAGATGGTTTAAAATTGAGATTGAAATTGAATTAGTTCAAATTGAATCTGATTTGAATTAATTTTATTTGTGACTAAAGATGTATAAGTTTTAAAAAAAAAATTAAATGGAAAATTGAATTGTATTGAAATGATTTGAAATTGAAGTGGGTTCAATTGATAATAGTCCAAAACTGATTGAAATAATTTGGAATTGTAATTAAAGTGAGTAGGATTAAAATCAAATGGAATTTGATTTGAATTTGGAAAGAAATCAAGATTGATTCAAATCAATTTCAAACTGGAAATTAAAGTTATTCAAATTGGAATTGAGTCAATTTAAATGGAAATGGAAATTTAAATTGAATTGATGGGAAAGTGAACAGTTTTGACTCTGGACTATTTTCAATATAAATTGTTTTAATATAAACTTATTTTTCCAAGCTATTTAATAAATACAACCTTTTTTTAAAGCCAAATTATTTTATATTTGTCATACAATTATTAATTTTTTGAAATTATTTAAAATTTTCAACTGTTTTATAAACTAATTACTATATTTCAACTATTTTACAAACTAATTATTATTTTACAACTATTTTGTAATTATCTAAAATTTCTGAAACTATTTAACTATTTTCCCACTATTTTACAATTAGTTAACTATTTTACAGCTATTTTGCAAACTAATAATTATTTTTCAACTACTTATCTATTTTTAAAATTTTCAAGCTATTTTCTAAATATAAACTGGTCAGAGTTCAAACTGTTATTGATTAAATACCCAACTGAGATAAAAATTGAAGTGATAATCCAATAGAACCGAAGCAATTGTAAATATGTGGATAGAAATTAAAGGAAATGTGAATAGAAAGGAAATTGATTTAGTTAATAATCAATGAAGATAATTACGTAGGATGTACGTATATTATTCTATTCGCATAGTGATTTGATCCAGATTCGAGCACAAAATTTCGAGATAGTTTATCGATCCCAGATGAGATTTT
Source organism: Allium cepa (assembly GCA_030765085.1). Lineage (NCBI taxonomy): Eukaryota > Viridiplantae > Streptophyta > Magnoliopsida > Asparagales > Amaryllidaceae > Allium > Allium cepa. The sequence goes on from CM060942.1 coordinate 448,550,802, forward strand.
TCACTTGATTTTCGACGGCGAACCTGGATATGGATTGTTGATTGGTTTTGGATATTCTCTATCATAGTTATGGCTATGCAAGGAGAATGACGGATTCTGATCAAGAAACCAGATCTGTGTTCGCACTAGGAAGTCGAGTGGACGATACTAGTTTGGAAGTGAAATTTGTATGATCGAGTGAGCAATCAGATTGGTATGGCATACGGATGATAAGCGTACATCGTAAATTGATATTGGAAAGAGTAATCAAATTTGAATATTTGATTTTGAATAAACAAAGTTATATATCTTTGTTATATAAGATAAATCTCTCCTTATCGAATATATTGCCGGAAGGAAAGGATTTTGAAAGTATTTGAAATATAAAAGGAATTTTATACAAGTTTGAAATGATCCAAAGTTTTAAATTATATATATATTTATATATATATATATAAAGGATCTTATGAGGATCTTTTGGAACCTTTGGATTTAGAAAGGCTTTTGATTTTTTGGTAAAATCAATATTGGAATTTGGAAAGCCTAGTTTGAGAATTATCGATTATGGGATAATCGATTTTGTGTAAAGGAGCTTTGTATGAGATCATACTAGGTGTATGATTTGAAAGATACTATATGTGTATAGTATAAAGTGTTTTGATAATGGCTCTGGGGAAAAAGGCGCTCCCTTGAAATGAACTTCTCAGGAGTGCCACTGTGTGGTGCTGCCTTGAACCCTAGGGGGGGTTCTAAAGTTGATATTGTGAGGAGTCCGGACAAAACTAGTTCCTGAGAATTATGAGTAGTGTGTCGCGAAAGTCGAGGGGCGCTGATGCCTACATAGGCATTTGGGTTATGCCGTGACCACAATGTAACTCGATGTCACCGCGATCTACTGCAGACCATAGGGAAAGTCGTGTGTGCTGCTGAGAGCCAACGATCTACGTTTGATTTTATATCGGTAGACTGCGACCTATGGTAACATAGCGAAAGTCGTGTGTGCCGCTGAGAGCCAACAGTCTGCGTTTGATTTTACATCGGTAGACTGCGACCTATATAGGAGTGGAGAAGTTTCATTTCGACAGCGAAAATCGAGGGCGTTGATGCCTACAGTTAAATGGACTTTTGCTGTGATGACAACGTAACCCTGGAATGTAACTGCGATCTGTTGTAGGTTCCATGGCGTAATCGAGGGGCGTAGAGTGCCTACAGTTACATGGACTTTTGCTGCGATGGCAACGTAACCCAGGATGTAATTGCGACCATGGATGGGGGTGATGATTTCTAGAGCATTCTCACCAAAGATATTTCCTCTATTTTCAAAAACTATTTTCTATATTTTCAGTAAAATTATTTTCACAAGTATTTTCACTGGGTGTTGAAAACGGGTTTACCAAGTACTTATAGATTTTCAGTCCTACGCCTGATCAACATATGACCGAATTTCTGTGAGAACAAGGATGGACTGGTTGAGACATCCTGTTATAAGAAGTATTTTTATAAAAAGCTATTTTAATAGTATGATGTGAATTTAAAAGCATTTCTAAAATTTTAAAATAAAAGTGTTGGAATTTTGGAAAAATGAAAGAAAATCCAAACTGGAATTATGAAAAAAAAAATTGAACTCAGGAAAATTTAATGAAGTGATTTTTTGAAATAAAATCGAATATTGATATAAAAGTTGGAAGTAAGCTAATCAACTAAATAAATTATTTGATAGAGTATATTAATAAAATTTAATTCTGTTAAATAAAATGAATTGTAAGTTAATAATGAAGTTTGGAAATAAATTCGAATTATAAATGGAATTCGATTTGGATTGATAATGAATTAAAATAAGTGGACATATTGTAAAAAAATAAAATGGAATTGAATTATAATAGAAATGGTTTGAGTTGCAAACAAAACTCAGGTGAGTGGAAATAAATTGAGGATGGCTTTGTATTAATAAAATAAATTCGAAAATGAATTAAGTAGGTGAATTAAAAATTTAAAATGGGGTGAATAAATGGGTTAATTGAGTTAAATAATAAATGGATGAAGTCTGATTGAATAAAAATTAAATCAAAGTTTTTATTGGAATTGGGTTATCGGAGTGAACTTAAGTTATGAGGCATATTAATTTGAAGTAAAATTTCTTAAGTCAATAAAAGCTTGGTTTCGAATAAGAATGGAAGACAATTAAATAAAAGTTTGGATTAAATTTATTTTGAAAATGGATATTAATATAAGCATCTAATGTTGTAAAGCCCAATGAAATAGTTTTAAAATGAAAAAAATATGGAGATGAAATGAAATCAAATGTATGGTTGGTGAATAAATTAGAAATGAAATGGAATTAAATACAGAATGAGTTGAAATTAATTTAAAGTAGTTATAAACTAAAATGGATACTCTATTAAGCAAATATCGTTGGATTTTCATAAAAATAGTCGTCGTTTGACGTAAACGAGATTTAATTAAAATTCTATGAGTTGATAGAGATTAAATAAATTGATTTTAGGATCAATTGAATTGAATATGAGATTATTTGGATTAAAATAAATTGAATGTAAGAAATTGAGTTGTACCATTAAAATTGAACGAAATGACATATGAATTGGTTGAAAGCAATTGGATTAGCTTTAAATCATATAAATCGCTTATGGAAAGCGTTTGGTGCTTGTTGCTTATGAAATGCATGTTTTAGCTATTGAAAGTAAGTGAAATCTAATAAATTTTCTATATATGGCATTTACATATTTAAATTGAGTAGGTACCTGAAGGCCATTTGGCTGGATTTGGTTGCGTTAATTGCTAAAATAATAAGCCGCTTACTTAAAATGCAAAATAAAGGTACGCCTACGCAATAAAAATAGGAAATATGAACTGTTTTTGATTTTTCGACCGGGTGGGTCGATGTATATATATTTATATCTCCGGTCAAATTGCAAAAGCTCCTCCGTACAAAGGAGACTCTGCCGAAATTTTTCGAAATTTTTGGGAGTTAGAAGTTTTTTGTTAACGACAAAACGAATTCAAATTTGAAATTGAAATAAATTAGTGGATGAAACTAATTTAAAATAATGATATGAGTCTGATGCAGCACGATCTACAATTCCTCAAGGGTTAAGTCGTTCACGAGCTAATAAAGAGGCCTTAAGTCGTTCGCGACTTAACAGGGTGAAGGATAACGAGTTACGACCTAAGGAAGAGGAGCTACGAGTTGAGGCAGCCGCGTTGAATTATCTGCGAGCTAAGGACTCAAGTCGGCTACGACTTAAGAGTTTAAGTCGGCTACGACTTAACAGAAGAGGAAGCAGTCACGACCTAACTAAGCCGTTGAGGAGATATGCGCAGGGAGATTGGGGCTTGAGTCGGCATGCACTTAAGTCGGCCATATGAGCATATGTGTTGTAGTTTGTTGCCTTTGAGTCGTTAGGTCGTATACGACCTAACTGTTGTATCCATGTGGTGTTGAGTCGGCCTTGCGTTGTAGGGTCGCGAGTCTTTGAGTCGTTAAGTCGGTGTGATGTTGGGTCGGCCGAAGGCTGTGTAATGTAATGAGCTGAGTCCTTGAGTCGGTCTTGTATGTAATGTGTTAGGTCGCGTACGACCTATGATGAGTCGGTCGTGTTGAGTCGGGTGAGTTGTTATATGTACTTAAGTTGGGTCGTAGTTCGGCAACGACTTAGGGACTGGGTTGTAACTCCTATAAATACGCGTGTGTTGTACATTTTGAAGGTGGTTGATTTTTGAATAAAATTCTCTTTGTTAGCTTTGTGCTTTCATACCAATTGGTAGTTGAGTGTAATCTCCTATCTCCTCTTTCGGTTAATCGAGTGCGCTCGATTCAACGATCGTAGAAGCCGATTCACGGAATCTAGTGCGCTAGATCAACGTGCGAAGAATCGTAGATCTTTGAACACGGTATAGTGCGCTATCAACGTGTTTGAGATAGCTAGAGTTCGGTATCTTTAGATCAACGAACTTGGGCATTTTGGTATCTTCAACTCACCGATTGCTACATTCCATCGATTGAAGTTTTGTTTGATTAATCCGCTGTGTCATTATTGGTATCAGAGCCATACTTAGCCAATCATAGCTAAGTTGATTCTTGGAGCCAAGTTTTTGAAGTTTTTGAAGTTTGAAGTTGTTCATCGTGTTCATATTGAAGTTGCATCAAGTTTGGAGTGTTTGATCCATTTCATTTTGGATCGAGGAGTTGGAAATTGTTTGGATCTATCTTGGGTTTTTGCGCGCCAAGGTTTGAAGTGTTTGAATTTGTAGCCGAGCTAAAGAGGTTGTGCCGAGTCAAATTAAGCCGACCTTACTTGAGTCGTATACATACAAGCCGAGTTAAGTTCAAGGCCGAGCCTTGTGAAATTGTTGTTTGTGAAAACTTTGGAGTTTTGTGTTCGAATTGTTGAAGTGTTTGTGAAGTTTTTCAATCATGCCACCAAGGAGAGCTAATCGTCATCAAAACGTTGAAGCTTTGTATCGTAGAGAAGAAGCCGAGCTTATGGAACAACGTATTAATGAAAAATTTGATGAAGGCATTGGAAAATTGGAGAAATTAATGAATGATTTGAATCAAAGGAGGAGATCACCAAACTCGAACCATGGAGGAAACCGAGTTTCGCCATCGGTTACGGAAGCGAGGAGGGTATCGCCACATTCTTGTAGAGATAGAAGAGAAACATCAATTTCATCGCGAAGAGATCATTATGACTATGCACATGAAGAGAGAAGAAATCAACATGAATTTGACAATGAAGCATATAGAGATGAAGAGAGACATAGTCAAAGAAGTATGCATGAACGAAGGGATGATAATGGTCGAGATCGATGTAGACGTACTTTTGATTTTGTTGAAGAGGGTGATAGAGCTAGTATTCATTATCGAGATCGAGACCAAGTTCGAAATTCTTATCGGGATGTTGAAGATGATCGTCGATGGGAATCGGGTATGAAGATGGAAATTCCGGAGTTTAAAGGCGGGATGGTTGCTGAAGAGTTCTTAGATTGGGTTTCAAATGTTGAAGAGATCTTTGATTTCAAGGAGGTTCCTGAGCATAGAAGGGTGAAGTTGGTTGCTACTAGGTTGAGGGGGAGAGCTTTGGCATGGTGGCAGCAAACTAAACTTACCAGGGAGAGAATGGGAAAGTCAAAGATAGAATCGTGGGAAAAGATGAAAAAGTTGATGAGATCTACTTTCTTACCTTACAACTACCAATCACTTATGTACCAGAGGTTGCAGAATTTGAGGCAAGGGACAAAGTCTGTTAGTGATTATGCTGATGAATTTTACCAACTCATTGCCAGGAATGATATTATGGAAACGGAAGAACAACTAACTGCTAGATTCATTGGGGGATTGAGAATGCAGATCCAGGATATGGTTAATATGTTTGATCCTAGATCAGTTGCAGAAGCACATCAGAAAGCGTTGGCTTGGGAGAAACAAGGAAGGCGTGGAGGTGGTGTGTTTACAAATTCCAATAATCAAGCAAGGGGTGTTGGTGGAAGTTCTAATGTTCCTAAACCTGTTTCAAAGCCAGTGGTGAAGGAGACTGAGAAGGCGAAGGTTAGCAGTGTTTTCAAATGTTATAATTGTCAGGAGTTGGGTCACAAAAGTAATGAATGTCCGAAGCCGAAGAAGAGAACCATGGTTGCAGAAGTTGAGGAGGATGATGGTGAGGAGGCAGAATGTTCAAATACACCTTATGTTGAGGAGGAAGAAGAATTGTTCGGAGATGAAGGTTGTAATCTTATGATGAGGAGGTCATGTCTTACACCAAAGCAGGAGGAGGATTGTAGTTGGTTGAGAAGCAATATTTTTCAGTCGACATGCACTATTCTGGGAAAAGTTTGCAAGTTCGTTATTGATGCTGGAAGTTGCGATAATATTATTTCTACAGAAGCAGTAAAGAAGTTGAACTTGAAGACTGAGAAACATCCTAAACCGTACAAGCTAGCATGGTTAAGGAAGGGTGGTGAAGTGAAAGTGTGTCGAAGGGCTTATGTTAATTTTTCTATTGGGAAGAAATACAAAGATGAAATTTGGTGTGATGTTGTGGATATGGATGTTTGTCATCTGTTGTCGGGCAGACCGTGGCAGTTTGATAGAGCAGTTCAACATGACGGTCGTGCCAATAGTTACAGTTTCATGTTCGAGGGTACTAAAATCACTTTGGTTCCTAAGAAGCAACAACAAAAGGAGAGCAAGCTAGAAGAGATTGAGGAATTGAAAACTCTGTTGACTTTGAAGGAGTTTGTCAAGGAAGTCGAAGAAGAACCAGAAGTGTTTTTGTTGATTGGGAGAGAGAGTAGTGAAGAAGTTCAAATTCCAGAAGCAGCAAAGCCAATTTTGAAAGAATTTGAAGATGTCTTTCCAGAGGAGTTGCCTAAAGAGTTACCGCCACTTAGAGACATTCAACATCAAATTGATCTTGTTCCGGGAGCAGTGTTACCACATCGACCACATTATCGAATGAGTCCGAAGGAACATGAGGAGTTACGAAGGCAGGTAGAAGAGTTGTTGGAACAGGGACGTGTTCAGGAAAGCTTGAGTCCTTGTGCCGTGCCAGCATTGTTGGTGCCAAAGAAGGATGGAACATGGAGAATGTGTACAGATAGTAGAGCTTTGAACAAGATTACTGTTCGTTACAGATTTTCTATGCCGAGGTTGGATGATTTGTTAGACCAGTTGAGTGGGGCAACTATCTTTTCGAAGATTGATTTGAAGAGTGGTTATCACCAGATTCGAATTAGACCAGGTGACGAATGGAAGACAGCCTTCAAGACGAGAGAAGGGTTATACGAATGGTTGGTTATGCCATTTGGTTTGTCAAATGCACCTAGTACATTCATGCGGGTGATGAATCAAATCTTTAGACCATTCATTGGGAAGTTCGTGGTGGTTTATTTCGATGATATTCTGATATATAGCAGGAGTATGGAGGAGCATGTTCTACATTTGAGGGAAGTGTTGATTATTCTTCGTGAGGAACAATTTTATGCTGCTACGAAGAAATGTATGTTTATGACGCATACTGTTTTATTTCTTGGGTATGTTGTTTCAGGAGAAGGTATTCAAGTTGATCAGAGTAAAGTTGAAGCAGTCAGGAATTGGCCACAGCCAAAGACAATTACGGAAGTGAGGAGTTTTCATGGGCTAGCGTCATTCTACCGAAGATTCATTCCACACTTCAGTAGCGTGATGGCTCCAGTTACTGATTGCATGAAGGGAAAACAGTTTGTATGGTCAGAGGAAGCGGGAGTTGCTTTTGAGAAGATCAAGGAATTGTTGACGTCTGCACCAATTCTTGTTCTACCTAATTTTCAGTTATTGTTTGAATTGCATACTGATGCTTCGAAGGTTGGTATTGGAGGAGTTCTGAGTCAGAATGGGAAGCCAGTTGCTTATTTCAGCGAAAAGTTATCAGGGGCAAAGATGAGATACATTACATATGATGTTGAATTTTATGCTGTTGTACAAGCTGTTAAGCATTGGAGACATTATCTATTTCAGAAGGAATTTGTTCTTTACACTGATCATGAAGCTTTGAAGCATTTGCAGGGACAGGATAAGATTTCCGCAAGGCATGCGTCATGGATTGCTTATTTGCGGCAGTTTACTTTTGTCGTTAAGCACAAATCAGGGATGACAAACCGTGTAGCTGATGCTTTGAGTAGGAGGAGTCATTTATTAACGACAATGAAGGTTGAAGTGACGGGGTTTGAATTACTGCCAGAGATGATTGAAGAAGATCCTTACTTCGTGAAATATATTGAGAAAGTAAAGGATGGGAGTACAGATGAATTTATGTTGGTTGATGGTTTTCTGTTTAAAGGAAGTCGTTTATGTATACCAGACTGTAGCTTGAGATTGAAAATTGTCAAGGAGTTACACGAGGAAGGGCATGTGGGCCGTGATCGTACTTTGCAGTTGATTTCACAGTCTTACTTTTGGCCGTCGATGAGAAAAGAGGTTGAAAGATTCGTGGAGAGATGCCATATTTGCCAGGTGTCAAAGGGAACAGCGACGAATGCAGGGTTGTATATGCCATTACCTGTACCGTCTAAGCCATGGGTTGATATTAGCATGGATTTCGTTTTGGGTTTGCCTAGAACTCAAAGGGGAAATGATTCGATATTTGTTGTAGTGGACAGGTTCTCGAAGATGGCACATTTTGTTGCTTGCAAGAAGACGGCGGATGCTGTTCGTGTTGCGCAATTATTTTTCAAGGAGATTTATCGACTTCACGGATTGCCAGAGTCTATTGTTTCGGATAGAGATACTCGTTTTCTGAGTCACTTTTGGTTGAGTTTGTGGAAGATGGTGGGAACGAAACTGAAATTTAGCAGTGCTTATCATCTACAAACCGATGGACAGACGGAAGTTGTTAACAGGTCATTGGGAAATTTGTTGCGTTGTCTTGTACAGGATAATTTGAGAAGTTGGGACATGAAGTTATGCCAAGCTGAATTTGCACATAATCATGCAGTGAATCGTAGCACGGGATTCAGTCCATTTCAGATTATTTATTCAAATTTACCTAGGGGACCGTTGGATTTGGCAGTAGTACCACAGTCGAAGGGAACAGTTAAACGAGCTGTTGATTTTGTTGATGAGCTGACTGAATGTCATAAAATCGTTCAGGAACGATTGGAAAAATCGAATGAGAAATATAAGCAAGCTGCAGATTTAAAGAGACGAAATGTTGAATTTAATGAAGGTGATTTGGTGTATGCTGTGTTAACAAAGGATCGTTTTCCAATGGGCGCTTATAATAAGTTGAAAGCCAGAAAAATTGGTCCAGTAGAAGTTGTGAAACAGATCAATGAGAATGCTTATAAGTTGAAACTGCCGGAGCATGTATACACTTCTGACGTATTCAATGTTAAACATCTTGTGCCGTATTATGGAGATGGACAATCTGATGGGAAAGAATTTACAAATTCGAGGACGAATTTTTCTCAACCAGGGGAGGATGATGCAGCACGATCTACAATTCCTCAAGGGTTAAGTCGTTCACGAGCTAATAAAGAGGCCTTAAGTCGTTCGCGACTTAACAGGGTGAAGGATAACGAGTTACGACCTAAGGAAGAGGAGCTACGAGTTGAGGCAGCCGCGTTGAATTATCTGCGAGCTAAGGACTCAAGTCGGCTACGACTTAAGAGTTTAAGTCGGCTACGACTTAACAGAAGAGGAAGCAGTCACGACCTAACTAAGCCGTTGAGGAGATATGCGCAGGGAGATTGGGGCTTGAGTCGGCATGCACTTAAGTCGGCCATATGAGCATATGTGTTGTAGTTTGTTGCCTTTGAGTCGTTAGGTCGTATACGACCTAACTGTTGTATCCATGTGGTGTTGAGTCGGCCTTGCGTTGTAGGGTCGCGAGTCTTTGAGTCGTTAAGTCGGTGTGATGTTGGGTCGGCCGAAGGCTGTGTAATGTAATGAGCTGAGTCCTTGAGTCGGTCTTGTATGTAATGTGTTAGGTCGCGTACGACCTATGATGAGTCGGTCGTGTTGAGTCGGGTGAGTTGTTATATGTAGGTCGTACTTGTTAAGTCGGCCAGGGGTTGAGTCGTTTACATTGGGCTGTATTGTAAAGGGGTTGAGTCGCGTGTGTTAAGTCAGTCACTACTTAAGTTGGGTCGTAGTTCGGCAACGACTTAGGGACTGGGTTGTAACTCCTATAAATACGCGTGTGTTGTACATTTTGAAGGTGGTTGATTTTTGAATAAAATTCTCTTTGTTAGCTTTGTGCTTTCATACCAATTGGTAGTTGAGTGTAATCTCCTATCTCCTCTTTCGGTTAATCGAGTGCGCTCGATTCAACGATCGTAGAAGCCGATTCACGGAATCTAGTGCGCTAGATCAACGTGCGAAGAATCGTAGATCTTTGAACACGGTATAGTGCGCTATCAACGTGTTTGAGATAGCTAGAGTTCGGTATCTTTGGATCAAAGAACTTGGGCATTTTGGTATCTTCAACTCACCGATTGCTACATTCCATCGATTGAAGTTTTGTTTGATTAATCCGCTGCGTCAGAGTCAGTTATAAACGAAAAGGTAAAATTCAATATTCAGAATTTAGGATAAATTAAATTCATATGGAAATGGGAAAACTAATTTGAATAGAAGTAGATATGAAAACTTCTGTAAGGAAATGTATAAAATGATTTTAAAAGCTATGGTTGGATATTATTGCTAAACAGGATATGCAGGTATTATAAAGGAAAAGGAAAATTGGTTGTGATGCCAAAAGATAAATTTGAGTTGCCCGACTAAAAGGTATGTATTTAAATTTCTGTATGAAATTGGATTGTGTTTTTGATCTAGCCACTTGGCCTTTTGTTTTCTTTTGAAATTTGGGAGCCCATAGAGGCATTTTGTAGTTGTACCGAGCTAGCCATGCAAAGGAGGTGCTGGCAAAAAATTTCGAAAATTTAGAGAGTTAGAATTTTTTTGAGAAAGTTGTGATGATTAAAATTTGAATTTTAAATTTGAATAAGTGGAGTAAATAACGTTGTTGGAAACTATAGAAGGTTTTGGGAAGTTACTTGAAGTGATAGTGGGTCTTTAATAAAAGATAGGTTATGGCCAGTTGATAAAAACTGTTTAGTTTTGGGAAAATAATAAGTATTGAATCATTCTTCTTAATTAGCAATTCCAGTGACGAAATTCTTTTAAAATGGGAAGGAATGTGACGACCCGGAATTTCTAACAATTTAAATTGAAATATTTAATTGATTTTAAGTATTTGAAAGGTTAATTTTAATTTGAATTCCAAATATCATTATTTACTTGATAATTGAATTATTGAATTTTATAATTTGAAATTGGGCAAAATGTTGAATCTGGAGTTTTATGCCTGTTAAAAATAATTTGAAGGCTTATAAAATTTACACCGACGATACTAAAGATAATAGAATGGTTAAAATTTAATTTAAAGGTGATCTGTTCAGTTTTGAAAATATATCGTTTGAATCGATATTTAAAAATAGCCTTCCGAGGTACAGTCTCGGAATTTGACGAAACTAATTCCATTAGATCCGTAGTAGTTAGTTATTATCGGATTTCAATTTTTGTAGCAATCGGAGTTGTCGTTTGACCCTGACAGCTCAAAACGCATAGAAACTATTTTAATCGATTTAATTTAAAATTGATCGTTTATTTCCATAACTTGCACACATGATCGAATTAGCCTTTGAAATCTTTTCCACTGCGTTCGAAATAGCGGTATAACATTAAGAACGCCAGGCGATACACCTCAGTAGGAGAGCGAGATTTCCCTGCATATCATATGAGATATTTTGAATATATAAAAAATATATAATAAAAGGTCAAAGCCTATAACATCTCCATCAGCCACCCTACGCGTACAAAGCCGCCCTTCTTCAACTTTATATCGCGATTTTCAGTTCTCATTTTTTTTGAAAAAATGGCAACCGAAAGGAGAAAAAAGGGAATCTCGCTGTTCATTTTCGAACGAGGAAGTAGATGTTCGATTCGAGTAAGGCTGTTTTGCGATGGGCGAATCGCGATATCTCGTGAAGGTCGAAGCAAGGACGAAAAGAGGGGAGGCCGCAACGTCGTTCGATTTGGATGAAGGGTCTTCGGTATCTCGACGTCGTGGGGACTTGTGCTTTCAAATCGCGTGCGCGAGTAGGCACGTCGAGGCTAGGGTTTGGTTTCACGCGATGGTGGAGGCATGGACAGTGTGGTTCGTCGCGTGGAAGGAGGGTTTCAGCTAGATGAATTCGAGGGTTAAATTACAGGTATATCATCCTGTTGTTTTTTTCACTGAATTGAATAATCATGTGCAGGAAAATACTGATAATACTAATTAACTTATAAACTGTTTAAAGATGTTTTCCTATTCGAGTATGTAACTTGATTTCAAATGTTTAAATTTAAGCATTACTTAAGTTTAAAATTATAAAGAGATTGCTGACTTTTATTTCACTTATCAGTACAGTAACAACAAGGCAATTGCAGATTAGTTAATTTAATTTAATAAATAAATATAAAGGTTAAAGAAAATACACACACACACATAAGGTTTCAAAAAGGGCATTTGTATAATTAGATCTTTGAAAATCTATAAAGAATATTTTCATAAGTATGCGTATATATATATAATTTCAAAGGAAAATAAAAATACAAATTCACATCTTTTAACCGACCAGGTATTTTAAAAATATGTATTTAGGGTTATTGATTTATTCAATAAGCTTATTTAGATACTTTGTTGATAAAAATATTTTATCAAAAGGAAAATTAATTTAAAACCAAAATTTTTGGTTTGGGTTAAAATAAATAATAATTGATTGTTCGACCAATTAGAATATTAATAAAATCATCTAATGCTTTTAAAAGGTCCAATTGTGAAGAAACTAATCGTGATGGGAATGGATTGCAAAACCAAAATCAAAGTTGAGTAAACCTCACGCTTGTGGATTTTTATTTAAATTTAAATGGTTAAATTTAAATGATTGGTTGAATGGTTGAATTGAATTGATGTGCTATATTATATAGTCATATATAGTATATATTAGAGTGATTGATATTCTGTGATGGATATTATTGGTAATTGGAATATTGAATGTTGTGGTTTGCTTGAATATTTCGGTACCTTGAGTTATCGAAATATATAAAATTAGACTTTTGAAAGAAAAATAAGAATGAATTGGAAAGAAATGAAAGTGAAATAATTATAGAATAAAAATAAGAATGAGTTGGAAAGAAATGAAAGTGATATTTAAAAACTGAAGTTAAATTGTAAAGTAGAGATTTAAAACAAGTTTTAAATCAGAGTTAAATCTGGAATTCAACAGTGAATTTGGGTTTTTAAACAAATAAGTTTTAAACTTTAAATTATTTTTACAACTTGAATGTTAAAGTGCATTTTTAAATTGATTGAATTTAAAAATGAATTTGGTTTTAAATTACTTTAAACTTCTTTATAAAATGAGTAATTTATTTATTTAATAAAATAAATAAAAAGGTAGATAATGATAGGATGAGATAAATCAAGAGTGATTAATATTTATGGTTTAATTAATAATTAATTATTTAATGTAATTAAATTAGACTAGGATAAATTGAAATGTAAATGTGAAATCATTAATTTATATAATTAATGATGTAATTAAAGATTGATTAATTAAGATTAATTAATCAATAATAAGTGACTTATGAGAAATTAATTAATACAAGTAATTAAGGATTAATGTAATTAATATAGTTAATTAATTTATGAAGTAATTAAGATTACTTATTGATTTTGGTTAAGAATAATTAATATTGTGAAGTTAATTAATGATAATTATTTAAATGTAATTGAAGGATAATTAATCCAGGGTGATTAATTAAGATGAATGATGAAGGGATGATTGATTAATTGATTTGAAATTAATTAGTGACAAGTGAAGAAATCTAAGTGTTTGAGGTTGAAATTTCAATTAGAATTAATTAAATTAATTTTGGAAGTGATGAAGTTTTGCTTATGGATGATTGAAGGGTATTAAATGCTTTGAATGAGTTGATATCTCTGATATGAAATATTGTGTATTTCATTTGGATAATTTGGGTTAGGATGACATGAGACTCGAAGAGACCGGGTTCGGGTATTAGGAAATACCCGAAACCATTTCGAATTTTTATGGATTGATACGTAAAATCTATAGGCTGGAGTGAAGTGATTTAAAGGAATTGGACTATTTTAAATCTAAATCTTTGGTACTTAGAAAACTTATGTGTGAAATAAGTGATGTCTATAACATATTGTGAATTTGTAAATTAATGCGAGTTACCCAGGGTTTATATGAGTTGTATGCTTTATATTCCATGTCGGATGAGTTTACTCACGCTGGTTTCCACCCTGACCTAGGTGTTACTCTGATGTAATGCTCGGTCAGACCGAGTATTACAGATTTTCAGGTAAGGACATTCTGGAGCTCTAGAGGCGAACTTGATGGCAAGAACGTATAGAGTATTTCCGCTATATTATATTATTTTAAATCTGAGGCATGATAATTGTGTATATCCAGTGTTTGTATAAATGTGTAACTCTGATGTATTATAAATGTAATTGACAGATACAGAATGCTTTTGTAAACTGTTATTATATTTTATCCGCTGCGAATGTGAGGTGTAATGTTTCTGATCTTCTTCTTCTTCTTCTTCTTCTATCTCTTTCTTCTTTACCTAACTATCTGGAATTTTCGGGTTCGAAAACTCCAGGTCGTTAGATAAAGATTTTAGTCTTGACCGGAATGGGTCCTTGAGAAAGAAAGGGAGGTTACGTGTTCCGAATGTCAAGGACATAAGGAAAGATGTTCTTGGGGAATGCCATCAGTCGAAGTTCACTATTCATCTAGGAGGAACTAAGATGTATCAGGACGTGAAGCGAAGTTTCTTCTAGGAAGGAATGAATAAGGTTGTAGGCTTATGGTTAAAGAAAATTTTGAACTATCAACAGGTGAAAGCCAAACATCAGAAGCCAAGTGGTTTGCTTTAACCATTAGATATTCCCATATGGAAGTGGGATTCTATATCTATGGATTTTACAAATGGGTTATCAAGATCTATTAGAGGAAATTAAAGTACATGGGTCGTAGTGGATAGATAAACTAAGAGTTTCCATTTCATTCTGTTGAGTCAACTAGGACAACACCTGTTATGGCTAAGTTTTTTATAAAGAATGTATTTAGACTTCATAGAATTCCTAATAGTATCGTAAGTGATAAAGATTTCTTGTTCACCAGTGATTTTTGGAGGAGTCGACAGGATATTTTAGGAACCAAGCTCAAGGTGAGTATCGCTTACCATTTGTAGACAGAGGGAAAACAGAAGGAGTTAACAAAGTCTTGGATGATTTGTTAAGAGCTTGGGTCTTAGATTTTGGGGGATCATGGGAAGACCATTTACACTTATTTGAGTTTTTGTATAACAACAGTTATCAAGCTATTATAGGGATGGCACCATTTGAAGCTTTGTATAGAAGGCCATGCAAATCTCTCGTTTGTTGGTTAGAGAACGGGGATAGGTTGGTTCTTGGTGCAGATTTAGTTAGAGAAGCTGTAGAAAAGATTGAGTTGATTCGGGCTAAGATGAGAGAAGCTCAACCCATGAAAAAGAATCATGCAGATAGAGGACGGAAAGACTTGGGGTTCTCTATTGGAGATCATATTTTCATTAAGGTATCACCAATAAAGGGTGTGATTCGATTTGCAAAATCAGGGAAGTTAGCACCGGGATTCGTAGGATCATTTCCTATTGTAGAGAGGATCAGGAAACTCGTATGTAAGTACAGTTACCAAAGTTTGGTAGGAGTCCATGATGTTTTTCATATTTCTCATCTAAGGAAGTGTGTTAGAGATCCAGAGGCTACTATAGCACCGGATGTGTTAAAAGACTTAGTAGTTGAGCCGAATTTGACTATAGTTAGAAAGCCAATTCGTATAGTCGCGATATGCGAAGAGGCTAATGAACAAGACGTTCAAATTAGTTAAAGTCCAGTGGACCAATGAAGAGAGAGACTGTACTTGGGAGACCGAGAGCAGGATTAGAGACGCTTATCTAGATTTGTTTTACCTTTATGTTTGATTTGTTGAGTACCTTATCGTAATTTCGAGGACGAAATTATTTAAAAAAGGGAGTCTGTAATGACCCTAATTTTTAGTAACATTATTTAGGATATTTAATTAGCTAAAGTAAATAAAATAATCAGATGATTAGGGGATGGAGATTTGTTATTAACCAAGGGATAGCCATGCCATGTAAACAATAAACTAAAGCTGAGTTAAAATGAAATAGAGAAGGGGTAAAATAGGAAGAAGAGTATTCTTATACCCAAAACCTTTAGGAATTCATTTACATGTTCATTCCAAGATCAAAGACAAAGTAGAGGCCAGCCACCATTAGACAAGCTAGAGAAAGTGAAAGCAAACGAAGGAAGAAGATTAATAAAAATCAAATCCATTCAAACCTCTAACTCCTTAATCTTATAGCTAAGGTAAATAGTGACTACATCTCTTGTTTTCTTAATTGTTTCGATTTTAAGGATAATCCAAACTTATTTGCAATGTTATGCCGTGATTTTGAAGGATAAAATGTTTATATGTGATTGTTGACTATTTATGCTCATTTATAGGTTTTATGATATGTTTTAATGTGAAAACCCTATTTAATGACATCCAAAAGGCCTTGCGATTTTAGATTTAGATCAGAAATGATATTCTAGAGATGGATTTCAATTTTCATAATTTTCTAAATTAATGTGGATTTTATATTGATTTTCTAGTGGGGAAAAGATTATTTGGGTTTAAAATTATTTACGGATAGTAATAGAAGTTTTGGGTCTGAAATTAATTTATGTTGGAAAACATATTAAAATTTATATTATGGGATTTTTGTAGATTTTTACAAAGTGTTTTAATAGATATATAAAATTATTTATGGTATGGGTCATAAATATTTTATATATTAGTATAAAAGGAGAAGAGGGAGTCCGTAAATTATTTAAATTGTTTGGTTAAGAAATTTTGGCAGCGCTTTTAGAAAAGAAAATTGGCAACCAGTGATATTTTAACAAACAAGGCATGTTAGTTGAAAAGAATTTCTTTTAAAGTTTAAAATCAGTTTTTACATGCTTTTAACATGTTTCGCCACTTCGGCACCTAGTTTTCGATGCCACCATTACCATCGAAACTAAGGCGCATGTCATCAAAGCCTTGGTGCGCAGCGAATTGGATATAGGAAGAAGGTATTAGGTCGAAACTAGGGGTTCCGAATGGGTCGTAGCACTACTTTTCTTTTAAATGAAAAATACGCCTGCTTTGCTTTCGAAGGTCATGCTTTCAACTTAGTTGGCAACAACTGGGTCAAATTGATTTAAAGAATGGTTTCGAAGAGTTTGCACCATTGTTTTTAAGTAAATACTTTCGTCGGGGTCGAAACCCCTTGCTGTCGCTTTCCTACAGTTCGAAGGATATGGTTTTGAAAGGAACACTTTGTTTTTAAATCCAAGCCACTTCTCCAATGATTTTGGAAGGGTTGGTTTCAACACCACTACTTCTTCACTTAGGAATTGCTTTCGAAAGAGTGCTTTTGACTTAAATTTTTTTGACCCTTTTTCTCTATTAAAGGTAGAAACCAAAGGTTTCAAAGGAGATTGTTTTAAATGGTTTCAAAAGGTTTTCCACATGCTTTACTTGAACCCAAATGGTTTTAAAAGGTTTGATGCTTTAAAGCTTTCAAAGGTGGTGTTTTTCAATGGTTTTGAAAGGATGATTATGAATGGTTTCGAAAGGATTTGTTTTGGTCATTGGCCTAAGGCTTACTTGGTTTCAAAATGGACATTTTCAATGGGATCGAAAGGTGTACTTTCAAAGGTTTAAATGTTCCCATCAATAAATATTTGTGTAAAGTATATGTAACATGGTAAGGTGATTTTGAGTAAAGCATAGAGTCTGTATTTTCTTGTTTAAAGTATGATTTAAAGGTTTAAATCAACTTAAGAAGAAAAGGTTTCCAAGGAAAATTTAAAAAAGATTACAAAGTAAAATGACTCGGATATTTGTATACTAGGTGGGACTGCTATAGGGTCGCGCTATATACATTAGCTACTAGCCCCAGCTAGTTTGGTCCAAAATTCCAGTGTGTAGGGCTTTGTCACAAGTAAGACTAAAATGATGTTGCACAGAGAAGGGAACACACACACACACACACACACACACACACACACACACACACACACACACACACACACACACAGAGATAGGTTATTGGTGAGCCCGCGAAACCACTAGGATTAGGTGATCCTAGGAGAAGATAAGTTAGGGGCATACCATCCAAAAGAGGAGTATCTAGCAGGTGTTAGATTATTCGTTCATATTGTCTGGTAGGCCTAAGTCAGCTAAAGGTTAGTATTTAGCCAAACAAAACTATATTTTTCGGACAGATAGTTCATTTGTTACCTGACATGTATGTTTACGTGATATTTCTTTACAGTTTTTAACCAGTTTTGGTTGTAAGATTATGATTTGCAAAAGATATGTTTTAAAAGGATATTAATGAGGGGGAACCCGTTCCGCTAAGCATGTGGTCTCACTTAATATCAAACAACCGAGATGTATAGAATTATTCTCATCAAATAATAGCCCTCGGTTTGAGATGTGAGACGTTTGACTTGGCTTCTAACCTAACGTGATTAGTGAGATCTATTGAGTAGATGCACAACTTATACCTAGAATAGAACAAATAGCCTTTAGCCCTACCACCAGGTCTAGCCAAAAGCACCAACCAAGGGAGATGGTCAAAAAGCATTCAGTCCTACCATTGGGCCTAACCGAAGCACCCATCCAAAGAGAGATGGTCAATTAAGCCTAGGGTCCCGCTGCTAAGCCTAGCCAAAATGCCAATCTAAGGGAGATAGTCAAAAAATATACTACCGTCAGGCCTGGCTAAAGCATCTATGCAAAAAGTAACGGTCAAAAAGCCTTTGGCCCTGCCATTAGGACTAGTCAAGCACCAATCAAAAGGAGATGGTCAAAAAGCCTTTGGTCCTACGGTGGTGTGATGACCCGCCTTTCATTCCACAGAAAGACATATCATCATTAAGAAAGAAATAGGTAGAAAGAAAATAGATAGAAAGAAAGAAACAACAATATCAGAATCTCACAGTGGAAACAGAAAAATATAATACTTCACATAGATATTACATAGTCATTACACATCAGAGTCAATACAGTTACACATCATCACATTAGGCAGTCGTGAAAACTTGTCTATCCATTACATTCCAAAATACAACAGATATACAAACACAACGGAAATAGATACGCCAAGACTCTTTGGCTTCAAGCTTTTCCCAAAATTCATCAAGTAAATCTGATCACTTGGCTACTCATAAAAATTTAGTACCCAAGATTAGAAGAAAAACAGAATAAACTCCGGGTCTGACATGGGTCTGGTGTGAGTAAACGATTAAGTTGTTTAACTTGAAAAACCTTTGAAATAAAAGGTATCTCGTAAGACTCTCCGCAAATAAATACAGACAAGTTTTTCCCTTACGATAACCAAAACAATTGATTGGAAATCCAATTATATTACAATAGTGTCTAGGGTTTTCAATATAAAGTATGAAATAGCAGGAATGCTTACATCTCACGTTCCAACATAGTTGGGCACAATCAAAACCGCACATACACTTATTAGAGATTGGATTCCATACAATGGCAGGGCTAATGGGTACCGCCCGTCATAGTACGTGGTCTAGATCACCGTACCGAGGATCCATCCTGATCCCCTACAACACAAGATCGGAGCTATCCCTTACTGCATAGTCCAATTAAGACAACCCCGTGGTTGTGGCCAACAATCACCCACACAACCGAATAAAGGGACCTCTAAATAGGGGAAAATCTTATCCTACTTGGGTACTATCCACTTAGCCTTGCGTGCACCTTCCTTAATTTAGCCATTCCCGGTTGATGAGGCTTGAGGCTACGATTACCTTTTAGAACATTAATTTTGGAATGCTCATCGTCCTTCATTGACGATGGTCTTATAGCATTCATCCATTCAAGTTTGTTTCGGGTTCGAATGAAACCGAAGGCACTATCCGCTACACTCATTTTGGAATCACCCTCAGAGTTAACGACAATAGCCCTTGCGCTTTAAACCTCGATCTTCACATAAGATTTCACGATCTATCGTTTAACTTGGATCGATGTGGTTTTCAGATAACAAATTTGCTATCTGATCCTGGTCTCATCGAAATCCAAACGCCGTTTTAAAGGCCAAGTTGTTTAAGTAAACAATTTAATTCAATTCAGAACTTGTATACACACAACAATTCAGCACAGATAAATAACACACACTTATCACATCCATTGCACATCACAGATTATTATACTACAAATATTAATCAATCCAGACATTCTATTCAATCAATCATCCATAAGCAAGACTTATTAATCCATAACTAAAATTAATTTAATTCACTCAAATTAAATTAATTACTTATGAATTAATCACCTAACCATGCTTAATTATTTGCAAACCGTTTTAATAAATTATATACTTAATTAATCATTCTTTAATTACTTAACAAATTAATTAATTAATCTTTAATTACTGATTAATTATCCTTTAATTATTTATTAACTAATTCTTAATCACTAATTAACTAACCCTTAATTTATAATTAATTAATCTTAATTACTAATTAATAAATCCTTAATTATTAATTAATAAATCCTTAATTACTAATTAATTAATCCTTAACTATCAATTAATTAACTAATTAATTGATTCTTAATTACTAATTTATTAATTAGTCTTTAATTACTTCGTTGATTTTATTAATCTTTAATTATCAAGACCCTAATTAATTTTAAGATAAAACATTTATCTTTATTAATTACTTAATCATTATTAAAATCTTATTTAACAAATCTTGGAATTAATTATCATTATCATATAAATTAAAAACATTTTACCCCTTTTAATTTACTACTTAATTACATATTTCATTTAAGTTTATAATGAACTTAATAAATTTAAGTAAAATAAATCACACAATTTTCTAAAACCAATTATTTAAAAGCATTTATTTTATAAAAAAATTGATTTTAAAATTAGTTTAAACTTGATTTATTTTAAATGTTAAAAACTTGCTTAATCTAAATTTTAAAACTGTTATAATTTTAAACTCGAGTCCAACCCGATACCTAACCCAAGTCACCCCCGAGAAAACATCTTTTTTTTTCTCAAATTCGTTATGTTTAAAATTTTAAACCAGTTGCTCTGATAAACACTCATTCATCTACCCGTAACCCTGCTTGAGTCATGACATTGTCACCCCAAGCCATCCCCCAAGACAACCTTCCTTCTCTAAAACACTGATATCCAGACCTCATGCACGTGCACCGACGATCGAGGCGACTCCAACAACCGACGCAACCTCCAGCACATCGACAATCACCTCTACCTTCGATCCTGTCCCCCTGAACTTCAACCTAAACACTCGATCGAAATCGAGCTATCATGATCAAACTGGAGCAGCACCCCTCATCCAAAAACCACCTTGACCCGATGCTGCCGACCACCAGAAACCACGAAACTCCGTCCATAGGTTCGCCGACCAACCACTCAACTTTTACCCCACCTTCGATGAACCCCGATGCTCCGGTGACGACGCAGCAACAAATTTCTAGCCTCGACCAAAAACTGGACTAAAACCCTACCCTGATGATTCGCCACAGCCACGGTGATCTATAAAACCAATTTCCATTTTTCCCTAGCTCGCCTACTTCCTTGCTACCTCCAGTAGCGATCTCGACCACCTCAAGCCCTCCGATCACTAGAAAAGAAAAGACCCAAAACCCAAAATCCGACCAACCCGCGAGTACTCTTAAATTACTCACTTAAAAATCGAGATTTTACTTTTAAAATTCATGATTTTTGTTGGTGATTAAGATTACACAAATGAATCAAAGAATTATGATGTTTGAATTTAACATGTTTTTAAGTTTCCACTGTCTTTCTTGATTTTCCAGATAATATTCAAACTAATTATATATGCAATTTTTTTTAAACTATAATCTTGTTAATTCAAACAAATTTCCTTTATACAAATTATCTTAAAAGTGAATGAGTTAAGAGATATTAGTTTTTGAACTGGATTTTTGCCTGTAAATTCAAAACAGAGACATATGAATATATACACGGACATGCACATTTAACAAATTCATATTTATAAATATGCAAGACTAATTTACATCCTTGCATCCAATTATCACAACATTATTTCATATATTAAACACACAAGTTAAAACAGTTTAAGCTTTGTTTACTCACCAGAATAATGTTGAATGGAGAGCTTTATACTGGAAATGCTAGATTTTTGAATCGAGTATGCTATGATCTTTTGAAAAATGGAAAATGCTTTTGATCTAAAGCTTAGTTGTTGAATCTTATTTTAAAAATTGAGGTGAATTTGCTTGCTGAGATTTGAGATAGTTGATAGATTTGTTGCTTTAAAAAGACTATTGTTTGGTTTTAATTTTCTAGTTTTTATGTTTTTTACAGGCTTTTGGTTCATTGTTTTGAAAATGAGGATAGGAAAGAAATGAAAGAGAGAGTATAGATATATTTATAGCCTTGTTTTAATGATTTTTAGAAATAAAAGAAAATAAATAAAATTGTGACACTTGTTTAAATTAGCTTACATTTGTCATTTGCATGTTATAATTAACTTACATTTGTAATATGCATATGTTAATATATTTTATAATTTGTATTTTAAATTTCTATTTAGTTTAATATATTTCTTTTGTTTATATTTTATAAAATCTTTTAAAGAAAATAATATAAAACTAATTACATATGAATAAAAATCATATATATATATATATATATGTTTTTGAATCCAATTTATTTTAAGATATTTATTTTTTTGAATTTCAAATTTAAATTCAAATTTAATTTAAAATCAACTCACATATATATACATATATAAACAACACATATTTTATTTGTTTGAAAAAAAATAATAGTTTGCCAATTTTAAATAATTTATAAAAGAAGATTATCACATATTATTTGCTTGAAATTCTAGGATATCACGTTCCTTCCCCCTTAAAAGAATTTCATCCTCGAAATTTAAAAGCAAAAGATAATCCAAAAACTTTTTATTTCAAACAATTCAAGCATACATATTAGCCATACACTAACAACCAAACAGACAATTCATTCAAACAACAATTCTAACTATCCAAACACAAATCCAGATAGGCTTTCCTAAAACTATCTAGAGTTTCCCAGGTACAGTCTCTGGGATCCTCACTCCACTGAACCTTGTCCAGCTTCACCACTTTGTTTCTGAGCTGCTTCTCATCTTGATCAACTATCTGCACTAGATGCCTGACCACAGTTAAGTCCGGTTCGATCTCTAAATCTTCCTGCACGGTTGGTTCCACAATTAGAGATGGGCCGAACGCGTACTTTCTCGGATGAGATACGTGAAAAACATTGTGAATTCCAACCAACCGGACTGGCAATTCAATCCTGTAGGCCAAAGCGCCTATTCTCTCGAGCACTCGGAATGGTCCAATATATCTCGGGGCATGCTTTCCCGTCTTTCCAATTCTGATCGCTCCTTTTATCGGGGTAACCTTGACAAAAACCAAATGTCTGACTTTAAATTCCAATTGCCTTCGTCTCTTGTCCGCATAACTCTTCTAACAATCCTGGGCTGCTTTCATTCTCTTCTTGATTAGCTCCACCTTCGCGGATGCCTCTCGGATCAAATCTAGACCAAAAACAAGACAATCTCCCGATTCTACCGAACAGGACGGTGATCTACAAGGTCTTCCATACAAAGCTTCATAGGGTGCCATATAAATACTCGCCTGATAACTATTATTGTACAAGAATTCCAGTAAATGCAGATGGTCCTCCCAAGATCCACCGAAATCCAGAATACAAGCCCTCAACATATCCTCCAGAATTCGATTCATCCTTTCTATTTGTCCGTCGGTCTGAGGATGATATGTTGTACTTAAATTCATCTTGTACCCAAAGCTGTCTGCAAAGCCTCCCAAAATTTACGGGTAAAGATTGGGTCACGGTCACATACTATGCTGATAGAAACTCCGTGCAACCTGACGATCTCCTTCAAGAAAATCTCTGCTAAAGACACTGCAATTCTGGTTTCCTTAACTGGAATAAAGTGGGCGCTCTTGGTCAGCCGGTCTATAATTACCCATATTCCTTCCTTTCCTTTTCTAGTCCTTGGCAATCCGTCGATGAAATCCGTAGATATCATTTCCTACTTCCGCTTTGGGACTTCCAGAGGCTGCAATATTCCTGCGGTCTTCTATTGATCACCCTTTACCAGCTGACAGATCTCACATCCATTCACGAAAGTAGAAATATCCTTCTTGATGTTCGGCCACCAGAAAACTCTCTTCTTATCCTTATACATTTTTGAAATCCCTGGATGCTTGATTTGTGGCCTTCCCGCAAAACATCCTGCCTCAATTAATCAACATCTGGCACACACAAGCGTCCGTTGATCCTCAAAGCTCCTTGACCGTCAATCTTGAAATCCGAATATCGACAATCCTTAGCCCCAAGAATCAATTCCTCAAAAGTTCTATCCTTTATCTGACTGCTTATGCTCCTTTCCCGTAGAGACGGAACAATTTCCAAGATAGCCAAAACTACATTCCTACTCAGAGCATCTGCCACTACATTCGCCTTCCCTGGAGTATAAATAATATCCAAATCATAAGATTCCAAAGATTCTACCCACCTCTGCTGCCTCAAATTTAGATCCTTCTAGGAGAAAAGATATTTCAAAGGTTTTTGAACCATGAAAAGCTCGAACTTCTCTCCCAATAGATAGTGCCTCCAAATCTTCAGAGCAAAGACGATGGCCAACAATTCCAGATCCTGCATAGTGTAATTCTTTTCATGTGGCTTCAACTGCCTGCTACGCAATCACTTTCCCATTCTGCATCAGCACTACACCCAACCCTACTCCACAAGAATTCGTGTAGACTTCGAACTTACTCTTACCATCAGGAATAGCTAGAACAGGTGCGCTGGACATCCTTGCCTTCAAATCCAGGAATGCCTCTTCATACTTGAGGGGTCCATTTAAACTTTTCTCCTTTCCTAGTCAACTTGGTTAAGTGCGAATAAATCTTAGAGTAGTCCCTGATAAATTTCCTATAGTACCATGCCAAACCCAGAAAACTACGGCCTTCTGTAGGAGTTTGCAGTTGTTTCCACTCTTGAATAGCTGCTACCTTGGCCGGATCTACAGAAATACACTCTCCAGATACAATATGACCCAAAAATCTCACTTTCGACTTCTAGAAATGGCACTTCGAAAACTTATACTTCAGGATATGCCTCCTCAAGGTCTCCAACACTATCTTCAAATGTTGATTATGCTCCTCCTCAGACTTGGAGTAGATGAGAATATCGTCGACGAACACAAGCACGAACTTATTCAGCACATCTCTAAAAACTCGGTTTATCAAATCAACAAAATGGGCAGGAGCGTTGGTTATCCCAAAAGGCATAACCAGCCACTCATAAAAACAATTAGGTCCCCTGAACGCAGTCAAGTTATACTGTCCTCAGCAACCCTTAGCTGATGGAAACCCGAAGCTAAATCCAACTGGGAGAAAATAGAAGATCCATGGAGTTGATCAAAAAGATCGTCTATACGGAGCAAGGGATACTTATTCCTCATAGTAACCTTATTCAACTCCTGATAATCCACATAGAATCTCAATGACCCATCCGACTTGGTCACAAAAACTGCAGCAGAACCCTAGCTAGAAAACTAGGCCGGATCAAACCTCTCGCTAAAAAATCTTGGGTCTGCTTCACAACTCTTCTCTCTCTTGGCACCATTTTTCTACTGGGTTGAGCAATAGGTGTTGCTCCCGGAACCAAGTCGATCCGAAACTCTATCCCCCGATGTGGGGGAAAACTTTAAACTTCTTCGAAGACATCTGGAAAATCTTTGACCATTTCGATGGAATCTACTCCTTTTGAAATGCCTCGATTCATTGCAAAAGACTACTCAAGTGAACTCTGGAATTATCGCAAGTCACTTTCGCTATCCTTCACAACTCAGTTTCCAAAGACACAATTCTCTCTTCACAAATCAAAACAGCCTTATGCTTATCCAACAAATCCATTCCCAGAATAAGGTCAAACCCTTTGAAGTCCAATACGAATGGGTCCCAAGAGAAACTGTAAGACATATAAGAAATCCTTAGGCCTCTATAGATCTTATCTAACTTGGTTACTCCCCCTATAGGATTAGATACAAATATAGGGCAGTCTACCACACTAGGGGTAAGATGAAACTTATCTACCATATCTAGAGAAATAAAACTAAGGGATGCACCAGAATCAAACAAAATTCTAACAAAAATGCCATCTAAAAGCAAAGTGTCTTCCAAAACGCCTTTTCCTTTCCTATCCGAAGAAGTTGATGGTCCTTCTTGAATAGAAAACACCCTAATTGGCTGAGCTCTCTGAAGAAGCGGACAAGCCTTCACCATGTGCCCCGACTGTTGACAGTTGAAACACAAAGATTTCTGAACCAATGTAGAACCGGGTCCACTCTGATGCTGCAGTTGCTGCTGAGTTCTACCTCTGGGACACTGCTTAGCCAAATGACCCTCTTGCTGACACACATAACACTTACGAGCTCCGTCGTTTCCTCCCTGTTTCCCTTTGCCTTGCTTCTTCCAATTTGGGTTGAATTTCCTTTTGTTTGGATTGGAAGAAATTCCACTCGATGCTGCTGCAGATGCCAACGGTTTCCTATTTATAAGCTCCTCATACCTTAATGCCATATCAATAAATTCCACGAAAGAACCCTTAAAATATGCCATCATCTTCTCGTGGAACTCGGGCCTCATTCCCAGCACAAACATCTTATTCTTCTTGAGGGGAGTGTCGACCAAACCAGGTCCATCTCGGGATAATTCATTAAATTTAGTCTCATATTCGGATACCGACATACTCTATACAAATGAATCTTTCCCAGCTGTAGGATTAACTATTCCTCAAACAGTTCTTTAAACTTACTCCAAGAAATATCATCCTTTGAAATATTCACGGTAACAGCATCCCACCATGCAACTGCTCCTTCTTGTAGTTGCCATGGTGCCATCACTCTCTTTTGCTCATCTGACAGATCCAAACTCTTAAAAATTCGCTCACATGAGCGTAACTAAGCCTGAACTTCAATGATGGACTCTGATCCTTTAAAAGGCCTTCCTCCCAGATTGGTTAAATCCTTGTACAAAGCAGCAAAACTTACTCGAAGCGGCGTTGGATTTACAGCCTTGCTAGCAGTCGGACCTCTTCAATTAGTGGTTGTCATGCTGCCCACAACTCTGCCTCTCCTTCCTCTAGAACTCATGTTGGCAACCTGGACAGGTAACCAACAATTTAGATAGGTATATAGATATATAAAAATTTACAAGTATGTGCTCTCAAGATAGATACTACTCCAAAGCCTAGGTATTATCTCAACCTACCGCTCTGATACCAACTGTGACGACCCGCCTTTCATTCCATATAAAGACGTATCATCATTAAGAAAGAAATAGTTAGAAAGAGAATATATAGAAAGAAAGAAACAACAATATCAGAATCTCACAGTGGAAATGAAAAAATATAATACTTCATATAGATATTACATAGTCATTACACATCAGAGTCAATACAGTTACACA
Source organism: Allium cepa (assembly GCA_030765085.1). NCBI lineage: Eukaryota > Viridiplantae > Streptophyta > Magnoliopsida > Asparagales > Amaryllidaceae > Allium > Allium cepa. The sequence goes on from CM060942.1 coordinate 448,578,057, forward strand.
TCATCACATTAGACAGTCGTGAAGACCTGTCAATTCATTACATTCCAAAATACAACAGATGATACAAACACAGCGGAAATAGATACGCTAAGACTCTCTGGCTCCAAGCTTTTCCTAAAATACACCAAGCAAACCTGATCACTTGGCTACTCATAAAAATTTGATTACCCAAGAGTTTAAGAAAAACAGAATAAACTCCGGGCCAAACATGAGTCTAGTGTAAGTAAACGGTTAAGTTGTTTAACATGAAAAACCTTTGAAATAAAAGGTATCTCATAAGACTCTCCGCAAATAAATATGGACAACTTTTTCCCTTACGGTAACCAAAACATTTGATAGGAAATCCAGTTATATTATAATAGTGTCTAGGGTTTTCAATATAAAGTATGAAATAGCTGGAATGCTTACATCTCACATTCCAACATAGTTGGGCACAATCAAAACTGTTCAACAACAAGACCGGAGCTATCCGTTACTGGATAGTCCGAATAATAAAACCCCGCGGTTGTGGCCAACAACAACCCACACAACCGAATAAGGGGACCTCTAGACAGGGGAAAATCGTATCCTACTTGGATGTTACCCACTTAGCCTTGCGTGCACCTTCCCTGTTTTAGCCATTCCCGGTTTGTGAGGGTTGAGGCTACGATTACCTTTTAGAACATTGATCTTGGAATGCTCATCGTCCTCCATTGACGATGGTCCGATAGCATTCATCCATTCAAGTTCATTCCGGGTTCGAATGAAGCCGAAGGCACTACCTCGCTACACTCATTTTGGAACCACCCTCAGAGTTAACGACTATAGCCCTTGCACTCTGAAACTTCATCTCGATCTTCACTTGAGATTTCACGACCTATGTTTAACTTGGATCGATGTGGTTTTCGGATAACAAATTTGCTATCCGATCCCGGTCTCGTCGAAATCCAAACGCCGTTTTAAAGGCCAAGTTGTTTAAGTAAACAATTTAATTCAATTCAGAACTTGCATACATATAGCAATTCAGCACAGATAAATAACACATATTTATCACATCCATTGCGCATCACAGAACATCACAGATTATTATACTGTAAATATTAATCAATCCAGACATTCTATTCAATCAATCATCCATAAGCAAGACTTATTAATCCGTAACTAAAATTAATTTAGTTAACTCAAATTAAATTAATTACTTATGAATTAATCACCCAACCATGCTTAATTAATTACAAACCATTTTAATTAATTATATACTTAATTAATCATTCTTTAATTGCTTAACAAATTAAATAATTAATCTTTAATTACTGATTAATTATTCTTTAATTATTTATTAACTAATTTTTAATCACTAGATAATTAACCCTTAATTTCTAATCAACTAATCTTAATTACTAATTAATAAATCCTTAATTACTAATTAATAAATCCTTAATTATTAATTAATAAACCCTTAACTAGTAATTAATTAATCCTTAATTATCAATTAATTAACTAATTAATTACTAATTAACTAATTCTTAATTACTATTTAATTTAATTAATCTTTAATTACCTAAGAACCTAATTAATTTTAAGATAAAACATTTATCTTTATTAATTACTTAATCGTTATTAAAATATTATTTAATAAATCTTGGAATTAATTATCATTATTATATAAATCAAAAACATTTCATCCCTTTCAATTTACTACTTAATTACATATTTCATTTAAGTTTAAAATAAACTTAACAAATTAACTTAATTAATTTAAATAAAATAAATCACACAACTTTCTTAAACCTATTATTTAAAAGCATTTATTTTATAAAGAAATTGATTTTAAAATTAGTTTTAAACTTGATTTATTTTTAATTTTAAAAACTTACTTAATTTAAATTTAAAAGCTATTATAATTTTAAACCCGAGTTCAACCCGGTACCCAACCCGAGTCACCCCTGAGAAAACTTTTTTTAAACTTATTATGTTTAAAAATTTAAACCTGTTGGTCTGATAAACTCTCACTCATCTACCGATAACCCTACTCGAGTCACGACACTATCACCCCGAGCCATCCCCCGAGACAACCTTCCTTCCCCAAAACACTGACATGCAGACCTCGTGCACATGCACCGACAATTGAAGCGACTCCGACCACCAACGCTACGTCCAGCACATCGATGATCACCTCTACCTTCGATCCTGGCCACCTAAACTTCAACCTAACAATCAATCGAAATCGATTTATCATGATCAAACTGGAACAGCACCCCTCATCCGAAAAACAACTCGACCGGACACTGTCGACCACCAAAAACCACAATCCATCCATAGGTTCGCCGACCAACCACTCAACTTTTCCCCCACTTCCGATAAACCCCGATGCTCCGGTGACGACGCAGCAACCAAATTTCTAGCCTTGACCAAAAACTGGACCAAAACCCTACCTCGATGGTTCACCACCGCCATTATGATCTGTAAAGCCAACTTCCATTTTTCCTAGCTCACCTACTTCCTCGCTACCTCCAGTAGCGATCCGTCCACCTCGAGCTCTCCGATCACCAGAAAATCCCCAAAACCCAAAATCCAACCAACCCGCAAGTACTCTCAAATTACTCACTTAAAAATCGAGATTTTACTTTTAAAATTCATGATTTTTGATGGTGATGAAGGTCAAATGAATGAATCAAAGAATTGTGATGTTTGAATTTAACATGTTTTAAGTTTCCATCGTCTTTCTTGATTTTCTAGATAATATTCAAAACAATTATGCATACAATTTTTTTAAAACTTAAATCTTGTTAATTCAATCAAGTTTCCTTTATAAAAATTATCTTATAAATGAATGAGGGAAGATATATTAGTTTTTGAACTGGATTTTTGTTTGTAAATTCAAAACAGAGACATATGAATATATACACGGACATGCACACTTAACAAATTCATATTTATAAACATGCAAGCCTAATTTACATCCTTGCATACAACTATCACAACATTATTTCATATATTAATCACATGCAACAAGTTAAAATAGTTTAAGCTTTGTTGACTCACCAGAATAATGTTGAAGAGAGAGCTTTATACTGGAAATGCCAGATTTTTGAACAGGGTATGCTGTGATCTTTTGAAAACTAGAAATTTCTTTTGATCTGAAGCTTAGTTGTTGAAATCTTTTTTTAAAAACTGAGGTGAATTTGCTTGCTGAGATTTGAGATAGTTCATAGAGTTGTTGCTTTAAAAAGATTATTGTTTGATTTTAATCTTCTGGTTTTTATGTTGTTTACTGGCTTTTGGTTCTTTGTTTTGGAAATGAGGATAGAAAAGAAATGAAAGAGAGAATGTATATGTATATATATATATATATATATATATATATATATATATTTATAGCCTTGTTTTAATGATTTTTAAAAATAGAAGAAAATAAATAAAATTATGACACTTGTTTAAATTAGCTTACATTTGTCATTTGCATGTTATAATTAATTTACATTTGTAATATGCATATGTTAATAAATTTTTAAAAATATAACTTTTATTTTAAATTTCTATTTAGTTTAATATATTTCTTTTATTTATATTTTATAAAATCTTTTAAAGAAAATAATATAAAACTAATTATATACTAATAAAAATCATATATATATACATATGTTTTTGAATCCAATTTATTTTAAGACATTTATTTTTTCGAATTTTAAATTCAATTTAAAATCAACTCACATATATATACATATATAACAACACATATTTTATTTTTTTGAAAATAAATAATAATTTGCCAATTTTAAATAATTTATAAAAGAAGATTATCACATATTATTTGCTTGAAATTCCGGGATACCACAGGTGGGGCCTGGCCGAAGCACCCATCTAGAGGGTGATGGTCAAAAAGCCTTTAGTCCTTCCACCAGGCATGGATAGAGCATACATCCAAGGGAGATGGTTAAAAAGCCTTTGGTCTAGCTGTCGGGCCTGGTCGAAGCTTCCATCCAAATAATGCTGGTCCTTTGGTCCCACTGTGAGTGTACGACTCGTATTTTATGTATCGGATGACCGTAAAATATTTTTTTGTATAAGGTCATATGATTCTATAATTTTGGGATATGATACTTTGGGAATTTTAAAAACCTATGGTTTTTTTCTAAATTTCTATGTGACCGTTTTAACCCTGAAAAACCTATTTGGGCCATGACTTTGATAGGAGTTAAATGGAGTCTCAAATCAGTTACATTGCTTCAGGATGATGGTTTCTCATTTCTTAAACTGGTCATAATAGGAAAATATAGCTAGAAAGTTATGACGGTTTTAAGTTTAAATATCTGTTGGTCATAGTGTGCAATTAATTAAGCCCTATAAGAAAGTCCATTAGTTTAATTAGAGATTACTATAAATAGAGCGATGTAGGGTCACTTGAAAACTTTTGCCTCTCTCCTAAATCAAATCTAACCTCCAATAACCCTAGATTCATTCAAAATCACCCAAATACTCTTTGATTCATACTAAATTGGAGATTATTGAATATATTGTCAAATAAAGATTAAAGATCGTCGATTTGGTTGATTTTCATTGCTTTTGATCGCTATTCATATTGGATCTGCATTCAAATTGGTTGAATTTTGTAATTAGTGATTGGTTTATGCCTTCTCACTATCATATACATGTTTATATGGTAGAATTATAGGTTTTAACATGATTTTCGCCCTAAAAATCCTTTTTAACCTTAATAACATGTTAACATATGTTTATGACTTAAATTCATTAATTCTAGTGTGATTGGTAGAATTAGCTTTGTAATTCACCTTATTAATACTCATATGTTCATTGATTATTTAGATTTGAATTAGAATTTGTTTAGTTGCTATAGTTCTATGATTTTTTGTTAGAATGAATGCAAACATGTTATTTCACGTTTGTATGTTGTTCTTTGATGTTGTTTGCTAGTGTTTTGGATGTTAGGAAGATAGGTTGATGAATTGGGCAAATTGGAGGCAAAGTTGATCGGAATTGGACGAGATTAGAATAAGGAGCCTACTGGAAATTTTTTGCCTCAAGATAAGTTAACATTATAATTCAGGGCCGAGTTATCAACTTAGGTTGGTAATGAGTTATCAACTTGTGTTAGCGACGAGTTATCAAGTAAGGTTGGTAATGAGCTATAATGGTTGGTCAGAATTGGATAAAACAATGGAATGCACTTGCTGGAAAAACTATGGCTCAAAATTTGCTAAGGGTATAACCTAGTACCGAATTATCCATACTTAGTACCAAGTTATCTATAACTTAGAGCCGAGTTATAATGGTTATTCAAAATTGGACGAAACTTGGAGGAGAGGCTCTAGAGCATAGATGGAGCCTACATGATAATTTATGCTTCAAGAAGAGTTAATGTAATAGGTCGGGCAGAGTTATGGTGGATAGGTGGGCGACGAGCTATGGTGTTAACTCATATGTGTTGGTTGACATTATGTATTGGAGAAGCATACGTAGTAGAGGTTGCCTATGACAAGATGCAGGAGATTGTCTAAGTGTTGGAAGCTATGATGAGTCGTTTCTAGAACTTGAAGATGGTGCTTTAGAGTGATATCCAAGTTGATATGATGGATAGATCAGGGTCTAAAGCATATGAGAGTAGAGTACTAGAAGCATGGAAGGATAGTTATCCAAAATTGGCTGTCTATGAGTCAATGTCAAGTAAAGGTCATAGGTCGATATTGAGTTATCATGGTGGTCTAGTGATGGTGGAACTTCTATGGATTAGAGTAGAGGTCATGTAGATCATGCTAGAGATGTTGGCTCATTCGCATTAGGGTTGGACGGAGATGTAACAACATAATGAAAGCTAGAATCTTCAATTTGCGATTCATGGTGGGAGTAAGTCCCAAAGATAGTGGCTTTATAAAGGAGGGAGCCATAGAATGGGTAACGAGGTGGATGCTCGCAATGGAATGGGGCAAAGGAAGGTTTCGGATCGAATGGAGCAAAGAAGGGTTCAGATGAGTACATGCTGTAACAACCCGCATATTTTACGACTGAATATTTAAATATTTTATCGTTAGTCGGATTTTAGTCCGAAAAGTTATTTTTTTGCATACGGTCGAATTAGGACTCGGGACCACTTCCATTGGGTCCAAAACGCCGTTTGCGGTCTTTTTGAGTATAAAATTCGATGTATTTGGAGTAAGTGGAACTTTTTCCACTTTTTCACTTTGGGCATTGGGTTTGGTTTAGCCCATTAGCCTAAACTATTAATTCTAGCTCAACACCCTTCCCTTCATAACTTCACTTTCATTTCCTAACACTCAAGCTTCATCAAAAATGGAGGAAGGAATGGGAAATTAAAACTCCAAGCCCTAGTTCAATTGCAAATCCAACATCTAACTCCAAATTCAAAGAGAAGCCATTGATTCTTCCTTTGCTTTCAAGCTTCTTCTCCATTGGTTTTGGGTAAAGGTGAGATTTTTATCTCACATCTTTGTCTATAACTACCTTAGATTGTTAGGTATGAATTCCTAACACTTATCATGTGCATTTGCCTTTGGTTTGGATTGAATTGGTGAAAATCCCAAATTTTAGTGTTTTGGGTTCAAATCTTTAAAAATCCAATCTTTGATGTTTGAACACGTTTTTGGTGATACATCGAGGAGCCAATACGACCGGGTAGCAGATGGGCGTAATCCCCTAGCGTTCGTGCTCGATCGGTTGCAAATTGAGAGAGTTTTGCACTTCAAACCCCTAGGTCGCTCGGCCTGCACATGGATGATTCTCGGCCTGCAGTTAGGTCGGCCTGTCATAGGTCGCAACCCATAGGTCGTTAGGTCACTCGGCCTTCTGTACCCCTTAGGTCGTTAGGTCGCACGCCCATTAAGTCGCACGGCCTTTTTTTACCTCTTAGGTCGTTTCATCCTTAGGTCGCTCGGCCTACTCTCATCTCTTAGGTCGTTGCACCCCTTAGGTCGCTCGACCGTGTTATGCTGCTAACCCTTTAGGTCGCAAGCTATAGGTCGCTCGCCTTGCTGTTGAGTCGGCCTGCCTTAGGTCGTTACTCCCTAGGTCGCGCGCTCGGCCATTAGGCCGTTCCGCCCCATAGGTCTCTAAACCATGTAAGTCGCACCTGCTATCTTGCAACCATGTTAGGTCGCACCATGCCCTAGATCACGCCATCTAAGTCGCACGGTTAGGCTGCATGCTATTTCTTAAGTCACTGATTTCTTGTGTTGACTTACGTTAGGTCGTAAGTCGTGGCTGTTAAGTCGCAAGGGTATTTCCACTTTGATGGATTTGGAATCGAATTCTTTGGATTTTATTCACGTCTTCGAATGTGAATTTTTGTGATTTATTGTTTCTACAATCATTTTTGTGATTTGTCACTTTATTTCACTCGTACGAGAAATCTAATTAAATGGCTTAGTAAAACAAATGGTATGAAACGCTTGCATTTACCTCGTCGGTTAATTGTTGGACTTGTTCGATTGAATCTCTTGTGACAATTTTCTAAGTGGAAACATACAATTTGTTCGTAAATATTTAAGTTAAGCTAGTGGTTATAGGACATGAAGCTAAGCTTATATATTTACTAGCTTACTGTAATTGACACTTCTTGATGATCGTTGATGATCATTTTTGTGATTTAGATTAGCAAATGTGCGATGTCTCTTCGTCTACGAAGGAGACTAAATCCCGTTTCTATGGAGCTTCGGCTCAATTTGGTGGGGGTAGCGACCCATGGTCTTCGGGCCGTTTTGTGGAGCTTCGACTCAAAATTAATGGTTAGCAACCATGGAATAGCGTTCCATTTTGTGATACACGTGTTGGTGAGTTTTCATGCTCCCGTTTTGTGATAGGCCTCCCCATTTTTATGATTTCTGGATTTTCATTGATGATTTCTAGAATTTGTGTTTCACCAATTTTCATGATTTACATTGATAAGTTTTATCAATATTTGTGCATTGGTGAATTTGTGTGTCATTAACTTTTTGTGAATAAAAATATAGAGTATGACATTCCTTTTGATCTTTGAGAAGATTCTTGTGATATTGATTAATCCCTAGTTGATTTTCAATTGCATACTTATCACTGTATGGCATTTTGGTTATATTATACTATTCACTCATATCTCTTATTCTATATCATTTCATCTGTTATTTATAGCTAGAATGATCTGTTTATTATTTTCTTATTAAATAATACTCGGGTCAGATCGAGATGTTACAGGTGCTTCTGCTTGACTTCACATCTGGGATTATCACCCTGGCTTTTGGGTAACTACTTAGATTAGTATTTTTTATTGTATACATTTGAGATATAGACTCATTGATGTATCCATATTCTTTTTCCTAGCACTTGTAGCTATTCTTTTGTGACATTGTGGATCTTGTTTGACCACTACTCTGATGTACACTTTCATGTGTTATATATATTCATATCTATTTCCGCCTTCGTGATATGGATGTCTGTGACTGATTTGTGTTATGTTTATTTCTATATTTGTTTCTAAAGAATACATATAGCCACTGGGTAGTAGCTTTGAGTTTGTATCGGTATGTCGGATTTCCTCCTGAAACCAGATGCATGTTGTACTATCTGACATATCGGTACTCGCACAAAGCAATTACACGGATGATCGCTCCTCAACAGCCTTATTCTCCGTTCTAGTTGACGGCATTACACCGTAGTGTCCTTGGCTAGAGTGGGTATAGAGGTGGGGCGTCACAGCTTGGTATCAAAGTCAAACTTCAGAACAATATAGAATAATCTAACAAGGATCATCGTCCTAAGCCTTTCTTAGGAGTCGTGCTCTAGGATTTAATTCGAGTCTTCGTACCGATTCATCCTATTTTCTTTATGATTCCTTGTTTATCTATCAAGATTTCTTGATATTCATTTGGTGAATAACCTTATCCTTCTTCTTTCTTTCTTTCAAAAGGAAGAGAAATGGTTAGACCTAGCCGTCCCAGCGCCGGTCAATCTAGTGCTACTCCCCAAGTTGGAGTATTTATGTCTTCCCAGCAGCTTCTTGATCTAGTAAGGAATGCTCAAGCAGCCGGATCTAATCCAGAGTCTACTCATCCTAAGTCTGGATTTTCATGCTTGTGCAACGATTATACTAATTTGGGTGGGAGGCCATTCAAAGGTTCTGAAACTATTATTGAAGTCCAGGCTTGGCTGAGAACAAGCGATCAAACCTTTTCTCGCATGAATCTTATTGATCTTCACCTTGTTCATGTGGCCTCTAGTATGCTCCAAGAAAGAGCATTAGATTGGTACGAGCTTCTGATTTTTGAAATAAATAAAGCGGATCTTACTTGGGAGAAATTCCGAGAATGCTTCGAATTAAAATTTGTGCCAGAAGCTGAGAAGGTGACTTTGGCTCGTCGTTTCATAGACCTTGTTCAAGGTGAATCTTCCGTGACAGACTATGTCGCATCATTCGAGTCACATTCTGAATACGGGGTCAAATACATAAACACCCCATTGAAGAAGAACCAAAGATTTGTTTATGTCTTGAATAAAAATCTTAAGAAGCCATTACTTCTAAAGTTAGAAGTTTCTTTTGATCAACTCGTTGATATCGCTCTTCGTCTTAAAGAGGCTGATAGGGAGAGTGATGTTGAAGTTATGGGTGCTAAACCAAACTTTAACAACAAGAAAAGGCCTAATAAGTTCAAGGGTCCTTATCCCCATAAGAAAGGGAAGCAAGAAACTTCGGTGGAAAAGACTTCTACCTCTGGTAGTGGGCAATGCTACAACTGTGGTTCTAAGGACCATTATGCGAACAAGTGTTCAAAGCCCCAAGCTTGTCGCTATTGCAAAAGGCCGGATCATTATTTATCTTCTTGTCCCAAACTTCAAGGAAAGAAGGAGGGGAAGCTTAATGTTGCTCAAGCCCCTGGCAACACATCTCGTGGTAAAAGTATTTCTCATTCTATCCTTGATGGCATTATTTTATTTCGTGGTCATCCTATTCTAGTTCTTTTTGATACGGGTGTGTCCCACTCTTTTATTTCAAAAGAACTTGTTGATACTTTTTCTTTGGATGTTTTGTGTTTAATGACTTCTTTGAGAATTGCGAATCATGTTGGTGGATCCGCAACAATCAGTTTATTGTGTAAAGATGTCGAGATTATTTTGTGTGATTTTTCTTTCCGAGCCGATTTGCATGTTATGCGCTACTTAGGCTTTGGAATGATTTTGGAAATGGATTGGCTTAACCACTATGAAGCCCAAATCCTATGTCCTGAGTGGACTATTCATCTTTGTCATCATCAATCTGTTAAGCAGATTTCTATTGACCTTAAAGATTCGGATTCCAGCTTGGTTGCATCTTTATATTCGTTAAATCCTCATGATGACGATAGTGATGACGAGGAAGATATTATTTCTCTTATTCACGTTGTTCGTGAATTTTATGACATATTTGAGCTAGTTTTAGGATTACCACCTAAGCGAGCAATTGAGTTCAAAATTAATCTCATCCTTGGAGCTCAACCTATCACTCGTCCTCCTTATCGCATGTCCAATAGGGAAAATGAGGAGATGCGCAAACAATAATCCGAATTGGAGACGAAGCAATTTATTCGCTCTAGTTCCTCGCCTTGGGGAGCTTCAGCTATTTTTGTGAAGAAATCCGATGGTACACTTAGGCTTTGCGTTGACTACCGCAAGCTTAATGATCTTACTATCAAGAATAAATATCCTTTACCTCGGATTGATAATCCGATCAACTTAGTGGTGCTAGAGTCTTTTCACAATTAGACTTAGCTACCGGTTTTCATCAGCTTCGTATTGCAGAGGATAGCATTCCTCAGACATCGTTCCGTATTCGTTATGGATCTTATGAATGGATTTTTATGCCATTTGGTTTAACGAATGCTCCGGCTTATTTCATTGACCTTATGAATAGAGTTTTCAAAGACTTCCTCGATCGGTTTGTTCTCATCTTTATTGATGATATTGTTGTGTATTCAAAAACCGAGGAGGAGCATGAAAAGCATCTTCAGATTGTGTTGGAAACTCTTAGGAGCAATCAATTAAAAGAAATTTTTTCTAAATGCCATTTTTGGCAATCTCGTGTGAAATTGCTTGGTCATATTATTTTCGAATCCGGAATTTCCGTGGATCCTTCAAAGATTGAAGTGATTCAAAATTGGAAGAGACCGGAGAGTGACGGAAATCCATAGCTTTGTCAGATTGGCGGGCTATTACCATCGTTTTATAAAAGACTTTTCAAAAATTTCCGTGCCTTTTACTAGTTTGACAAAGAAGGGAGTTAAATACATTTGGTCGTACAAATGTGAAGCTTCTTTCCAGAAATTAAAAGAACTCCTTTCTGATGCTCCTATTCTTGTTATTCCCGAGGGGAATCAAGATTTTATTGTTTATACCGATGCTAGTCGCGTTGGTTTGGGTGCCGTTCTTATGCATAGAGAACGTGTTATTGCTTATGCCTCTAGGAAATTAAAGCCAGCCGAGACTAGATATGCCACTCATGATTTAGAGCTCGCAGCTATTGTTTTCGGCCTTCGTATTTGGCGTCATTATCTTTTGGGAGAAAAGTTTATTCTTTACACCGATCATAAATCTTTGAAGTATCTATTTTCTCAAAAGGAACTTAATTTGCGTCAACAACGTTGGCTCGAATTTCTTGCAACTTATGATCTTGATATTCTTTATACTCCCGGAAATGAAAATCGTGTTGCGGCGCACTTAGTCGTAAGCAACAAGCGGTTGTTTCTATGATGATATCCGAATGGAATGATCTCGGAATTCAGTCCCCTTATGAGATTCGAGATCGTGTTTCCGATTTATGTTCATCTCTTGTTTTATGTAGCCTTGAGGCTCATCCTTCTCTTTTAGACCGCATTCTTGAAGCTCAAAAGCTAGATCCCGAATTGCCTCTTCTTGGCCAAAACTTTAGGGGTAAAACTGATATTGAAGGTTTGAAAGACTTTGATATTGATTCTCATTGCGGTATTCGAAAATTTGGTAGACTTATCGTGCCAAACATTAGTAATCTTCGTAAAGACATTTTAGAAGATTCTCATCGTTCTAAATTTACCATTCATCCCGGTAGTAGTAAAATGTATGTGGATACGAAGTGACTTTATTATTGGGAGTGAATGCAATTTGATATTGCTAACTTTGTTAAGTGTTGCATGACTTACCAACTTGTCAAGGCCGAACATCAAAGGCCCGGTGGGTTATTGCAACCTCTAGAAATTCCTATTTGGAAGTGGGACCAAATTTCCATGTATTTTATAGACGACCTTCCCCTTTTTCGTTCGGGTCATGATAGCTTATGGGTGATAGTCGATAGACTTACTAAATCCACCCATTTTATTCCCGTTCGGTCCAATCGAACCGTGCCTCTTTTGGCCAAACTCTTCATCAAAGAAATTGTTAAATTGCATGGAGTGCCCATTCAATTGTTAGTGATCGTGATCTATTGTTTACTAGTGGATTTTGTAAAAGTCTTCAAAAAGCTTTGGGAACGAAGCTTAATTTTAGCACCGCTTATCATCCCCAGTCCGATGGATAAACTGAGCATGTGAATCAAACTCTTGAAGATCTTCTTCGTGCATGTGTTCTTGATTTTGGTGGAAGTTGGGAAGATCATATTTCTCTTGTTGAGTTTTCCTATAATAATAGCTTCCAATCTAGTATTGGTATGGCACCTTTTGAGGCACTCTATGGAAGGCCAGGCCGATCTCCTTCTTGTTGGCTTGAGGCCGGTGAGAAGCTGGTTTTAGGTCCAGATTTCATTCGTGATTCCACAGAGAAGATTGACCTTATTCGTCATAGGATGAAAGAAGCCCAGAGTAGACAAAAATCCTATGCTGATAACCGGAGAAGGAAATTAGAATTTTCTGTGGGAGATCTTGTGTTTATTCGTGTTTCACCTATGAAGGGTGTTGTACGTTTCAGTCGATCGGGAAAATTAGCGCCTCGATGTATTGGTCCATTTCCCATCACCGAATGTATTGGTTCCGTGGCTTATCGCCTTTTATTACCGGCTCAGTTTTTTGCTATTCATGACGTGTTTCACGTTTCTCAATTACGAAAATGCCTTCGAGATTCCGATTCTATTCTTGAGCCCGGTGTTGTGGAAGAAATTGAAGTTTCGCCTAATTTAACTTATGAACAACATCTTATTCGAATTATTTCTTCGGAGGTCAAGCGCCTTCGAAATAAAGATGTTCCTCTTGTTAAAGTTCAATGGTCCTCAAATACTAAGGATTACTCTTGGGAATCTAAGGAGTTCATCGAGCGAACACATCCGGACTTACTTTCTCGTGCTTTTTGAGGTGAATTTCTTATTTCAAATTTCTTTTGTGTTGATATTCTTTTATGATTGTTACTATATATTTTCTTCTTAAATATTGCGAGGACGCAATTTCTTTAAGGAGGGGAGTCTGTAACAACCCGATATTTTACGATTAAATATTTAAATATTTTATTAAAATATTTTACCGTTAGTCGGGTTTTAGTCCGAAAAGTTATTTTATTGCATACGGTCGAATTAGGACTCGGGACCACTTCCATTGGGTCCAAAACGCCATTTGCGATCTTTTTGAGTATAGTCTTTGATATGTTTGGAGTTAGTGGAACTTTTCCACTTTTTCACTTTGGACTTTGGGTTTGGTTTAGCCCATTAGCCTAAACTATTAATTCTAGCTCAACCCCCTTCCCTTCATAACTTCACTTTAATTTCCTAACACTCAAACTTCATCAAAAATAGATGAAGGAATGGGAAATTAAAACTCCAAGCCCTAGTTCAATTGCAAATCCAACATCTAACTCCAAATTCAAAGAGAAGCCATTGATTCTTCCTTTGCTTTCAAGCTTCTTCTCCATTGGTTTTGTGTAAAGGTGAGATTTTTATCTCACATCTTTGTCTATAACTATCTTTGATTGTTAGGTATGAATTCCTAACAATTATTCATGTGCATTTGCCTTTGTTTTGGATTGAATTGGTGAAAATCCCAATTTTTAGTGTTTTGGGTTCAAATCTTTAAAAATCCAATCTTTAATGTTTGAACACGTTTTTGGTGATGCATCGAGGAGCCAATACGAGCGGGTAGCCAATGGGCGTAATCCCCTAGCGTTCGTGCTCGATCAGTTGCAAATTGAGAGAGTTTTTGCACTTCATACCCCTAGGTCGCTCGGCCTGCACATGGATGATTCTCGGCCTGCAGTTAGGTCGGCCTGTCATAGGTCGCAACCCATAGGTTGTTAGGTCGCTCGGCCTTCTGTACCCCCTTAGGTCGTTAGGTCACATGCCCATTAAGTCGCACGACCTTCTTTTACCTCTTAGGTCATTTCATCCTTAGGTCGCTCGGCCTACTCTCATCTCTTCGGTCGTTGCACAGCTTAGGTCGCTCGACCGTGTTATGATGCTAACCCTTTAGGTCGCAACCTATAGGTCGCTCGCCTTGCTGTTGAGTCGGCCTGCCTTAGGTCGTAACTCCCTAGGTCGTGCGCTTGGCCATTAGGCCGTTCCACCCCATAGGTCGCTCAACCATGTAAGTCGCACCTGCTATCTCGCAACCATGTTAGGTCACGCCATCCCCTATGTTGCGCCATGCCCTAGGTCGCGCCATGTAAGTCGCACGGTTAGGCCACATGCTATTTCTTAAGTCACTGATTTCTTGTGTTGACTTACGTTAGGGCGTAAGCCATGGCTGTTAAGTCGCAAGGGTATTTCCACTTTGATGGATTTGGAATCAAATTCTATGGATTTTATTCACGTCTTCGAATGTGAATTTTTGTGATTTATTGTTTCTACAATCATTTTTGTGATTTGTCACATTATTTCACTCGTACAAGAAATTTAATTAAACGGCTTAGTAAAACAAATGGTATGAAACACTTGCATTTACCTTGCCGATTAATTCTTGGACTTGTTCGATTGAATCTCTTGTGACAATTTTCTAGTAGAAACTTACAATTTGTTCATAAATATTTAAGTTAAGCTAGTGGTTATGGGACATGAAGCTAAGCTTATATATTTACTAGCTTACTGTAATTGACACTTCTTGATGATCGTTGATGATCATTTTTGTGATTTAAACTAGCAAATGTGCGATGTCTCTTCGTCTACGAGGGAGACTAAACCCCGTTTCTGTGGAGCTTCGGCTCAATTTGGTGGGGTAGCGACCCATGGTCTTCAGGCCGTTTTGTGGAGCTTCAGCTCAAAATTAACGGTAATCAACCATGGAATAGCGTTCCATTTTTTGATACACGTGTTGGTGAGTTTTCATGCTCCTATTTTGTGATAGGCCTCCCCCTTTTTGTGATTTTTGGATTTTCATTGATGATTTCTAGAATTTGTGTTTCACCAATTTTCGTGATTTACATTGATAAATTTTATCAATATTTGTGCATTGGTGAATTTGTGTATCATTAACTTTTTGTGAATAAAAATATAGAGTATGACATTCCTTTTGATCTTTGAGAAGATTCTTGTGATATTGATTAATCCCTAGTTGATTTTCAATTGCATACTTATCATTGTATGGCATTTTGGTTATATTATACTATTCTGTCATATCTCTTATTCTATATCATTTCATCTGATATTTATAGCTAAGATGATCCGTTTATTATTTTCTTATTAAATAATACTCGGGTCAGATCGAGATGTTACAGGTGCTTCTGCTTGACTTCACATCTGGGATTATCACCCTGACTTTTGGCTAACTACTTATTTTAGTAGTTTTTGTTCTGTACATTTGAGATATAGACTCATTGATGTATCCATATTCTTTTGCCTAGCACTTGTAGCTATTCTTTTGTTACATTGTGGATCTTGTTTGACCACTACTCTGATGTACACTTTCATGTGTTATATATATTCATATCTATTTCCGCCTTCGTGATATGGATGTCTGTGACTGATTTGTGTTATGTTTATTTCTATATTTGATTCTAAAGAATACATATAGCCACTGGGTAGTAGCTTTGAGTTTGTATCGGTATGTCGGATTTCCTCCTGAAACCAGATGCATGTTGTACTATCTGACGTATCGGTACTCGCACAAAGCAATTACACGGATGGTCGTTCCTCAACAGCCTTATTCTCCGTTCTAGTTGACGGCATTACACCGTAGTGTCCTTGGCTAGAGTGGGTATAGAAGTGGGGCGTCACACATGCTAAGGAATAGTTGATGCTCAAAGTGTTATCTTGTGTACTTGAAGTAGGGGTGTTGTAAGTGGAGGGTCAATTGAGGGACCTATATACCCTAGACCAGTAGCTTTGGGTCTACTATCTTGCTTTGGGCTATGAGATATGTATCGAGCTTTGAGCCATGTGGTATGAGAGTGCACAATAAACTAGGATTTCCATTAGTCCCTGACATGGTGGCCATACGAGTAATCATACATTCAGAGCTCTGGGAGTGATAGCAAGGATTGGTTGATGGATGTTATGGTCACTATGGTTGCTTTGGTTTCTTTCTTTAGTAGCTATCACTCAGAGATATCATTGGGAGTAGGTATTTGAGATAGGGATACTAGAAGATATGATATCCTTATTTGAGTTCTGTACTCTTATAACACTGTTGAGTAACATAGTATATTATTATGTGCCAACTCTTTGGTTGTAGGGACAAGTCAGGTATGGTTCTTGTATCTTTGTTACTTACTATATTTACCTGCATAATATTTTAAGATTAATTTACCGCTCACACCAGACTATTGTCTGACCCAAGGTTTTATGCTTTGCTTCTTATTATCTTGGGTACTCTAAAATGAGTAGACTGGATAATAGGTCTAAGTGACGCAGTAGCTGTTCGGAGGATGAGCTGGACAGAGCTATCTCGTATTATATATACTTATAAAGATTCTACACTTATTCCATTATGCAGCACTAGGAAGCCTTAGCAGAGAGTACTTATTACTTGTATTTGGGATAATTGTTGATTTTTTTTCCATCATATAAACTCTAGGACATTTGATGCATAACCCTATGGATATTATACTATGATGATTGGTTCACATTGTTATTACTGTCTCTTTTGTTATATGTGTGATATTATATTTTTTCCATGTGATATGAGATATACAACAGATTATATATTGTTTTTATTTTTTTCAAACCTAATGATCATCTTTATTGGCTAGGAACGTCTATAGTGCATTATTTATACTCTATTTGTGCTTGTGGTATAGGGCGGTCGTCACATTTGGCATCGGTGCTTTGGTTACACGATTAACCAGAGTTGATACCGTGATCTAGTAGAGGTAAGGAAGGTTTTATCGCCTTAGACTGGATTTAGAGTGTATATATACGAGAGAGTGCTCACTTGTTATATGTTTTGGTTTTTAAAGCAATATAGTAATATAGTATATAGTATAAGTCACATGCACATAAGCACCATAGACATAGTTTTCTATAAGAGAGACCGATCATTTTAGTTATAGATAAGAATGGGCTGACATACAAAGGATACCATGAGGAATACTGCTTTAGGATTTAAAGAAGGGGCGGGATCAGGAACTACCTCGCCTGATTTTCAAGTTATGTTCAATCCTATAATGGCGAATATGATGATGAATGCTCCTGGTATGGATTTTGGAAGAGGTGTTCCCATGCAAGCGCCTAGAGCTGATTTCGCTAAGTTGAGCAAAGATTACTTAACTTTTGGAGGAAAGTCATTCCATGGAACAGAATCAGCTATAAAAGTGCAAGATTGGATCGATACTTGTGGGTGCATCTTAAGTGATATGGAAAGTAGGAACCTACTTGCTATGGGTGCAAGGAGAAGGGTTACTTGATTAAGGATTCTAAGGTGAGTGAGAAGAAGTGCTATAACCATGATAAGCCTGGACATTTGAAGAAGGATTGACTAGAACCGGTGAAGAATAAGCAGGTTGTGAAAGTGTATGCCATTGACACAGTCTTGAATTCATCTGGTGCTCCCTCAGCGAAAGAGAAGGGAAAAGGAGTGGTTATTCAAGTCATATTGGGATTAAGACCCAAGGTAGAAAACCGACCCCTAATCGTGACGAACCTTGTTGAAGGCTCTACTAGCATGTGCATGTTTTGTAGTGGTTCAGTCTTATTGAGTCATGGATGCTCTTTTTTTGATTGCTTTATTTTAAAAAATAATTGGTTTTAGGATTATCTTGGGACTGGACTGCTAAAGAGGTATGTGGCTATAGTGGATTGCGAGAAGCTATTGCTGATAATCAAAGACGTAGAAGGGTGAATGGTAATGATTAGCCATGATAGTCAGCTTTCTATATTTGCTATAGGTTTCATAGGAAGGTTTTCATCTATGTCGATCGTTAGAGAGTATCCATATGTCTTTGAGAAAGTCACTGGATTATCGTCGCATCAGGAAATTGAGTTTCAGATTTACTTGGTGAAGGGAGACAAATCGATAGTTATGCCTTTGAGGCATATAGTAACTAGAGAGCAGAAGGAGTTTGAGGTGCAAGTGAATGACCTACTAAGGAGAGGTTCATTCGAAGAAGCATATCTGAGTGGGGTGCACCTGTACTCTTCGCAACTAAGGCGGATGGCTCTTTGAGGCTATGTGTGGATTATTGTGAGATAAATAAAGTTACGAGGAATCCACTCATATGTATAGATGACTTGTTTGATCGGCTGCATGGTATGAAGGTGTTTTGTCAAATGGATTTAGCAACAGGATTTCACTAGTTGAGAGTATCTAAGGAGACTTCCCATTACTGCATTCGTATGATATTGGGATTTTATGAATGGTCGGTGATGCCGTTTGAGTTGACCATCCAGCACATTTTGTCGATCTCATGAATCGGATTTTCAAAGACTAGTTTGATAAGTTCTTGCTAGTGTTTATGGATGATATTCTGGTATACTCCAGAACTTAAGAAGAACATAAGACACACTTGGGGATTGTATTATAAGTGTTAAGGAAGTACAAATTGAGAGCGACGTTGTCTAAGTGTCACTTCTAGAGAGAAGAAGTGAGATTCATCGATCATGTTGTTTTAGGACAGGTTATAACAGTGGGTCTTGTGAAGGTGATAGTGATCCAAGATTGGAATCAACCCAAGAATGCTATAGATATGAGGAGTTTCCTAGGATTAGTGGGATATTATAGACATTTCATCAAGGACTTCCCAAAGGTAGCAACACCGTTAATGTAACGACCCGATATTTTCAACCATTCGCATCCATTATAAGTGTATAGGTAGACACTCATGCTAGAATTGAATTGCTCAAAATACCGCGTTGTAAATAAAAATTTGGCAAATATCAGAATATACAGTAAATAAAAATCACAGATCACAGACACAGAGTAATAATAATGCAGCGGAAGTAAAAGAGATAGTAGTTCATGAAGCTACTATATAAATACATCAGAGTTACATAAGATACAATAGAAGAAATAAAGTACAACAGAAGTTTAAATATGATAACCAAGTACAAGCTGAATAGAACAACCGAACTGAAAAGATGAAACTTGACAAGTAGATAATCTCCAACGATTCCAATCTCAAGAAAGTGGAAATCCAAATCTGTGAATAACTCAGGCTGACCCGAGCGTAAATAAAAATACAAACACTCGAGTCAGGACATACATACTTATACAATGTAAACCAACTCAAGTGAACTGTAGCAAAGGTACAAGTAACTTAGAAGATGCTTGAGACCGCCCATCCTCTAAGGATCCGCTAAACTATTTACTATATAGTAATATACGCTATATACAGTAGTGTCTAATCAGCAAAGTATAATCATATAGAAAATAGCGTTAAGGGGATGGTGAACCTTAACGCGGTAGGATCTTTAAAACCAAAATCGTAGTGGGCTCGATATAAGGAGATGACACAACACGCGAGGCAATGCCAGGGTGGACACACCGTTTGCATTCCCGGACCGTTGGTGACGGCAAGCCAGCAGCTTCCGCCCACCTCGAACAATACCCTCGAATCAAAGTGGCGCCACATATCGAATCACAAAGTAATAGAATGGTTTCCGATGGAGCATGCTCGATGAAAGGGTGCGACCCTTTGTTTAACCCGGTATAGCTCCTGTTTTAGTCATTTATGCCAACTCACGGGAGTTGGGTCCACGTAATATACCTCGAGAACGTCGCCACCATCCTACTTCATTCTGGAATCTCCACCACGTACACAGTTGTTAAAGTGGTTTTCGGTATTGGCCGGCTATAAGACAATATCCAATCCCGGTCTCTTTAACAAACAATCGTTATTATAACCCGTAGTTATAACTTTAAAACAATATTTTATACTTCAAAAATAAAATGTCATTTCAACCCAAATCTTTATCAAAATAAAGATTAAATCATTTCCAAATCATTTCAATATATCATCATACCATATCTTTCGATTCAAATATTTATCAAAATAAATATCAAGTCATTTCTAACCATTTAAATATTTTAAATTATCATATCCTTTCGAAACTTCCTTTCAAATCATTTTAATATATCAAAATATCCTAACCTTTCAAAGCTTCATTTTTCAAATCATTTAATATCAAAATATCATATGTTTCAAAACTTCATTTCAAATCATTTTAATATATCAAAATATCATATCTTTCAGTACCACATTTCAAATCATTTTAGTATATCAAAATATCATATCTTTTCGAAACCACATTCCAAATCATTATTCATTTTATTCAACTTAAAATACCATTTCAATTCACATTTCAAAACAGTTTATATTCAAAAAAATCATTTTTAATCATTAAAATGAAGTTATTATGTTAAAAATTATATTATTAAATTTCCAAAATTTTCAACTTTCAAAGTTCATTTATTCACTTAAGTTTATCAAAACAGTGAAAATTCACTTTTCGTGGCATTTAGAAAACGCTACGGAAAGATACATTCAAAACTGTTCAATTTAACAAAAGACAACATTTTAAAATGTTGTCATAGGGTTTTCTTAAAATTGAAATAAACTTAGTTAAATTCAAAAATTATAGCACTTACAAAAATTGCTATAATAGCTTTTAATTCAATTTAGCTTTTTAGTTCATTACCATCAACTACAGCATTTACAAATGCTGTAATATCATTTACATTGTAATCAATAGCATTTCAAAAATGCAGTCAATTAACTTCAAATATTTAATATAATTTATTAACCAATTATATTTTTTTTATTTAAAACATTTTTAACTCCTAATATCATACATTTTCACATTTATAAACATCATTTAATTTTCCTCAAGTTCATGATTTTATAAAGTTAAATTTCCATTCAAAAATCAAGATTTAATAATAATTCATTTATTTAATTGCAATATTCAATTTTAAATTCATTGCATTAAATTTCAAGTTAACACTTAAGTTCAGATTCTCAAATATAACTTAGTTTTATTTTTATTTACTTAACTAAAAGTTCACTTTTAAGTCAATTTCATAAATTTCCAATTTAGTTATATTTCAACTTAAATATTCATTCATTTCACATTCAACTTTATCAAAAATCATTAATATGATACAAAATCACTTTGAATTCATTTAAATTCAAATTATCATAAATTTATCATAATTTCATATTCAATTTAATTTCCAATTATAATTTAATCAAATTTTCCAAAATAACATACGTTCAAAATTTTCTAACTTTTCATTAATTCATTTTACTTACAATTATTCATAAAATCAATAATATTTTACAAAAATCCTTTTTAATTAGATTTAAATCGAAATGTTTTAATATTTACATTTCTAAAAAAATATCAAATTTTTTAGAAAACATATATTAACTACGGGTCTGTATATAATTTTCTACACTAGGAAAAGTGATACGGGTAATATATCATTTCAACCCGTAATTTATAAAGAAAATCCGGGTTTTATCATTTCAAACCAGCAGTCCCAAGTAAATGGAATAAATTGAAAATCATTCAGGCCTATCATTTCAGCCCATAACAATTTTCCCTTATTCTAAAATCCGTTCGGGTATGTATCATTTCAACCCATAGTGATTTCTAATTTACAGGGAACTTGCAGTGTGATAAACTGATAAAAATGAACAGTAACAACATATATATAATAACAGATGATATAACATGAAATTTAACAGGTTTAACATCATATATAAATAATCACATGGTAGTTATAACATCATATTTAATTCTCACATTCAGTTGTTGTTGTTTCACAACTGCATAAGTATAAATGTCGTGTGAGCTTTACTCACATTTTTGTGCTGGAGATTGCAATACAAATGACACAACGGATTCCAGAAGGCACGATGACACAACAATAGGCTCAAGTGGGAAGAGATCCAAGCTTAGAACTTGTGTTACAACCCAAAACAAAACAAAATAAAATTACAATTCAATACAACATTGAATAGGAATAACTTTGAAATAAAAAGAGATACGAATACACAGTCTTTTGTCTTGCCTTCTACACTTGCTAGCATGGCTTAGGGAATGTTTTGGCTCAAGTTTGGACATACTTTGGTTCAGGTTTGGGTCCTATAAGGCATGGCTACAAGGTATTGAAGTGGTGGAGGAGTTACTATGCATGAATATGAAGAGGCTTAAGCAAATAGTGGGTTTTTGGTTCATTTTGGGCTAGGCTACATGGATCTATGGCTCGGCTATGGCATGTTTCAGAACTGGACAGAGGATGAAGGTGATGGTTAGGGGTGTGTCAAGGTGGTGGTGGAGAAAGAGGAGGTGTCCAAGGTCATCTAAGGTGATGGTGATGAAGAGTAGGTGGCTAGACATGCTTTTTAAGGACTTTTAACATAGTTTTTGTGGATTTCGCATCATGGGATGGTCATGGCACTTGCTGGTCAGAGGAGGAAGGGTTTTGGTCGTGTTGATATGGGTAAGGAAGTGGTGGTGGTCGGTGGAGGAGATGGTGGAGGTGTTAGGCCAAACAAAGCAATGAGAGGTCATGTCAAAAATAAAGCAAAACAAAGAAGAAGAAGTAGAAAAATGAGAGGAGGAAGAGAGGCCATTGCTTATCTTTCTTTGCTCAGATCTGAAATGGATGTGTATTATTGATGGAATGAGAAACTTTCACGTGAATAAGCAAAAGAAAAGGAATGGCTACAATAAATTGATGCATTGATTGAAAAAGAAACGGTGAAACGACTTTACGTTTCTTAGCTTTTAAAACCTTCCATACTTCCTTTTCTTTTAAATCAAGCAAAACTAAATAAATTTCAGCAATTACATCTAAAAACCGAAACAAAGTGAAATAAAATAAAAATATATAATTAAATTTAAAGAAAATATAAAAAGAATTAAGGAAATTGCTTAAAAATTGAAAACAGGGTTCAAAAATTACAATTAAAACATCAATGGCTTTGGAAAAATATCTACTTCATTTTAAAAATATTCTAAAGAAAAAATTTTGAAATAAAATAATTTATTTATCATTTCTAAAAATAAAATAAAAAAATTAAATTGGAGAAAAATAGAAAAGAACTAAAGAAAATGTTTAAAAATTGAAAACAGGGTATGGAAATTACAAGAAAAATACTACTAGCTCTTGAAAAATTCCTACCTCATTTCAAAAATATTTAAAGACAAAAACATACATAAAATAACCCATTAACACATAAGAAAAAAAATTAAGTTTAAAGAAAATAGAAAAAGATTTAAAGAAATTGCTTAAAAATCCAAAACAGTGTCCACAAATTACAAATAAATCACATTGACTTTGAAAAATTGTTTACTTCATTTTAAAATTATTATAATATAAAAATATTCATACAATAACATATTAAAATAAATATGACAAAGAAATGTTTTTTTTTATATAATATATAATAGACAAAATTGTTAAATAAATCAAATTACACTCAAAATTGAATTGTACACAACTTTTATAGTTTAACTCCGTTTTCAACGAAACAAAAAGCTGTGTTCTTAAAATTTTATGTACTTTCATAATAAAAGATAAAATTTAAATTTTCAAACTTTTAAAAATTTAAATTAAAAGTCAAGGTTTGACTATTTTGACCAAAAATTCACTTTTTGAAAAATATTCTTTTTAGTCATGCTTTGGAATGATAATTCATATCAAAACTAAAGTTTATCGTTCAAAACAAATAAAATAAGTTTTTAAATCAAAAATTAAATTAAAATAATTAAAATATACAAAAAAATAAATCACAAAATACAGGGTTGTTACACTCTCCCCCACTCAAAACTTTTCGTCCCCGAAAAGGAATGAGGTATGGGAAAGCACAGAAAAAGATAGAGTGAAAAAAGATTAGGACAAGATGACAAGGAGAAGGAAATTATACATGATAAGTATTGTGATAGGTAAGTTTAACAAGGCGGAGATGATCTTTCCAAGATCCTCCGGAATCAAGAACACAAGCACGAAAAGGTGGATTCAAAATGAGTACTAAAGATTATCAAAGATTATAGAAGATTTCTAAACAGAAAGATTATAGAAAGATGCCTATACCAGTCTATAGCAAGATGAAGATGATAAGGATAACCAAAATATAGTTTGAAAAACAAAATAAGCAAATAAATTTGAAAGCATGGAAATTTCACCTTAAATAGAGAACAAATCTTTTACACAAGTTAAATAAATCTTAACTATCTCGAATTCCATTATCTTATTATCCAATCATCTTAAATTAACAATTTTTAAAACCAAAGGGTTTGAAAAATAATCATTTATTATACTCATAATGTACTTAATAAATTTTATTATTCTTTATTCCTAATTAAAATTAAATTTATTCCTTTCAATATATTTATTACTTATGTTAAATATACTTACACTTATTATAACTGCTTTGTTTTATTTTAGTTCTTTTAATATATTTTTTATTGTAAGTTATTCAATTACCCTTTATTATATTTACCTCAGTTAATCATTTTATAATTAAAATTTAAGTGTATAACATTTATTATAACTACTCAAATTTTATTTATTAAATCTTTTATATTGTATATTATCCAATTACATTGTTAACTTCTGAAAAATTAAGGTAAGTTATATTTGAATGCAATTGCATTATACAAATAAAACTTTCCAATTAAATCATTTCATCCTTGAATATTCATCCAAAATTTTGATTTTCTTTTTATAATTGAATTTAAGAATTAAATTTTCGATTTCTTCAAACCATTTAGAGATAAATAAATGTATGTACATAACTTATCGAATCAAATTTTTAAATCATATATCTATATTATATATTATAAATCAAGTCATATTTTAGAAAATTCAAACCAAATTAAATTCCCAAAACAAAGCTGTAGCAAGACTACAGAACAGTCTCTTCACTTCAAAACTCGAAAATGAACGTCGATGATGCTGCAGTCATCACCGAAGTTATTTCCCAGCGACAATGAGAAGAGCACTAATTTTAAACTTTAAAATTCTTTGAAAACAAATTTCTATTTGAAAATACTTTAAATAATATAACCTTTTTAAAACTTTAAACACAAGGTTTGAAACCATCGGAAATTAATTTCTTAAATTTCTTGTTCAAAATTCATTTCAGTTCCCAAATCAATTTATAAACAACTATCTATAAAGTCATTTGTAGAACAATAAATGATAAATTAAGTATTATCATTTCAAATAATCAATTTTAAATCAATTTATTAAGTTCCATAAATTTACTTATATATCAAAATTTTGTTTCACTAACCAAATTTTAAAATAATATTGTGTTAGTTTGTTCTGTCAAAGTGTTTTAGAAATCCTATCGATAGCGTTGATCATACGAATCGATCGGAAACCCAAATCAACATAAACAACTCAAACAACACAATATATAAAACAAAACATAGATATACAAGTACAATTCAAAATGTTTGGAAGAATAGATTGGAAACAAAAGACAAGATGATTAAATAACAGAGTAGAGAGGTGGATAAGCTTAAATAAATCACGGGCAACTTATACCGGGTCAACCGTGACTTAAAGAATAAGATCAATGTGGATTTTTCTGGGGTAAATCTACATTCGATGTCAAGAGTTAGAGTTTGGGATATCAAAAGATATTAGCATCTAAACCAAGGATAGATATAAATCTCTGGTGAATCAATGCTAATTGTAAAGGAGTTTTCCCCCTCTTTCATTTCAATTTGAAATTGACGTGACCGCCGACTCAGTAGAAAGATCATTCGAAGCGGAGTTATGGAATACTCCAAAATCAAAAGAAGATGAATAGTGAGGGACACGAATGGATTTTGGAACCGTAGGGAATGTTCCAAAATTCAAAGGAATCGAGTCAAAAAGGAAGAGAATCAAACTCGAATGAAAGTGGTTCTGTAAATACATTCACTCCATATGCTGAGTTTTCCCTAGAGCTGCCAAAGCTCTGATACCAACTGTAACGACCCGATATTTTCAACCATTCGCATCCATTATAAGTGTATAGGTAGACACTCATGCCGGAATTGAATTGCTCAAAATACTGCGTTGTAAATAAAAATTTGGAAAATATCAGAATATATAGTAAATAAAAATCATAGATCACAAACACAGAGTAATAATAATGCAGCGGAAGTAAAGAGATAGTAGTTCATGAAGCTACTATATAAATATATCAGAGTTACATATGATACAATAG
Organism: Allium cepa; assembly: GCA_030765085.1. Classification (NCBI taxonomy): domain Eukaryota; kingdom Viridiplantae; phylum Streptophyta; class Magnoliopsida; order Asparagales; family Amaryllidaceae; genus Allium; species Allium cepa. The sequence continues at coordinate 448,604,568 of CM060942.1, forward strand.
AAGAAATAAAGTACAACAGAAGTTTAAATATGATAACCAAGTACAAGCTGAATAGAAAAACTGAACTGAAAAGATGAAACTTGACAAGTAGATAATCTCCAGCGATTCCAATCTCTAAATAGTGGAAATCCAAATCTGTAAATAACTCAGGCTGACCCGAGCGTAAATAAAAATACAAACACTCGAGTCAGGACATACATACTTATACAATGTAAACCAACTCAAGTGAACTGTAGCAAAGGTACAAGTAACTTAGAAGATGCTTGGGACCGCCCATCCTCTAAGGATCCGTTAAACTATTTACTATGTAGTAATATACGCTATATACAGTAGTGTCTAATCAGTAAAGTATAATCATATAGAAAATAGAATTAAGGGGATGGTGAACCTTAACGCGGTCGGATCTTTAAAACTAAAATCGTAGTGGGCTCGATATAAGGAGATGACATGGCACGCGAGGCAATGCCAGGGTGGATACACTGTTTGCACTCCTGGACCGGTGGTGACGGCAAGCCAGTAGCTTCCGCCCACCTCGAACAATACCCCCGAATCAAAGTAGCGCCACATATCGAATCACAAAGTAATAGAATGGTTTCCGATGGAGCATGCTCGATGAAAGTGTGCGACCCTTTGTGTAGCCCGGTATAGCTCCTGTTTTAGTCATTTATGCCAACTCATGGGAGGTGGGTCCACGTAATATACCTCGAGAACGTCGCCGCCATCCTACTTCATTCTGGAATCTCCACCGCGTACACAATTGTTAAAGTGGTTTTCGGTATTGGCCGGCTATAAGACAATATCCGATCCCGGTCTCTTTAACAACCAATCATTATTATAACCCGTAGTTATAACTTTAAAACAATATTTTATACTTCAAAAATAAAATGTCATTTCAACCCAAATCTTTATCAAAATAAAGATTAAATAATTTCCAAACCATTTCAATATATCATCATACCATATCTTTCGATTCAAATATTTATCAAAATAAATATCAAGTCATTTCTAACCATTTCAATATTTTAAATTATCATATCCTTTCAAAACTTCCTTTCAAATCATTTTAATATATCAAAATATCCTAACCTTTCAAAGCTTCATTTTTCAAATCATTTAATATCAAAATATCATATCTTTCAAAACTTCGTTTCAAATCATTTTAATATATCAAAATATCATATCTTTCAGTACCACATTTCAAATCATTTTAGTATATCAAAATATCATATCTTTTCGAAACCACATTCCAAAACATTATTCATTTTATTCAACTTAAAATACCATTTCAATTCACATTTCAAAACAGTTTATATTCAAAAAAAAATCATTTTTAATCATTAAAATGAAGTTATTATGTTAAAAATTAAATTATTAAATTTCTAAAATTTTCAACTTCCAAAGTTCATTTATTCACTTAAGTTTATCAAAACAGTGAAAATTCACTTTTCGTGGCATTTAGAAAACGCTATGGAAAGATACATTCAAAACTGTTCAATTTAACAAAAGACAATATTTTAAAATGTCGTCATAGGGTTTTCTTAAAATTGAAATAAACTTAGTTAAATTCAAAAATTATAGCACTTACAAAAATTGCTATAATAGCTTTTAATTCAATTTAGCTTTTTAGTTCATCACCATCAACTACAGCATTTACAAATGCTGTAATATCATTTACATTGTAATTAATAGCATTTCAAAAATGCAGTCAATTAACTTCAAATATTTAATATTGTTAACGCTAAAATTTGAACGCTAACACCCCGGTGTATGAGTTGTAGTTGTGAAAGCACCACCCGATAGCTCGGGAACAGATTACAAGCAGATAATAGCAGAAAAGCGGTAAACAACAACAATTTTATAGTGGTTCGGCTTAAGGGTATAGCCTACGTCCACTTTAAGTACTTTTATTAATAATCTCGTTACAAGCTGATACAATTCTTCCCAAGTACAATACACTTTGAATTACAAGAGACTTAGAACAAGTAGCCTAAACTTCGATGAAGATGAGAGTTTTCGAATCCATGTTGGATGTATGTGATCTCTTCTTGAAGTTGTTTGTAGCGTTCTTAGTGTCTTGAGAGCTTCAAATGTTAAATTGGTTCGGAATGCAGCAGAGTATCGGCGCTTGAAGAGAGTGAGCCCAAAAAGTCCCTTCCTAGTTGGAGTTAGGGTCGTATTTATAGGCATTTCTCGGAATTAGGTCATGACTCGTACACGACTCATGATGGGCCATAACCCGTTCACGACTCATAGTAGGTCGCGGCCGACCTACTGGGTTAGCTCACTGCTTGGTCCAAAGCTAGGCTCCTATTTAAATGAATAACACAAGTCCTGAGCCGTTCACGAGTTAACCAGTGCAACCTTCCTTGATGTTAGTATGAGTCGTACACGACTCATAATAAGTCGTATGTCGTCAACGAGTTATCTCATTATAGCACGGTATTGAACTTGTCTCTGAAGTCTTAGGTCGTATCACCTTTATGTCGCATACCTCTTAAGTCGCAGACTTCCATAAGTCGTGACATTCCTCAGGTCGTTAATGTCTTAACTCGCAAGCCTTCCTTAACCCGTAAGATTCCTTAAGTCGTAAGGTTCCTTAACTCGTAAGGTTCCTTAACTCGTAAGGTTCCTTAAGTCGTACAATCTCTCCTTGGGTCGTTGAGTCGTAGATCCTTCCTGAACCGTTAAGCACCTTAAGTCGTGGCCTATTAACTCAAGGACTTGCAGAGTCGTGAGGTTGTTGAGCCGGGGTCGTGATGAGTCGTCCTTCCCTCTACATGGATGAGTCGGGATTAGTTGAGTAAATGAGTCGGTTCAAGTTTCTGCGGGGTTAACATTTGCCCCTCGAAGCACGCGCCTAAGTCGTAGGTCGCGTGCTTCGACTTATCTTAACCCGCATGTGCCGACTCATGTCCTACTACCTTAGTATAAAAGGCATGAATCGTCACTTTCATCTTCTTCTTCTCATACCAATCTCCTAACTCGCATCTACCATTAACACTTCTCCGAGCTTCCCAAGACGATTTCAACTCAATCCACCTTCAATTTTTTCGGGCATCACACTACATAAGCAATCCTGCTTTCCTTCCGATTGTCGATCATCACTGGCTCATTCGTTTAATTTTCCACTTCCGGTTCGTTCCTTCGAGCTTTATGAGTTTGGTTGGATTGATCGCCGATGAATTTGGGCTTGCCTAATTTGTCTTGTGGCAATTCGTCATTCGAGGCGACTCTGTATCGTGATAGGATTAAAGTTGTTATTTTTGGAGATGCCATTGGGTTAACGGGTTATGGGTTAGGATTTGGAGATCTTCTTGCTGCTTAGAACTAGAGTTTTTTCTTTTCACCACGACTCACGATTCAGAGCGCTGCCGGCTCAAAACACCAACGACCCAAAATTAAATTGACTCATCCTAGCTTGCCCCCCAATCCTTAGGTCGTGGACGAGCTAGCCAGAGAACCGATGATTTGTCTTGACCCGTAGGAAAAACTCTTGAGTTGTTGGCGAGTTAGCACTTAAGGCGCTGCCGAGTTAGCATTCGAGTTGTGTATAATTTAGCTCTTGAGTCGTCTACGACCTAGCACTTGAGTCGTCTACGACTTAGCACTTAAGTCGTCTACGACTTAGCACTTACACTCCTAAACTCTGCTTGAACTTTGAACTGCTGCTTGAATTTCAACCTGTTGAACTCTGCTGCATTCTTTTACAGATTACTTTGACTTGTAGGTTAACAATCTGTTTAATATGATATTTACAGAAAATTGGGATGAATATACTGCCATCGACCGCCCACATCAAATGACAGATTAGTTAATAACAGATAATTAACTTAAATAAATTGTGTCAACGAAGTGCTATCGATTTCAAGTAGAATATTAAAGCAACACTGAAATAGTCAATTGAAACTGACCAGCCTGCACTAATATTATGCTTGAACTTTAAATTAACAAGTTCTGAAATTACCGTAGTCGATCAATCGTCGACCAGTTTAATTCCAGTTATATTTACTTGTTATTTTTATTAGTTTTGCACGACACTTCACACTTTTAGGAAACGTGCACCTTCATATTTGAATATCCAGTTGCTTGTGTAGAATGACTTCTCAGGAAAAAGATGCAACAGTTCAGACTGGAGAGGCAACTGTTCTTCCGGCTCCACTAGTTAATCCTCCCGAAAGAGTCCCTACCACACTATCATACAAAGTTTTTCGCCAGTTGTGTGCTCGGTTTGGCATTGCTGAATCAGATGCCATTCTTCCTGAGAGAAGTAACACTGCTGACATAGCACCTTCTGGCTTTGTGACAGTTAACCGACAAATGTGCCTAAGTGGGGGCGTTCCTCCTTTCAATGACTTTTTCCAACAACTTCTTCATCAATTGGCCATTGCTCCATCCCAGCTACACCCCAACGGCTACGCCATTCTAATGGGGTTGTGTGCTATTTAGGAGGACACTTGATCGACTTTCGAGCTTTGATGAAATGTGTTACTTATGCTCCTTTACCCGGACCAAAGATCATCCTTCTATTACTGTTGTGAGAAGCGCCCGAAACCGCAAATTAATTGTTGGCCTTCCTGACACTGCTCATGGGTTTCTAACCCAGTTCTTCTTCGTTCGTTGCCCCCCAGGGTTTTATGCTGTGTGGAGGGAAGGAAGTAAGATCATCCATCCTTACTTCGTTTGTTATCTGGCCTCTGTGAGACTGACCTACTAAGTGTTAACTCTGCTTCTTTTTATTTTCAGCGCTGCCTCCTCCCTCTAGGAATCCCAGTCACAAGTCGACTTTTGAGAGGCTTAAGGCCGTGCCGGTTGAGGAGAGAGATATTCAATTTCTGTTGAAAGATGAATTTTTGCATCAGTACGGACTTTTGAATACTTCTCGTTCTACACGTCCTCATGAAATCCCAGACTCTCCAGCTAGAGCGTTGGATGCCTCAGTTTCTACTAGCACATCCATATCAAAAGGACCTGCTCCTGAGGCTTCGCTAGTGAAGCGTTCCACTTCTGTTGATGCTGCGGGGCCATCTGACAAACTTGCCCCGGTTATCGAGGAAGAAGAGCCTCAGGGATCTTCCCATCATTCACAAGAATCTGGTGAAAAAGCTGAGAAATCCAGTCCTGTTAAGCAGAGCAGGGACGATACTTTCAAAGGACTGAGCGACCTCTTTGCTACTTCACAAGAGATCTTTAAAGACGATCCTATCACTGCCGGGATTTCTTCTTCAGTAGTTGAAGCTACTTCTATTTTGCAACAGTCGCCGTCGACTCAAGAGTTGACGCTAACTATTACACCCACAACTACTCCCCAATTAAAGAGTGGTTCGTAGATTGATGCGCGTAGTTTGCACATCACACACACTTAGAATTCCTGGCACTTTTATGCTCTTTTTTTTTATATTTGAAAAATTCTCAAGTTTTGTTTCCTCTTTTTTTTTTATTTTAGGTTCTTCAATGAGGCGAGCCAGCTCATACTATAATGACTTTCAGTGATATGGGAAACGCAGCCAGTATGGCTATCAATCCTATCCTCCTGTTCATAGAGAGACTGATGAAGAAAGGGCTGCCCGGAAGGCTCGGGAAAGACGTGATTATGAAGAATGCTTTGGAAGACCAGATAATCGACATGATTCCTCCCACAGAGAGAGTGACTCCCTTAAACGCAAATCTCATGATGATAGAGGGAAGAGTCACACATCTGATGACTCGAGCAAACGGGCCAAAGTTATTGAGGAGCCAATGCCTGCGCCTTCAGAGAAGATTACTGCTCCTACTTCTTCTCAATCTCCTGCCCCTTCCCCTACTGATATCCAAGCAATCATCAATAGGCCATCTTACCAAGTTGGACCAGGTCCAGCCACTCTTCAAAGCCGATTTCCTAATTGGTGTTTAAAAGGAGTTCGCTTTGACCTCGATCTGGTTCCCATAGATAAAAGTGCTATGTTACGGAACCTTGATGCAGTCAGAACCGATATTGAGAGGATGTCATCTTGGCAGAAACTCGTTGATGAGCTCCAAAGGGTGAATAGGGCCAATCTCGAAGCTATGCTTACCATGGAGAACGACAAAACTGAATGGCAAAAGGTCCTTAAACAGCATGATGCAGAAATGAGGAGTATTGCCGATTATAATGAGAAACTTGAGGCAGAAGTTGGGAAACTTAAAGAGGAGCTTGCTACTTCTTCCACTTCTTATTCTCAAAGGGAGAGTGTGCTTCTTCAACAGGTGCGGGATGCTCATGCCGCGCAAAGGGATGCTGAGGCCAAGGATGATGGGTTGGAGCAGATTATAGAGGGCAACCGTACTGATATTACTCAGTTACGAGGACAAACTGGCCTTCAGGCTGCAGAGATTGAAAAACTGAAAGCCCAGTTATCCAAAGTCGAGAAAGAGCGGGATGAGGCTGTTGCGGGTAGAATTGCAGCTGAAGAGGCCCATGAAGCTACCAAAGCTGATATTGGCTCGACACTATTTGATTTCTACTTGCATAGTATATTAGGGCGTGGCAGTCTTGCATTCCTGGGCCCCAAGTATGAGATTACCCTGGCCGAAGTGTGGGAGGCCGCACTAGATATGTTTAAAGGGGCCGGATACACTGAAGAGGAGTTGGAGGTGCACTACTTAGACTTTGAGACTCGCGCAGCCCTTGCCAGAGGGAAGGAGCAACTTGCCAGATCGCGGGTTGAAATAGTGGGAGAAGAGCATCAAGATAAAGAAACAAATTTGACTGCTCCTGTCCCTCCTTCAACTTTGGCCGATGCTGGCATTATTGGCTCTAGCTCTTATGTACCGATCCCTGCTCAAACTGATACCGGGGCCAAAATTACTCAAGCCACAGATGAATCGCAAGAGAGTGCTGAAGCTCTGGACTATGAAATTGACGTAATAAAGACAACTTCTGCAGGTAATTCCACTGTAAACTTCGCTCAAGTGGATTGCTCATTTATTTCACATGAGTTTAATGAGCTCCTTGACTATTTTCTCAACCTTGATGAGCCTTCATCTCCTCTCTTTACTGACTTTAACATCTTTTCTTCTGTAGAGAAAGTATCAAGCACCGCTCAGATTTCTCCTCCTCCGGTTATCCCTCCTCCGTCTCTCCAGGTGGCTCCTCCTTCTGCTTCACAGCCCGGGTCGCAAGAGGAACAAATAGAGGCCCTTCATGGTTTAGACGATCCCATCGCTTCGCAAGAGCATAGAGACGAGGGACTTGAGGGAGGTGAGATATCTCCGGAGCGGACTCCTTCTGATGACATAACTTTGTCTAAACTTGTCACTCCAGGAAGTGAGTCTTCCTCAAAGAGGAGGAAAAAGCACGGAACGTCAAAGAGGAGGGGGAAGATAATCACTATCACTGAAGAGGAGCCAGAAGTTGGACCAGCTGCGCCTACCCCTCCTTCTTCCCTTGTGCCAACTGACCGACCTGAAAAGCTAATCATTCGGCCGGGAAAAGGGTCCAAAGGTAGTAAAAAGAAGTGAAGATTTTAGCTTTTCGCCTTTTGTATGTACTGGTCGAGAATTGTGCGGGTACCGGCCCCCGCTTTTCTTTATTTTGAAACCTGTACCTGCATTTCAATTGAATAAAATGATCCTTTGTTTGTACAGACTTCTGTTTGAATTTGAGAATGCATTTATTATTCATTTTTGCACAAGTTTATTTATATGATATTGCAGCGGGCTTATGTGTTGTTTGAGTATTACTTTACTGATGCAGCTATACCATTATACCATGTTGCCCCCATACCTTAAGCTTGCTGCAATATTTTATACTTCGAGGGGACTTGCACTCTTATTTGCTAAAGAATAATTATTTTATTCTTTAAAGAAAATTTTTGTAGAGTACAACTCCCTTCGTATAAGTTTCTACGCTTTGTCGTTCGAAGAAATCACTTTTTTCTTTTGCTTATGTGCATATTTTACCAACTGAATTCTTCTATGTAGTAAAGCGGACCTCTGAAGGGTACTTTAACTTCTTCTTTTTTTTTTTTTTTTTTTTTGAAGATCATTTTCCGGAGTAGGTAAATTACTCTTCCTTTGAAAGTTAAAGTACGCTTTTGATGAGGATTTTTTTTTATATACAAAGTTGTACCTCTGAGGAGGGATTTTTCACGTTTCAACACTTGGAAGTTTTATTTCAATCTCGGTGAAACGTGTACCTCCAAAGAGTTGTGCCTTTGAAGAAAGCCTTTTCACGTTTCAACAATTGGAAGTTTTATTTCAATCTTGGTGAAACGTGGGCTTCCGAAGAGGTCTTTCTTCTTGATTGTGCCTTCGAAGAGGTCTTTCCTTTGAATTGTGTCCCCGGGAGGGGGTTGTACCTCTAAGGAGGGATTTTTCACGTTTCAACACTTGGAAGTTTTATTTCAATCTTGGTGAAACGTGTACCTCCAAAGAGTTGTGCCTTCGAAGAAAGCCTTTTCACGTTTCAACACTTGGAAGTTTTATTTCAATCTCGGTGAAACGTGGGCTTTCAGGAAGGTCTTTATTTTGTTTTTGCATTTCAACTTTGGTGAAGTGAAATTCCGAAGAGCGGTTGTTACACTTCAACTCCTGGCGAAATGTGCCTCCGAAGAGGGCTTTTATTTTGTTTACATTTCAACTCTGGTGAAGTGAAATCCCGAAGAGAGGTCATAACACTTCAACTCCTGGTGAAATGGGCCTCCGAAGAGGGCTTTTATTTTGTTTGCATTTCAACTCTGGTGAAGTGAAATCCCGAAGAGCGGTCATAACACTTCAACTCCTGGTGAAATGTGCCTCAGAGAGGGTTTTCATCGCCTGGAAGTTACTCTCTCATGGTTGGAGGGTCATGACTCCTCCAATCTTTTTTTGTTGAGTAGAGAACTTTCTTTTTTGTGGCGTATGACCCATTAGAGGTCTTTATCCTCCGAAGAGTTGTGTCTCCGAAGAGGACTTATGCTGCCGATGATGGCTTTGGTTGTTCCTCTGTTCACTTGCTTATGCCTTTTCAATGATCCTCTGCCCCCCTTTTTTTTTTACAAGTAACTTGTTTAATCCAAGGAAGTGCGCTTCATTGTCAGGCAATTTCGTGAGAACGAGCACTAGCTTCTTAATTGGACGTTTGTTTGTTCAAACGATCTCAATTTATTAGCAAAGACCCGTTTTTGTCGAAATCATAGGTCGTTCAATTGAAGTACTTCCTATCTAGGATTTGAATTCAGGGCTTTTGTGACTTGAAATTTGGCGAGAATCACTTGGTCTTTTTATGTGCAAGTTTCACTTCCATTGTCTGCAAAAATTTAAATCGACATTTCAGCAATACATTCTATGTACTTTTTATATCGAAAATAAAGCAAACATGTAATAATAATAAGGAACACAAGATTTATAGTGGTTCGGCCAGGAAATTGGGCCTACATCCACTTTATATTCTTTCATTATTTACTTGCATCAGTTTTACAATTGCTTTCAATTACAAGAATCATACATTCATAATTCTTTTTACAATATTTCAACAAAATTTTCAAGTAAAGTATGGACGCAAATGGTTGTTGTTCCATGCCCTTGGAATTTGATCTCCTTCAACAGTGGTGAGTTTGAATGTGCCGTCAAGAAGCTTCTGACCTATTACATATGGTCCTTCCCAATTTGGCCCAAACACACCTGTCGCTGTCATAATTCTTTTCAGGACTAGGTCTCCAATCTCAAAGCTGCGTTGGCGAACTTTGGAATTGAAATGTCTGGCTATTCTTTGCTGATGAGCTGCAATTCTGAGATTAGCCTCATCTCTTTTTTCATCAAGGAGATCTAGCGCTTCAAGCTGTAGCTTCTCGTTTTCTGCTTGATTGAAATGGATTCTTCTGTGTGAAGGGACTTCTATTTCTACCGGAATCATTGCCTCTGACCCGTATGCCAATGAAAACGGGGTATGCCCAGTCGCAGTTTTGTGAGTGGTTCTGTATGCCCATAGTGCCAGTGGTAGCTTATTGACCTAACCACCTTTTGCTCTTTCAAGTTGCTTCTTGATGGTTGACTTAATAATTTTGTTCACGGCTTCCACCTGCCCGTTTGCCTGCGGATGAGCTACTGCTGAGAAGCTTTTCCGGATTTTGAATCGCTTGCAAAAATCTTGGAATTCTTCACTTTCAAACTGAGTTCCATTGTCTGTAATTATTTTTTGAGGCACACCGTATCTGCAAATGATGTTTTTAGTCACAAAACTTATCATCTTCTTTGAGGTGATAGTGGCCAGTGGTTCAGCCTCTGCCCACTTAGTAAAATAATCTATAGCAACAATGGCATATTTAATTCCAGATTTGGCAGTTGGTAACGGTCCTACAAGGTCGATTCCCCATATCGCAAACGGCCATGGACTGACCATCTGTGTGAGTTCAGTGGAAGGAGCTCTAGGAATTTTGGCGAATCTTTGACATCTGTCACATTTTCGGGAATATTCCGCTGCATCTCGATTAATTTCTGGCCAAAAATATTCGTACCGGAGAATTTTCTTTGCTAATGTTTGGCCACCTGAATGATCACCACATTCTCCTCCGTGTACCTCTGCTAAGATTGCTTTAGACTCTTCCCTGGATACACATCGAAGTAATGGCATTGAGAATCCCCGTCTGTATAACCGGCCATCCTGGATTACGTATCGAGAGGCTTTTCTCAGTAGCTTTTGTCGTTCTTTTTAGTTCCCTGGTAAGGATCCATTGAGCAGATATTCTATTATCGGAGTCATCCATGATTCTTGCTCTTGAGACATGCTCATGATCCAATCAATGTCCATCTCATCAATGCTAGGAGTCGACAGGACCTCCACTGGAGTTAGCCCCAGAAATTGAGCTTCGCCTGTGCTTGAATACTTCGCGAGAGAATCTGCTTTCATGTTTTCTTCTCGAGGAATGTGGCTTATCATGTAATGATCGAAATCACCCAGGAGTTCCCAAGCCTTTGACAAGTAGGCGGCAGATTCCCCCCTTTTGCTTGGAATTCCTTTTTGACTTGGCATACAATAAGTTGAGAATCACTGAATATCTGTAGCGCTCGGATGTTTAATTCTTTAGCAATCCTTAAGCCAGCGATAAGGGCTTCGTATTCTGCTTCATTGTTTGTTGAAGGAAATTCCAATCTTAGTGCATAGCATAATGATCGACCTTCAGGAGTCTCAAGTACAATTCCGGCTCCAGAACAGTAGTCGTTTCTCGCACCATCGACATATAACTTCCACTGGATAGGGGAATTGTCGACCGTTTCTTCCTCACTGTTACCCTTATCTGTAAATTCTGCAATGAAATCCGCTAAAGCTTGTCCATTGATTGCTTTCCGGGGATGATAAGTGATGTCATACTGACTGAGTTCAATATTCCACTTTAGAAGACGACCCGAAGTTTCAGGGCGAAACAGGACTTGCTTTAAAGGTTGATCAGTGAGGACTCTGATAGGATGAGCTTGAAAATATTGCCTCAATTTCCTAGACGCAATTAGTAAGCAATAGGCGAGTTTTTCCAACTTAGAGTAATTCATCTCTGCCCCAGTGAGTCTTTTGCTGATATAGTAAACTGGATGTTGAATCCTTTTGTCTTCCCGTATCAGCGCTGCACTTAAAGCATGAGATGATACTGCCAAGTATATAAGAAGATCCTCGCCATCGCCAGGCCTAGAAAGTATTGGAGGCGTCTCCATATGGCGAATCAATTCATCAAAGGCTTTTTGGCATTCGGGAGTCCAATCGAAGTTTTTCTTTCCTTTCTTTAGGGCGTCAAAGAATGGGATGCATTTATCTGTGGCTTTGGAAATGAACCGACTCAAGGCGGCAACTTTTCCATTGAGACTTTGCAATTCCTTCTTTGTTCTAGGAGCTTTGACTTCTTTCAAGGCAGTAATTTGAGCTGGACTAGCCTCAATGCCCCTAGCGCTGACGATAAACCCTAAGAACTTTTCGGACTCGACCCCAAACGTGCATTTCAGAGGGTTAAGCTTCATTCTGTATTTTCGGAGGACTGCGAACATTTCTGCCAAGTGTTCAATGTGATCCGCTGCTTTCTTAGACTTTACTAACATGTCGTCGACGTAGACTTCCATAGTTTTGCCCAATTGCGGTTTGAACATAGCATTAACAAGTCTTTGGTAGGTTGCCCCTGCATTTTTCAATCCGAAGGGCATAACTCTGTAGCAATAAAGACCAACATCGGTGATAAAGCTCGTGTCCTCCTGATCCGGTTCATGCATCATGATCTGGTTATATCCGGAGTAGGCATCCATGAAAGATAACAATTCATGCCCCGCTGTTCCATCTACCAGTTGATCGATCCTGGGTAAAGGAAAGCAATCTTTGGGGCAGGCCTTGTTCAGATCTGAAAAATCGATGCACACTCTCCATTTTCCATTAGCTTTCTTAACCAGCACAGGATTTGAAATCCAATTCGGATATGTAGATTCTTTGATGAAGTTATTTTCCATGAGTCGATCAATTTCCTCTTTTAATGCTGCTGACCTTTCTGGACCTTGGGTTCTTCTTTTCTGTTTTACTGGTGTAAACTTTGGGTCAATATTCAGAGCGTGTACTGCAACTTCTGGAGATATTCCACACATATCAGCATGAGTCCAAGCGAAGACATCCAGATTTGCTTTCAGGAAAGATATCAAGATATTCTGAATTGACACATTAAGCTTTGAACCCACATTCAACACCTTATTTGGGTCCTTCGGGTCAACAGGTACCGGTACTGTCGTTTCAACCGGCACTACTCTATTCTCCCCTGCACTGGCTTTTCTGGGATCCATCTCTTTCCGTGCCCCGCTATGCTCGCCAGTGCAGGGTCCGCCCCGTAATTGCTACAAGGCTGGCTCTTTGATGCGGACTGGGGCGGCCGCATCCTTTCCCATTTCCCTTTTTCTTGACTCTCGCAACTCTGTCAAATAGCACTCTCGCGCAGCATTTTGATCCCCTTTTATAACTCCTACTCCATTGTCTGTAGGGAATTTAATAGTGAGGCACCACAGAGCTAGGATAGCTTTGAACGCTGCGAGCGTTGGACGGCCAAGGAAAGCATTATAAGCAGAAAATTCATCGACAATCACAAATGTTTGCTTGCGGACTACTTTCCTTTCTCCTTCCCCAAGTTCTACAAGCAGATCGATGGTTCCTATTGGTTGCTTTGGCTCCCCAGTGAAGCCAGCGATCTTCTGCGATGAGGCTTGTACATCGACCATAGGGATTTTCATTTGGTCGAATGTCTTCTTGAAGAGGATATTACATGATGCTCCGCAGTCAATGAGAACTCTTCTGACAATGGTCGGTCCGATACCAGCTGAGATGACCAAGGGATCTAGGGTAGGAGCTTCGATACCTGTGGAATCTCTGGCTCTGAAAATAATATCATCACTGAAAGTTTTCTGTTGTTTCAGGGGCGTAGTGTCTTCTAAAACAAAGACGTCTTCTTCGGCTGGAACATATTTTAAAGCCCTGGTATATCTCTCCATCTCACCCCAGCTCTTGCCAGCTGGGTGAGGTCCTTCTGTAATGACATTGATAATGGGCCTTCCAGATTCATGCCCCGTAGCTTTCTCACCTATCCTAGGCTGATGAATAGGAGCCTGTTGCCCCAGACTTGACGATGCAGGATTGTTGCTATTCTTTTTCACAAATTGCTGCAGCTTGTTTTCTCTTAGCAATTCTTCAATCAGATTTTTCAACTGGCGGCATTCATCGGTCTCATGACCGGGTTGATTATGGAAGCGGCAGAACTTCCCACTTTGTATAGCCTTTTTCCCGGTCGTCAAAGGGATAGGTTTAGGGAGGTCAACAGAATCTTTAATGGCAAGGTAGATACGCTCCGGCGTATCTGATAAAGGAGTATACTCTGATGGCTTGAAGGATCGGGGCTTCTTCAGATTACTCTGTTTCTTCCCATTGTTATTTTCCCTTTTTTGCCCTACAGATTCATTCTTGCGTGGAGCAACAGTGTTATCTTCAGCTTTTTCCGACACTGCCTTTACCGGTACAGGACGGCTTTCCAGGCGTATGAATTCATCTGCCTTTTTGTAGAACTTTTCGAGGGAGGTTGGCTCCTTCATGTTTAGCCATTTCCCAAATTCGCTCGACTTATCAATAGCCTCATCAGATAAGTCAATATCATTCGCGGTTCAGCATTGTCCACCTCTGCCAGCGCTATATTAAAGCGGTTCAAGAAAGATCTGATAGATTCACCAGGATTCTATTCTATACTTGACAACAACATGATGTCCTTGGCCTTTGAAGCATATAGTCTGAACTGCTCCTTGAACTTCCGGGTCAAGTCAGAAAACTGATCGATAGATCGGACGGGCAGCTTGGTAAACCAAAGCAGAGCTACGCCTTCGAGATACACAGGGAAATATCGGCACTTTATTTCATCCGAGGCTCTGGCACCTGTCATGTGCCAATCATACTTGTATAGGAATTCATTCGGATCACTTGTCCCCTTATAAGCTGGAATGGTTGGAGGGACAAACTTCCTTGGGAATTCAGCCTTTAAGATTTTCTCAGTAAATGGAGTCTTACTTGGGGCGAAACCCCATTCTTTCTCGTCTTCAACCCTCTGCATACTCTCTTTCATAATTTTTTGGACCATTCCAGAAAGATACTCCTCATCATGTCGAGTTCCAGATCCACCAACCTCAGGAAGCGTTTGCTCAAAGGGACTGGCAGCCCTTTCTGGAGCATTCCTTTCATTAGCATCATGAATGTTGCCAGCATAATTCCTTCCATTACCAGCCGGTTGATTGTTTGCCCCGAGCAAATCATTCAACTTATTCAGAATTAGAGCATTTTGGGCACTCTGAGCCTCTAATTGTGCATTCTGGGCGTTTATCTGCTGGTTCAGCCCTAATATTACAGCATCCAACTCCGCTTTCGTAACCCCAGCAGACGTAGTGGGTTGATTAGGTACAGGCGAGGCGGATGTTCCCTCTTGAACGTTCCCAGATCTGACAGATCTACTCTTCCTTCCAGGAGCCATAATCTCAGACAGACTTCTGGTTTTCAAGGAAATTCTCTCTACAAATCTCTGTGAAGCAATGATGATAATTTTTCCTGAGTTCAATTCTCAGTGAAAGCACCAAAAATGTTAATGCTAAAATTTGAACGCTAACACCCCGGTGTATGAGTTGTAGTTGTGAAAGCACCACCCGATAGCTCGGGAACAGATTACAAGCAGATAATAGCAGAAAAGCGGTAAACAACAACAATTTTATAGTGGTTCGGCTTAAGGGTATAGCCTACGTCCACTTTAAGTACTTTTATTAATAATCTCGTTACAAGCTGATACAATTCTTCCCAAGTACAATACACTTTGAATTACAAGAGACTTAGAACAAGTAGCCTAAACTTCGATGAAGATGAGAGTTTTCGAATCCATGTTGGATGTATGTGATCTCTTCTTGAAGTTGTTTGTAGCGTTCTTAGTGTCTTGAGAGCTTCAAGTGTTAAATTGGTTCGGAATGCAGCAGAGTATCGGCGCTTGAAGAGAGTGAGCCCAAAAAGTCCCTTCCTAGTTGGAGTTAGGGTCGTATTTATAGGCATTTCTCGGAATTAGGTCATGACTCGTACACGACTCATGATGGGCCATAACCCGTTCACGACTCATAGTAGGTCGCGGCCGACCTACTGGGTTAGCTCACTGCTTGGTCCAAAGCTAGGCTCCTATTTAAATGAATAACACAAGTCCTGAGCCGTTCACGAGTTAACCAGTGCAACCTTCCTTGATGTTAGTATGAGTCGTACACGACTCATAATAAGTCGTATGTCGTCAACGAGTTATCTCATTATAGCACGGTATTGAACTTGTCTCTGAAGTCTTAGGTCGTATCACCTTTATGTCGCATACCTCTTAAGTCGCAGACTTCCATAAGTCGTGACATTCCTCAGGTCGTTAATGTCTTAACTCGCAAGCCTTCCTTAACCCGTAAGATTCCTTAAGTCGTAAGGTTCCTTAACTCGTAAGGTTCCTTAAGTCGTACAATCTCTCCTTGGGTCGTTGAGTCGTAGATCCTTCCTGAACCGTTAAGCACCTTAAGTCGTGGCCTGTTAACTCAAGGACTTGCAGAGTCGTGAGGTTGTTGAGCCGGGGTCGTGATGAGTCGTCCTTCCCTCTACATGGATGAGTCGGGATTAGTTGAGTAAATGAGTCGGTTCAAGTTTCAGCGGGGTTAACAAATATAATTTCTCAACCAATTATATATTTTTTTATTTAAAACATTTTTAACTCATAATGTCATACATTTTCACATTTATAAACATCATTTAATTTTCCTCAAGTTCATGATTTTATAAAGTTAAATTTCCATTCAAAAATCAAGATTTAATAATAATTCACTTATTTAATTGCAATGTTCAATTTTAAATTCATTGCATTAAATTTCAACTTAATGCTTAAGTGCAAATTCTCAAATATAACTTAGTTTTATTTTTATTTACTTAACTAAAAGTTCACTTTTAAGTCAATTTCATAAATTTCCAATTTAGTTATATTTCAACTTAAATATTCATTCATTTCACATTCAACTTTATCAAAAATCATTAATATGATATAAAATCACTTTGAATTCATTTAAATTCAAATTATCATAAATTTATCATAATTTCATATTCAATTTAATTTCCAATTATAATTTAATCAAATTTTCCAAAATAACTTACGTTCAAAATTTTCTAACATTTCATTAATTCATTTTACTTACAATTATTCAGAAAATCAATAATATTTTACAAAAATCCTTTTTAATTAGATTTAAATCAAAATGTTTTAATATTTACATTTCTAAAAATAATTCAAACATTTTAGAAAACATATATTAACTACGGGTCTGTATATAATTTTCTACACTAGGAAAAGTGATACGTGTAATATATCATTTCAACCCGTAATTTACAAAGAAAATCAGGGTTTTATCATTTCAAACCCGCAGTCCCAAGTAAGTGGAATAAATTTAAAATCATTCAGGCCTATCATTTCAGCCCATAACAATTTACCCTTATTCTAAAGTCCGTTCGGGTATGTATCATTTCAACCCATAGTGATTTCTAATTTACAGGGAACTTGCAGTGTGATAAACTGATAAAAATGAACAGTAACAACATATATATAATAACAGATGATATGACATGAAATTTAACAGGTTTAACATCATATATAAATAATCATATGGTAGTTATAACATCATATTTTGTAACGTTTGCGATTTTTCGTTGCCGAAAAACCGAAAGGTTATGGGTTTTAAAAAGAATTTAAGAAAAGAAAAAGAAAGAAGAAGAGAGAGAAGGAAGAAAATAGGAAATAGAGAGGAAAGGAAATAGAAAATAGAACGGAACAGAACAATAAATATCAGAATCTCACAATTCGCAGCGGAACAACATATAATAGATAAATGAATAATCTTTAAACAAAGAACTATATCAGTTATTACATTTTATACATTACATTTCATTACATCATATCATCAGAGTGTACAACAATATACAACAACAAACAGTGCAGCGGAAAAAGAAATACTATATGCTAGTAATACGCCATGCCATCCAGCTTGCATCCAGCAACTCCAGAATATCCAGAATATCCTGATAAACCTTAACTCTTGACTGCCGTGTGGAAATTGGTGGGCACCCAGAGTTTAGGAAGGAAAACAATGAACTCCGAGTCAGTCATGTGACTGGTGTGAGAACTCAAAACAGTTTATTTATCTTTAAAAATCAAAATAGAGAGATATTTTTAAATTCAATTCGCAATGCTTTTAAAAATGAGACTACCATAAGGCCTCCCGCACACACACACATGCAAACGCAGAATCGGAGGAGATTTCTCCTTATGATAGTCAAAGATACTTGATACGCATTTAAAATAACATTTGATATTATTACTAGTGCATAGTGTAGGAAATATTTCGAAAGTAGAATATAAATCTTAGCCAATATAGACATTCCGAACTATGCCTACTATAGCTACCATCCAAACAGTGGGGCGCCACCATAAGTGAATGATAGGTTCTACAACTAATACCGTACAAGTTTCGTATTGTTTCTTTGGATTTCCAACAAATGGTCAGGCCAAGGAACTTCCCATTGCCACATGAGAATGCCTCTGGATGGACATCCCCGAGAACCAAACCGGATCTCTACCAACACAAGGCCGGGTTACCCCTAACTGAGTAACAACTGACCGAAATGCCATCCCCCGGTCCTTTGGGACCTTTATCCGAGAGCTCTCTAATCAATTCACACAATCATAATAATAAAGTGTTTCAACATGAGTAAGTATCTGGGCTCCATACCATGATACCACCCTTTTCCAGAATGAAATGCACATATCCTAAAGGGCGCTACCCCTCATAACCTTGCTGCATCTTTCCTGTTTTGACCATTTCCGGGGTGTGAGGCTCGACGAAGTCACGTCCACAAAAACATACTTTATACAAAAGCCATGCTTTGGGTCAACAAATGATCATAGAAATGATCACCAAGATAGACGATCAAACAAATGACCCTATCACAAATAATCAACACAATGATCATTTCAGCAACACTCAGCATGTCACATTACCAAATTGGGAATATATCGCTGATAAATTCAACTATATAACCTCTGAGCTCGTACGTCTCAGAGAAGGGTGTTAAGCTAAAAGAATAAATTCTCCGCCACCAACAGAAATATATTTGAAAGAAATCGGCTTTATATCTCAACCTGTAATGTCAGACATACAATCCATACAAGTTTGTTCCGGGATCGAACAAAACCGAAGGCACTTACAAAGAAGTCCTCGCAATCCGGATATCCACAATCCTGATCGGATTTCCCATCACTTAGGGAATCTCTATACCAAGAGCTACCCAGTGCAGAGACAATCGATAGGTCATCCTATCGCTCTCGCAAATATCCGGTCTTCAACACCGATCTTCAAATGCAATTCATAACGACGTATCACATATTCGGAATGGGTTATACGACCCCATGGTCCTTTCCCGGTTAACCCGAATAGTGAGCGCTTATTCAAAAATAAGTGTGGCATTCAAATTCAATCAAATCACATCAAATACCCATTTAAAGGGAAATATTGATAGTCGGTTATTGAACTATCAATGGATATGCACAACATCACCAGATTCCAAATAATTTTCCAAATTATTTACTCTCCAAAATATCTTTACAAGATATATAATTTCAATACTTCAAAAATAAATCAATATTTATTTTTAAACAAATTCCATTCTCTTTTATAAATTCCATAGTGAATTTATATTCCAAAATATCCATGCATATACGACTTCAATTTTTCATTTCAATTTATCTTCAAAAAGATAAATTCTCAAAACGTTTCGTTTCACATTGAAAAAACATTCCCATACTTATTTATTCATAAGTAATTTACAAATTTTATTTATTTTCAACCTTTGGAAAATATTCAATATACTTAAATCGAAATTTAGTATATATTTCATTCTTTAAGGAAATCATTCACTTTAACATATTTATTTGGGCCAAAACGAATGTTGCGTAAAACATCGTTACGACAACCCAAAATCACTAGTATAGGGATTCGAAATTAAAATAGATATATAAATCCCAATACTATACAAAACATTTCCTTTCGGAAATCGTTTACTATAACAACAGTGTTATAGTCTACCATTTCCTTTTATTTCTCGAAAACGTCTATTTCAACAATAAATGTTGAAATCTATGGTTTCGAATCTCAACATATTTAAAACATCGTTAGATCGTTTTAATTCGATTTAAAACATCACATTCAAAACAATTTCTTTAACATGTTATTCATTATTCAAAAACGTGAATATAACTCCATAAGTAAGTTATAACAATTTTACTTATCAAAATAAGTCGTTTGTGAATTTATGAAACAACGTTTATAAATTCCATTTCTATTTATTTTATAACTACTTCCTTTTACAAATTTCCTTTATTAACCTATTCGATTTATAACTCAATTATATACCAAAGGTTCACATTATAAGTTAAACACTTATAATCTATTTGTTTGCAAAAATCGTTCCTTTGAACTTCATAATTATAAATCTTATAACTTATAAGATTCAATTATTTATCCAAATATATTCTTTAATAACTTCACAAAATTTATAAATCTTACTATTTATAAATTTCATTTATAACCTCACCATTTATAATTTTATAAATTCCATTCACTTATGCAATCTATTTTCACTTCATTCAAACACTTATAAAAGCTCGTTTTATAATGTCAATATTTCAATTTATAAATCTCTTAATATAAATCAATTTATATTATTCTTTAAAATGTCTTTAAATTCCTTTATAATTTCACCATTTATAATTTTTAAACTTTTTATAATAAATTCAAAAATCCCAGTTTAAACTATTTTATAAAATCATTAATCCATATTTCTCAAAAATCAACTTTTAACTATATTTCTCAAAAATCATAATTTTTATAACATTAAAATTTATAACGTTTATTTATTTAAAATGGATCAATTCCAAAAATATTTTATAAACGTATACTTTCAAAAATCACTTTAAAAACCTTTTAAAATCCCAAAATTTGGTTCAATGATGCTACACACCAAATAGTCAATCACGACTACAACGATATCATATATCGTATATGATAATCCATCAAATATCAAAATATCTGAAATCAAATAAAACTATTGAGGAATCCAGTTGGATCCCTCCAACCTATTTTCCTGCATCCACAAACATTAGCACAATACCAATTTCGTTCCAGTACGAAATTATCGCGGTATATGGGATTAATAATATTATCCGCTTAATAACGGTGCAATAGGGTCTCATCCGCTAAAAAATGCGGGGAATCAACAACTGCAATATATACATATGCCAATATGTATATATTGATATTATATATAATACCAATTTCACTGTTTATGAAATATTCGCGGTATATGTTTTTAATAAATAACATCCGCTTACTAACGGCGCATAATGTCTATTTTAACAATCAATAGATAACAATCATCATTCAAACATGCATCCAAATATTTTAAATCTAACTATTTAAAATAAAATCGAAACCGATTCGATTGAGTGAGAAGTTCTCACCTTGATTTCAATTTCGTTTTAGCGATTTATTTCGAATAAAATTAAACGCGCGTTTAATTTTACCCAAAATTTTCACTAACTCCAAACGACTCCAATCCAATTTCATCGCGTAGTGCTCGTCCATACGATTCCAACGCAACTGGTTTCGCGCGTTTTCGACCTCGTATGAAAAAGTTATGCATTTTATAGTTTACACGATTTTATAATAACTTAATTTACAACATAAATTTTTATATTTAAACCTTAGCCAATCTAAGCCATAGGATCCATCTCCATTGCATCACCACCGTGCATCCCCTACCCCTTTCTTCTTCTTGCGTGCGCACGGCTACAGGTAAGAGCCGAACCCATTAGCTTCTCCTAGGGTTTCATATTACAACTCCATCGCTCATCTATACTTCATCAAACCACCTCCATGCGACTCGCCTTGCCAAGAGCCATACTCGGCCATAAACATGTAGAGCTCGGTCATCTATATTGCGCACATTACGAGGCCGAACTGCAGACCTTTGAGCGAGATTTGTCGCCAATCCGAAGCACTAGAAATGATCATGACCGTTGAATATGTAGTTCGCGACGTGCTCTACGAGTTTCTAGTTGAAAACTTTGGCTAATTGTTAGTGGATTTGGAGAAAAGAGAGGAAGAAGAAGAAGCATTCTCAGCCATTCAAAGGGTTGCTGGCGGCTAGGGTTAATATTAGGGTTTTATTTATTTTTTTAATTTATGAAGGGGTAAGGGTCTATTTATAGGAAACGAACGAAACACTATTCATTCCGGAAATTCCAAACTCCGATTCACGCACCGTAACCAGCGTTTCTAGGGTTTACCCCGCGTTCCGGACACAATGGAACAGATTTCGAAAGCTAATTCGGACATCTGTGCGAGTTATGGCTACAAACGTTCAATTTAAATTAAACCGATTTAAACGATTTTCTAGGCGTTTTAATTTGTACCGGACAAATGGTAAATCCAATCGACACGAAATTTGAAACCTTACAATAATATCACATTACGGATCTGATGAAACTGGTTTCGTCGAAATCCGAGACAGTTTGAAAAATGGCTATTTTAACTCGCCAAATTAATATTAAAAACAATTCGATGCGTTTCGAGCTGCCACGATCAAACGATAACTCCGATTGCTACGAAAATTGAAATCCGGTAATAACTAACTATTACGGATCCAATGGAACTAGTTTCGTCCAATTCTGAGACTGTTCAAAAATTGACTATTTTTACTAGTCGATTTAATATTAAAATATTCAATTTTCACAAATTAACTCTTAATTCGATTTTAAAAGTTCTAAAATATCTTTCTAACTTCAATATGATAATATAAAATTTTACAAATCATTTTCAATCATATTTAACCCTATTTTCAATTATTTCCATAATTTAACATATTAAATTATCGATTTAATTATTCAATTAAATCCAATTATTCAAATAAAAATTTATTTGACTTATAAATTCACTTATTAATATTTAAAATTAATTAAATATTCAAATTTTAATTAAATAAAATTCTGGGTCGTTACAATCTTCCCCCCTTAAAAGAATTTCGTCCTCGAAATTACAAGTAAGAAAAGTTACAAAATCTATTAACTTTCCAAAATTTATAGTTAAATTTCTTACAATACTTTACTAAGTTTTCCAAATCATACCTAGTTATCTTTTCAAAAACAAACTATATCATTTAACTTTCAATTCCAAATCAAAGTTATAGTTTTCAAAATTTTCCAATTTTCTCAAAAATTTTCTAACGCCTTAAATTTTCGGAAAAATTCGCCATAGTCTCCTTTGCGCGGCTCGATCCGAAAAAAAAATGGCAGTATATATATCACAAATATACATCTCATCAAGTAATGAGGCATCCCGAAGGGAAAAAAGTGTAAAAGTACGATATTTAATCCGAGATATGTACCTTATATTTTATTAGCAAGCATATACGGCTAATATAGCGCGAAAGCGAGCTCCAAATGCGAAGCAAACGCGATCCGCACCTACTAAACACTCAAAAAACAACATGAGAACATGCATATATGCAAATAGTATCAATATACAACATATATCTCCATAACAACTATATATGCCAACATAGCAAATGCAATAAAAGCAAAATATTCAACCATCAACCAACTAACATCCATAACCAACAAATATTCATTCATATTCTCATTAATATTTAATGAAATGGTTTTCAATTTAATCATATTTGATTCATTAACAGTGGATGTTTTTACTAACATTCATTTTCAATTAGTTTATATTCACTAATTTATTTTCAAGTTGGTTCACTTGCAAATAAAATTCAATTCTATTTAAGATTCACTTAACTTCCAATTGAATTTCAATTACTTTAGCTTCCAATTTCATTAATACTTAATGAATTACATACAACAACTAACAACCATATAACAACCAATGTATATTAATTACAACCAAATTCCTTTGCTTATATTCATTAATTTGGTTTTATACCTTTTCTTTCAATTGGTTTAATTAAATTGATTTTCATTCAATCTTTCAACTTTCAATAACATTAGATTTTAATGAATTAACACTTATATTCATTATTTCATCTCAATTTAATTTACATTTAATTGATTAACATTCAATCCATTCATTCAATTTTATTTCAAAAGTTGAATTTCATTTATATAACTTAAGTTCATATCTATCACTTAACTTTATTAATTTACTTTGATACCAATATCAGCTTCCTTTAACATCTCTTAAGTTATACTTCCATTTTAAACATCACTTAGTTTTACATAACTTAAATTCCCACCTGTAAATAAATTCAGATTTCAATTCTAAAGTAAATTTCCATTTAACTTTAAATTCATTTTTATTTACAACTCATATTCATAAATATATTCATATAGTTTCACTTCTTATATATATATAAGTTTATTTCACAATTATAAATCACTTTAATTATAATTCAATTCTTATAATTCTTTTACTTATATAATTATTCTTTAATTTAGATTATTCAAACATGTTATTCAACAACCAAACAATCAACTTATATACACTTTAATAATTCTGAAAAATTATTTCTTTATATATAAAATATAATCAAGGTAAAATTATTTCATTTACCCAATTTAAAACAATACTATGTCGAATTGTTCTATTTAAGTGTTTAGAAACCCCTTCGGCATAGTTGTGCATACCGTGCTGACGAAGGTTCATATGCCACTCAATAAACCAATCATCACAATATAAACAATTTTATATTCACTAACAAATATGCTCTCATAGCTATTATTACACTCAAACTCATTCTAGAGTACTACTGACTCTATCTCTAATGAGTAATACCCAACAGAACCATGGTTGTCGCTTAACCAACAGCTCTGATACCAAATGTAACGTTTGCGATTTTTCGTTGCCGAAAAACCGAAAGGTTATGGGTTTTAAAAAGAATTTAAGAAAAGAAAATGAAAGAAGAAGAGAGAGAAGGAAGAAAATAGGAAATAGAGAGGAAAGGAAATAGAAAATAGAACGGAACAGAACAATAAATATCAGAATCTCACAATTCGTAGCGGAACAACATATAATAGATAAATGAATAATCTTTAAACAAAGAACTATATCAGTTATTACATTTTATACATTACATTTCATTACATCATATCATCAGAGTGTACAACAATATACAATAACAAACAGTGCAGCGGAAAAAGAAATACTATATGCTAGTAATACGCCATGCCATCCAGCTTGCATCCAGCAACTCCATAATATCCAGAATATCCTGATAAACCTTAACTCTTGACTGCCCATGTGGAAATTGGTGGGCACCCAGAGTTTAGGAAGGAAAACAATAAACTCCGAGTCAGTCATGTGACTGGTGTGAGAACTCAAAACAGTTTATTTATCTTTAAAAATCAAAATAGAGAGATATTTTTAAATTCAATTCGCAATGCTTTTAAAAATGAGACTACCATAAGGCCTCCCGCACACACACACATGCAAACGCAGAATCGGAGGAGATTTCTCCATATGATAGTCCAAGATGCTTGATACGCATTTAAAATAACATTTGATATTATTACTAGTGCATAGTGTAGGAAATATTTCGAAAGTAGAATATAAATCTTAGCCAACATAGACATTCCGAACTATGCCTACTATAGCTACCATCCAAATAGTGGGGCGCCACCATAAGTGAATGATAGGTTCTATTACTAATACCGTACAAGTTTCGTATTGTTTCTTTGGATTTCCAACAAATGGTCAGGCCAAGGAACTTCCCATTGCCACATGAGAATGCCTCTGGATGGACATCCCCGAGAACCAAACTGGATCTCTACCAACACAAGGCCGGGTTACCCCTAACTGAGTAACAACTGACCGAATATGTCATCCCCCGGCCCTTTGGGACCTTTATCCGAGAGCTCTCTAATCAATTCACACAATCATAATAATAAAGTGTTTCAACATGAGTAAGTATCTGGGCTCCATACCATGATACCACCCTTTTCCAGAAGGAAATGCACATATCCTAAAGGGCGCTATCCCTCATAACCTTGCTGCATCTTTCCTGTTTTGACCATTTTCGGGGTGTGAGGCTCGACGAAGTCACGTCCACAAAAACATACTTTATACAAAAGCCATGCTTTGGGTCAACAAATGATCATAGAAATGATCACCAAGATAGACGATCAAACAAATGATCCTATCACAAATAATCAACACAATGATCATTTCAGCAACACTCAGCATGTCACATTACCAAATTGGGAATATATCGCTGATAACTTCAACTATATAACCTCTGAGCTCGTACGTCTCAGAGAAGGGTGTTAAGCTAAAAGAATAAATTCTCTGCCACCAACAGAAATATATTTGAAAGAAATCGGCTTTATATCTCAACTTGTAATGTCAGACATACAATCCACACAAGTCTGTTCCGGGATCGAACAAAACCGAAGGCACTTACAAAGAAGTCCTCGCAATCCGGATATCCACAATCCTGATCGGATTTCCCATCACTTAGGGAATCTCTATACCAGGAGCTACCCAGTGCAGAGACAATCGATAGGTCATCCTATCGCTCTCGCAAATATCCGGTCTTCAACACCGATCTTCAAATGCAATTCATAACGACGTATCACATATTCGGAATGGGTTATACGACCCCATGGTCCTTTCCCGGTTAACCCGAATAGTGAGCGCTTATTCAAAAATAAGTGTGGCATTCAAATTCAATCAAATCACATCAAATACCCATTTAAAGGGAAATATTGATAGTCGGTTATTGAACTATCAATGGATATGCACAACATCACCATATTCCAAATAATTTTCCAAATTATTTACTCTCCAAAATATCTTTACAAGATATATAATTTCAATACTTCAAAAATAAATCAATATTTATTTTTAAACAAATTCCATTCTCTTTTATAAATTCCATAGTGAATTTATATTCCAAAATATCCATGCATATACGACTTCAATTTTTCATTTCAATTTATCTTCAAAAAGATAAATTCTCAAAACGTTTCGTTTCACATTGAAAAAACATTCCCATACTTATTTATTCATAAGTAATTTACAAATTTTATTTATTTTCAACCTTTGGAAAATATTCAATATACTTAAATCGAAATTTAGTATATATTTCATTCTTTAAGGAAATCATTCTCTTTAACATATTTATTTGGGCCAAAACGAATGTTGCGTAAAACATCGTTACGACAACCCAAAATCACTAGTATAGGGATTCGAAATTAAAATAGATATATAAATCCCAATACTATACAAAACATTTCCTTTCGGAAATCATTTACTAGAATAACAGTGTTATAGTCTACCATTTCCTTTTATTTCTCGAAAACGTCTATTTCAACAATAAATGTTGAAATCTATGGTTTCGAATCTCAACATATTTAAAACATCGTTAGATCGTTTTAATTCGATTTAAAACATCACATTCAAAACAATTTCTTTAACATGTTATTCATTATTCAAAAACGTGAATATAACTCCATAAGTAAGTTATAACAATTTTACTTATCAAAATAAGTCGTTTGTGAATTTATGAAACAACGTTTATAAATTCCATTTCTATTTATTTTATAACTACTTCCTTTTACAAATTTCCTTTATTAACCTATTCGATTTATAACTCAATCATATACCAAAGGTTCACATTATAAGTTAAACACTTATAATCTATTTGTTTGCAAAAATCGTTCCTTTGAACTTCATAATTATAAATCTTATAACTTATAAGATTCAATTATTTATCCAAATATATTCTTTAATAACTTCACAAAATTTATAAATCTTACTATTTATAAATTTCATTTATAACTTCACCATTTATAATTTTATAAATTCCATTCACTTATGCAATCTATTTTCACTTCATTCAAACACTTATAAAAGCTCGTTTTATAATGTCAATATTTCAATTTATAAATCTCTTAATATAAATCAATTTATATTATTCTTTAAAATGTCTTTAAATTCCTTTATAATTTCACCATTTATAATTTTTAAACTTTTTATAATAAATTCAAAAATCCCAGTTTAAACTATTTTATAAAATCATTAATCCATATTTCTCAAAAATCAACTTTTAACTATATTTCTCAAAAATCATAATTTTTATAACATTAAAATTTACAACGTTTATTTATTTAAAATGGATCAATTCCAAAAATATTTTATAAACGTATACTTTCAAAAATCACTTTAAAAACCTTTTAAAATCCCAAAATTTGGTTCAATGATGCTACACACCAAATAGTCAATCACGACTACAACGATATCATATATCGTATATGATAATCCATCAAATATCAAAATATCTGAAATCAAATAAAACTGTTGAGGAATCCAGTTGGATCCCTCCAACCTGTTTTCCTGCATCCACAAACATTAGCACAATACCAATTTCGTTCCAGTACGAAATTATCGCTGTATATGGGATTAATAATATTATCCGCTTAATAACGGCGCAATAGGGTCTCATCCTCTAAAAAATGCGGGGAATCAACAACTGCAATATATACATATGCCAATATGTATATATTGATATTATATATAATACCAATTTCACTGTTTATGAAATATTCGCGGTATATGTTTTTAATAAATAACATCTACTTACTAACGGCGCATAATGTCTATTTTAACAATCAATAGATAACAATCATCATTCAAACATGCATCCAAATATTTTAAATCTAACTATTTAAAATAAAATCGAAACCGATTCGATTGAGTGAGAAGTTCTCACCTTGATTTCAATTTCGTTTTAGCGATTTATTTCGAATAAAATTAAACGCGCATTTAATTTTACCCAAAATTTTCACTAACTCCAAACGACTCCAATCTAATTTCATCGCGTAGTGCTCGTCCATACGATTCCAACGCAACTGGTTTCGCGCGTTTTCGACCTCGTATGAAAAAGTTATGCATTTTATAGTTTACACGATTTTATAATAACTTAATTTACAACATAAATTTTTATATTTAAACCTTAGCCAATCTAAGCCATAGGATCCATCTCCATTGCATCACCACCGTGCATCCCCTACCCCTTTCTTCTTCTTGCGTGTGCACGGCTACAGGTAAGAGCCGAACCCATTAGCTTCTCCTTGGGTTTCATATTGCAACTCCATCGCTCATCTATACTTCATCAAACCACCTCCATGCGACTCGCCTTGCCAAGAGCCATACTCGGCCATAAACATGTAGAGCTCGGTCATCTATATTGCGCGCATTACGAGGCCGAACTGCAGGCCTTTGAGCGAGATTTGTCGCCAATCCGAAGCACTTGAAACGATCATGACCGTTGAATATGTAGTTCGCGACGTGCTCTACGAGTTTCTAGTTGAAAACTTTGGCTAATTGTTAGTGGATTTGGAGAAAAGAGAGGAAGAAGAAGAAGCATTCTCAGCCATTCAAAGGGTTGCTGGCGGCTAGGGTTAATATTAGGGTTTTATTTATTTTTTTAATTTATGAAGGGGTAAGGGTCTATTTATAGAAAACGAACGAAACACTATTCATTCCGGAAATTCCAAACTCCGATTCACGCGCCGTAACCAGCGTTTCTAGGGTTTACCCCGCGTTCCGGACACAATTGAATAGGTTTCGGCAGCTAATTCGGACATCTGTGCGAGTTATGGCTACAAACGTTCAATTTAAATTAAACCGATTTAAACAATTTTCTAGGCGTTTTAATTTGTACCGGACAAACGGTAAATCCAATCGACACGAAATTTGAAACCTTACAATAATATCACATTACGGATCTGATGAAACTGGTTCGTCGAAATCCGAGACAGTTTGAAAAATGGCTATTTTAACTCGCCAAATTAATATTAAAAACAATTCGATGCGTTTCGAGCTGCCACGATCAAACGATAACTCCGATTGCTACGAAAATTGAAATCCGGTAATAACTAACTATTACGGATCCAATGGAACTGGTTTCGTCCAATTCTGAGACTGTTCAAAAATTGACTATTTTTACTAGTCGATTTAATATTAAAATATTCAATTTTCACAAATTAACTCTTAATTCGATTTTAAAAGTTCTAAAATATCTTTCTAACTTCAATATGATAAAATAAAATTTTACAAATCATTTTCAATCATATTTAACCCTATTTTCAATTATTTCCATAATTTAACATATTAAATTATCGATTTAATTATTCAATTAAATCCAATTATTCAAATAAAAATTTATTTGACTTATAAATTCACTTATTAATATTTAAAATTAATTAAATATTCAAATTTTAATTAAATAAAATTCTGGGTCGTTACAATCTTCCCCCCTTAAAAGAATTTCGTCCTCGAAATTACAAGTAAGAAAAGTTACAAAATCTATTAACTTTCCAAAATTTATAGTTAAATTTCTTACAATACTTTACTAAGTTTTCCAAATCATACCTAGTTATCTTTTCAAAAACAAACTATATCATTTAACTTTCAATTCCAAATCAAAGTTATAGTTTTCAAAATTTTCCAATTTTCTCAAAATTTTTCTAACGCCTTAAATTTTCGGAAAAATTCGCCATAGTCTCCTTTGCGCGGCTCGATCCGAAAAAAAAATGGCAGTATATATATCACAAATATACATCTCATCAAGTAATGAGGCATCCCGAAGGGAAAAAAGTGTAAAAGTACGATATTTAATCCGAGATATGTACCTTATATTTTATTAGCAAGCATATACGGCTAATATAGCGCGAAAGCGAGCTCCAAATGCGAAGCAAACGCGATCCGCACCTACTAAACACTCAACAAACAACATGAGAACATGCATATATGCAAATAGTATCAATATACAACATATATCTCCATAACAACTATATATGCCAACATAGCAAATGCAATAAAAGCAAAATATTCAACCATCAACCAACTAACATCCGTAACCAACAAATATTCATTCATATTCTCATTAATATTTAATGAAATGGTTTTCAATTTAATCATATTTGATTCATTAACAGTGGATGTTTTTACTAACATTCATTTTCAATTAGTTTATATTCACTAATTTATTTTCAAGTTGGTTCACTTGCAAATAAAATTCAATTCTATTTAAGATTCACTTAACTTCCAATTGAATTTCAATTACTTTAGCTTCCAATTTCATTAATACTTAATGAATTACATACAATCAACTAACAACCATATAACAACCAATGTATATTAATTACAACCAAATTCCTTTGCTTATATTCATTAATTTGGTTTTATACCTTTTCTTTCAATTGGTTTAATTAAATTGATTTTCATTCAATCTTTCAACTTTCAATAACATTAGATTTTAATGAATTAACACTTATATTCATTATTTCATCTCAATTTAATTTACATTTAATTGATTAACATTCAATCCATTCATTCAATTTTATTTCAAAAGTTGAATTTCATTTATATAACTTAAGTTCATATCTATCACTTAACTTTATTAATTTACTTTGATACCAATATCAGCTTCCTTTAACATCTCTTAAGTTATACTTCCATTTTAAACATCACTTAGTTTTACATAACTTAAATTCCCACCTGTAAATAAATTCAGATTTCAATTCTAAAGTAAATTTCCATTTAACTTTAAATTCATTTTTATTTACAACTCATATTCATAAATATATTCATATAGTTTCACTTCTTATATATATAAGTTTATTTCACAATTATAAATCACTTTAATTATAATTCAATTCTTATAATTCTTTTACTTAGATAATTATTCTTTAATTTAGATTATTCAAACATGTTATTCGACAACCAAACAATCAACTTATATACACTTTAATCATTCTGAAAAATTATTTCTTTATATATAAAATATAATCAAGGTAAAATTATTTCATTTACCCAATTTAAAACAATACTATGTCGAATTGTTCTATTCAAGTGTTTAGAAACCCCTTCGGCATAGTTGTGCATACCGTGCTGACAAAGGTTCATATGCCACTCAATAAACCAATCATCACAATATAAACAATTTTATATTCACTAACAAATATGCTCTCATAGCTATTATTACACTCAAACTCATTCTAGAGTACTACTGACTCTATCTCTAATGAGTAATACCCAACAGAACCATGGTTGTCGCTTAACCAACAGCTCTGATACCAAATGTAACGTTTGCGATTTTTCGTTGCCGAAAAACCGAAAGGTTATGGGTTTTAAAAAGAATTTAAGAAAAGAAAAGGAAAGAAGAAGAGAGAGAAGGAAGAAAATAGGAAATAGAGAGGAAAGGAAATAGAAAATAGAACAGAACAGAACAATAAATATCAGAATCTCACAATTCGCAGCGGAACAACATATAATAAATAAATGAATAATCTTTAAACAAAGAACTATATCAGTTATTACATTTTATACATTACATTTCATTACATCATATCATCAGAGTGTACAACAATATACAACAACAAACAGTGCAGCGGAAAAAGAAATACTATATGCTAGTAATACGCCATGCCATCCAGCTTGCATCCAGCAACTCCAGAATATCCAGAATATCCTGATAAACCTTAACTCTTGACTGCCCGTGTGGAAATTGGTGGGCACCCAGAGTTTAGGAAGGAAAACAATAAACTCCGAGTCAGTCATGTGACTGGTGTGAGAACTCAAAACAATTTATTTATCTTTAAAAATCAAAATAGAGAGATATTTTTAAATTCAATTCGCAATGCTTTTAAAAATGAGACTACCATAAGGCCTCCCGCACACACACACATGCAAACGCAGAATCGGAGGAGATTTCTCCTTATGATAGTCAAAGATGCTTGATACGCATTTAAAATAACATTTGATATTATTACTAGTGCATAGTGTAGGAAATATTTCGAAAGTAGAATATAAATCTTAGCCAACATAGACATTCCGAACTATGCCTACTATAGCTACCATCCAAACAGTGGGGCGCCACCATAAGTGAATGATAGGTTCTACAACTAATACCGTACAAGTTTCGTATTGTTTCTTTGGATTTCCAACAAATGGTCAGGCCAAGGAACTTCCCATTGCCACATGAGAATGCCTCTGGATGGACATCCCCGAGAACCAAACCGGATCTCTACCAACACAAGGTCGGGTTACCCCTAACTGAGTAACAACTGACCGAATATGTCATCCCCCGGTCCTTTGGGACCTTTATCCGAGAGCTCTCTAATCAATTCACACAATCATAATAATAAAGTGTTTCAACATGAGTAAGTATCTGGGCTCCATACCATGATACCACCCTTTTCCAGAAGGAAATGCACATATCCTAAAGGGCGCTACCCCTCATAACCTTGCTGCATCTTTCCTGTTTTGACCATTTCCG
Source organism: Allium cepa (assembly GCA_030765085.1). Lineage (NCBI taxonomy): Eukaryota > Viridiplantae > Streptophyta > Magnoliopsida > Asparagales > Amaryllidaceae > Allium > Allium cepa. Next base: position 448,637,455 of record CM060942.1, read on the forward strand.
GGGTGTGGGGCTCGACGAAGTCACGTCCACAAAAACATACTTTATACAAAAGTCATGCTTTGGGTCAACAAATGATCATAGAAATGATCACCAAGATAGACGATCAAACAAATGATCCTATCAAAAATAATCAACACAATGATCATTTCAGCAACACTCAGCATGTCACATTACCAAATTGGGAATATATCGCTGATAACCTCAACTATATAACCTCTGAGCTCGTACGTCTCCGAGAAGGGTGTTAAGCTAAAAGAATAAATTTTCCACCACCAACAGAAATATATTTGAAAGAAATCGGCTTTATATCTCAACTTGTAATGTCAGACATACAATCCATACAAGTCTGTTCCGGGATCGAACAAAACCGAAGGCACTTACAAAGAAGTCCTCGCAATCCGCATATCCACAATCTTGATCGGATTTCCCATCACTTAGGGAATTTCTATACCAGGAGCTACCCAGTGCAGAGACAATCGATAGGTCATCCTATCGCTCTCGCAAATATCCGGTCTTCAACACCGATCTTCCAATGCAATTCATAACGACGTATCACATATTCGGAATGGGTTATACGACCCCATGGTCCTTTCCCGGTTAACCCGAATAGTGAGCGCTTATTCAAAAATAAGTGTGGCATTCAAATTCAATCAAATCACATCAAATACCCATTTAAAGGGAAATATTGATAGTCGGTTATTGAACTATCAATGGATATGCACAACATCACCATATTCCAAATAATTTTCCAAATTATTTACTCTCCAAAATATCTTTACAAGATATATAATTTCAATACTTCAAAAATAAATCAATATTTATTTTTAAACAAATTCCATTCTCTTTTATAAATTCCATAGTGAATTTATATTCCAAAATATCCATGCATATACGACTTCAATTTTTCATTTCAATTTATCTTCAAAAAGATAAATTCTCAAAACGTTTCGTTTCACATTGAAAAAACATTCCCATACTTATTTATTCATAAGTAATTTACAAATTTTATTTATTTTCAACCTTTGGAAAATATTCAATATACTTAAATCGAAATTTAGTATATATTTCATTCTTTAAGGAAATCATTCTCTTTAACATATTTATTTGGGCCAAAACGAATGTTGCGTAAAACATCGTTACGACAACCCAAAATCACTAGTATAGGGATTCGAAATTAAAATAGATATATAAATCCCAATACTATACAAAACATTTCCTTTCGGAAATCATTTACTAGAACAACAGTGTTATAGTCTACCATTTCCTTTTATTTCTCGAAAACGTCTATTTCAACAATAAATGTTGAAATCTATGGTTTCGAATCTCAACATATTTAAAACATCGTTAGATCGTTTTAATTCGATTTAAAACATCACATTCAAAACAATTTCTTTAACATGTTATTCATTATTCAAAAACGTGAATATAACTCCATAAGTAAGTTATAACAATTTTACTTATCAAAATAAGTCGTTTGTGAATTTATGAAACAACGTTTATAAATTCCATTTCTATTTATTTTATAACTACTTCCTTTTACAAATTTCCTTTATTAACCTATTCGATTTATAACTCAATTATATACCAAAGGTTCACATTATAAGTTAAACACTTATAATCTATTTGTTTGCAAAAATCGTTCCTTTGAACTTCATAATTATAAATCTTATAACTTATAAGATTCAATTATTTATCCAAATATATTCTTTAATAACTTCACAAAATTTATAAATCTTACTATTTATAAATTTCATTTATAACTTCACCATTTATAATTTTATAAATTCCATTCACTTATGCAATCTATTTTCACTTCACTCAAACACTTATAAAAGCTCGTTTTATAATGTCAATATTTCAATTTATAAATCTCTTAATATAAATCAATTTATATTATTCTTTAAAATGTCTTTAAATTCCTTTATAATTTCACCATTTATAATTTTTAAACTTTTTATAATAAATTCAAAAATCCCAGTTTAAACTATTTTATAAAATCATTAATCCATATTTCTCGAAAATCAACTTTTAACCATATTTCTCAAAAATCATAATTTTTATAACATTAAAATTTATAACGTTTATTTATTTAAAATGGATCAATTCCAAAAATATTTTATAAACGTATACTTTCAAAAATCACTTTAAAAACCTTTTAAAATCCCAAAATTTGGTTCAATGATGCTACACACCAAATAGTCAATCACGACTACAACGATATCATATATCGTATATGATAATCCATCAAATATCAAAATATCTGAAATCAAATAAAACTGTTGAGGAATCCAGTTGGATCTCTCCAACCTGTTTTCCTGCATCCATAAGCATTAGCACAATACCAATTTCGTTCCAGTACGAAATTATCGCGGTATATGGGATTAATAATATTATCCGCTTAATAACGGCGCAATAGGGTCTCATCCGCTAAAAAATGCGGGGAATCAACAACTGCAATATATACATATGCCAATATGTATATATTGATATTATATATAATACCAATTTCACTGTTTATGAAATATTCGCGGTATATGTTTTTAATAAATAACATCCGCTTACTAACGGCGCATAATGTCTATTTTAACAATCAATAGATAACAATCATCATTCAAACATGCATCCAAATATTTTAAATCTAACTATTTAAAATAAAATCGAAACCGATTCGATTGAGTGAGAAGTTCTCACCTTGATTTCAATTTCGTTTTAGCGATTTATTTCGAATAAAATTAAACGCGCGTTTAATTTTACCCAAAATTTTCACTAACTCCAAACGACTCCAATCCAATTTCATCGCGTAGTGCTCACCCATACGATTCCAACGCAACTGGTTTCGCGCGTTTTCGACCTCGTATGAAAAAGTTATGCATTTTATAGTTTACACGATTTTATAATTACTTAATTTACAACATAAATTTTTATATTTAAACCTTATCCAATCTAAGCCATAGGATCCATCTCCATTGCATCACCACCGTGCATCCCCTACCCCTTTCTTCTTCTTGCGTGCGCACGGCTACAGGTAAGAGCCGAACCCATTAGCTTCTCCTAGGGTTTCATATTGCAACTCCATCGCTCATCTATACTTCATCAAACCACCTCCATGCGACTCGCCTTGCCAAGAGCCATACTCGGCCATAAACATGTAGAGCTCGGTCATCTATATTGCGCGCATTATGAGGCCGAACTGCAGGCCTTTGAGCGAGATTTGTCGCCAATCCGAAGCACTAGAAACGATCATGACCGTTGAATATGTAGTTCGCGACGTGCTCTACGAGTTTCTAGTTGAAAACTTTGGCTAATTGTTAGTGGATTTGGAGAAAAGAGAGGAAGAAGAAGAAGCATTCTTAGCCATTCAAAGGGTTGCTGGCGGCTAGGGTTAATATTAGGGTTTTATTTATTTTTTTAATTTATGAAGGGGTAAGGGTCTATTTATAGGAAACGAACGAAACACTATTCATTCCGGAAATTCCAAACTCCGATTCACGCGCAGTAACCAGCGTTTCTAGGGTTTACCCCGCGTTGCGGACACAATGGAACAGGTTTCGGAAGCTAATTCGGACATCTGTGCGAGTTATGGCTACAAACGTTCAATTTAAATTAAACCGATTTAAACGATTTTCTAGGCGTTTTAATTTGTACCGGACAAACGGTAAATCCAATCGACACGAAATTTGAAACCTTACAATAATATCACATTACGGATCCGATGAAACTGGTTTCGTCGAAATCCGAGACAGTTTGAAAAATGGCTATTTTAACTCGCCAAATTAATATTAAAAACAATTCGATGCGTTTCGAGCTGCCACGATCAAACGATAACTCCGATTGCTACGAAAATTGAAATCCGATAATAACTAACTATTACGGATCCAATGGAACTGGTTTCGTCCAATTCTGAGACTGTTCAAAAATTGACTATTTTTACTAGTCGATTTAATATTAAAATATTCAATTTTCACAAATTAACTCTTAATTCGATTTTAAAAGTTCTAAAATATCTTTCTAACTTCAATATGATAAAATAAAATTTTACAAATCATTTTCAATGATATTTAACCCTATTTTCAATTATTTCCATAATTTAACATATTAAATTATCGATTTAATTATTCAATTAAATCCAATTATTCAAATAAAAATTTATTTGACTTATAAATTCACTTATTAATATTTAAAATTAATTAAATATTCAAATTTTAATTAAATAAAATTCTGGGTCGTTACATATTTAATTCTCCACATTCAGTTGTTGTTGTTTCACAACTGCATAAGTATAAATGTCGTGTGAGCTTTACTCACTTTTTTGTGCTGGAGATTGCAATACAAATGACACAACGGATTTCAGAAGGCACGATGACACAACAATAGGCTCAAGTGGGAAGAGATCCAAGCTTATAACTTGTGTTACAAGCCAAAACAAAACAAAATAAAATTACAATTCAATACAACATTGAATAGGAATAACTTTGAAATAAAAAGAGATACGAATACACAGTCTTTTGTCTTGCCTTCTACACTTGCTAGCACGGCTGAGGGAATGTTTTGGCTCAGGTTTGGACATACTTTGGTTCAGGTTTGGGTCCTATAAGGCATGGCTATAAGGTATTGAAGTGGTGGAGGAGTTACTATGCATGAATATGAAGAGGCTTAAGCAAATAGTGGGGTTCATTTTGGGCTAGGCTACATGGATCTATAGCTCGGCTATGGCATGTTTCAGATTTGGACAGAGGATGAAGGTGATGGTTAGGGGTGTTTCAAGGTGGTGGTGGAGCAAGAGGAGGTGGCCAAGGTCATCTAAGGTGATGGTGATGAAGACTATGTGGCTAGACATGCTTTTTAAGGAGTTTTAACATAGTTTTTGTGGGTTTCGCATCATGGGATGGTCATGGAACTTGCTGGTCATAGGAGGAAGGGTTTTGGTCGTGTATGATGTGGGTAAGGAAGTGGTGCTGGTCGGTGGAGGAGATGGTGGAGGTGTTAGGCCAAACAAAGCAATGAGAGGTCATGGCAAAAATCAAGCAAAACAAAGAAGAAGAAGTAGAAAAATGAGAGGAGGAAGAGAGGCCATTGCTTATCTTTCTTTGCTCAGATCTGAAATGGATGTGTATTATTGATGGAATGAGAAACTTTCACGTGAATAAGGAAAAGAAAAGGAACAGCTACAATAAATTGATGCATTGATTGAAAAAGAAACGGTGAAACGACTTTACGTTTCTTAGCTTTTAAAACCTTCCATACTTCCTTTTCTTTTAGATGAAGTAAAACCAAATAAATTTCAGCAATTACATCTAAAAACCGAAACAAAGTGAAATAAAATAAAAATATATAATTAAATTTAAAGAAAATATAAAAAGAATTAAGGAAATTGCTTAAAAATTGAAAACAGGGTTCAAAAATTACAATTAAAACATCAATGGCTTTGGAAAAATATCTACTTCATTTTAAAAATATTCTAAAGCAAAAGTTTTGAAATAAAATAATTTATTTATAATTTCTAAAATAAAATAAAAAAATTAAATTGGAGAAAAATAGAAAAGAACTAAAGAAAATATTTAAAAATTGAAAAAAGGGCATGGAAATTACAAGAAAAATACTACTAGCTCTAGAAAATTCCTACCTCATTTAAAAAATATTAAAAGACAAAAACATACATAAAATAACCCATTAACACATAATAAAAAAATTAAGTTTAAAGAAAATAGAAAAAGATTTAAAGAAATTGCTTAAAAATCCAAAACAGTGTCCAGAAATTACAAATAAATCACCATTGACTTTAAAAAATTGTTTACTTCATTTTAAAATTATTATAATATAAAAATATTCATACAATAACATATTAAAATAAATATGACAATGAAATGTTATTTTATATAATATATAATAGACAAAATTGTTAAATAAATCAAATTACACTCAATTGAAACGTACACAACTTTTACAGTTTAACTCCGTTTTCAACGAAACAAAAAGCAGTGTTCTTAAAATTTTATGTACTTTCATAATAAAAGATAAAATTTAAATTTTCAAACTTTTAAAATTTTAAATTAAAAGTCAAGGTTTGACTATTTTGACCAAAAATTCACTTTTTGGAAAATATTCTTTTTAGTCATGCTTTGGAATGATAATTCATATCAAAACTAAAGTTTATCGTTCAAGATAAATAAAATAAGTTTTTAAATCAAAAGTTCAATTAAAATAATTAAAATATACAAAAAAAATAAATCACAAAATACAGGGTTGTTACAGTTAACCAATTTGATAAAGATGAATCGGATTTTTGTTGGGGATGCAAAGTGTGAGCATGCATTTGTGAGTCTGGGAGAGATTTTGATGGATGCACCAGTGTTGACCATTCCAAGTGGAAACGAAGAGTTGACAGTATATAATGATGCCTATGGAACTGGATTGGGTGCAATGTTGATGCAAAAGGGAAAAATTGTCGCTTATGCTAGGCGACAACCAAAGTCGAACGAAAGAATTATCCGACACAAGATTTGGATTTAGTGGCAATATTTTTTGCTTTGAAGATGTGGAGGCACTACTTCTTAGGGGAAAGGTTTGAACCACTCACCGACCACAAATCCTTGAAGTATCTTTTCTCTCAGAAGGATCTAAACCTTCGTCTGCAACAGTGTTAGAGTTCTTGGGGTCTTCTGATTTCAACATTTCTTACACTCCAGGAAAAGGGAATGCAGTCGTTGATGCATTAAGTAGAAGACATGCTGGTTGGGAGCAATGTTCTTGGAATGGAAGCAGATTGAGTATATTGCTGGATATGAATTCAGGCCACACTATGAGCTAGAACATGAAATGTTGGCAAACTTATCAATTAGGCCTACTCTGATTGAAAGGATCAGTACCAGTTAGAAGCGCTAGGCTTGTAACAACCTACTTTTTCGACCTTTAAAAGTCGACAGTAATACATTCATGGTATTCACGTGTCGAGCATCCAAGTGTCTAAATGACGGATTGACAGAACAAAATCTCACATCATGATGAGTAATATATAATATACAACAGATCTTTTCAAAAGAAAACTGTACTAGGAATACATTAATTCGAGTAACTATCTATCATCAGCATGTGCAGTTATAACAACCTGTCCTCACAAATGCGGATATATATAAACAACCATGAAGTGGAAAAGAAATATACATGACTACATCTTGTTGGTATCTAACTCATCTTCTGAAGCTCTAAGGCATTCATAACTGAATCGTAAAATATGCTTGGTTTGACCCGAGCATTCTAAGAAAATAACGCTCGGATCAGTATGGTAAACCAGCATGAGAAATACACGTCATATGGGTTTTAATGTTATAAAGCCTTTCAAAAATAAAGGTATCTCGTATGACCACGTAGCAAATAAACACGGATGGTTTTTTACCTTACGTAACCAAACCATTTCATAGGAAATCTTTAAATATTATAATGATGTCTAAGGATTAAAATAAATATTGAACCATAGCCGAAATTGTTATATTAATTAAATTCCATCATAATTGATATATAACTAAGTCCGAAAGGAACTTATTAGAGAATGGATTCCATCAATTACAAAGCTACACGAACACTGCCTATCATAGTACACCTCTAGATAAAATGTACCAAGGGCCTTGCATGTACCCCATGCATGGAAAGACTGACCTACCCCTTTCTGGATAGTACCGAACATTTCGTCAGCCCGTTTTCTTTGCAATCTTTTCTCGAGAGCTCTCATGCATAGCCAAATTCGTAAATAATAATCTAGAAGGATGATGATAGTACCCTAATGGATGTGACTCACATAGCCTTGCAGCATTTCCCACGTATTAATCATTCTTGGTTGATTAGGCATGAGAATACATTTTACCTTTATAGCAAATCCCACTCGGAATGCTAACACTGCCCTAAAGGCAACAATGCAACGCCAACATTCATCCATACAAATTGTCCAAGATGAGAACAAACTGAAGACGCTACTTCTACTACATCCGTTTTGGAATCACCCTCAGGACTAGTAGCAAGTACCCCTTGTACACAGAAGAACTCCATCTTCGATCATCTTCAGGATATCTCCAATTTGAACAATTATGCCAGTTTGAAGTGGTTTTCAGATAATATCTTATCCATCTCTTCGAACCGACAATGATATTTTTAAAACTGGCCAAGATTTGATAGTTGGTTAACAATCAAATAAAAAACAATTCAATTGGAGATTTAGCCAACCACGGTTAAGCACAAAGCAACCCTAAGTCCCTTTAAATAAATCATCTTGTTAACTAAAACCACTTTGAAAATACTTGTATCAAATACTTTTACAAAGATACATTTACAAATCCTTTATACTCTTTTCAATACTTGAAAGATATTGATATACTTATCTCAACTATATAAGTATACTCAAAAAACATTTCACTTTCAAAACTTAGAAAATGTACTCATAAACTTATTTCAAAGGTATGAGTATATTCACAAATCTTTAAAATGATTTCATCTCGAAAAACATACATAATAGGGTAAAAACCAATGTTATTTAAATGTTGATAACGATAAAACCTGTTTGCGCCAAAAATGGTCACAAACCCCAAGTATTGTGAAAGCACCAAACAACGAATATAAATCAACAATATTCAAGCACAAATCTCAGATCCAAGCAAGCGACAAGCAGCAATACAAAGATGACAATTAGAAACGCAAGATTTATAGTGGTTCGGCTATCTCCGGCCTACGTCCACTTCAAAGTTTTAACTTTAATTGATATTCTTTGCTGGTTACAAGTGATTGCAGCAGTTACAATGATTGAATTTCAGCTATAACAGTGATGGAAGGAAGTAGAATCGAATCCGGTAGAGTCTGGGCGTTGAATGGCCAAAAGATCCTCTTTCCGTAGGCTCTAGGGCTCTATTTATAGGTGTAGGAGGCTCAGATCTCGCTCAAACTTCGGGAGACTTTTTCTGGCACGTGAGTGGGTCCACGCGACCGACCCACCAAGTTTCAACTCGATCTGAGATCGATACGAAGTGATTTCGTATCCATCAAAAAATGACCCAATCGAGCTGAAACTTGGCAGGAACAGTCTTTACCTTGTATGGAAGCTTCTGTGAAAATTTCATAGCATTTGGATCAGTGGATCAAGAGATATGGTCGATACGAAATAGGATTTTCCGGTTCCTATCTGGTTCGAATCGATGGCTTCGAATCGATGCCTTCGACTCCATCAGCTCACGTGGTTCTGTGATGGGTTGGCGCGTGTCCTTCGAGTCGACCCGGTCTTCTCTCCGAGTTGAACGCTTCGATTCCTTAGATCTCGCCTACTTCGTATTATGGAATGACACGTCATCTACGCTTGCTGATTTGGTGAACACGAACAAGCGATCGTTCATGGATTCGAACAAGGATTCTCCGATGGATTCGAAATAAAAATTTCCGATGGAATCGAGTGGAGGAACCCCGATGGATACGAACAACTCTTCACACCTGGTTCAAATAAGGCTTCTTAAATGGAGACGAAGAGCAACTTCTCTGATGGATACAAAGTAGGCACCAGCTAATCATTACGAGGTGCATCATCTGCCCATGTATACGAAATCTGATCGATGCGAACTCGATGGTTTGGAACCCTACCCACCTGAACAATACGAACTCAGTGGATTCGAACTAGGTGCGAAAATTCTTGATTGGTTCGAAGAGAGTTGAGGTGAGGCCTATCTGATCGTTTCGAAACACATCGATTCGAAGACGATCGGTTCGAAGTGACTAACTCCTGATGGATTCGAACCTGATGGATTCGAATGGAGCGAAACGATGTCGTGCTAATGGATTCGAAGTTGATCGATTCGAAGGGACCATCACCTCGACCTCTTCATGGATACGAACAGCATGTTCTTTCTAACTTGTATCGATCATATCTTATTCATACGAACTCCGATTAACCTGAAATTTGGAACGCTGGTTCCTACGACTTTGCTTGCCGTGTTCTATCAATTGTAGCCTGATACGGGCCCGAGCAAAATCCATCGATATCCATGGTTATCCTGCAATTCATAGATATTTATGACAAGCTATTATTGATTTTCATTCAGTTTTGGGTATCTCAGCTTTGCCAAAAGTTGGGATAACATTTTGGCCCCCAAAACATGCCTTTTGGTAAAAGGTGTGTTTTGATCATTCTCAAATTGAACGTAGTGAGCTTATGTTTTGTTTAGAGCTTATAGCATTTTCAATCAAGTTCGTGGCTGTTCGGAGCCAAATCGTTATCAATTTCTTCCATTGAGAGTTAAGAATGAAGTTTTTTAGTCTCTCCGGACTATCGTTGGTCACTCCGGACCCTTGCCAAGCCCATTCTAGACTTGACGATTGAATAGAAAGATCCCATTGCACTTCGGCCCCAGCTAGGGCATATAGCGATGTCTTGGTTGTTCTAAACCGATCATAGCCTCTCCGGGCTCTTGTTGGATCCCATCCTGTCACTCTACGGTGAAGGGGAGGCAGCGTTAAGTGAGTCGATCCTGTCGCTCTCCGACGAAGCAACTCACTTCTTGCACTCCGGTTCAGTGTATCTAAACATTAAGCGATGTCATGGCCTAAATCGTGGGCCGATCACAGCCTCTTCGGGCTCTTATCGAATCCCGATCTAATCACTCTCCGGTGAATGGGAAAAGACGTTAAGTGAGTCGATCTTGTCGCTCTTCGACGAAGCAACTCACTTCTTGCACTCCGGACCCCGCCTCTCCGGGTAGGGCCATAAAGCGATCATTTTCATATTGGTATTCAATATTCACCCTTTGGCTTTCCGGTCAAAGGTTTATTTCAAGAAATTCTAATTTATTTATTTAAATTCGGGTCCTAGATGTTCAATCTCAAACATCAGGAAAAAGCTAAACATTGCCTCTCCGGGCATATTGGTCTATCTCCATCTTAGAGCATGCCTAGGGATCTCTCCGGTTCCCGTACATGAGTAATTGGAGTAGCCGTTTTATTCTGAAAACAAATCTAATGAAATTATTTGACCGAAGTCCAAATCTTGGACTTAGCCCCTGCCATCTTTAATCAGTAGATGACGAGTCGTGATCCCGATCTAGGATCGTTCCTGTTAGGTGGAGGCGGAAGTTGTTCAGGCCATACCACTGTTGTCCGTTCTCTGACATATTGTGGCAATCTACCACTCCTGGCATGTTCTTCCACCTCATCCTTTAGGTGATGGCATTCATCTGTAGCGTGCCCATCCAGCTCATGGAATAGGCAATATTTTCTAGTTCTGCGCTCCCGCCTCAGTGGGATCTCCCCTGGATGGTTTTCGATAGGGGAGTTGCCCCAAGTTTCAGTGTAAATCCTTTCTAGACTTGCCATCAGATCCGTGTATTGTCTGAATCTAGGCTCTCGTAATTTCTTCCGTTTATCAGGACCATCACGTCCATCGTCCTGCTTTCTCTTTCCTTTGTCCGCTCCGGACTGTTCCCTGGCGGTTCCTTCGCCCTGCACAGCATTTATTTCTCTCCTCTCAGCTCGTGACTCTTCCAACTGAATGAATCTTTCAGCTTCGTGATAAAATTCTCCAAGATCTTGTGGGGGGTCTCTTGGCAAAGAATCTTTGAATTCGGTGCCTTCCCCGACTCCTGCTACCGTCGCCATCAAAATCATCGATGGATCCGGGCGATCTACAGAAGCCACCGTTGCATTGAATCGCAATAAGAAATCTTTTATGGACTCTCCGGTCTTTTGCTTGATTGAAGCTAGAGTCATCACACTCTTGGGTCGTGTTACATGGACCCTAAACTGTCTCATGAAGCAATCTACAAGCTCGCCCTATGTCCCGATTGATCCAGTCTCTAGTTGTCTGAACCAAAGCGCAGCTAAATCTGACAAGTATAGAGGGAAGCATCGAGCCATCACTTCCTCGGGTGCCCCCAGCACTTCCATGTGCCTGATGTATCTGGTAATATGCATTGTTGGGTCTGACCTCCCATCATAAGGATCCAACGTAGGCAGTTTGAACTTCGGAGGATTCCTTGCATTCCTGATATTCGGGGTGAACGGACTCCGGCTGACTTCTTGCAATCCTCCACTTGACAATCCTCCTCTCATGATTCGTCGCACTAGACCAATCATTCTTTCATCTCCATCTGGGGTTGCTCCCTTGTCGTGTTTCTATCCTACCCTCCAAGTCTTGAAGGGAACTCCGGTACATACTCTTCATGTGGCTCGGTAACAGTGGCATGGACTCCAGCTTGCTGAGCTTCATCTATGGGTCTTCCAGTATCTGATCCTGAGGGTCTGCCCCCAAGTCCTTGTTGATTGCCTTCGGGTTCTGCACTACGGTCTTGAACCTGACCTTCATTGGCCTCCGCAATCCTGACTCCTTGTCCTGTACTTGCAGCCGCTGTAGTTGGCCCAAGGTCCTGCACGTTCGTTGCCCTTATCTGCTCAAGAAAATTCTGCATCATCTCTTGGTGAGTCTTCATCATCTCTTGGTGAGTCTTCATCATGCTTTCGCGTATCGAATTAGCCATAGCCTCCATCTCATCCCTACTGATGTACATCGAAGCCTGTCCTTCTCCAGCTCCAGAGGATGCTTCTTAGCTTTCTCCTTATTGGCCCCGATCAGCTCTTTGTCTTGTTTGTCGAGTCATTGTCTCTGAGTAGGGATTCTTCAAGCTCTTAAATCTGAATTCTGAATCTGGTGTAGCGGGTGCTAGTTCTTCTCAGTGAAAGCACCAAAGTGTTTACGCCAAAAATGGTCACAAACCCCAAGTATTGTGAAAGCACCAAACAACGAATATAAATCAACAATATTCAAGCACAAATCTCAGACCCAAGCAAGTGACAAGCAGCAATACAAAGATGACAATTAAAAACGCAAGATTTATAGTGGTTCGGCTATCTCCGGCCTACGCCCACTTCAAAATTTTAATGTTTATTGATATTCTTTGCTGGTTACAAGCGATTGCAGAAGTTACAATGATTGAATTTCAGCTATAACAGTGATGGAAGAAAGTAGAATCGAACCCGGAAGAGTCTGGGCGTTGAATGGCCAAAAGATCCTCTTTCCGTAGGCTCTAGGGCTCTATTTATAGGTGTAGGAGGCTCAAATCTCGCTCAAACTACGGGAGACTTTTTCTAGCACGTGAGTGGGCCCACGCGACCGACCCCACCAAGTTTCGACTCGATCTGAGATCGATACGAAGTGATTTCGTGTCCATCAAAAATTGACCCAATCGAGCTGAAACTTGGCAGGAACAATCTTTACCTTGTATGTAAGCTTCTGTGAAAATTTCATAGCATTTGGATCAGTGGATCAATAGATATGGTCGATACGTAATAGGATTTTCTGGTTCCTGTCTGGTTCGAATCGATGGCTTCGAATCGATACCTTCGACTCCATCAGCTCATGTGGTTCTGTGATGAGTTGGCACGCGTCCTTCGAGTCAACCCGGTCTTCTCTCCGAGTTGGACGCTTCGATTCCTTAGATCTCGCCTACTTCGTATCGTGGAATGACACGTCATCTACGCTTGCTGACTTGTTGAATACGAAAAAGCGATCGTTCATGGATTCGAACAACGATTCTCCGATGGATTCGAAATAAAACTTTCCGATGGAGTCAAATGGCGATACCCCGATGGATACGAACAACTCTTCACACCTGGTTCAAATAAGGCTTCTTAAATGGAGACGAAGAGCAACTTCTCTGATGGATACGAAGCAGGCACCAGCTGATCATTATGAGGTGCATCATCTGCCCATGGATATGAAATCTGATCGATGCGAACTCGATGGTTTCGAACCCCACCCACCTGAGCGATACGAACTCAGTGGATTCGAACTAGGTGCGAAGATTCTTGATTGGTTTGAACATAGTTGAGGTGAGGCCTATCTGATCATTTCGAAACAGATCGATTCGAAAACGATCGGTTCGAAGTAACTAACTCCTGATGGATTCGAACCTGATGGATTCGAATGGAGCGAGACGATGTCATGCGAATGGATTCGAAGTTGATCGATTCGAATGGACCATCACCTCGACCTCTTCATGGATACAAACAACATGTTCTTTCTAACTTGTATCGATCATATCTTATTCATACGAACTCCGATTAACCAAATTTGGAACGCTGGTTCCCACGACTTTGCTTGCCGTGTTCTATCAATTGTAGCCTGATCCGGGCCTGAGAAAAATCTATCGATATCCATGGTTATCCTGCAATGCATAGATATTTATGACAAGCTATTATTGATTTTCATTCAGTTTTGGGTATCTCAGCTTTGCCAAAAGTTGGGATAACAAAACCAAACACTTTCCTTTTGGTGCAAGGAAATAAATTGTATAGAAATAGACCATACACACTTACCATCACTTTTCGAATTCAAACAGTATTATCCCATGGTTAATCATAAAATCAAAAAAGTCAGAAAAACTATTCTTATCTTGATACACATTCTTAGTTCCCAAGAGAGAGACATGTCCCACAGCTTGAAATTTTGTGTTAATTATGGAAAGAACATTTTCCATGCCACCGTAATTTAAAATGGTCATTTATGGAAATCAAGTCTAGGTCATTTTATAAATCCTTTTTATGAAATGCCTTTATACAACTCCACATATTTACAAACTTCTTTTATAAAAAATTATTTATAAATTACAAAATTCCCTTTATAAATATCCAAACATAATTATACACCTCCTTTTATAAATCTCAAAATTTATTTAATGAGCTCCTTTATAAACCAACTTTATACGTTTATAAAATAGTCTTTTATAAAACTCATTTAATAAATCTCTACATTTATTTGTAATTATTTTTATAAAAATCCAGATTCATTAAATAAAACTCCTTCAATAAATTCCTAGATATGATTACAAAACTCCTTCTATAAAACAAACTCCAGACATAAACCAAACTCCAAATATAAAAAAACTCGAAATATAATTATAAATCTCATATACTTCCCATAATACGATCGTTCCATGTATTAAAATAAATCCACAATATGATTTATTACTTCAATTTATCAAATGATAATATTCTAACTTTTATAAATTACCACTTATAAACCCATTCTTTTATTTATAAAATATCACTTATAATTCTCTCTTTAACTTGTGAAATACCATTTATGAATCTTTTATTTTATTATAACATTTGTATATAAATTATTTCACATATATTTATTCCCAAAATATTTCCATCTACTTTTAATCACCAAATCTCTTTAAAACAAAAGATAACCCCTTTATTTCCATTAAAATAAACCTTCATTATTATAATAACTTTTATATGTAGATAAATACATTCCGATTAATTTTAAAACATTTACTTATATGAAAAAAGAACAGTATAAGAAGTTAAGCTAAAAGGAGAAGTATAAAATCTATTTTTAAATGAAATATCATAGCAAAATAAAAAGGTCAAATTAAAAATCATATTTCCAAATCAAAACCATTTCCAAACCAAACAACGATTTCTATAGTATCTCAAAATACTATAACAAGCCCAATTGTTATTATAGTACTTAACCAATGTTATTACGCCTTTTCCACTAAAAAGGATCAACTTTTTACTTATATTAGTGTCACATCCAACATGGTCCATTAATCAAATTTTAGCATTTAACCATCTATATCACATATATGTGACTGAAATTCAAAATCAACAGGATATAATTGGAAACTAAAATCGCAATATCAAGAAATCCGAATTTCTCTATGAAATTCCCTGTATTTTATTTTAAATGTCAATCATTCTTTAAAAGCAGATATTTAACCAAGCAGACAACTACTCATCCAATACAAATAGTAAATTTTATTTACTATATATATCATATTGATTTTCCAAAATGGCGAGTTTAACTCATCGAAATTCCATCGGACGCTTATGCATTCCAGCTTGAACAACATCCAATTTTAATTCAAAATTTTACTTACTCCTAATTCAATGAAACTAGTTCCATTGTGTAGCTATCACCTTTACGAGCACAACACGAAAGACCGTGCCTCGATTTGACCTTGTATAAGAGAGTTATACATTTTTTAAGTTTTGGATTAATTAAATTAATAAATTCCAATATTAAATTACTAATTAATCATTTCATTAATCCTTCCACTAAACTCTTTCCTCTGAAATACAAAATGTGCATAGGTCATGCACTTATACGCTACCAAACCCACAACTACCGACCTTCTCACCTCGAATACTCCCTCTCTGGTCGACAAGACGATGCACCCCTTAACCAAAAACTCTCCTTTGCCAAAGCTACACAATAGTGTCTCTAATTCCAAGATCGATTGAGCAATTAAAATCATGACATGCTTCCCATTTTCACGCCCAAAATTTGACATGCGGCCAAAATGACGATCGGGCTAATTAAAAATTCCATCGCTGATGCTAATAGACCCCACTAACCCAAATCCAAGCCCCATTTCGCCTAACTACTCTTTTACAACCACTAAAGAGAAACCCTAGCCAAGCTTGCCCACATCCCTATTATCAACATCATAAAAATAATGTTGCACCTACCATAACTTATACCAAATCGAAGATCTTACCACAATTATTCTAAAGCGTCTTATTTCAGGATTTCTAGTTGAGCGAATTTTGAGTTTTTTAAATTTTGTAGTTTGGTTTTCTTTTCTTTGTTTTTTAGTTTGAAGGTTACAGGTAGTGATGAATGGAACAATGTAAGGGGAAAATAAGTAAGTGTGCTTAATAAGCTAAGTCTCTAATTTAATTTAAAATTGAACTTTTGATAAGTCCTCGCACAAAATTTCAATCACGTACAGGCCCCAAATGACAAAACTAAAATAAGATCATGCATGAAAAAGCGACATGAATCCAAAATAGAAATAGTATACACTGGTTATCTCATTCTATAAAATCACAAAAACATCGTCATTTGTCCAAAAATCATTAAACGGTAAATTAAATATTTTCCAAATTAAAAATTATGAAAAAGTCAAATAAATTAAATAAAAAATACATTAATAAAAATTGAGTAATTATATAATAAAAATTAATTTCCTTTTTTTTTTTCTAAAATTTGAATCAAATCAGAATATTTAAATAAATTAAGTAATCCTATCCGAGACGTTAAAAATTTCAGGTCGTTGCATTCTTCCTCAAAAGAATTTCGTTTCTGAAATTCCTAAAGGAAGAAAAAGTTCACCAACCCCTTAAGTTTTTCACAATCAGTTATTTGAAATGGATTATTAAATTTCCAAGTTTCTTATAGTTGTTGAAAATTTCAATAGCACCTCCATTGTGTGGCTCGATTGGTAAAACTACAACTTGCCATAATGAGCCCGAACCAACAAAAGAGAACAAAAGCCCAAATGGGGCCTCTCATATCTGGAGTATAAAACCATTAACAACAATATAAACATGTATGTACCTATTAGTCAAGCGATCTAACTTGCTCATGAAACCAAAAGTCACTAGCAAGCCTTTGCTTCAATAAATCTGTATCTCACTTACAAAGGATATCCAACCATATAACTTGCATTCTCAAAAGTCAAAACATATAAGTATTTTAAATCCCATACAGTGTAGATATACCACCCGTATGCAATGTCAAATCAGATCACTCGCTCGATCATACAAATTTCACTTCTGAACTAGTGTCACTCACTTGGCTTCTTCAGTATGGACTCCAATCAGGTTCCTTGATTAGAAACCCCCTTTCTCCTTGTTTAACCATATATTATGAGAGAAATCTTTTGAATAAAATCAAAAATCTATATCAAGTATTCTTCGTCCAGAATCGAGTGAAAAACCCTTATTCAGACAGGTGTAATTCTCCTCGAAATCATATCCACGAATCTAAATCATAATAATTATGCTAATAGAATGATTTACATAGAAATTACATAATTATTCAATTGCTTTCTTACCTACAACGGTTACTTTTATTCATATTCTTTTTAAATCACTATTAATCACACCCTTAGTATTTCATTTAATTATTAAAACGTTTATGAACCATTGCGTAAAACCATTGCTTAAGTTAAATTTCATTTCATAACACAAGCTCATACTGATACAATACTCCCCTATATCCAAAATAGTGTGTTTATGTGCATACACACACAAATTTCATATTTATTTACTTAATCAGGATGCCCAACAAAAATTAAAATTTATTTTAACTTACTATCTTCTCAAATTTATAAGTTACATAAACTTATCTCACTATAATTTTAACAAAATGCTTGGCTCAATTTCTCATCAATTTGGAAATTTTCGACAATCCAAAATTGTTGAAAGTTTCATTTCATTTCAATAAATGAAAATTACCAAACAACATCTCTAGATGAGATACAAAAACCAAACTATCCTAATGGATATGATACAGGAGCCCGTAAAAAACTTTACTGAAAATTTCAAAGCTAAACACCGAGTTTTTTTTCAAATCATTTTGAAATAATACTATAATATATATACGTATCCCTTTTGTCTATGAAATCATGCTTTTGGAATTTTAAAACAAAATTTCTTTTACCAAATAACTTTATTACAAATTACCATGGTAGCAATACGTCACTTAGAAACTCGAAAATAAGCACCAATGATGCTGTAGCCATCATCAGAATTATTTTCCAGCAACAGAAGTGAGTTCGGTGCTTTCTACTCCCTTTATAATCCATTTTACAATATTTCTATTCATCTATACATATAAAATAATACTATTGTTATTTTCTCAAATCTTTGGAAAACAAAAGTTAAAAACTAATGGCATTTTAAATTCCCAAATTCTCAGTTTTTAAGACCTTTTTATTTATAAAATATATATATCCATAAACTATACTTATAAATCATACTTACATAATTTCACTAATTATTTGAAATCATTTCACAAATGTATAACTGTGTTTAGGTTATAATAAATAGCTATTAAAATTTCAATTTTAACCCAACATTACCATCGAATGTCTTATAAACAAACTGTAAAATTCAATTCACAAGGTGTTCATATTTAATTCAACCAAAACAATAAATGCTCATAAACTATCTGAGTTCAAACAATCAATCAACAACAATAGTCAGCGCTCCTAAAAAAGACAAGCATGACTAATCAAACAATAAATGATAATAACCGAATATTATCATTTCATAACAATAAACACTTCACAAATTTCTACATACATTTGTGAAATGTTTTCTTTATATATAAACTCCTTGATAAAATTAATTAATTTAGAAAATTTCAAAACAAAACTATATCTGTTTTCCTTACTCAAGTGTTAGGAACACATATCAATATAGTTTTTCCTTCCGTATCGACCATAATTCATAAACCTCCTAATAGATAAGTCAATACAATAAAAATTATTTTTATAGCACTGATAAATATGCACTTATGCATATGCAAACACTAAAAATCATCCTAAAGTCTCACTTACCCAATCTCAAAAGAGTTTACCCCATCAAAGCCTAGGTATTTGCTCAACCTAAGCTCTGATAACACATGTAACAACCCGCTTTTTTGACACTCAAAAGTCAACACTAATAGATCAACGGTATTCATGTGTTGAGCATCCAAGTGCCAGGAAGATAGATCGTTGGGTAAAAAGAAAGAAAAAAGGAAGAGCAGAATCTCAAATCATGATGAGTAATATATAGTATACACCACATCTTTTCAAAAGAAAACTATAATATAAATATATCAATCAGAATAACTATCTATCCTCAGCCTAGGTTGTTATAACAACATATCCTCACAAATGCTGATAAATATAAACAACCAATGCAACGAAAATAAAATGTACGTGAATACATCT
Organism: Allium cepa; assembly: GCA_030765085.1. Lineage (NCBI taxonomy): Eukaryota > Viridiplantae > Streptophyta > Magnoliopsida > Asparagales > Amaryllidaceae > Allium > Allium cepa. The sequence continues at coordinate 448,657,212 of CM060942.1, forward strand.
TAGAGGGATCCTACTCATCTCTGAAGCACCTAAGCATCCTTAACTAAATCTGAAAATATGCTCAGTCTGAACCTGAGCATTATAAGAAAAAAAGGCCTGGATTAGTTTGGTAATCTGCATGAGTAACAGCCATCATATGGATCTTAATATTATAAAACCTTTCAAAAATAAAGGTATCTCGTAAGACCATGCCACATATATGCACGAACGGGTTTTTACCTTACGATAACCTGACCATTTCATAGGAAATCTTCTGGTATTTTAATATTGTCTAAGGTTTAAAATAAATATTGAATCATAGCCAAAATTATTACATTAATTAAATTCCAGTATAATAGGTATACAACTAAGTCCAAAAGGCACTTACTGTAGAATGGATTCCATCAATGACTAGACTATTGGGGTACCGCCTGCCATAGTACACCTCCAAATACAATGTAATGAGGGCATCACAAGGACCCCCTACATGGCAAGACCGGCCTACCCCTTACTAGATAGTACTAATGATTTTGTTACCCTTGTTGCTTTGCAACCTTTTCACGAATGCTCTCATGTACAACCAAAACCATAAATAATAATCTAGAAAGACGATGACAATACCCTCATAGGTGCAACCCACATAGCCTTGTGGAATGTCCTGTGTTTTAGTCGTTGGCAATTAATGAGGCTTGAGATTACGTTTTACCTTTTTAGTAAGTCCTCCTTGGAATGCTAACACTACCCTCCAGACAACAATGCAATGCCAACATTCATCCATAGAAGTTGTTTGAGAAAAGAACAAAACTGATGGCACTACTACAACATCCATTTTAGAATCACCCTTAAGATCAGTTGCAAGTAGCCCTTGCACTTTAAAGAATTCTGTCTTCGAGCATCTTCAAGATATCTTCAATTCAAACGCTTATGCCGTTTCCGTGTGGATTTTGGATAATATCATATCCCGATCTCTTCGAATCGACAATGATATTTTTAAAATTGGCCAAGATTTGATAGTCGATTATTTAACTATCAAATAACAAAAAATTAAATTAGGGATTTAACCGAGCATAGTTAAGCACAAAGCAACCACTAAGCCCCTTTAAATAAATTATCTCGTTAATTAAAAAAACTTTGAAAATATTTGTATCAAAATACTTTTACAAAGATACATTTACAAATCTTCTATACACTTTACAATACTTGAAAAATATAACTATATTTATCTCAACTATATAAGTATACTCACGAAACATTTCACTTTGAAAGCTTAGAAAACGCACACGTATATTTATCTCAACGGTATAAGTATATTCACAAATCTTAACAAAATATTTCATTTCAAAAATCACACTTAAATTGGGTTAAAACAAATGTCATTTAAACCTTGATAATGATAAATCCAAACACTTTCCTTTGGTGTAAGAAATAGAACGTGTAGAAATTAGACAAAATATATTCATCACAACCTTTTGATTTCAAACAATATTATCTCTTGATTAAAAATTAAATCAGACAATTTGGAAAAACTATTCTTGTCTTGATACACATTCTTAATTCTTAGGATAGAGATGAGTTTCCATACCTTGAAATTTAGTGTTAAGTATGAAAAGAACTTTTTCCATACCACTGTAATTTAAAATGATCATTTATGAAAATCAAGTCTTAGTCTTTTTGTAAATCCTTTTTATAAAATGTCTTTATAAAACACCTTACATTTGCAAATTCCATTCATAAAAAATTATTTATGAATTATAAAACTCCCTTTATAAATATCCAACATACTTATAAACCTCCTTTTATAAATCTTGAAATCTATTTAATAATCTCCTTCATAAATCTCCTTTATACTTTTATAAACTTCTTTTATAAAATAGTCATTTACAAAACTCATTTTATAAATCTCCAAATTTATTTGCTACTCTTTTTGTAAAACTCCAGATTCGTTAAATAAAACTCCATTTATAAATTTCCAAATATAACTATAAAACTCCTCCTTAAAAAAAACTCGAAATATAAATCAAACTCCATATGTAAAAAAACTCGAAATATAATTATAAATCTCATATACTTCCTATAACACGATCGCTCCATATGTTACAATAAATCCACAACTGTGGTTAATTACTTCAATTTATCAAATGATAATTTTCTCCCTTTTATAAAATACCATTTGAATACCCATTATTTTATTTATAGCATTCTACTTGTAAATCTCTCTTTAATTTATAAATACCATTATAAATCTGTTATTTTATTACAACATTTTTATATAAATTATTTCAAAATATTTATTCCTAACATATTTCTCTCTACTTTCAAACACCAAATCACTTTAAAATAAAAGATAACTCCTTTATATCCTTTAAAATAAACGCTCATTTTTATAATTACTTTTATATAAAGATAAATACATTCCAAATAATTTTAAAACGTTTACTTTTATGAGAAGGATAATCTAAGAAGTTGAAGTGAAAACAGAAGTACAAAATCTATTTTTAAATACAATATCATAGAAAAACAAAAAAGGTCAGATTAAAAATCATATTTCCAAATCAAAACCATTTCCAAACAAACAACAATTTTTATAGTATGTTAAAGTACTATAATGAGGCCAACAATTACAACAACACTTAACCAATGTTATTACTACATTTTCCACTAAAAAGGTTCAGCTTTTAACATATGTCAGTGTCACATACAATTTGGCCAACAAACAAATTTTAGCATTTGATCATCTATATAACATGTATATGACTAAAATTTAAATTAGTAGGTGTATAATTCGAAATTAAAATAAAATTGTCGAGACATCTGGTTTCTCTATAAAATTTTCTATATTTCATTTTAAATATCTATCGCTTTTCAAAAGCGGATATTTATCCAAACTAACTAATAATTCAACCAAAAAACAAATAGTAATTTATATCAACTATATATCATATTGATTTTTCAAAAAGGTGAGTTCAACTCATCGAAATTCCAATAGATGCTTAGGCGTTCCAGTTTGAATTAAAATCGAACGACGTCCGATTTCAACCTAAAATTTCACTTGCTCCAAATTTAATGAAATCAGTTACATCATGTAGCTATCACCATTATGAGTGCAAATGCAAATTACCATGTCTCGGTTGAACCCCGTATGAGAGAATTACACACTTTGTTAGTTTTTGGATTAACTAAATAAATAAATTATACTATTAAATTACTAATTACCCAATTCATTAATCCTCCCACCAAACTCTTTCTTTTGAAATGCAAAACATGCATAGGCCACGCACTCTACCAAACCCATAACCACCGACCTTCTCACTTTAAACACTCCCTCTTTGGTCGACGAAACAACACACCATCTTCACCGATTAACTCTCATTCGCCAAAGCTTCGCAACGGCGCCTCCAGTTCCTAGCTCCATTGAATAACTAAAATCACGACCTTCTCACCATTTTCACACGTAAAATTTGACGTGTGACCCAAACGACGACCGGACCACCCAAAATCTCCACCGCCGGTGCAAATCGTCACCACTAACCCAGATCCAAACTCCATTTTTCCTAACTCCTCTTCTACGGCCACAAAGGAGAAGCCCAAGCCAAGCTCACTAACATCTCTACTGTCGACCATATTAAAAGTGATGCCGCACCGACCGCAACCTATACCAAACCGTAGATCTCATCATATTGATTCCAAAGCTCCTTGTTTTAGGATTTTTAGTCAAGTAATAACATATACCTATTTAGCAAATGCCCAATGAGATCTATTCCCCAAATAGCAAATGGCCATGGACTGACCATCTGTGTTATCTCGGTGGAAGGTGCTCTTGGGATTATTGCAAATCTCTGGCATCGGTCACATTTTCGGGCATAGCTAGCAGCATCACGATTAATGTCTGGCCAAAAATACCCATAAAGGAGAATTTTCTTTGCTAGAGTTTGACCACCTGAATGATCTCCATACTCACCTCCATGTACTTCAGCTAGAATTGTCTTAGCCTCTTCCTTGGTCACACATCAGAGTAATGGCATTGAGAATCCCCGTCTGTACAATCGGCCATCTTGAATTATATATCTAGAGGCTTTTCTTAGCAGCTTATGTCGTTCTTTTGAATTTTCTGGTAGAGAACCGTTGAGCAAATATTCCATTATCGGAGTCATCCACGATTCTTGCTCTTGAGATATAGTCATGATCCAACCAATATCCATCTCATCAGTGCTTGGAGCTGACATGACTTCCACATGAACTAATCCCAATAATTGAGCTTCACCAGTGCTAGAATACTTCGCGAGAGAATCCGCCTTCATGTTCTCTTCTCGAGGTATATGGCTTATCGTGTAATGGTCAAAATCATCAAGAAGTTCCCAGGCCTTTAACAAGTAGGTAGGAAGATTTCCTACTTTAGCTTGAAACTCTTTCCTGACTTGGCATACAATAAGCTGGGAATCACTGAAAATTTGTAATACTCTGATGTTCAGTTCCTTGGCAATCTTCAAGCCAGCAATAAAAGCTTCATATTCTGCTTCATTGTTTGTCGAAGGGAATTCTAGTCTCAATGCATAGCACAATAACCACCCTTTAGGGATTTCAAGCACAACCCCAGCTCCGGAACAGTAATCATTTCTCGCACCATCAACATACAATTTCCATTGAATTGGGGTATTATCAGTCACCTCTTCCTCACTATCACCTTTATTTGTACATTCTGCGATGAAATCTGCTAAAGCTTGTCCATTGATTGCTCTCCGGGGATGATAAGTGATGTCGTATTGGCTAAGTTCAATATTCCACTTCAGAAGACGACCCGAAGTCTCAGGGGGAAACAGGACTTGCTTTAGAGGTTGATCAGTGATGACTTTGATAGGATGAGCTTGGAAATATGGCCTCAATTTTCTTGATGCAATCAGTAGACAATAGGCGAGCTTTTCCAACTTTGAATAATTCATCTCTGCCCCAGTGGATCTTTTGCTGATATAATAAACCGGGCGCTGAATTTTTGCGTCATCCCGTACCAACGCTGCACTGAGAGCATGAGATGAGATTGCCAAATATACGAAAAGATCTTCACCATTGTCGGGCTTAGAAAGTATTGGAGGCGTTTCGATATGACGAATCAACTCATCGAAAGCTTTCTGGAAATCAGGAGTCTAGTCCAAGTTTTTCCTTCCTTTCTTCAGAGCATCAAAGAACGCAATGCATTTATCAATGGCTTTGGAAATGAACCGACTCAAGGCAACGACTTTTCCATTGAGACTTTGCAATTCCTTCTTCGTTCTAGGAGCTTTGACTTCTCTTAAGGCGGAAATCTGAGCAGGATTAGCTTCAGTGCCCCTAGCACTCACAATGAAACCCAAGAACTTTCCGGACTCCATCCTAAATGAACATTTCAAAGGATTAAGCTTCATTTTCGTACTTTCGAAGGACTGCAAACATTTCTGCCAAGTGATCCATATGGTCTATTGCCTTCTTTGATTTCACCAGCATATCGTCAACATAAACTTCCATAGTCTTGCCAATCTGCGGTTTGAACATAGCATTAACAAGTCTTTGGTAAGTTGCCCACGCATTCTTAAGTCTGAAGGGCATGACTCTATAGCAGTAGAGACCAACATCGGTGATGAATCTCGTGTCCTCCTGATCAGGCTCATGCATCATGATCTGGTTATATTCGGAGTAAGCATCCATAAAAAATAACAATTCATGCCCCGTTGTTCCATCCACCAACTGATCTATCCTGGGTAACGGGAAGCAGTCTTTGGGGCAGGCTTTGTTTAAATCTGAAAAGTCGATGCATACTCTCCACTTTCCATTAGCTTCTTAATCAGCGCTGGATTTGAAACCCAATTCGGATAAGTAGACTCCCTGATGAAGCCATTCTCCATGAGCCGATCTACCTCTTCCTTCAATGCTGCTGACCTTTCAGGACCTTGGGTTCTTCTTTTCTGCTTTACAGGTGTAAACTTCGGATCAATATTCAGAGTATGTACTGCAACTTCTGGGGATATTCCACACATATCAGCATGAGTCCAAGCGAATACATCCAGATTTGCTTTCAAGAATGATGTCAAAATATTCTGAACCGTCGCATTAAGTTGCGAACCCACATTCAGCACCTTGTTAGGGTCTTTCGGGTCAACATGTATTGGCACCGTTACCTCCACTGGTACCACTCTATTCTCCCCTGCACTGGCTTTTCTGGGATCCAATTCTTTTCGTGCACCACTATGCTCGCCAGTGCAGGGTCCACCTTGTAATTGCTACAAGGTTGATTCTTTGATGCGGACTTGGGCCGCCGCATCTTTTCCCATCTCTCTCTTCCTTGCTTCACGCAACTCTATAAGATAACATTCTCGCCCAACATTCTGATCCCCTTTAATAACACCAACTCCATTATCCGTAGGGAATTTCATAGTAAGGCACCACGGGGAGAGAATTGCCTTAAATGCCACAAGAGTTGGTCGGCCTAGGAAGGCGTTGTAGGCAGAAAATTCATCAACAATTACAAAAGTCTGTTTTCGAACCACCTTTTTCTGCCCCTCTCCAAGCTCCACGAACAAGTCAATAGTTCCAAATGGTTGCTTCGGTTCCCCAGTAAACCCAACAATTTTCTGCGATGAAGCTTGAACATCAGCCATCGGAATTTTCATTTGATCGAACGTCTTTTTGAAGAGAATATTGCAAGAAGCGCCGCAATCAATAAGCATTCTTCTTACAATAGCCGGCCAATGCCTGCAGAGATGACCAAGGGATCCATGATAGGAGCTTCAACACCCATAGAGTCCTTGGCCCTGAACACAATATCATCATTAAAAGTTTTCTGTTGCTTCAAAGGTGTACATCTTCCAACACAAAAACACTTTCTTCTACTGGTGCGTACTTCAAGGCACGGGCATATCTTTCCATCTCGCCCCAGCTTCTGCCTGCTGGGTGAGGACCTCCCGTAATCACATTAATAACAGGCCTCTCTGATTCATGCGCTGCCGCCCTCTTACTCGAGCTGGGTTGATGGGCAAGGACTTGTTGCCCATGAGTTGAAGAAGTTGGACCGTTCCTGTTCCTCTTCACATATTGCTGAAGTTTATTTTCTTCCAATAGCCCCTCAATCAAGTTCTTCAAATGGCGGCACTCATTAGTATCATGGCCGGGTTGATTGTGGAATTGGCAGAATCTTCCACTTTTCTCAGCATTCTTCCCGAGCCTCAATTTAGCTGGTGTGGGGTATTCGACAGTGTCCTTGGTTGCAAAGAAAATGTTTTCTGGGGTATCGGTAAAAGGAGTGAAGTTAAAAGGACGATTTTTCTTCGCGTTTCCTTGCTTCTTCCCACCATCGTTTTCCCTCTTCTGAGTACCAGATTCCTTCTTATTTGGAGCAACATTATTATTCCCAACCTCTGTCGATACCATCTTGGTCGGTGCTTGAAGGCTTTCCAAGCGCATGAATTCATCAGCTTTCTTATAGAATTTCTCAAGCGAATTCGGTTCTTTCATCTTCAGCCACTTCCCAAATTCACTCGATTTGTCGATTGCCCTCATTAAGTATGTCAAAATCATATGTGGCTCTGCATTATCCACTTCAGCCAAAGCTATGTTGAAGCGGTTTAAGAAAGATCTAATAGATTCTCCGGGATTTTGTTCCAGGCTGGACAATGACATTATATCCTTCGCCTTTGAAGCATACAATCTGAATTGTTCCTTGAACTTCCGAGTTAAGTCGCAGAATTGGTATATAGATCGGACTGGTAGCTTTGTAAACCAAAGTAGAGCCACTCCTTCCAAGTATACTGAAAAGTACCGGCATTTGATCTCATTCGATGCCCTGGCACCTGTCATGTGCCAGTCATACTTGTCCAAGAATTGATTAGGGTCGCTTGTCCCCTGATAAGCCAGAATGGTGGAGGGAGCAAACTTCCTTGGAAATTCCGCTTTCAGAATTCTCTCGGTGAACAAAGTCTTGCTCGGAGCGAATCATCATTCTTTTTCATCTTCATCCCTCTGCATGCTCTCTTTCATGATTTGTCGAACCATTCCGATAAGTATTCCTCATCATTTAGAGGCTCTGTGGGACAGACATAAGCCATTTTCTCGGAAGTTTGTCTTGACAAGCGTTCGTAGAGGGTTGGCTGCGGCACTGATCCTCCAACTTGGGGAGGTGTCCCTTCAACGGGGCCAGCTGCCCTTTGAGGAATATTTCTTGCTTCAACATTATGAACATCATCGGCAAAGTTTTGCTCATTATTCACCGATTGATGGTTAGCTCCGAGAAAAGCGCTCAAACTTTCCAACATTAAAGTGTTTTGGGCTTCCATTTGCTAATATAGCACAAAAACCGCAGCATCTAACTCCGCTCGTGTAATTCCAACACTTGGAGCTGTTTGACTTGACGGAGGAGAAGTGGCAGTATTCTCATGAACATCACCGGATCTAACAGATCTGCGCTTTCTTTCAGGAGCCATAATCTCTGATAGACTTCTGGTTTTGAGAGAGATTCTTTCAACAAACTTTTGCGAAGCAACAATGAAAGTAGTCTGAGTTATTCTTCTCAGTGAAAGCACCAAAAATGTTAACGCAAAAATTGTACGCTAACACCCCGGTGTAAGCAGAGATAAAGTGAAAGCACCACCCGTCAATATGGGAATTAGAAGCAAGTAGAAAAGTCACAGCAAAAACAGTAATGAGACAACAGTTTTATAGTGGTTCGGCTTCAAGTTAAGCCTACGTCCACTTTAAACCCTTTATTGCTGATTTGATTACAACTTATACAACAATCTTCGATTACAACACCACTTAGACAAATAACTAGAACTCCGATGTAGGAGAATTCTTCAAATTCATGTTGAATGTATTAGATCTCTTCTTGAAGTTCGTTGAAGTGTCTTTCGTGTTTGAAGTGTCGAATGAGTCGAGGAATCAGCAGAGTATAGGCATCCCAAAAATGGGCCAAAAGGTCCCCTCTTCGGTGGTGTAGGCATGGTATTTATAGGAAATTTCTGGACAAGGAATAGGTCGTGAACGACCTAGGGTAAGTCGTAAGTCGTGAACGACCTAGGGGTTTGGTTAGCTGTGCTATAGGTCGTGGGCGACCTATGGGTTAGGTTGTAAGTCGTGAGCGACCTAAGGTGCGTGGGTTACGGCTTAACAGGCTTGCACTTGATTACTTGAACAAGTTGGTAGGTCGTGGCGACCTAGGGAGAAACGACATAGGAAGTTGGCCCGGTGGACTTAGGTCGTGAGCGACCTAGTGAAGAGGTAGTGTGCACGCGACCTTACTCTATCTTACCCCTTTAGGTCGCTAACTCGCTTTATGCTTTAGGTCGCTAACTCGCTTCATGCTTTAGGTCGCTCACTCGCTTCATGCTTTAGGTCGCTCACTCGCTTCATGCTTTAGGTCGCTAACTCGCTTAAGCAGCTAGGTCACTTAAGCAGTTAGGTCGCTAGGTCGCTTAAGCAGTTAGGTCGCCAAGTCGCTTAAGCAGCTAGGTCGCTTACACTTTAACTCCTTCGGTCGCTTATCTCCTTAGGTCGTTGAGTCATGAAATTGAGGAGTTAACATTAACCATTAAATTAATTATCTTTAATTAATAAATTAACCCTTAATTAATTATCCTTTACTAATTTCACTAAGTAATTAGCTTTTATTTAATTACACAAAGTAATTATCTTTAATTAATTACACAAAGTATATTATCTTTAGTTTACATTCATAAATAAATTTATCTGTTAATTACTCACCCTTTATTAATCTTAAATTAATTGCATTAAAGTAATTAACCCTTAATTGTTAATTAATTAGCTCTTAATTACTTTTTTAATTAATTATTCCTTAATTAATTACTTTAATTAATAAACCCCTAATTATCAAATTAAATCTTAATTATAATTAATTATCCTTAATTAATTAATTAAATTTATTATTCCCTAATTAAATTAACTTAACTTTAATTAACAAATTTTAAACTTGTAATCACTAATTTAATTAATACAACATTGGTTACTCATTCTAATTAACTTAATAATTTATGAATTACAAATCAATAAGTTTCATTAACTTTAAAGAAAACTTATTAATGATTTCATTTATCACTCACAAATATTTTTGAAAACATTTATTTTAAGTTTACTTTTTGAAGCTCCATTTTAAATTTCAAATTTTAAAATGAATACCAATTGATCTTTAAATCAATTTTAAAACTAATTTTTAAAACCTTTAAATTACAAGTTAAAGTAATACTTTTGTTATGAAAGAAACTTAAAAGAGTTTGAAATCAAATTCCCTTTAAATTCAACATATTTAAACTTATTTAAAACATTTAAATTTATAAACTTTCTTTCATTTAAAAATCTAGGATTCAAATTTTTAAACTTAAGTCCAGATTACAAAACTTTGATTTAACTTGTTTCTTACAATTTCAAACCCCAATTTAAATTCAAATTCCTTTTTTTACTTCACTTATTACCTAAACACCTTTATTAAAACAATTTGAATTTAAACTTTATTCATTTCCAAACCAAGATTCAAACTGACTTGAATTCACTATTAAACTATAATTTAAAAACTCATTTTAAACTTTGCTTTGTTTACTCGAGTCACACCTAAAACTACTTCGAGCAAAAATGCCAAAAACTTCAAGCCTCGCTTGATTCTTCTCGGAGTTCTTCCCAGCACCTCTCTTATCTTCTTTTTTTTTCTTTTTTTTCCTTTTTGAAACACATTGCCACTCGCGTATGAACACGAGAAATCACCCGAGCCATCACTTCATCCCTTTGAGGTCAAACTCGAGACCATCTCCATTTTCCCCCACGCATCATCGCCCAGATAGAATCGCGTGCACGCGTACCGTCACTCCAGCCATCGTTGCTCGTCGCCGAGATCATCCACACGTCGCCATCGACCCTGCCGATGACCCACGCTTCCAAAATTTTCAATCAACCTCTCCTATCAAAAACGAGGTAGTCAGGTGCCTGACTGGAACAACATTCAATTGATAACCCATCTCTGGCCATCACCTTGCACCACCGATGAACTCGCCATTGCATCCAGAACTTCATCATACCCTAATGCATCGATTTAACCAACTTCGGCATCTTCCTATCCACCATTTGAGCCACACTAATTCGAACATCATCGACGAAAGAACCTTCTATCAAAACCCTAGTTCATCAATCTCTGGTCACCACGATCATAAAAAAAATCCTTCGCTATTTTTCTTGAGCAACCCTACTTACAATCTACCTCCAGAAACAATCTTGACTTTCCACTCATCTCCATTCATCAGATTTTGATGAAAGTACCACATTTGATAAACTCAATAATTCCCAATCTTTACAAATTTAAAATTTTAAAATCATTACTTAAATTCATCATTTTTCAATACAATTTTATTTATATAACCAAATTCAAATTTCCAGATGGTCGAATATTTGACATGTCACCGATTTCCCCTATAGTCAGTTATTATTGCAGTAATCACTGAATTCAAAATTTTGATATCATTTTTAAAAATAATATTGCATGTTTTCAAGTAATTTTTCTTTAGAAATCACAATTTAATATTGTTAATCTAAAAAGAAATCATATTTTGAATTCACTTTAAACCCAGAGATTGTAAAAACAGGGATGTCTGTACATATTTTACAGACATGCATACTTGAATCTATATGTATATACACATGCAGATATATTCATAGAATCATGCCAGCACATATTTCAAATAAAAATTTAACAAGTCAAGTTTGCTCATCTTGCTTTGAAACACAGAGGACAAGATTTTTTTTAAGCCTGAACTTTCATGCTTGATTGCAGATTTTATTTCACATGCTTGAACTTGCTGAATTGCTTTAAGGTTCCTGATTTATTTTTCATTTGATCTTTCTTCTTTGTTTTGCCTTTTGCATTGCTTCAGATCTTTGCTTTGAAAACAGATTGGCTTCAAAGTTAAGCTTTACATAGCTTTAGTTGAATTTTGAAATCTGGTTTATAATGTTCGTTTTTGATTTCCTTTATTTCAGATTTGAAGTTTCTTTATTTTCCAGATCTTTGAAATACTTTTGGGTATTGAATCAGGTTTTGATTCTTTTTGCTTTTGTTTTCATCTGGTTTTATTTTCTTGTTTTTTTGGGGGTTTTGAAATTTTCTTTTGAGTTGAGATGGTTTTGTTTTGAATTTCATTTTCTGGTTTTCTTTCAGATTTTTAGATGCAAGAAAGAAAATTGTGAAGAGAATATAGATGCATAACTTGAATTCTCTTATAAAAATGAAAATAGATAACTTTGACACTTTTCGTTATGCAATCTAATTTAATTACAAATGTTTTTAAATGCATTTTAAGTAGTTTACAGTTGTAAAATTTTGTACATTTATGTTTATATCCTTGTCTTGAATTTATTTTATAAACTTTGTTTTGGTCCTTTAGTTCATACATTTACAACTTAGTTCATAGAATTTTTTAAAAGAAAGAGCTTTAAATCTTTTTGTTAAACTTAGATATTGTATATATATACATATATATACATATAAGTTATACTTACATACTCTTTTAAAGGAAATTTTATTTAAAATAAAATTATACATTGATAAACAAACACATATATCTAAAGCTTTCATAATTTCTTATTTACATTTTATTTTGTACTTGTACAATTTTATAACAATGATTTGAAATCAAATTATTCATTACTAACTATTAACTATATATATTAGTTCCTTGAAACATAAAAGTTAAATAAATCCAACATTAATTTCAAGATATTCATCTATATCAAATTAAAACTATCACTTTCAAATCATAATGTGTATGTATACATATATTAGAATTTAATTTTACTATATTAATCTCAAATATAAATTTTTATGTTGAAATCCTTTTAGTTAATTTAATTAAATCATGTTTTAACCCTTAACTTAGATTTATTTGGAATGCATATTTTAAATCTTACTTTATTTAAATTGATGAAACAAGTTTTTATTTATTTAAATTTATGAAACATGTTTTAAACCTTTAAAAATTAATCCAATCATCAAATTAGACTAGGCTAAAATCTGGGGATGTTACACTGAGTTTTACCAATTCTTCACCAACACAAGTGTTGTCAGAGATTTTCATTCAAAAACGTTGATTTTATTCCATCACTACAGCAATGACAGAAACATTCCAACCACAACATCCATTACTTCACCTCAACATAAAAATACCAAGCCAAACTCAGCCACAATTTGGTATCACTGGATCACATTAATTCATATCGATTTTTCAGAGCACAACAGCTTCTATACGTAGATCTCGGGCACCTACTCGAAGCAGAAACTTCTCCATCATGGTCCAAATTTGGCGACTTGATAACAACAATGGAATTCCAAATCGAACCAATGCGGTGGTATTTGACTTTATGGCCCGTAATCTCTAAGCAATGAACATCGAATGGCAGCTGAATCGAAAATCCAGCGGAAGGCGGCAGCATGCTTCAGACGACTTTGTTTTGACAATAGCAATTTAATATCATGATCTCATCCTCGATAAAAGCTTTAGGTCTAAAGATAGCGCATTTGGTTATGACGATGGCAAGCAGCACTGGACGTCAAAAAGCTGCAAAGAAACCACAAAACCAAGATTTGAGGCTGGGGATATATTTTTTAGGTGAAGGTTTTACTTGGCTATGGAATTTTTTTGTCAAAATCGGTTCTAAAGTGGGTTGTTTTTGTGTGAGGAAGGAAGATTTTTTTTTAATAGCAAGTTTTGTGTAGATAAGAGGGAAATACTTTGATAAAAATAAACAGAACTAAATAATGAAATATTACTAGGCAATTGCATTGATTTATTTATATATATAGAATTACAATAAATAGTGGCATTGCATAGTCATAGACATGTATAGTTTAGATGAAATAGCATCATAAACGATTATATTACATATGTAGAAAGATAAATAAGCTAGTAAAGCAAAAGGTATGGGGATGAAAATATGACAAAGATTGTACAAATAAACAATCTTTTATTTACATTAACTATTTGTACAAAGGTTGTTGGGGCAGTTTCTACACAATGTTAGCCTGTAAACAAAACTAAAGCACATCAAAAGATAAAAAGAAACAGTCTTCCTAAAATCTGAGCCATTCATCTACTTCACTCTTCCTTACCTACTATTCTTACTATCCAGCTTGGTGAGATGCTTCATAGAAATCTTCTCCATTTGAACCTACTTATATGGAGTGATTTCCTCATAAGGTGTATATTCTTCCTCAGTGGTCAAATTGATGGGGTCCTCAGTCTTGTCAGAAGCAATTCAAGGGTCTGAACCATTGGATCTTTTATTTTTATATGAAAAGTGCAATTCAAAGAGCAAGTCAATGAAGGAGATCCATTATGTCATCAATTCGGTGACTAATTTGTGTCCAAATAATTATCCTATTAAATAATTATAATTATTGCATGTTCATGAATATCATCAAAAACAAATGCATCCATCTTTTCTATATGAATATACATTTGCAACTAATTACATGTTCATGAATATCTCTATATAAAAGCACATCTAACTAAGTATCCTATTTATAGACTGCCCTAGTAGTGCAGCAATTAGGTGGTAGCAATCTAATAAATAAGAAAAAAAACTCCAGTCTAGTAGTCAGTCTACCAAAACTTGTAAGATAATCAATGTTTTTTATAATTCAAGGGTGAAGATTATTATTCTCTATATATTCTCAATTGTTTAACCGTGTTTTATTTGAATCCACTCAATTGCTCCAATCTTAAGCTAATTTCAGTGTTGTCCAAGGTAACTCTTTCTTTAACTATTATCCAGATTCAAATCTTTTTTGAATAATCTACATATCTTCTGTAGATCTAGAGTTTTACCAATCAATAAACATTAATCATCTTCCGATTTGGTCGTTTCGAATAAAATTGAATTAATAAATTATTGTGATAATTAGCAGGTTTACGATTCATTTGTTTTAGGAGCATCAAAAACATGTCTGAGGATATCTTATTCGACATTCTACTTTGGTTACCAGTGGCAAGCTTACTGCGATTTAGAAGGGTATGCAAATCTTGGTTTGCTCTTATTGAAAGCTCCACTTTTGTGAACCAACATATTCATTATCATAGTGGAGAGGACACTCTCATTGTTTCTAAGTTAAGCAATCTTGATTTCTGTTTTTTCTCTGGCAATAAATATGAGATCTACACTGATATAGATTTCAATCATCGGGTATATGGAACTATAAGAGCAAATGGTGGTTATGTAGACCTCGTTGATTCTTGTGATGGTATAGTATGTTTGGACAATGATTGGTCTGGGGATGTTGCTTTATGGAATCCTGCACTGAAACAACTAAAACTTTTACCCAAATCATCAACTCCACATCGTAATCCAAGAGATATTGATGTTCATTACATTGCTATCGGTTTTGGTTTTGATGCAAAAGGCAATGATTACAAGGTTGTAAGGATCATTATGCATTCTACAATGCCAGAAGTCAACCATGTTGAGGTATATAGCTTAAGGACATCATTTTCATGGAGAATTATACATAAAAATGTTGCTTTGCCTTTTGAGTACCTCATTGCGCATTCAAATCATGCAACAAGCAAGAATGGAACATGTTTCTGGTTGGGAGTTGGCAATCAGGATAGTATGCTTGTTGCATTTGACTTGAAAAATGAAGTATTTGAAATAATGTCATTACCTGATGGTCATGAATCTAAACCTTGTGGTTATGCTTTGGACTTTTTAAACGAAAAACTTGCTTATATTAGGGGTGTGACTCCACGCTGGAATGACAACAACTGTTTTGAAATTTGGTTGCTGCATGAATTTGGCGTTAAGGAGACTTGGCACAAAATATATAATATTGGACCAACACCATTCGCAGGACGTCGTGGACTATATCCAACTGGATTCTCAATGAATGGGGAGTTCCTGTTATTGAGAACAACTTTTGGGTCCAGCGGTGTAGATGAACTGTATTTATACAACTTAGGTACCAGAGAAGCAACCCAAGAAAGTTATACCCCAATCCAAGAGCCTAATCCCTATTTTCTAAGTTCTTTTTTGCACTACAATGAAAGCTTAGTTTCCCTCAAAAACAACGTTGATGGTGGAGACTGGTAAGGGGAATTATATGAAATTGTTCATGTTTCCCGTTCGATTTATTTGAAGAAGATTTCTATAAACATGAGCTATCAAGAAATTACTATGCAACTTGTATCATTCAAATTAGTGAAAGGCAATGATTGGCCAAGTCATATGAACAAATTGTTATGCTTATATTTTTATTGTATGATGGAAGTGTAAGGGACATTGAAATTTAATTTTAATTTAAACCAAGGATTCGTGCATTTTTCAATAACAAATTATTATTATTATTTCAGGTCTAACTGTTCATATAAATACAACACGGTTACTTTCTTGCCTCTAGCCAATTCCATCTAAATATGTGCTTCAGCTTTTTGTCCAATTTTTTTTGCTATTGAGAGACAAGTATCTCTGTGAGTTACATAAGTAATTTCCAACTGTTTGCAATCGTATGTCCTAAAAAAGATTTTATTGGTGAATTTTCAGGTCTACATATTCATATTCTTGTTACATATCTGCTTTGTAGCATTTAGCTAATTCTATATTTAGGCGTGCTTTAATTTATTTGGCTATTTTGATTACCAACACCACCATTTTATTACTATTTCTGCATAGAGCGTTGAGTTGCTCTTTGAATTGTGCGAGTACCTTCTAAGCATTTACAATTGTTTCTGTGTAAAACACATATCTTGATGGATTTCTCTTCCTACCACATCTTATATCTCCAAGTACAAAACTAGAATAAATCTATTGATTTTCTAGCATTTTGATAATATATTTTATGAGACTAAGATTTATGAGCCGCTTCAAAAAAGAGGGACATAAGTGATTAGTTAATCTTAATTAACCAAGATTTTTTTTAATATATTTTAACCAATATAACATTCTCAGGACATTATAATTACGCAACAACACAAACAATAATTGCAATAATTTCATAACTATTTTAGTGATTTTTTTCGTTTTGCTCATGTCAGTATGTTTTATCGACGATTAATTTTATGCCTTTCAGTGCTAATTTCATGAGAGACCGAGAGAGGAAGAAGGATATGCAATTATGCATTCATTGTAGACGCAATTCGGATGCTTGCACTGAAATATAAAGATAACATCGTTACTTATGGGGAAGAAAATGAATATTAACATATTATAATGGATATAATGATATTTTATGCACATATTGATGTATTATTAATTTTTGTTTCTTTACCGCGACATATCAACTCTAATTTTTTGTATTTTAAAGGAGTTTAATGAATATATTTTCATCTATTCGCATAAACTTGAATTAAAGATTATGAGCTAGTTTTAGGTATATGGCTTTCTATTACCATATATGTAATATCCCAGAATTTTTAACAATATCAATTTAATAATCTGTATTAAAATTAAATTGATATTGATATTTTGTTAATAATAATTCAAGTTTATTTAATAATCTTCTTCAATAAATATTTAATTGGTTATTTTATCTTTTAAAAATAATAAATTGGTTTCTATTTACAATATAAATATATGGTTTATATTTTAAATAGATTAGCATTGTTTAATTTTAATAAATAAAGCATATTTTTTTAATTCTAATATTTGTAAAAATTTGAAAATTTGTTTTTATTAATATTTAAGCTTTCCAAAGTTAAATAAATAAATCTTGGTTTAAACTTAATAAGTGAATCATGTTTTAAAAAACTCTAATATATACATTTTAATTTGGAAATTTTGATTTAAATTAGTATTGAGTTTTTAAAAACTATTTAATAAATAAATATATGATTTTAAATTTAATAAGAAAAATATGAAATGTTTAAAATAATTTGGCTTGAGTTTTTAATTTAGAATGAATTAACAAAAAGTTTTATGGCTTAATAAAATAAATAATTTATTAATAAAAATATAATTCCTTTTAAAATGATTCTAATGTAATAATAAGATATTTACAAAAACAATATTAATAGTGTATTGTCTTTATAAATAGATTTTGAATAAAACTTGCAATTGTTATTTCAAACTAAATTTATATACATAACTTGATTTGAAAATAATTGATTTTGAATTTAATTTGAATTTAAAATTCCAAGGTATAAATCTTAATTGTTTTAATTTTTATATGTATAAATTTTATTTATAAACATGGTTTATTTTTATTTCTTTTATAAATTTATATACATATTTAATATTTACTAACAAATTAAAATTTGGCTTAATGTACATAATAACTTGTAGATTAAATATTAATTACTCTAAATAAGACAAGTGTTGCATTCTTAAGCATTAATTAAACAAGTGTTAAAAGATTAACATAACAATTTGAAAAATGTTGAATAATTTTTACAAGTGGCACATTTTAGTTTTAATTTTCTTTTGTTTGATTAAATCTGAAAATTTCATTTATATAAACTTGCATTTCATTCATACTTGTTTTTCCATTTCCTTAATCAAAAAGAAAACTTCAAAACTCTTCATATTTAAAAACGTAACTCCTCTTCAAAAAATTCTGCATATTCAATTCCTGTACAAGTCTAAAATAAGTAAACTCTTCAAAAACATCTCCATATCAAAACTCCTTATCAAAATCAAATCTTTAAACAAATCATGATCAATACCATTTCACAAATTCCTTATTATCAAAAATAGGCCTGCATTCTTTTTATAAAACCAGGAAATGAAATAAACTCTGCATGCATCTGGAAATGATTGGTCTTCTTGCAACTTGGACAATAAAGCAACTGCATTTCACTTCAACCTATAAAAGCAATTGTTGAAAGATCATGCATGCATGCAAGTAATTTGGCCAGGAAGCTTAGGCATTCCAGTTTCAACAGCATGCAAACAGAGGCTCTACTTCTTTTAAAAATAAAGGTGAGTAACTTTTTAAATTTAAAAGTTAAAGATAGGTTGCATGCTAGTATGGTTTGATAAATGAGTATTGTTTGTGTATTTTTGAAAATCTGATGTGAAGATGTTATGTGTGTATGTTGTTATTTAATTGCCTATTCTGTTTTTGATTTTCCTGGCACAAAACTCCTTTATAACACTTATCTTTTAATTTAGTTTCTGATATGATTAGATTTATAAAGGAAGGTTGTTGATTATCCTAAGTTAACATTTAAAATTTTAAGTAAGTAAAAAAAAAGTGTTTGTCTCTGGAATTACAGAGAACATCAGTACATGATAATTTTTAACCAAAATTAAAATATGTTAATCTGGTAATTCAGTTTCATAAATCTAAAACATTAACTGTAACTTGATTTTTAGATCAAGAATTAGGATTTTAAGGTGTTAGATGAAGTTGCAGTTGGGTTTTTAACAGACATTGAATATTTAGCAAATTCTGTTGATTCATGAATTCAAAAGTCTTCGGTTTCTTCTGAGTGATGGAGAAGGTATAGGTGATGCTCAGAAAAATCATGGATGGGGTTAAAACTTATCAGAGAGGATGCAGTTTTGAATTTTATTGTTAAACCCTAGTTTTGATGGGTTTTAAGAAATGGGTCATTTTGATCTGAATAGTTGATCGAGTGCTAAGATGTTTGGGAAATTGGTAGTTGGTGTGTGGATGAGTTCGAGGCCGGAGGGGTTGAACATCTAGTGGTCGGAGCGGCGAAGACTCGCCGTTTACAGGTTTTGGAGAAAGCCTGATTTTTGTTGTTTCCATGTTAGGGTAGTTAGCTCGTTTTTGATTTGAGCTACTGCAGTGGTTTCTGGTGTTCGTGTTCGAGTTTAGAGGTGATCACTGATGGGTGGGAGCGTTGGTGAATGGCCGATAATGACCGGAGCCACGGTGCACGTGCACCGTGCAGTTGAAGTTCAGGTGAGTGTGTTAGTAGGGTGCAGTTTTTTTGACTCGGGAATGACTCGAGCTATTCGAGTTTTTAACTTGAAGCAAAGGATGGAATTACTCGAAGAGATATTAGGGAGCCTCGGGTTTCCTCTGTATTTTTCAGGTTTACAGAAACCTTTTAAATCTGGGTTTAAAAATTTTAAAATCTGAAGTTTACTTTTATGTTGAGGAAAGTTTAAATACAAGTTAAATTCAAAGTTTAAATTTTAGAATTTAAGTTAAATTTAAAATCTCAGTTTTTAAATAAAAATGAAGTTTTAAATTTGAACTTAAGTTACTACTTTATTTTGGTAAAGTAGTTTGAACTTTTAGAAAATGAAGTTTTTAAAAATATGAACAAGATTTGAAATTCAATTTAAAATCTGGAAATTTAAAAAAAAAATGAATTTCAGTTTTTGAAATTAAAGAAGGTTTAAATTTGATAGTTTTAAACTATATGTAAATTGAAGTTATTGAAATTCTGAAATGAATTTAACTTCAAAAATTTTATGAATTTCATTTTAAGACAAACACTTGTTTGTCTTGAAATTTTTTAAAGGGTTTTAAATTGTTTAATCTTTGATTTAGTTTAAAATATATTCATTTTAAATCATGTATTTAAAATGAAATTTAAAAGCAAGTTCAAAAGAAAATTTGTTTTCAAATAAATTTGTTTTTGAATATAATTTAGAAATGTTTTATCTTAAATTAATTAAGATTAATGTTTTGAAATTAATTTAATTAATAGAGTAATTAAAGAATGGTTAATTAATTTAAATAATTAATGAATTTTGAAATTAACGAATATTGATTAATGATTAATCAATTTATAATTAAGACCATTAATTAAATTATTAACTAATGATTAAAGAATTATTAAATTAGTAATTAAGCTTTAATCAAGGATAATTTATTAAATAATTAACTTTAATTGATGGATAATTAAGATGATTTAATTTGTGATTAATCTAAGTTAATTACTTAATGCATAATTAAAGAATGGTTAATGAAGGTCAATAACCAGGATTATTTAATAATTAATTAATGGGGTTAATTTTCTATAATTAATTAGATTAATTAATTTAATAATAATCATTTGTGAATTTTTGAGTATAATTACTTAATGAAGTAATTAAGAATTAATTACTTAATGTAATTAATTTAGTTTAATATGATTGGTTATTTTAATTAATTAAGTTTAATTAATTTTAAACACTTGGAGTTTAAAGATAATTACTGTATGTAATAAATGGATTGGAAAATTACTTGGTGAAGTTATTGATTGATAATTACAGGTTGTAATTAATTGAAGATGTTTAAGAATGAAGTAATTTGGAATGCAATTACTTAGTAATTAATCAAAGGATTAATTAAGAAATTTATTAAGGATAATTAATTTGGTTTAATGAAGTAATTAAGTTAGTTAATTACTGAATGTAATTAATCTGGAATGATTAATAATTATGAGTTAATTACTTAATGTAATTAATTTAAGAGGATAATTAATTAAGTATAATTAAAGATCATTAATTATTATAATTAATGATGTAATTAAAGTTGATTAATTAAGATTAATTAATAATTAATAGGCAACTAAAGGTAATTAATGTAATTAATTAAGGATTAAGGTAATTAATTATAGTTAATTAATTAATTGAAGTAATTAAAGATTAATTACTATTTTTGGTTGGGAATAATTAATTTGTGAAATTAATTAAGGATAATTACATGAATGTAATTAAGAGTAATTAATCAAGGGTGATTAATTAAGGTGATTAATAATGAATGAATAGTTAATTGATTTTGATCAATTAAATGGTTGAGATAGGAAGATTTATATTGATGAAGTAATTAATTTAATTTATTTTAAATTAATTAAAAATGAAGTAATTAATTTAATTCACTTTAAATTAATTAGAGATAGAAATAGTTAATTTAATTCATTTTAAATTAATTATATTGTGAAGGGATAAATCTTTGCTTATGTATGAATGGATGACATTGATTGCTTGAATGCTTTGTGATCTCAGAAATGAGACAGGTTGTGTGGCATGAATGCTTAGTTGCATTGTGATGATAATATAGATTTATCTATTGTGATAGTAATGTATGGATTATCTATTTTGATATTGATAATGTGGATTACCTGTTATTTGATAATGTTGATTATCAATTATGATTTGTGAGTTATCTATCTGTGTGTATATAGATAATTGAATTGTTTTAAACTTTAAAACAACTTGGACCTAAAGACACGCTTTGGATTTCGATGAGATCGGGATCGGGTTTCCATAATTGGACATCCGAAAACCACATCGATTCTAATTAAACGTTAGGTCGTGAATCCAAGTAGAGCTTTGGGAAGACTCTAGGTGTAAGAACTATTCGTCAGAATAACTCTGGGGTTGATTCCGTGATGAGTTTGACGGAAATAGTACTTACAGGTTCGAGATGGTGGTTTAGAGTGCAAGGGTTATCGTCGTTAACCTCGAGGGTGATTCCAAAATGAATGTAACGAGATAATGCCTTCGGTTTCGTTAGAACCCGGAATGAACTTGTATGGATTGAATGCTTTCAGAACATCGTCAGGTGGACGATGAGCATTCTTAGTGATGTGTTCGCTAAAGGTAATCGTAGCCTTAAGCCTCATCAACCGGGAATGGCTAAAACAGGGGAGGTGCAGCAATGCTTCGTGGGTAGCCCCCACTTGAGAGTGAGATTTACCCCTGTCTAGAGGATCATTTATATTCGGCTGTGTGGGCATTTGCTAGCTACAACCGCGGGGTTGTCTTGTTCGAAACTTTTCAGTAAGGAATGGTTCTGGCCTTGTGTTGCAGGGGAGCAGGCGTACTCCTCGGTACGTTGATCTAGGCCATGTACTGTGAAGGGCGGTACCCCAGTAGCCCTGCCATTGTATGGAATCCAAAATCCAGTAAGTGCCAACGGTTTTGATTGTATTACCCACTTTTGTGGCTAGTAGCTGGAATTTAATAATGTAACAATTTTGGCTATTTCATATTTATTTGAAAACCTAGACCCTATTATTATATCATTGAATTTCTTATCAAATGTTTTGGTTAGCGTAAGGTAAAAACTTTTCCATGTTTATGTGTAGGAAGTCTTACGTGATACCTTTCTTTCAAAAGGTTTTTGAAAGTTAAGCAACCTTAACCTATTACTCACACCAGACCCATGTCTGACCCGGAGTTTATCTTCTGTTTTCTTAAACTCTTGGGTACTCAAATTTTTACGAGTAGCCAAGGGATTCAGGTTTGCTTTGACGAATTGTGGAGGAGCAATGGAGCAGGAGGCTTCTGCGTGTAAATATGTAGTATTCCGCTGTGTAGATTTCTCTGAGTTGTTTCTTGTACTATATTGAGTTGTATAACTAGACAAGTGTTTATAACTGTCTAGTATGTGATGTATATCTGTGTAACTCTGATAGTGGTTGTAAACTATGTAATGTTTATGTTATTAATATAATTTATTCATTCCGATGTTTAGATTCTGATGTTGTTTTCTTTCTTCTCTTCTTTCTTTTCTCTTTCTATCCCTTTCTTTCTTAAAAATGATGTGATTTTCTGTGGTAAGAAAGTCGGGTCATTTTAGTTGGTATCAAAGCATTAGGTTGAGTGAATACCTAGGCTTTGTAGTGGTGTCTT
Organism: Allium cepa; assembly: GCA_030765085.1. Classification (NCBI taxonomy): domain Eukaryota; kingdom Viridiplantae; phylum Streptophyta; class Magnoliopsida; order Asparagales; family Amaryllidaceae; genus Allium; species Allium cepa. The sequence continues at coordinate 448,680,735 of CM060942.1, forward strand.
TCTTGGGAGAGCGTATTTGTAATTTTAAATATATTAATATATTCTGCCTATCTGTTGGGTTACCTGTTCAGGTTTTCCCAGTATAAGCTATAAAGGTAGATGGGTAGTAGTGTGTGTAATACGACTACCTTTTGGTTGGAGTTTGAATGTTTGAGGTTGGAAGTGTATTTGTCGAGACTGTAGACCTAATACCATCTCGAGAAAGTTCAGTAGTGATGAAGGATTTCATCGATCTCTGAAGGAAACCTGTTAAGGTTCGGAGTTAATTCTTTGATGTTGGATGAGTAGAGTTTGGATCTGTTGGCTAGGCAGAAGCAAGTAATGGTATATTGATACCTCAGGGAGTAGTAGCTGCGTGATGAGATGCAGTGACTATGGATGTTCCCGAAGATGTTTTCTTTGGAACAAGTTTAAGGAAGTGAGTCTGTTTCGGTGTTGTGGCTGAGTTCAGCATGGTGTTTCTGTTGATATGAGATCTGAGATTCTTGAAGAGCTTTGATTTGGAATTCTTTGGCATCTGTGGCAGCAGTGCAGCTTGGAGTGTTCTCAGTGCTGGCAAGAGAACTTCTGGCTTAGCAGTTTTTATGGAGTGGAGTTCAAAAGCAGTTAAGCGGACCCGTTTCTTCGATGGGTTGGCTAGTTAAGTGTAAGCTGTTTTATTTGGTTAAGGGAGGACAGTTTTCCTTGGATTTGGTTTGGATTGGTCACAAAAGTGACTTGTGATTGTTTGAGTGTTCTCTTCGGTTATTTGAGTTTTTCTTAATGTCTTCAGAAAAGTCAGAGTTTTGTTCACATTTGGAGATTGAGTTTTCTTATCGTCTAGAATTCCAGGAGTAGTACCGGTGGTTCACCTTAATAGAAGAATGGTTCCAAGAGATTGAGATGGTGTAGCAGCTCAGAGTTTTGGAGGAACTTCTGAATTTTTCTTATGGATTTGTTGAACCATATTTATGGGATGTGTTGTCGAGTTGTGCTCATCAGCATTTTCTTCTACTTCGGATCAGAGTTGAGCAGCGAAAGCAGTTTGGAAGTGCATCTGCTTTACTTTTCCCGAACAGGAGATGTGAGTGTAGTCTTCTGATATTGAGGAGTAGAGTTTGTGTTTCTTGATTCTGGTTGATCTTGAAGAGATCATTTTATTGAGTTGATTGGTCTAGATGATTCAAAAAGCATCAGCAAGGAATGAGCTGATCAGTAAGGTTGTGGGCAGCCCAGGATCGTCTGAAGATTTTGTGGATAAGAGACGAAGGAATTTGGATTCTGAAGTCGGAGATTTGATTTTGGATAAGTTTTCTCCGATCAAAAGTGAGCTATAAGATTGGGTAAGTCTGAGAAGTTAGCTCTGAAGTGTTTTGGATCTATACTGTATTCTTGTGAGAATAAGTGATTGATCTACAGGATTGGATTGCCGGTGATAACTAGGATTTGACGAGTTTTACGTATCTCTGAGGGAGTACGTGTATGATCTATCTCTCATTGTGGAACCAACAGTGTGGGAGTTTTGGTTGTTGAGTCAGACCCGTTTGTAGTCTGATATCTTGTCTGGTGTATAGATATAGTTGAATAGGAGCTTTGTAGCTTCATAGTACTGATTATTTGGATTCTCTAGAGCGAGTATCCCGGTATGTGTGTGTATATATATATATTGGGGAAACTCGAAGAAATTTTATCCAGAATTTTGTCCGGATAATTAGATTTGTTTGATTGGTTGAATTGGTTGCTATGGTTGTTAGCATATGTTTGATATATGCTTGTGTTTTGAAAATTAAAATTTAATGAGATTATTAAATTACCTTTGTTTAAATTTCAGGGACGAAATTCTTTTAAGGGGAAAGGATTGTAATATCCCAGAATTTTTAACAATACTAATTTAATAATCTGTATTAAAATTATATTGATATTGATATTGATATTTTGTTAATAATAATTCAAATTTATTTAATAATCTTCTTCAATAAATATTTAATTAGTTATTTTATATTTTAAAAATAATAAATTGGTTTCTATTTACAATATAAATATATGGTTTATATTTTAAATAGATTAGCATTGTTTTAATTTTAATAAATAAAGCATATTTTTCTAATTCTAATATTTGTAGTAATTTGAAAATTCGTTTTTATTTAATATTTAAGCTTTCCAAAGTTAAATAAATAAATCTTGGTTTAAACTAAATAAGTGAATCATGTTTTAAAAAATTCTAATATATACATTTTAATTTGGAAATTTTGATTTAAATTAGTATTGAGTTATTAAAAACTATTTAATAAATAAATATATGATTTTAAATTTGATAAGAAAAATATTAAATGTTTAAAATAATTTGGCTTGAGTTTTAAATTTAGAATGAATTAACAAAAAGTTTTATGGCTTAATAAAATAGATAATTTATTAATAAAAATATAATTTCTTTTAAAATTATTCTAATTTAATAATAAGATATTTATAAAAGCAATATTAATAGTGTATTTTCTTTATAAATAGATTTTGAATAAAATTTGCAATTGTTATTTCAAATTAAATTTATATACATAACTTGATTTGAAAATAATTGATTTTGAATTTAATTTGAATTTAAAATTCCAAAGTATAAATCTTAATTGTTTTAATTTTTATATGTGTAAATTTTATTTATAAACATGGTTTGTTTTTATTTCTTTTATAAATTTATATACATATTTAATATTTACTAACAAATTAAAATTTGGCTTAATGTACATAATAACTTGTAGATTAAATATTAATTACTCTAAATAAGACAAGTGTTGCATTCTTAAGCATTAATTAAACAAGTGTTAAAAGATTAACATAACAATTTGACAAATGTTGAATAATTTTTACCAGTGGCACATTTTAGTTTTAATTTTCTTTTATTTAATTAAATTTGAAATTTTCATTTATATAAACTTGCATTTCATTCATACTTGTTTTTCCATTTCCTTAATCAAAAAGAAAACTTCAAAACTCTTCATATTTAAAAATAGTAACTCCTCTTCAAAAAGTTCTGCATATTCAATTCCCGTACAAGTCTAAAATTAGTAAACTCGTCAAAAACATCTCCATATCAAAACTCCTCATCTGTAAATAAATCATGATCAATACCATTTCACAAATTCCTCATTATCAAAAATAGGCCTGCGTTCTTTTTATAAAACCTGGAAATGAAATAAACTTTGCATGCATCTGGAAATGATGGATCTGCTTGCAACTTGGACAATAAAGCAACTGCATTTCACTTCAACCTGTAAAAGCAATTGTAGAAAGATCATGCCTGCATGCAAGTAATTTGGTCAGGAAGCTTAGGCATTCCAGTTTCAACAGCATGCAAATAGTTTTTTTCAACCTGCAAACAGAGGCTCTACTTCTTTCAAAAATAAAGGTGAGTAACTTTTTAAATTTAAAAGTTAAAGATAGGTTGCATGCAAGTATGGTTTGATAAATGAGTATTGTTTGTGTATTTAAATCTGATGTGAAGATGTTATGCGTGTATGTTGTTATTTAATTGCCTGTTCTGTTTATGATTTTCCTGGCACAAAACTCCTTTATAACACTTATCTTTTAATTTAGTTTCTGATATGATTAGATTTATAAAGTAAGGTTGTTGATTATCCTAAGTCAACATTTAAAATTTTAAGTAAGTAAAAAAAAGTGTTTATCTCTGGAATTACAGAGAACATCAGTACATGATAATTTTTAACCAAAATTAAAATATGTTAATCTGGTAATTCAGTTTCATGAATCTAAAACATTAACTATAACTTGATTTTAAGATCAAGAATTAGGATTTTAAGGTGTTAGATGAAGTCGCAGTTGGGTTTATAACTGACATTGAATTTTTAGCAAATTCTGTTGATTCATGAATTGAGAAGTCTTGGGTTTCTTCTGAGTGATGGAGAAGGTATAGGTGATGCTTAGAAAAATCATGGATGGGGTTAAAACTTATCAGAGAGGATGCAGTTTTGAATTTTATTGTTAAACCCTAGTTTTGGTGGGTTTTAAGAAATGGGTCATTTTGATCTGAATAGTTGATCGAGTGCTAAGATTTTTGGGAAATGGGTAGTTGGTGTGTGGATGAGTTCGAGGCCGGAGGGGTTGAACATCTGGTGGTCGGAGCGGCGAAGACTCGCCATTGACAGGTTTTGAAGAAAGCCTGATTTTTGCTGTTTCTAGGTTAGGGTAGTTAGCTCGTTTTTTATTTGAGCTACTACGGTGGTTTTTGGTGTTCGTGTTCGAGTTTAGAGGTGATCACTGATTGGTGGGAGCGTTGGTGAATGGCCGGTGATGGCCGGAGCCACGGTGCACGTGCACCATGCAGTTGAAGTTCAGGTGAGTTTGTTAGTAGGGTGCAGTTTTTTTGACTCGGGAATGACTCAAGCTATTCGAGTTTTTAACTCGAAGCAAAGGTGGAATTACTCGAAGAGATATTGGGGAGCCTCGGGTTTGCTCTGTATTTTTCAGGTTTACAGAAACCTGTTAAATCTGGGTTCAAATTTTTTAAAGTCTGAAGTTTTCTTTTATGTTAAGGAAAGTTTAAATTCAAGTTTAAATTCAAAGTTTAAATTTTAGAATTTAAGTTAAATTTAAAATCTCAGTTGTTAAATAAAAATAAAGTTTTAAATTTGAACTTAAGTTACTACTTTATTTTGGTAAAGTAGTTTGAACTTTTAGAAAATGAAGATTTTAAAAATATGAACAACATTTGAAATTCAATTTAAAATCTGGAAATTTAAAAAAAATGAATTTCAGTTTTTGAAATTATAGAAGGTTTAAATTTGATAGTTTTAAACTATATGTAAATTGAAGTTATTGAAATTTTGAAATGAATTTAACTTCAAAATTTTTATAAATTTCATTTTAAGACAAACACTTGTTTGTCTTTAAATTTTTCAAAGGGTTTAAATTGTTTAAACTTTGATTTAGTTTAAAATATATTCATTTTAAATCATGTATTTAAAATGAAATTTAAAAGTAAGTTCAAAAGAAAATTTGTTTTCAAATAAATTTGTTTTTGAATATAATTTAGAAATGTTTTATCTTAAATTAATTAAGATTAATGTTTTGAAAATAATTTAATTAATGGAGTAATTAAAGAATGGTTAATTAATTTAATTAATTAATGAGTTTTGAAATTAATGAATATTGATTAATGATTAATCAATTTATAATTAAGATCATTAATTAAATTATTAACTAATGATTAAAGAATTAGAATTATTAAATTAGTAATTAAGCTTTAATCAAGGATAATTTAGATAATTAAGATGATTTAATTTGTGATTAATCTAAGTTAATTACTTAATGAATAATTAAAGAATGGTTAATGAAGGTCAATAACCAGGATTATTTAATAATTAATTAATGGGGTTAATTTTCTAAAATTAATTAGATTAATTAATTTAATAATAATCCTTTGTGAATTTTTGAGTATAATTACTTAATGAATTAATTAAGAATTAATTACTTAATGTAATTAACTTAATTTAATATGATTGTTTATTTAATTAGTTATGTTTAATCAATTTTAAACACTGCGAATTTAAAGATAATTATTGTATGTAATAAATGGATTGGAAAATTACTTGGTGAAGTTATTGATTGATAATTGCAGGTTGTAATTAATTGAAGATGTTTAAGAATGAAGTAATTTGGAATGCAATTACTTATTAATTAATCAAGGGATTAATTAATAAATTTCTTAAGGGATAATTAATTTGGTTTAATGAAGTAATTAAGTTAGTTAATTACTGAATGAAATTAATATGGAATGATTAATAATAATGTGCAAATTACTTAAGGTAATTAATTTAAGAGGATAATTAATTAAGTATAATTAAAGATCATTAATTATTATAATTAATGATGTAATTAGAGTTGATTAATTAAGATTAATTAATCAATAATAGGCAATTAAAGGTAATTAATTAATGTTATTAATTAAGGATTAAGGTAATTAATTATAGTTAATTAATTAATTGAAGTAATTAAAGGTTAATTACTATTTTCGGTTGGGAATAATTAATTTGTGAAATTAATTAAGGATAATTACATGAATGTAATTAAGATTAATTAATCAAGGGTGATTAATTAAGGTAATTAATAATGAATGATTAATTAATTGATTTTAATCAATTAAATGGTTGAGATAGCAAGATTTATATTGATGAAGTAATTAATTTAATTTACTTTAAATTGATTAAAAATGAAGTAATTAATTTAATTCACTTTAATTAATTAGAGATAGAAATAGTTAATTTAATTCATTTTAAATTAATTATATTGTGATGAGATAAATTTTTGCTTATGTATGAATGGATGACATTGATTGCCTTGGATGCTTTCTGATCTCAGAAATGAGACAGGTTGTGTGGCATGAATGCTTAGTTGCATTGTGATGGTAATATAGATTATCTATTGTGATGGTAATATATGGATTGTATATTTTGATATTGATAGTGTGGATTACCTGCTATTTGATAATGTTGATTGTCAATTGTGATTTGTGAGTTATCTATCCGTGTGTATATAGATAGTTGTATTGTTTTAAACTTTAAAGCAACTTGGACCTAAAAGACACGCTTTGGATTTTGATGAGACCGGGATCGGGTTTCCATAATTGGATATCCGAAAACCACATCGATTCCAATTAAACGTTAGGTCATGAATCCAAGTAGAGCTTTGTGAAGACTCGAGGTGTAAGAACTATTCGTCAGAATAACTCTGGGGGTGATTCCATGATGAGTTTGACGTAAATAGTACTTACAGGTTCAAGATGGTGGTTCAGAGTGCAAGGGTTATCGTCGTTAACTTTGAGGGTGATTCCAAAGTGAATGTAACGGGATAATGCCTCCGGTTTCGTTCAAACCCAGAACGAACTTGTATGGATTGAATGCTTTCAGAACATCGTCAGGTGGACGATGAGCATTCTAAATGATGTGTTCACTAAAGGTAATCGTAGCATCAAGCCTCATCAACTGAGAATGGCTAAAACAGGAGAGGTGCAGCAAGGCTTCGTGGGTAGCTCCCACTTGAGAGTGAGGTTTACCCCTGTCTTGAGGTTCCTTTATATTTGGCTGTGTGGACAGTTGCTAGCTACAACCGCGGGGTTGTCTTGTTCGGAACTGTTCAGTAAGGAATGGTTTCGGCCTTGTATTGCAGGGGAGTGGGCATACTCCTCGATACGTTGATCTAGGCCAAGTACTGTGATGGGAGGTACCCCAGTAGTCCTGCCATTGTATGGAATCCAAAATCCAATAAGTGCCAACGGTTTTGATTGTATTACCCACTTTTGTGGCTAGTAGCTGGAATTTAACAATGTAACAATTTCTGCTATTTCATATTTATTTAAAAACACTAGACCCTATTATAATATCACTGAATTTCCTATCAAATGTTTTGGTTAGCATAAGGTAAAAACTTTTCCATGTTTATGTGTGACAAGTCTTACGTGATACCTTCCTTTTCAAAAGGTTTTTGAAAGTTAAGCGACCTTAACCTGTTACTCACACCAGACCCATGTCTGACCCGGAGTTTATCTTCTGTTTTCTTAAACTCTTGGGTACTCAAATTTTTACGAGTATACAAGGAATTCAGGTTTGACGAATTGTGGAGGAGCAATGGAGCAGGAGGCTTCTGCGTGTAAATATGTAGTATTCTGTTGTGTAGATTTCTCTGAGTTGTTTCTTGTACTCTTGGGTACCCATCGCTGCTGTCCTCTCCAGGCATCCTCCCATGCTATTGCAAATAAGCCGCAATCCGCTCATCCAGCTGTTGCTCAAAGAATTTTTTCCTCTAATCATTTATTTCTTCCACTGTCGCCCTCAACTGAGCAATCTCCGCCTCTTGCTGCGACCTCCTATATGCAATCTACATTCTCATCACCTGTAAAATAATTCACAATTATTTATATATTAGTGTGTATATATATAATATTATTGAAATTATTTAACTATTCATATGCATAAGTAAATTTATGTATTGGTACATGTCAAAATTTACCTCCACATTTCCATAGCTATATCGTCGACTGGTCCGAGAAGGCGGGTCAATAATAGCATCCCAAATAAGGTTCTCCTCCTCTAACGTAAGCTCTTCCCGACCAGTGGACTGTGTTACACGAGCCCGCTCTGCTTCGTACCTCTCCTGCGATTACAAACAATTGTTTTACACGATAAAAACTGAATTTCAAAATTTTGAAAATAAAATAAGACAAAATATTGTTATTAACAGTAAATTAATTTACCATTACGGATTGTGATTTGTCATCCATCCACTCGTACGAAACATTGCCCTCTTCGTCAGTCCTCTCCACGGCATGCATGGCCTTGAACAGCTCGGCCATAGTGGGCTCGCGGTTGTATCTCGCGGCCTAAAAATATATAAATATTATTGCTAATCTGATTATAAAATATTGTAATAAAATGTAAACACAGTTTATAAATCTAATTACCAGCTCTCTCTTGTGCTCCTGAAAGGATTTGGAGCCACCATGGTGCAATGCAGGATTTTTATTCCTGTTTGCCCGGTTCCACGCAGATAACTCCTACAAATTAAGATAAATTATCACATATATATCTTGCGAGATTTATATTAGACTTAAATAACAAAGAAAACATATTTTACTTACTATTACCACCGGACTGTTCCAAAGCTGAAGAAATTCATTTCATACACCCTCACCCATCCAGTTCGGCTTTTTCCCTGCATTCTTAGCCTTAGACAATGTATCCCTGTAATTTTTCCTCATTCGTTTGTTCCAGTGAATTAAAAAAATGTCCAAGTCATCAGGGTCAACGCGGACCGCAGCCTGTAAATTAAAATTATTTTAAGTTGTATAGATTATATTAATTTACAACTGAAATTCAAACTACTACTTACAAGTAAATCCGCCTGTATAGCGTTCTTGACATGAGTGGGGATGTCGTCCCAGCGAGGCCAACAACCATCCATTCGGCTCTGAAATGCCTTTGATGGTTCCACCTCAAAGCCATAGCAAAAGTTATGATATACATGTTTAGTGGATTTTAAAACTTATACTTTAAATAAAATTGATACTTACCCAGCACTTCTAGGAACAACTTCTGCAATCGGACGTAAGTCCGGTGCAGTGCCACTACCACCTGCACCGGAAGATGGGATGGCGTCCCACCACCTACACTCCGTCTCCTGCCAGACATATCTACTATAGAAAAACAATATCATCAGAGAACAATTATAGAAATTCACTACTATATAGCATGTTTCAATCACTTTCACAGAATAATTATAAAAATTTACTAGTACAAAACATGGATAAAAAATATATAAATAATCATCACAGAACCATAATAGAAATTTACTATTACATAGCATGTTTCAATCACTTTCACAAAACAGTTATAAAAATTTACTAGTACAAAACATGGATAAAAATTAACTAAATGACCATCACGGAACAATTACAGAAATTTACTATTACATCGCATGTTTCAATCACTATCACATAACAATTATATCAATAATGATCAGTCTTCATCATTTTCTGATTCACATTCAGTCTCATATTCTATCTCATTTTCTTTGGTACTTTCGAATGCATCAAATAGGACGTTCGATTCATCATTCAAAGGCCCTACATCAATATCATCAGTTATTATTATTTCTGTATTTGATTCAAGATCGGCTTGACATGCTGCTTCATTTGGAATATTATTTCCATCAAACGTAAACCTTGGTTTCGTTTTGAAAACAGCGGACCAATCTGCTTTATCTCTTTTCAAAGATGGATATGGAGCAAAATAAACTTGTAGCGCTTGCTTGGCTAATACAAAAGGATCGTACTTATAGTAGTGTGATGTATGTCTTATTTCAATAAGTTTGTACTCTTTATGCACGTTGATTCCGGAACCAGGAACGTTACTGAACCAATTGCACTTAAATAAAAAAACATTTTCTAAAGGTTCAACATAATATGTCAATTATAGAATCTGTGTTAAGGCGTCGTAAAAATCTTTTAAATGCTCATCTGAATCGTCACTGCCTTTGACAAATACCCCGCTGTTATATGTTAATTTTTCAGCACCGTAATCTTTTGTGTTGAACTTAAACCCGTTGACGAAGAATATTGGATAAGTCTTCACATTTCTTTTCAATCCAATCGCAAGATGTCTTAAGCCTTCATCAACGACACAGTTTCTCGGCTCATAAACATAGTTCAAAAACCATTTGGCAAATTCTTTACTGAGATTGCCAGATGGATACTGTGATTCGTAGATACTGCATATATATAATATGTGTTATTATTATTATGTACGTACAAGTAAATTACAAGTGAATTAATTATTACCTGACAAATGGTGCGACTTTGACGCAATTTAAAAGAACATAAGTGTGCGCTACATGGTGGTCTCTATCGTCCAACCATATTTCCACACATTTTCCACCAAGTCTACCATGTTGTCTAAAAACAGATAACATTGTTTGGGAAGAATTTTGTTCAACGACTTCCTCATTTCAAGGAACAGTTACAAACAATAAGTTCACATCGTCCTTAAAGTAGTGAGAGAGAAAAAATAAGGCTTCTTCTTCAAGATACGATTTGCATATCGAACCCTCAACTTGGGCTTTTTGTCAAATCTTCTTCTTCAGATGATTCAAATACCTATTAAGATATTTATTACATATTTAGATATACAAATTTGAATTCGAAAATGACATGAACATGCACATGCTACTGTACCTCTCAAATGGATACATCCATCCATATTGCACAGGACCTCGAAGAAGTGCTTCGGATGGAAGATGAATAGGTAAATTCTCCATTACGTTAAAGAAACCAGGCGGAAGTATTTTCTCCATTTTGCATAGAAATATGGGTATTTCTACTTCAAGTTTACGTATACGATCCACCTTTAATGTTGTCGAACAAAGCTGTTTATAAAACAAACATAACTCTGTTATGACATTCCATACTTTTACGGGCAACAGTTTTTTGAAAGCCACGGGGAGTAAATATTCCATCGTGATATGACAATCGTGACTTTTCATCCCACTCAGTTTACTATTTTTGAAGTCAACGCATCTACGAAGATTGGAAGAAATCCCATCGGAAAATCTTAATTCTTCCACCCACTTTAGCACGAGTTTTACTTGCTTATTGTCTAGCTCATAGCATGCTTTCGGTTTTTATTGTCATTAGGCTTCATATGAAGTTCCGGGCGCTTACAATAGTTTGCTATATCAAGCCTCGAATTCAAATCGTCCTTGGTTTTTCCCTTTACATTAAAAATTGTATTAAACAGATTATCAAACACGTTCTTTTCGTTGTGCATCACGTCAATATTATGTCGTAGTAAAAGAGCTTTCCAATATAGTAACTCCCAAAATATACTTTGTTTGCACCAATTATGAATGTTTGACTTTCCTGGGATTTCAGCCTGGACTCCAGTTTCATGTATCTTTGGATAGTCTCTTACAATTTCGTATATTTCCTCGCCTGACCAAACCTTGAGTGGTTTCAGATTCTCTTCTCTGTTAGCTATGAAAATTTTCTAATCTCTTCTAAATGTATGATTGGGATGAAGAAAACACCGATGACAATCAAACCATGAAACTTTCATCCCATATCGTAACGAAAATGCTCGTATTTCTTCCATACAATAAGGGCATGCTAGAGGACCGGCCGTACTCCAACCAGAAAGCATCCCGTATGCAGGAAAATCATTAATCGTCCATAACAAAGAAGCGAATAACCGGAAAAAAATTCGTTGATACATCGTAAGTTTTGACTCCTTCATTCCACAATTTCTTCAACTCTTCGATCAAATGTTGTAAATAAACATCAATTCCTTGGGTTGGATGATGAGGACCGGGAACGACAGTGGTGAGAAACATATATGGCGTCTTCATACACATCTATGGAGGTAAATTATACGGAGTAACGATAATTGGCCAGGATGAATATTTACTACCAAACTGTGAAAATGGTGAAAATCCATTTGTACATAAACCAAGTCTGACATTACGGCTTTCCGCAGCAAATGCGGGATAAGTCTTATCGAAATGTTTCCATGCTTCACCGTCGGATGGATGTATCAAAGTTCCTTCTTCCGCTGTTCTCACACTATGCCATCGCATATGACAGGCCGCAGCAGAAGATGCATATAATCTTTGAAGTCTGGGAGTGATGGGTAAATAATGCATTCTCTTGTAAGAGACTTCTTTCCCTTTCTTCTTTCTTGGTTTGTATCTTTCTTCATTACATATTATGCATTTTCTGAGGTCAACGTCGTCTTTCCAATACAACATGCAACCTTTCACACATGCATCTATCTTCTCGTACGGTAGACCGAAAACGGACATCAATTTTTTTACTTTATAATGACTATCGCACATCAAATTATTGGGTGGCATGTGTCTTTTGCAGCTTGTACAACTGCAGTAAATGCAGCTTCCGTAAGGTTGAATTTTGATTTCATAGTTATGTATTCGGCGGTTACTGAAAGTTCGGTTCCGCTTTTACATCCGTCCCACACGGCCTCTTAGCAGAATCCAACAAACCGTATATTTTTTTAGCTCCCGCGGTCGGTTCTTCTTCGACATTTTCGTCTTCATCGACAGCTTCAGTTGTAGGAAACATTGGTCGTGCTACATCATCCACCATATTTTCTATCGGATTCGACATCATATTACCGTCCTCTAAAACTTCAGTATTAGGTGTAGGTTCAACAAGTTCTCCATGACGATCCCAGAAATAATAATCAGGCACGATACCATATTAATACAAATGTACTTCAAGTATATCCGGTTTCCAATGCTTCAAATGTTGGCACTTACAACACGAGCAACGAATTTCTGTATTGTTTCAGTTATTAGATTTAGCAAATCTAATAAATTCGTGTACACCGTTGTAGAAATGTTGCTTTATTGATCCCTTCTTTCCAGTTCTGACTTCATACATCCAAGTATGGTCGAGAAAATAATCGAACATTTTTTCTGATTTGAAAATGTATGTTACACAATCTAAATCATTAATTTTCAACCATTCTCCATTGTAAACAATTCATCGTTCCAGAAAATTCAAAATATAAACTTCACTTTATTTTTTTATTTTTTGGTATTTTGGTTTTCACTTCGGTGGTCAGTCATCCTACTTCCCATTACAAACACAATAATGTAATTATATTTTATAAATCATTTCAGATTAAACGGTTCAACAAAATTTCGACAGCACTTCCCTTATGTTCCCTGTATCGTACACAAATGCGTGTACACAGGGAACGCAAAGGAAGTGCTGTCGAAATTTTGTAACCGTCTAAAATTAAATGATTTATAATATGTAATTACTTTATTGTGTTTGTAACTTGTCCAATACAGCGACAAATCCGACAAATATTGTATCAGATGAATATAAATGTTTGTTCCGTTACAAAACGAACATCCACATAACGATCATATACAACACTTGCCAGACGGGGTCAAAGCCAATCCAAGGGATAAAAAAATTTCTTTAAATTTTATCAAATATTGTTGTTCTTTTCAAATTTTGACAATGTTTCAACTATTTATATTTTATTTCAAAAATTTGTGTATTTAAATTTTAGTTCAACATTCAATTAACAATTTTAGTTCAATATTCATTTCTTTATTTTTTTACGACATAGATTTTATGTGACTATTTGTTGTTGTTATATTCATTTCTTAATTTCTTTATAAAATCAATTTTAGTACAATATCAGTTGTTTTTAAAGTCATTTCCTATTTTTTTAAAAATAAATTAGATATTTGCAGAATTTTTAATGTTCTCATATTCATTTTTTAATTTTTTGTACAAATTTTATTTTTTACAATATATACAACATTTTGCATTTTGATCATCGTTAGCCGTCGCTAGTCATCGCTACAATTATTAAAATGGTCGTCGCTAGCCGTCGCTCAACCAACTGGGTAAATATAAGAATTATCAATGAATATAATTAGAAACAACAAATTCGAATTAAATAGATAATTAGAAAACAATAAAAAGCTAATTATTAAATAAAAATTTGTCAATTTAAATTCACTTAACAACTTAAATTTGTAATTTATCAATTTCATAAACTATGAAATACTTTCATGTAAATTTATCAATAGCCAAGTTAATAGTTAATATACACTATTTTTTCACCTAAAACAACTAACCATGTTAATCGACAACACTAATTATCTACATCAACCATTTATTCAACTTGATCATGATAAACTAATTAATGTAATACTTAATTCAAGTTCATGACTACTAATACATAATTTAACAACACTACTAATACCCAATTTAACAACAAATCTCAATTTTACAACAAATCATAATTGAATTAGGGTTTAAATTAAACCTAAAAACATCAAATTTACATTCAAACGAGATATTAGAAGCATACAGATACAAATTTGGGTGATTTGGAGGCGTTGAAGGCTGGGGCGGCGGCTGCGGTGAAGGGGGGTGGCGGATTGGGTGAAGGAGATTGATTTTGGGGGAGGAAGAAAGTGAATTTGCTGCTCTCGGCTTGGAGCTGTATACAGCGTATAGCGACGGCTAGCGACGGCCGCTTTTTTTAGCCGTCGCTAGCCGTCGCTACGCTCCGTCGCTATACGAAGCCTTTCTTGCAGTGAAAAGGGCAATAGGTATCACTTCTCCCATTTGGATTAGCAACATACAAGTTGCAGACGAACTTTTGGTTAGGCGAAGAATTTGAAGACCATGAGAAACTTGTATCTATGTACTGTGCCCCAGACTCATGGCTGCGGCAGCTTAAAGCTCAACATCATGACTTTAACTTCTTCACCTTTCACTCAACCATGTAGAAACCGAATCCATTTTGCTCTTAGAAGGAAGAAATTTAGATGAAAAGAGAAACCGAGGCATCTGACATTTATTTTCAGCAAATATTCTTAGTTTAGTTGCGTATTTAAGACTTTATTTAGTGCTTCCTCTTATTTTGTGGGGCTTCCTACCAAATTTAATTTGTCGTATACAGATGAACTCTTGGTTTCAAAGGTTGTTGGCAGTGAATGTTTTGTCACGTTCTGTATGTCCGTCTGTGTAATCAAAAATTGTTTAAATGATTTGGAATAATTAGTTACTGCAGTGAAGTGAACATGAATATGTGCAAGTATTTTGTAAAATGAAAATCAAGATGTTTGGTTATCTTCACAAGTACACAAATATTGATATATCTATCTCGTATTCTGAGGTAGTTTTCTTCTGTGGTTCCGTGTAACATTTTTACAGTCTTGTAGATCATGTTTTGAGCTAGGTACTTGAACAGTTTAATGCATACCATTAGGGTATTTCTGGTATGAGTAGGTATGATGAATGGCTACTGTGCTCGTATTTATAATAGGGCAATGCATTGGTGACAAGTAATGCACGGTCTGATTCTGAAACAGTATCTGATGTTGCAGGGCTGATGATCGTAAGACACAACGATCAAGGGTATAAGGATTTTTCTACATCTGTCTCTTTTGAAAGCTATTTACAGATATCCATATGAAAACTATATGCTGGTATCATGTCACGTGTTGAAAAAACATATGAGATCCTATACCGTGTATGTATCTCTCTCTTAATTTTCAACAATTCATTTTCTTAATTCAATTTAATTGATGGGGTAAAATGATTCAGCAATAGGGATCTGAACTGATAATAATTTTGGCAGTATTGCAGTAATAACACAAATTCCATAGAATGCCTTTTATGGTGTTATTTTTTATGAATATATTATTGTAATATACCACGGTACTAAGAGAGTAAATTCATAATACAATGAAGTGAAGTTCAGTAACCGAGAAGGCAGTTTAATTAAGACTTAGAACTTGGGACAGTAATGTAAAGCTGGTTCATTTCTCTGTAAAGAACTGTTTTAGTACAAACAGCGGATGATACAACATTAGATAAAATATGTTCGTTTCTGTGTAAAATTGAAACTACATCTCGCTACATCTTTTACGCGACAACGTGGTCGAAACTGATAAAAATACAAACTGTGATAAAATTACAAACATAATAGTACAAAATATGGAGAAGTATGTTCAAATTTTATCACAACTGTCTGTCTTCATAAATACTTCTTCCTTTTCTTCTCCTTAGTTCATCAACCAACTCTTCTGCCTACCGCCATCTTTTACTTGAATCATCCTGAATAATAGAGCAAAAACTTGGTTGGTTTTCAAAGTTAATTCTATATAAAGATAATTTTAAAAAAGGCCTCTAGGTCAACTAGTCCCTCAGCAAGTTAGCGGTTGCCCAGGTAGCCCATGCTCCAGACAGGACCTAGATTATTCCATGTATAGTTGTAGATCTAGCTTCCATAGAATAGTCAATTTCATTGAAGTTATCTTCAAATTATTTGGTTTCTTGTAGGGAGTAAGATTAATGCATATGAGTAGCTTTGTTGAATGATATTTGTGAGTACAGGAATACTTTCTGCTTGCCCTTAAAGCTTCAATGCTAGGTGAAGTCGGAACAATATTTTTGGTAAGCATAGGAATTTGTAGTAGAATTAATAACAAAGATAAGTATGTACTGTGAAAGTGCTTCCCACAAATGTGTTAAACTATAGTTGACTCAATTGTTAGTTGTGTACATGCAAATCCTTGTGCTAGTACATGTGAGTATAGTTGCAGCTATGAATTTTTCGTTACATAAGCAGACTGTTAATGTAATGAAGCACATATTGAAAATCCTTCTCACGGTGATCGTTTTCCCTCGGCTGATATGTCGTAGTTTGTAGGTTAAAATTACAACTGAGCTTCTGAACAAATTAAATTGTAGAATAGTCATGACAATTTAATAGCCTAAGTAATTTGATTGTTGCCAAGCAATGTTTTAGTGAAGTTGATAGCTAAACATATTTGCAGTTGAAAGTATATATTATCATCTTTTAGAAAAAGCAATATGTGTTAAATCATGACAGTACGCAGAGATTGGGAAACAATATACGATCCTCTTCTTGAAATTGTCAATTATGTTCCCATAATATAACGAATATATTATCACTACAACTATAACTCGCTATGGTGTATGAGAATCCAAGAAATCATATGTTCGTTAATTAACCTTCTCGGTGCACCAAATCAGCCTCAAAACCAGGTCGGAATTGTCCTTCTTTGCAAACAAAAACTATCTATGATGATTCTAATAAGTTTTTTTTATAGTTCGATTTTCTGGAACTTTTGGTTTTACAGATGTAAGTAATAAAGTACATGTGCAAACCTTACTCAAGTAACCATACCAAACCTAAAAAAATGTTTATGATGGCTTGGATACATATTTACTAATATTTTTGTACTTGCTACAAAATCAAAAGGGGGTCATAAGTAAGACTTACAAATATAACCGAGTGGAACATTATAACATGAAAAATCCTGATACGATAGTTTCAAGAAATCCAAATAATCCAAATTTAATCTCAGTATCACTTTCAATTATGATGAGTGGAATACTATAAAAATTCACTTTTGAATTGTGAAAGTCTCTTGTGCTTTTGGTACGGAACCTAAAATCACTTCATTCACTTTTAATTGGAGGGGGAACACGTGACTGTCTCGTCAGTTAGTAGAATGTTTCATAAAATTGATATTCTCAAATTTTGCTAATGTGGCCATATGCTACAACTTTTAACAATTATGCTTTATTCTTTGTAAACCTTCCTACAAAGAATTCAATGTATATTATGCGTAGTACAAGTTATATAAAAATTAAGATATAATATCTCTTAATTAAATATTTAAATGTTTGAAATCTGTAGGAAATTAACTATATAAACACTTTATTGATAACGATGTGTTGCCAGTGACCTTATTATGAACAATACAATATTCAAGATGGATTCAAAATGTTTCCTACTATTTTCCCTTTAATACAAGAAATCAAAAATCGATTGTCTGAGCTGCATTCATTAGGGAGTAACACGAGCTAGAGAATTGTAGAGCTATTAGTCATGCACATTCGATTGTTTGATTCAGCTTATAAAAGCAGCTAGAGGTACATGCATCATTTAAAGTTCAATTCGCATGTTTGGGATCAAGCTTCATCAGTTGATATTGCTTCAGAGTTGGGACAACATGTCATATTTCTGTAGCATTGCTTGTTGCAACACAAACTGAAATCAGCTGAAGGATAGCAAATAGTCTTGTCTCCATGTTGATACTGAAGGATAGCAAATTTAACAATGAAAACATGCATGGAATTCTCCTCTTGCTGGATCTTGCTGGAAAATCATCAAGAAATGTTCACAATGATTTAGGCTCACATTTCAGATTCATTTCAAGTATAAAAAACTTAACAATGAAATAGGGATGGAGTTCTCATGCTCAAAAATCGTCACGAAACAATCATAATGTTTCGGGCTTGCATACCTAATTTTTCACGCATTTGCTATAGATTTAGGAAAGCTGGAATCTAGAAACTTCAGCTACTATTTAGGCCGTAGTATGTCAAGTGGAATTAGAGAATGCTTCACTTTGGTGTATTCATTTGATAAAGGTGTAAAAACATGTCACGCTTATTCATTTGAACACACTATTACACCAACTGTAACCATGATTAAGTAAATAAAAATTTACCGTATAAGTAAACTCAATGTTTTATTACAATTTTCTAATCAGTAATTGATATGCAAGTTACCAAGAATTCCATTGCCAAAATAAATTCATTTAAATTTCCAAAGGATTTATCATTATGAAAAAATAAATTCATTTAGCTTTGTGCAGAAAAATAATTAGTTTTTCATTTTTATTTTGAAAATAAGTTCGTTTATCTTTTTGATAAAATAAAAAAATTCACTGGCCTTTTTGACAAAACAGGTAAACTCGTTTATATTTCTGATGAAATATATAAATTCATTTACCTCTCTAAATAAAAGTAAAAATGCTGATCTTTTTAATTTAAAAATAAGATCTTTTTGGTAAAAGAATGCATCATTTCTTTCAATATATTGTCATAGCAAGTATTTTCCGCTAGAGAGATGTTCATTTACTACCTAAGAAGTACGTATCCCGAACATCGTGGAAAATATTCAAAACAATAAAGCTAACAAAGAGGTACCTGCAGTATATGCATAAGAACTATCTATACTTGGGAAAAAAAAACTGGAACTATCAATGGTGGGAGATATTCAATACATAGTTTAATTCAAAAGACAAACAAATTATAGTTTTGGAATAAAGTATTTAAAGTAGTAAGACCATTATCAACAACTATTTTGTTTAGTTATAATTTTTCCCCTAGTATTCACCGAACAAACGAGCTCTCCACCTAAAAGAAAAAATAACCACGAAACCATATTTTTTTAGAGAAATCACAAATAAATAAAATGGCATAGTCTTTGCCCTTTTATTGAATTTAAAATAAAATGATAAAGATTTTGCCTTTTTATTCTAATAAAAATTAAATTGAATAGAAATGACATTGCTTTTTTTAAATGGTACTTTATATACAACATGTCAATAGGACAATATATCACTTGTCAATAAACGTTCGAATCACGCTATGCAAGTTTCAAACTTATGACCTTTCGCACCAAAGTCGAATAACTTAACCACTAGGAGAATGGTGTTTGTCGAGTTTGCCTTTTTATTGTAATAAAAATTAAATAAATAGCAAAGTATTTTCCTTTTGTTTCAATGCGCAACAAAAAAGGTAAAGTCTTTGCCATTTTTATCCACAAGTGAATAAAAATGGTAAAGACTTTGCCATTTTTATCCACAAGTCTTATATTCAATTCATCTGTCACTAAATCAAATTGAAGCAGCCATGGGTGAGTAAACAAGCTTTATCTGGTTGCATTGTGACTAGTTTAATTATATTTTTTCATTGAACAAGTCATTATTGATTGTGCTTAAGACATAAAGTTGACGAAACATTTTGGTGATGGATATTTGTACTAAGTCCTTCCATCTCAGTTGCCAAGCTTTTTTGCAACTATCATAATATCAAGGATTCAACAAAAAAAAGGCTAGAAGGTTTATGAAACATAGTAAAAAAATCATTTTTATGAATCATTAGATGATAAAAAGGAATTTATGAAAAAAACATTGGTAAAAGTTGAAAGAAATTTAACTAAAAAACGTATTGTTGCTAATATTTTGATGAAAACTAACTTTAGTTATCTTTTTCATAAGAAAGAAAGAAAAGGCAATGATAATGAACCTGTACATAAGCTAATTATCACTACTAGAACAGCTTTGACTTGCGACCGATCATGATGATGGCGGACAACGGCAAAAAAACGCCGTCGTCGCTAGCCGTCGTCTACCTGAATATAATCCGTGAACATAGAGCTTCAGCAAAATATTTTTACTTTCCCTCCCTAACTCTCTTCTTCCCCAATTCCGCCACCAGCCGACTCCGGCCGCATCTGACTGACGTCGATGACCCCTACATGCTACGCACTCCTTCTTCCTTCAATTTGGCTACATTTTTTGAGGTTTATTATCTTAAACCCAATTTAAAAAAATTAGTAATTTTGTTATGAATATGTTAGATTGGTTGTTACTAGATGATGACATAGATTATTAGTTGATTGGGAGACAAAATCAAAACTCCAATTTAGAAAATTAGGTGATGATTGATTTGAAATTGATGATTATTGTGTATCAGTTGATGATAAAGGTGTGTTAGTTGATTTGGAGATGTTAGTAAGTGGTTTGATTGTTTAATTTGTAATCAAAATTTAAGGTTAACTTAAAATTCGAAAATTAGTATTCATTGATTAATATTCTTATTGATAAGTTTACGCAAATGTTTGTTATAATGGAAAACGATGTTTGTTATAGTGGAAAATGATGTTTGTCATAGTATGGAGATGTTACAGTTTACGTGAAAATTGGTGTACAATTAATTAGTGTATAAAATTAGTTTATTTTACTTTGTTATGGTTAGTGTTAACTTCTAATTTTAACTTATAAAATCTGTAAATTAAAATTTTATTAGGTCAAAGAGTTTGAAAATACGTTACAAATCATATAATTTAGGAAACAAAATGTTAAGAAAAATCATACTTAAATCGATTTTGTAAACGTTTCAAAAAATGAAAATAACAAAAGCGAATATCGTACAAAATCAATTTCGTAGAAAGCTAAGTAATGAATATAAGAACAACAAATATTTTATTGAAATCGATTTTTTTAAAAAAAGTTAAGAAATAAACATGAAAACAACAAATATTGTACTCGAATTGATTTTCTAAAAAGTTAAGAAATGAATATGACAAGAACAAATACTTTACTCAAATTGATTTTCTTTTACCTTAAGTAACGAACAAAACAAGAGGAAATATGCTGCTGAAATCGATTTACCAATAAGTTAAAAAATGAATATAACAAGAACAAATAATGTACTCAAATCAATTTTCTAAAAAACTATGAAATTTATATACAAGAACAAATATTGTACTAAAATCGATTATCTAAATTTTTTGAAATGAATATAATGTTGATTTGAAAATAAGCGTTAAGTATTATTATAAAAAATACAACAACCACAAATTAAAGCCTTCAGTTCCAAAAGGTTTTAATTTATTTTAGAAAATACAACAAAAATACTCCCCTTAGACACAAAATTATGCGTAGAAGTGAAGTGAACTAAAATGCTGTCGAAATTTGATAAAGGTATGGTGATGAAGTCTTTAGTCCTAAAAGGTATACTTTATTTTAGAAAATAAAATAACAATAATATATCACTTAGGCAAGAAGTTGTGCGTAGAATAGAAGTGAAGTGCTGTCGAAATAACTACCATATTTTTTTAAATTAGGAACGATGTTCGGTTATTTCATCGACCATACATGGATGTATAAAGTCAAAACTGGAATGAAAGGTTCAGTGGAAGAACATTTCTACAATAATGTACATGAATTTATAGATTCGCAATATCTAATAATCAAAATAACGAGGAACTTCGTTTTCCTTGTAGTAAGTTTCAATATTTGAAGTATTAGGAACCAGATATAGTTAAAGTACATTTGTATAAATCTGGATTTGTGCCAAATTATCATTTATGGGATCGTCATAGAGAACTTGTTGCATCTACAGTGGATCCTATTGCATCAGAGGTCGATGTTATTATGAACAATCCAATAGAAGGTATGGTGGACGATATGGGACGATCAATGTTTCCTACCTTTCAAATTGACAGTGAAGACGTCAATATCAAAGAAGAATCAAATGATGGAGCAAAAAAATTGTGTGATTTATTCGATGCCGCTAAGAGACCGCTGTGGGATGGTTGCAAAAGGGGACCGAACTATCAGTAACTGCTGGATACATCACTATGAAATCATATAGAAGCTGGATTTACAGTTGTTGTGCAAGCTGCAAAGCAACATATGCCATCCAATAATCGGATGTGCAACAGTCATTATAAAGTGAAAACACTTATGTCGACTTTCAGTCTGCCTTACCAAATTATAGGTACATGTATAAAAGGTTGAATATTATAATGGAAATATGACACTAAATTTAGGAAATGCAATATATGTAATGACGAAAGATATAGATCAAAAAAAGAAAAGGAAGTTCCATATAAGAGAATGCATTATTTACCAATTACCCCTAGACTTCAAAGGTTATATGCGACTTCGGCCATGGCATGTGATATGCAATAGCACAGTGTGAGAAGACAGATAGAGGGACTTTGACACATCCATCCGATGGAGATGCATGGAAGCATTTCGACAAAACATATCCCACATTTGCTGCAAAGAGCTGTAACGTCAAACTTAGCTTATGTACAGATGGGTTTTCGCTATTCTTCCAGTTTGGTAGCAAATATTCATCTTGGCCTATTATCGTTACTCCTTATAATTTACCTCCATGAATGTGTATGAAAGCTCCATATATGTTTCTCAATATTGTCGTCCCTGACATTGATGATCCGACGTAAGGAATCGATGTTTATCTGTAGCCATTAATCGAAGAGTTGAAAACACTATGGCTTGAATGTGTTGAAACATACAACATTTCACAAAAAGGAATTTTCTTATATTTTCTTCTTTGATATGGACTATTAGTGATTTTCCTGCATTTGAGATGCTTTCAGGTTGGAGTACGGCCGGTCGTTTAGCCTGTCCTTATTGCATGGAAGAAACAAGATCGTTTTCTTTACGGTATGGAAGTAAAATTTCTTGGTTTGATTGTCATCAGTTTTTTCTCCATCCTAATCATACTTTTAGAAGAGATAAAAAAGACTTTAAAGCTAATAAAGAAGAGAATATGCCACGACCGAAGATTTGGTCAAGCGAAGAAATATATGAAATTGTAAAGAACTGCTCGAAGATACATGAAACTGGAATACAGACTACAATTCCAAGAAAACCGAACATTCATAATTGGTGCAAACGAAGTATATTTTGAGAGTTACCTTATTGGAAAGATCTCCTACTTCAACATAATATTGATGTGACGCATAATGAAAAAAACATGTTTGATAACGTGTTTAATACAATTATGAATGTCAAAGGGAAAACTAAGGACGATCTGAATTCAAGACTTGATATAGCACCCTTTTGTAAACTCCCAAACTTCATAGGAAGCCCAATGACAATAAAAAAACCCATATCATCCTATGAGTTAGATAGCAAGTAAAAAAACTCGTGCTAAAGTAGGTGGAAGGACTAAAATGCTGTAACGACCCGCCTTTTTGGATAGTTTAAACCGGCGATCAAATACACATGTCGATTCCAAAACCATTCAAAAGTGCAGATAGTTATTGGGGTAAATAAGAAAAGAAAAGAAAAGAAATAAAGGAAATGAAACAACACAGAACCTCGCAGCGGAACGATAAAATATAATAGTCAAATAAACAGTTCATGAAGCTGTCTACTATACTTTGACAATTATTTATACAACATTTATCAGAGTTATACATATACAGCAGAGCAATTAAATAATGCAGCAGATAGCATGATGCAAGGGTAATAATAGTGATAGTATACCAAATCTTCGTCTCCATCCTCCAGAATAGATCTTCAAAAATCTAAAAAACTCAGGACTAACCCGAGCGTAATGAAAAGACAAAACACTCGAGTCAGGACTAAAATATCCTTATGAAAGTTAAATCAATCGTAAATAAATATGAGTGTAACGGCGTCAGAGATGTTTACGGGGTTTGACATCTCATATCCAGTGTCAACGTGCGTGCAATAACTCAAGAGATGTTACGAGATTTTCCATCTCTCAAGGATCCGTGAAACTATCTACTATGTAGTAATATACGCTAAGTAGATAATGCCTATTAGTAATATAAAGTATCAAAATAGCGTTAAGGCGTTACCATAATCCCCCTTAACACATTTATATATTCCCAAAAGCATATACAAGACCGTAGTTTCCCCAAAACCGGAAGTCACCAGAGGGCAATCCATATACTCAAGGTACAAATCAAAACGTAGTGGTCGCGAATAGGATAATCAGTATGACAAGGTACATGAGGCGATACCAACTAGGATACTAGTAGTTGCGTGATCCGGACTGATGTTGGGCATAGCCAGCAGCCACCCCAACACCGCGAAACAACACTCCGAAATCAAGGGGTGCACCCAAATCGCATCACAAATGTAATAGATATGGTATCGAAGAAGTGTGTCCGCTAGAGGTGGCGAACCTCAATGGCCCGGCGCGGCTCCTGTTTTAGTCATGTCAGGGGTCATCCAATAATCGTTCTCTTTCTTCAGTCAACGCGTTCACCAAACCATCCACTTCATTCTGGATCAACACTCCGCGTATAATAGTTATTAAAGTGGTTTTCGGTATCGACAGAGAGTATGTCCATATCCGATCCCGGTCTCTTTAATAACTACGTATTATTACACCGTTGACTCTTTTACATTTCAAATCAATTCATAATTGATATCAAAATATCATATTCGCTTCAAAAAAATAAGTCCATTTCAAATATCATCGTATCTATTCAAATGTAAGATTCCGTCTCAAAAATCATTTTTCGCATAAATATCTCATTTCGATTTCAAAATCATTTCGAATTTCAATTTAGGTTGCAACTTCATTTAACTCAATTCGTATTTACATAATTAAAATACTTAAAATACATAAACTCTTAAAATGGATGTGAAATAGATAAACTTAGTTTAAAATAATTTATATTGGGTTAAGTAGATTAAAAATAGATTAAAATAGTTTAAGTATTCAAAATGGTTCATACAACTGAGTAATTTGGAAAACAAAATAAAATAGTTTCGAAACCAATCTATTTCAATTTATAACTTCTCAATTCAAATCAATTTCAATTTCTATTCTACCGATCAAATTTCGATTTCAATTCAAACAACGTCAACTTTAACTTCAAATTAATTCAATTCTACATTCACCTTCAATTTATTCAATTTCAATTTTTATCGATTTTTAGCTTGATTTTAAAAACATCAATTTTTAACACTTAACAAAATTATCCATCGATATTCAACTTTAAATCCCAATTATAAATATGATTAAATTTTAAGCTCCATTTCAACTATCATTTTATATCGCTTTTACATGGTAATATTCAAAGCCCGAATTAAGGTTAAATCTTTAAACAAATCAATTTTCGAATTTCAATCAAATCCCAATTTTTAAATTTCAAAGTCTCGACTTATATTATTTAACAATTTCTTTTAACCAAATTTATTTCAACATTCCAAACTCAAATTTCGATAAATTCGATTTCTATAAATTTATGTCTATTTATAACTTTTAAATGAAAACATTTAAATAAATTTCAAATCGACGATTTTAAAAAAATTATTAATTTAGCCAATTCGGTGTCCGTATATAATTTTCTATCCTATGGCCAAGTAATTATTTATTTCAATTAAATGTCAGGGATGAGCATATATTACTTAAATTAAATCACAGTATCATATGTGTGCATAACATGATATATATAAGCAAATAAACATCCAAACATTCAAACATCAACCAATAGCATCCATCGAAATACATCATCCAATAGGCAATACAATTCAAGGCAATTTCATAGTTATCGATGTCAGGTGATTAAATTGCAATTCTATTTCAATTTCAATTTAACTGTCAAATTTAAACTTCAACGATTAATTCGAATGACAATCTATATGACCATTAAATTTTTATCAAACAACGACAAATAAAATCATAACACTACATAATGACAAATTTAACTAGCATAAAGATATTTAGTACGTTGTGAGCGTTATAAAACACTCACTTTGATTTTCGATTTTAATCAAATCGAACGACGTTCGATTTAACCCAAAATTTTCTCTAGCTCCCAACGATTCCAATCCAATTGCATCGCGTAGCATTCGCGAATACGATCCCAACGCACTTCGTCTCGCCACAATCCGACCTCGTACCAAAAAGATATCACATTTTAAACTTTGACGAATTTATAATATAGTTTAAATTACAATCTCCTTTAATTTTCTATACCCAAATAACCAGAGCCGCATGATCTTGCTTGACGGAGATCTGGCCCGTTCGTTACCTTCTTCCCCAACGCGCGCATACTCCCCAGTATACGAACCCAATTGTGCCGCCCCAAACCCTAATCACGCAAGCCACCAAACACGATTCCAGAATGATCAGAGACCGTTGCCGCGAAGCCCCACGCGACTCCACCCTTCGGCCCAAGACCGCACGCACGCGGTGGCTCCGCCCTCTCGAAAATCGTGAACGAACGTGCCACGTTGAGGAGCAATTTGCCGCTGATCCATGCATCGAATCACGATCATAACCGTTCATCTTCAAGATCTCATTACGATCTTCAATTTTGTAGTTGAAGAATTTTCATATAGATTGATGGATTTGCAAATAATAGAGGAGGAAGACCAGAAGCTATCGGCCATTGATTTTATAAGAGGCGGCTGCTGTTTTTAACCTAGGTTATATATTTTTTTTATTTGTGAAGAGATGGATGGTCTATTTATAGGAAACGGCGAATAATTTTTATCCGGCTTTTCCAAACTCCGAATTTCGCACGGTAACTGATGTTCCTAGGGTTTATCCCGTGTTCCGGACACCATGGAACAGGTTTCGAAAGCTAATTCGATCATATGTGAGAGTTATAGCGGTAAACGATCAATTTGAATTAAATCGATTTAAACGAATTTCTATGCGTTTTGGCTCGCCCCGGACAAACGGTAAATCCGATTGACATGAAATTTGAAATCATACAATAATATCATGTTACGGATCCGATGAAACTAGTTTCGAGACCGTTTGAAAAATGACTAATTTAACTCGCCAAATTAATATTAAAACAATTTCAACGCGTTTCGAGCTGCCACGGTCAAACGACAACTCCGATTGCTACGAAAATTGAAATCCGATAATAACTAACTATTACGGATCCAATGGAACTAGTTTCGTCCAATTCTGAGACTGTTCAAAATTTAGCTATTTTCCAGTCGATAATTAAATATTAAATATTCAATTTTCACAAATTTACTTTTAATTCGATTTTAAAAGTTCTACAACATCATTCTAACTTAAGTATGATAAAATAAAATTTTACAGTTCCTTTATATCATATTAAACCCGTTATTCAATAAATTCCAAATATTAAATTTTAACAATTTAATTGTTTAATATCTGACGGATTTCAATATTGGAATTTTAAATAAAATTTCATTATCAGTCGGTTTACTATATTACTTCGAATCAATTACCTTTGACTACATATTATTTCAATTGATTTGGGATTTCATTCAATTCATAAATAATTAACTAGATAAATTTGTTGCATTTCATTCTAGTTATTATTGTTCCAAACGACTTACAAAATTTTTTTCTGACACCAAATCACGAAATCTTATTAAATTAGCTATTTTAATTATCGAAAATTTACGGGTCGTTACAAATGCCTAGATGGGATGTCTTCTAATCTCCGTAGATGTGTTGACTTTAAAAACAGGTAATTGAGTGGGATGAAAAGTCACAATTGTCATATTATGATGGAATATTTATTACCAGTGGTTTTTAAAGAACCGTTTTCCAAAAAAGTGTGGAGTGTTATAATAGAATTAAGTCCATTTAAAAAACTGTTTTGTTCGACAACGTCAAAAATCAACGTATACGTAAACTTGAAGTAGAAATCCCTATACTGCTATGCAAACTGGAGAAAAAATTTCCGTCGGGTTTTTTGAATGTAATGGAGCATTTACATGTTCATCTTCCATTTGAAGCCCTTCTTCGAGGTCCTGTGCAATATGGATGGATGTATCCATTTGAGGGGTAATAGCAAATATCCGTAAAATAGTTGTTGGTTTAAAATTCAGATTTATGTAAGTGCATTTAAATTGAATTAATATTGTAATAGGTACTTGAATCATATAAAGAAGAAAAGTTGACAGAAAACACGAGTTAAAGGTTCAATTTATAATCATATCTTGAAGAAGAATGTTAACCCCGTTCCAGCCTACGAGTTAAGAGGCCCACGAGTTAAAGGAGTCAACGAGTTAAGGCCCGGGATGGGCCACGACTTAAGGTGCTTAACGGTTCAGGAAGGATCTACGGTTCAGGAAGCCTCACGACTCAACAAGTCACCGACTCAACAAGTTAACGACCTAAAGCTCAAAGCGACTTAAAGGGTTACGACTCAACGACCCAAGGAGAGATTGTACGACTTGAGGAACCTTACGACTTAAGGAACCTTACGAGTTAAGGAACCTTATGACTTAAGGAGTCTTACGGGTCAAGGAAGGTTTGCGAGTTAAGACATTAACGACCTGAGGAATGTCACGACTTATGGAGGTCTACGACTTAAGAGGAATGCGACATAAAGGTGATACGACCTAAGTCTTCAGAGACAAGTTCAATACCATGCTATAATGAGATAACTCGTTGACGACATATGACTTATAATGAGTCGTGTACGACTCATGCTAACATCAAGGAAAGTTGCACTGGTTAACTCGTGAATGGCTCAGGACTTGTGTTATTCATTTGAATGGGAGCATAGCTTTGGACCAAGCCGTGACCTAACCCAGTAGGTCGGCCGCGTGTTAACATGAGACGACTCACCATGACTCGTCCACGACCTAAAGTCACTAAGTCGCAGCCCGCTATCATGATACTTATATCAAAGAGGAATGACTCGTATATGACTTAAGACTTGTGCTATATTCAGAGGATCGAAGGCGCTCTGGTACGAAGCTGGGGTTCAACCTGTTGAGTCATCCACGACCCAACCTGACTCGGCTACGAGTTAACGATGAGTCGGTTACGACTCACGACTCAAGGCCGAAAACTCCTATAAATACTTGACCACTTCCAACATTTGGGGGGACTTTTTGCTCATTCATTTAAAGCGCCGTTACTCTGCTGCATTCCGAACTACTTCAACACTTAAAGCTTTTGAGATACAAAGAACACCTCAAGGAACTTCACGAAGAAATCATACATGTCCAACATGAGTTCAAAGATTTTGATCGACATTGAAGTTTAGGCTACTTGTTCTAAGTCATTTGTAACTCGAAGTGTGTTGTAATCAAAGTGTAATTGCATCGACTTGTAATCAAATCGTCAATAAAGATATTCAAAGTGGACGTAGGCTCTCTCTTAAGCCGAACCACTATAAAATTGCTGTTGTTTACTGCTTTTTCGCTATTATCTGCTTATAATCTGTTCCCGAGCTATCGGGTGGTGCTTTCATAATTACACTTCATACACCGGGGTGTTAGCGTTCAAATTTTAGCATTAACATTTTTGGTGCTTTCATTGAGAGGATAGAACTCAGGCAAACCGTCATCATTGCTCCACGAAAGTTTGTTGAAGTAACCTCTCTGAAGACTAGAAGTTTATCCAAAATCATGGCTCCGGGGAGAAAGAGTAGATCTGTTAGATCTGGAAATGCTCAAGAGGGAACCTCCGCTTCCCCAGTACCTAATCAAGCCACTCCACCTGTTGGGGTTACAAAAGCGGAGTTGGATGCTGTAATCTTAGGGCTGAACCAGCAGATAAATGCCCAAAGTGCACAATTGGAAGCTCAGAACGCCCGAAATGCCCTAATTTTGAATAAGTTGAATGACTTGCTTGGGGTAAACCGTCAACCAACGGGTAATGAAAGGAACTTTGCTGGCAACATTCATGAGGATGAAGAAAGAAACATTCCTGAGAGGGCTGCCAGCCCCTTTGAGCGGACATTTCCTGAAATTGGTGGATCTAGAGCTCGAAATGATGAGGGATATCTTTCTGAAATGGTTCGACAAATCATGAAGGAAAGCATGCAAAGGAATGAAGATGAGAAGGAATGGGGTTTTGCTCCAAGTAAAACCTCGTTTACCGAAAGAATCTTAAAGGCTGAGTTCCCAAGGAAGTTCGTCCCTCCAACTATCCCAACTTACAAAGGAACAAGTGATCCGAACGAATTCTTGTATAAGTATGATTGGCACATGACAGGTGCCAGAGCTTCTGATGAAATAAAGTGCCGATATTTTCCTGTATACCTGGAAGGTGTAGCTCTGCTTTGGTTCACCAAGCTGCCAGTCCGGTCTATAGATCAGTTTTCTGACTTAACCCGGAAATTCAAGGAGCAGTTCAGACTATACGCTTCAAAAGCCAAAGATATTATGTCGTTGTCAAGTTTAGAGCAGAATCCAGGTGAAACTATCAGATCTTTCTTGAATCGCTTTAATATAGCGCTGGCCGAGGTAGACAATGCAGAACCACGGATGATCTTGACCTATCTGAGGAGGGCCATCGACAAGTCGAGCGAATTTGGAAAATGGCTTAACATGAAGGAACCAAATTCCCTTGAAAAATTCTACAAGAAAGCAGATGAGTTCATACGCCTGGAAAGCCGTCCTGTACCAGTAAAGGCAGTGTTAGAAAAAGCTGAAGATAACATTGCTGCTCCACGCAAAAGTGAATCTGTAGGGCAGAAAAGGGAAAATAACGATGGAAAGAAACAGAAAAATCTGAAGAAGCCCCGTTCCTTCAAACCATCGGAATATACTCCTTTATCAGATACGCCGGAGCGTATATACCTTGCCACTAAAGATTCTGTTGAATATCCTAAACCTCCTATTCTGAGAACCGGGAAAAAAGCTGTGCAAAGTGGGAAGTTCTGTCGCTTTCATAATCAACCCGGTCATGATACCGATGAATGCCGCCAATTGAAAATTTTGGTTGAAGAATTGATAAGGGAAAACAAGCTGCAGCAATTTGTGGAAAAGAATAGCAGCAATCCCGCTTCGACCAGTCAGGGGCAACGAGCTCCTGCTCATCAACCCAGGACAGGTGAAAAGATTGCAGGGCATGAATCCGGAAGGCCTGTTATCAATGACATTACGGGAGGACCTCACCCAGCAGGCAGGAGATGGGGTGAGATGGAAAGGTATACCCAAGCTTTGAAATATGTACCGACCGAGGAAGATGTATTCGTTTTGGAAGGTGCTATGCCCCTGAAGCAACAAAGAACTTTCAATGATGATATTGTGTTCAGAGCCAGGGATTCCGCAGGTATTGAAGCTCCTACCTTGGATCCCTTAGTCATCTCGGCTGGTATCGGGCCGGCTATTGTCAGAAGAGTTCTCATTGATTGTGGCGCATCCTGCAATATCCTCTTCAAGAAAACATTCGACCAAATGAAGATCCCTATGGCTGATGTGCAAGCTTCATCGCAGAAAATCGCTGGCTTCACTGGGGAGCCAAAACAGCCGATAGGAACCGTTGATTTGTTTGTGGAACTTGGAGAAGGAGAGAGAAAAGTGGTCCGCAAGCAAACTTTTGTGATTGTCAATGAATTTTCTGCTTATAATGCTTTCCTTGGCCGTCCAACTCTCGCAGCATTCAAAGTTGTTCTGGCCCCATGGTGCCTCACCATTAAATTTCCCACAGATAATGGAGTGGGAGTTATAAAATGTGATCAAAATGCAGGGCGGGAATGTTATCTAACAGAGCTACGAAAAACCAGAAAAAGAGAAATGGGAAAGGATGCGGCAGCCCCAGTCCGCATCAAAGAACCAGCCTTGTAGCAATTACAGGGCGGACCCTGCACTGGCGAGCACAGCGGAGCAAGGAAAGAGATGGATCCTAGAAAAGTCAGTGCAGGGGAGAATAGAGTGGTACCAGTGGAAACGACAATACCAGTACCTGTTGACCCAAAGGACCCAAACAAGGTGTTGAATGTGGGTTCACAACTTAATGTGTCAATTCAGAATATCTTAATATCTTCTTTAAAGGCAAATTTGGATGTTTTTGCTTGGACTCATGCCGATATGTGCGGAATATCCCCAGAAGTTGCAGTACACGCTCTAAATATTGATCCAAAATTTACACCTGTGAAGCAGAAAAGGAGAACTCAAGGTCCAGAAAGGTCGGCAGCGTTAAAAGAAGAAGTTGATCGGCTCATGGAGAATAATTTTATCAAAGAATCTACCTATCCGAATTGGGTTTCAAATCCAGTGCTGGTTAAGAAAGCCAACGGAAAATGGAGAGTATGCATCGATTTTTCAGATCTAAACAAGGCCTGCCCCAAAGACTGCTTCCCATTACCCAAGATCGATCAACTGGTTGACGGAACAGCGGGACACGAATTGTTATCTTTTATGGATGCCTACTCCGGATATAACCAGATCATGATGCATGAGCCAGATCAGGAGGACACGAGCTTTATCACCGACGTTGGTCTTTACTGCTACAGAGTTATGCCCTTCGGGCTGAAGAATGCAGGGGCAACATACCAAAGACTTGTTAATGCCATGTTCAAACCGCAATTGGGCAAGACTATGGAAGTCTACGTCGATGATATGTTAGTAAAGTCTAAGAAAGCAGTGGATCACATAGAACACTTAGCAGACATGTTCGCAGTCCTCCAAAAATACGGAATGAAGCTCAATCCTTTAAAATATTCATTTGGAGTGGAATCCGGCAAGTTTTTAGGTTTCATCGTGAGCGCTAGGGGCATTGAGGCTAGTCCAGCTCAAATTACCGCCTTAAAGGAAGTCAAAGCTCCTAGAACAAAGAAGGAATTGCAAAGTCTCAATGGAAAAGTCGCCGCCTTGAGTCGGTTTATTTCCAAAGCCATAGATAAATGCATCCCATTCTTTGACGCCCTAAAGAAAGGAAAGAAAAACTTCGATTGGACTCCCGAATGCCAAAAAGCCTTTGATGAATTGATTCGCCATATGGAAAGGCCTCCAATACTTTCTAGGGCTGGCGATGGCGAGGATCTTCTTATATACTTGGCAGTATCATCTCATGCTTTAAGTGCAGCGCTGATACGAGAAGACAAGAGGATTCAACATCCAGTTTACTATATCAGCAAAAGACTCACTGGGGCAGAGATGAATTACTCTAAGTTGGAAAAACTCGCCTATTGCCTACTAATTGCATCTAGGAAGTTGATGCAATATTTCCAAGCTCATCCTATCAGAGTCCTCACTGATCAACCTTTAAAGCAAGTCCCGTTTCGCCCTGAGACTTCGGGTCGTCTTCTAAAGTGGAATATTGAACTCAGTCAATATGACATCACTTATCATCCCCGAAAAGCAATCAATGGACAAGCTTTAGCGGATTTCATCGCAGAATTCACAGATAAGGGTAACAGTGAGGAGGAAACGATCGACGATTCCCCAATCCAATGGAAGTTATATGTCGATGGCGCGAGAAACGACTACTGTTCCGGAGCCGGAGTTGTACTCGAGACCCCTGAAGGTCGATCATTATGCTACGCACTAAGATTGGAATTTCCTTCAACAAACAATGAAGCAGAATATGAAGCCCTTATCGCTGGCTTGAGGATTGCTAAAGAATTAAACATCCGAGCGTTACAGATCTTCAGTGATTCTCAGCTTATTGTATGCCAAGTCAAAAAGGAATTCCAAGCGAAAGGGGGGAATCTGCCCGCCTACTTGTCAAAGGCTTGGGAACTCCTGGGTGATTTCGATCATTCCATGATAAGTCACATTCCTCGAGTAGAAAACATGAAAGCAGATTCTCTCGCAAAGTATTCTAGCACAGGCGAAGCTCAATTTCTGGGGTTAACTCCAGTGGAGATCCTGTCGACTCCGAGCATTGATGAGATGGATATTGATTGGATCATGAGCGTGTCTCAAGAGTAAGAATCATGGATGACTCCAATAACAGAATATCTGCTCAATGGATCTTTACCGGAAAACTCAAAAGAACGAAAGAAGCTACTGAGGAAAGCCTCTCGCTATATAGTCCAGGATGGCCAGTTATACAGACGGGGATTCTCAATGTCGTTACTTCGATGTGTATCTAGGGAAGAGTCAAAAGCAATCCTAGCTGAGGTGCATGGGGGAGAATGTGGTGATCATTTAAGTGGCCAAACTTTAGCGAAAAAGATTCTCCGATACGGATATTTTTGGCCAGAAATTAATCGAGATGCAGCAGACTATTCCCGAAAATGTGACAGATGCCAAAGATTCGCCAAAATTCCTAGATCTCCTTCCACTGAACTCACATAGATGGTCAGTCCATGGCCGTTTGCGATATGGGGAATAGACCTTGTAGGACCGTTACCAACTGCCAAATCTGGAATTAAATATGCCATTGTTGCTGTAGATTATTTTACTAAGTGGGCAGAAGCTGAACCACTGGCTACTATCACTTCAAAAAAGATGATAAGTTTTGTGACTAAAAGTATCATTTGCAGATATGGTGTGCCTCAAAAAATAATTACAGACAATGGTACTCAGTTCGAAAGTGAAGAATTCCAAGATTTTTGCAAACGATTCAAAATCCGAAAGAGCTTCTCAGCAGTAGCCCATCCGCATGCAAACGGGCAAGTGGAAGCAGTAAATAAAATTATCAAGTCAACCATCAAGAAGCAACTTGAAAGAGCAAAAGGTGGTTGGGTCGATAAGCTACCGCTGGCACTATGGGCCTACAGAACTACCCACAAAATTGCGACTGGGCATACTCTGTTTTCATTGGCATACGGATCAGAGGCAATGATTCCGGTAGAAACAGAGGTCCCTTCACATAGAAGAATCCATTTCAATCAAGCGGAGAATGAGAAACTACAGCTTGAGGCACTAGATCTCCTTGATGAAAAAAGAGAAGAGGCTGAGCTCAGAATCGCATCTCATCAGCAAAGGATAGCCAGACATTTCAATTCCAAAGTTCGCCAACGCAGCTTTGAGATTGGAGATCTAGTCCTAAAGAGAATTATGACAGCGACAGGTGTGTTTGGGCCAAATTGGGAAGGACCATATGTCATAGGTCAAAAGCTTCTGGACGGCACATTCAAACTCACTACTGTCGAAGGAGATCAAATTCCAAGAGCTTGGAACAGCAATGACTTGCGTCCATACTTTACTTGATAGCTTTGTTGAAATATTGTAAAAAGAATTATGAATGTATGATTCCTGTAACTGAAAGCGATTGTAAAACTGATGCAAGTGAATAATGAAAGACTATAAAGTGGATGTAGGCCCAAATTCTTGGCCGAACCACTATAAATCTTGTGTTCCTTATTATTATTACATGTTTGCTTTATTTTCGATATGAAAAGTACATTAAATGTATTACTGAAATGTCGATTTAAATTTTTGCAGGCAACGAAAACAAAACTTGCACATTACAAGACCAAGTGATTCTTGTTATCATTCAACAAACAAATTCCAAGTCGCAAAATTCCCGAGCTTAAATCCTAGATAAGAAGTGCTTCAATTGAACGGTCAATGATTTCGCCGAAAACGGGCTTTAGCTAATAAATTGAGAAGTTTGAACAAACAAACATCCAATTAAGAAGCTCATGTCCGTACTCGTGAACTGGCCTAGCAATGAAGTACACTTCTTTGGATTAAACAAGCTACTTGTAAGAGAAGGGAGTGCAAGCAAAAAAAAAAAAAAAAAAAAAAAATAGAGGATCACTGAAAAGGCATAAGCAAGTGGACAAGGAACAACTAAAGTCCT
Organism: Allium cepa; assembly: GCA_030765085.1. Taxonomy (NCBI): domain Eukaryota; kingdom Viridiplantae; phylum Streptophyta; class Magnoliopsida; order Asparagales; family Amaryllidaceae; genus Allium; species Allium cepa. Next base: position 448,716,607 of record CM060942.1, read on the forward strand.
CTTCGGAGGCACAACTCTTTGGAGAATAAAGACCTCTAACGAGGCATATGCCGCAAAAAAAAAGAAAGTTCTCTACTCAACCAAAAAAGATTGGAGGAGTCATGACCCTCCAACCATGAGAGAGTAACTTCCAAGCAATCTTTGGAGGCCCATTTCACCAAGAGTTGAAATGTTACAACCGCTCTTCGGAATTTCACTTCACCAGAGTTGAAATGTAAAACAAAATAAAAGCCCTCTTCGGAGGCCCATTTCACTAGGAGTTGAAGTGTTACAACCGCTCTTCGGAATTTCACTTCACCAGAGTTGAAATGTAAAACAAAATAAAAGCCCTCTTCGGAGGCCCATTTCACCAGGAGTTGAAGTGTTACAACCGCTCTTCGGAATTTCACTTCACCAGAGTTGAAATGTAAAACAAAATAAAAGCCCTCTTCGGAGGCCCATTTCACCAGGAGTTGAAGTGTTACAACCGCTCTTCGGAATTTCACTTCACCAGAGTTGAAATGCAAACAAAATAAAGACCTTTCCGGAGGCACATTTCACCAGGAGTTGAAGTAGCCGCTCTTCGGAGTTTCACTTCACCAAAGTTGAAATGCAAAACAAAATAAAGATCTCCTCCCGGAGACACAATCAAAAAGAAAGACCTCTTCGGAAGCCCACGTTTCACCGAGATTGAAATAAAACTTCCAAGTGTTGAAACGTGAAAAGGCTTTCTTCAAAGGCACAACTCTTTGGAGGTACACGTTTCACCAAGATTGAAATAAAACTTCCAAGTGTTGAAACGTGAAAAATCCCTCCTTAGAGGTAAAAAAAAAGGGTTAAAGTATCCTTCAGAGGCCCGCTTTACCTCATAGAAGAATTCACTTGGTAAAATGTGTACATAAGAAAAAGAAAAAAAAGTGATTTCTTCGAAGGACAAAGCGTAAAAACTTATATGAAGGGAGTTGTACTCTACGAAAAATTTCTTCAAGAATGAAGTAATTATTCTTTAGAAAATAAGAGTGCAAGTCCCCTTGAAGTATAAAATATTGCAGCAAGCTTATGATATGGGGGCAACATGGTATAATTACATACAATATGGTATAGCCACATCGGCAAAAGTAATGCTCAAACAACATGCCATAAGCCCGCTGCAATATCATATAAATAAACTTGTGCAAAAATGAATAATAAATGCATTCTCAAATTCAAACAGGAGTCTGTACAAATAAAGGATCATTTTATTCAATTGTATTGCAGATACAGGTTTCAAAATAAAAAGCAGGGGCCGGTACCCGCACAATTCTCGACCAGTACATGCAAAAGACAAGAAGATAAAAGCTGGAATCTTCATTTCTTCTTGCCACCTTTAGACCCTTTACCCGGCCGAATGGTTAGCTTTTTGGGTCGGTCTGTAGGCATAAGGGAAGAAGGGGAGGGAGGTGCAACTGGTGCAACTTCCGGTTCCTCTTCAGTAGCAATGATTTTCTTCCCCCTCCTCTTTGATGTTCCGTGCTTCTTTCTCCTCTTCGAAGAAGAGGCACTCCCTGGAGTAACAAGAGCAGACAAAATTATGTCATCAGAAGGAGTCCGCTCTGGAGATATCTCACCTCCCTCAAGTCCCTCGTCTTTCTGCTCTTGCGAAGCGATAGGGTCATCTAAGCCATGAAGAGCCTCTATTTGCTCCTCTTATGACCCGGGCTGTGAAGCAGAAGGAGGAGCCACCTGAAGAGACGAAGGAGGGATAACCGGAGGAGGCGAAGTTTGCATAGCACTTGGTGTTTCAACTGCAGAAGAAGAGAAGTTAAAAATATTAGTATCTCCCCAAAAGAAGGGAGATATGGGTTCGTCAAGATTCAAGAAGTAATCAAGAAGCTCATCAAACTTTTGAGGAGCAAGCAGGCAATCCACCTGAATCAGACCAATGTCAAAATTACCTGAAGATATTTGCTTCGTTAGTTCAATCTCATAATTTTGAGCTCCAATATCCTCCAAAGCCTCATCATCAGTAGGGGTAATCACCCCGGTTCTTGTAGGAGGCGGGGAATGATCACTGGAACCTGTGATGTCAACTTCAGGAGAAACTAAAGGACGTTCAGAGGTAGTAGGTGGTAATTCTTTTTCAGAACGTTCCTCTTCCGCCATCCCAGTCCGCACTCTGGCAAGTTGCTCTTTTCCCTTCGCAAGAGCAGCGCGAGTTTCCTCATCTAGGTAGCGCGCCTCAAGCTCTTCCTCGGTATACCCGACGCCTTTGAACATGTCGAGAGCAGCTTCCCACACTTCAGCCAAGGTGATTTCGTATTTAGGACCAAGAAAAGAGAGACTGCCATGCCCTAAGACGCTGTGCAAGTAAAAGTCGAATAGATTTGAACTGACGTTGGCTTCCATGGTTTGAATAGATTCTTCAGCTGCGATTTTACCAGCCATGGCCTCATCTCGTTCTTTTTCAGTTTGAGCAAGTTGAGCTTTTAACGCTTCAATCTCCATGTCTTGGGCGCTCATTTTACTCCGCAACTGAGCGACATCAGTGCGGTAATTCTCTACAACCTCTTCTAGCCTTTCAACTTTAGCTTCGGCATCTCTTTGGCCAGCATGTGCATCCCGCACTTGTTTTTGTAACACCTCTTCTCTTTGAGTGTAAGTGTTAGAAGAGGTGGTAAGATCGTCTTTAAGCTGCTTGACTTCAGCTTCAAGTTTCTCGTTATACTCGGTTATGTTTTTCATCTCGATGTTGTGCTGGTCAAGAATCTTCTGCCATTCCGACTTATCGTTCTCCATAGTTAGCATCGCCTCGATATTGGCCCGATTGACCCTTTGAAGTTCATCAACAAGCTTTTGCCATCCAGACATTCTTTCAATATCGAGTTTGACGGCATCAAGATTTTGGTCCATGGCTTCTTTATCAATGGAAACTAAATCAAGATCGAAGCGAACCCCCTTTAAGCACCAATTCGGGAATCGGCTCTGTAGGGTCGGTGGGCCCCTTTCAACACGATATGAAGACCTATTAAGAAGTGTTTGAATAGCACTTCCTTCAAGAGCAGGGGATTTGGAAGGAATGTCGATAGAGATGGGAGCATCAAACTTTTCAGAAATTGCAGATGCGTGCTTCTCACTAGGTTTGGCCCGCTTGCTCGGGTCCTCAACAATGTGGCTCTTCCCCCGACCATCATGTGTTTTACGTTTGTGAGAGTCATCGCCTCTTGAAGAAGACTCATGTCGCACATCTATCCTCTCATGACGCTCTTCATATTCTCTCCTCTCTCTAGCTTTTCGAGCAGCTCTCTGCTCATCGGTTTCTCTGGGACCAGTAAGGTAGCATCTATAATCATAGTTGCCACGCCCTCCATAGCGCTGAAAGTCCTTATAGTAAGAGCCGCTGCCGCTACGCCCCATTGAAGGATCTGAAAGGCAAAAAGACAAGTCTTAAAAGCCTTTAGAGAAAAGAAGTCTAACACAAACAAGTGCTGAAAAATCCTAAGTTTGTGTAATGTGTAAACTACACGCATCAAGCTACAGACCACTCTGTGGAGTAGAGGTGATGATAGCTTGAGTAGAGGAGTTGGCATTTGTTGTAGAGAAGATGTCGCCTCGATCACAGAAGAGATAGTTTTGGAAACATCATCTTTAAAAAGTTCTTGTGAAGTCACAATTAGGTCGCTTAACCCCTCAAAAACATCATCACCATCATGCTTTTTGGGACTTGCTTTCTCAACTCCTTCGTCAGCAGATCTCCCGGAAGATCGTGGAGGTTCTTCCTCTTCGATAACTGGGGAAAGTGTCAAATTGCTAGACGGCCCCGCAACATCAGTGAGAGTGGGGAACTTCACCAGTAAAGTTTCAGTGGAGGGATCTTTTGGCATAAGCTTTTCAGCCTCCGCTGGAGAATCGGGAACTTCACAAAGCTGAGTGGAACGAGAAGGGTGAAGGAGTCCAAACTGATGAAGGAATTCATCATTGAACAGAAATTTTATGTCCCGCTCTTCAATTGGGATAGCCATGAGCCTCTCTAAAGTTGGCTTGTGGCTGGGATCTTTAGATGAAGGGGGAGCGCTGAAATGGAAAAACAAAGTTAGCACTTGATAGTTCAGAATTCGCAAAACTCGAAGAATAGAAGAAGTAGAGATAGACGAGCTCACTTCCTTCCCTCCACACAGCATAGAACCCCGGGGGGCATCGAACAAAAAAGAACTGGGTCAGGAACCCGTGAGCAGTGTCGGGAAGGCCAACGATTAATTTGCGGTTTCGGGCACTTCTCACAACGGTAATGGAAGGATGATCTTTGGTCCGGGTAAAGGAGCATAAGTAACAGATTTCGTCAAAGTCCGGAAGTCGATTAAACGTTCTCCCAAATAACACGCACAATCCCATTAGGATGGCATAGCCATTGGGGTGTAGCTGGGATGGAGAAATGGCCACTCGACGAAGAAGATGCTCGAGGAAGTTGTTGAAAGGAGGGATGGCCCCGTTCAGGCACATTTGTCGATTAACTGTCACAAAGCCGGGAGGTGCTACGTCGGCAGTATTACTTCTTTCGGGAAGAATAGCATCTGATTCAGCAATGCCGAACTGACCAGACAACTGGCGAAAAACTTTGTATGATAGTGTGGTAGGGGCTCTTTCGGGAGGATTAACTAGTGGAGCCGGAAGAACAGTTGCCTCTCCAGTCTGAACTGTTGCATCTTCTTCCTGGGAAGTCATTCTACACAAGCAACTGGATATTCAAATATGAAGGTGCATGTTTCCTAAAAGTGTGAAGTGTCGTGCAAAAATAATAAAAATAACAAGTAAATATAACTGGAATTAAACTGGTCGACGATTGATCGACTACGGTAATTTCAGAACTTGTTAATTTAAAGTTCAAGCATAATATTAGTGCAGGCTGGTCAGTTTCAATTGACTATTTCAGTGTTGCTTTAATATTCTACTTGAAATCGGTAGCACTTCGTTCACACATTTTATTTAAGTTAATTATCTGTTATTAACTAATCTGTCATTTGATGTGGGCGGTCGATGGCAGTATATTCGTCCCAATTTTCTGTAAATGTTGTATTGAACAGATTGTTAGCCTGCAAGTCAAAGTAACCTGTGAATGAATGCAATAAAATTCAACAGTTCAAAGTTTATGCAATGGTTCAAAGTTCGAACAGAATTCATACAAGTCCTAACTCGTCAACGGCTCAAAAAAATTTCCTACGGGTTAAGATAAATCATTGGTTCTCTGGCTAGCTCGTCCATGACCTAAGGATTGGGAAGCAAGTTAGGTCAGGTCACTTCAATTTTGATTCGTTGATGTTTTGAGTCGTTGATGTTTTGAGTCGGCAGTGCCCTGAGTCGTAAGTTGTGGAAAAAGGGAAAAGCTCTAGTTCAAAGTAGTAAGAAAATCTCCAAGTCCTATCTCGGCCACGACTCAAGGCTTAAGTCGTGAAGCATGTTGGGTCAGATCATGGTTAAGTCGCAAAGGTTGCTGGATCATACAAAAATGGCCGAGTCATACCTAAGGCAGTATTCAACTCTATTTGGCCAACTCACCACCTAACTCCTAACCAGTTTACCTTCTAACTTTTCACCTAATAAACTCTCAATCAACAACCCTAGTCTTATCACGCTACTAAATCGCCTCAAGACGCGGATCATCAGATCAGACAACCTTAAATCCGTTGATGGTTAGAGTGACCAAACTTGCAAGGCTCAAGGGAGTAAATTGGAGGTAAGGACGGGGCGCATAGGTTAATGATGATCTACAATCGGAAGAGAAGCAAGATTGCTTACGTAGTGTGATGTCAGAGATGATCGGAGGAGAATCAAGTTGGAATCGCCTGTGAGAACTTGGAGATGCGTTAATGGCGGATGCGGTTTAAAGGATAGGTAATGAGAAGTGGGAGATAGGAGGAACGAGTCAAGCATTTTATATCTGGAAGAGCTGGAACTCGAATCGGCACACCCGGGTTATGATGAGTCGAAGCACACGACTTACGACTTAAGTGTGTGCTTCAAGGGGCAAATGTTAACCCCGTTCCAGCCTATGAGTTAAGAGGCCCACGAGTTAAAGGAGTCAACGAGTTAAGGCCTGGGATGGGCCACGACTTAAGGTGCTTAACGGTTCAGGAAGGATCTACGGTTCAAGAAGCCTCACGACTCAACAAGTCACCGACTCAACAAGTTAACGACCTAAAGCTCAAAGCGACGTAAAGGGTTACGACTCAACGACCCAAGGAGAGATTGTACGACTTGAGGAACCTTACGACTTAAGGAACCTTACGAGTTAAGGAACCTTACGACTTAAGGAGTCTTACGGGTCAAGGAAGGTTTGCGAGTTAAGACATTAACGACCTGAGGAATGTCACGACTTATGGAGGTCTACGACTTAAGAGGAATGCGACATAAAGGTGATACGACCTAAGTCTTCAGAGACAAGTTCAATACCATGCTATAATGAGATAACTCGTTGACGACATACGACTTATGATGAGTCGTGTACGACTCATGCTAACATCAAGGAAAGTTGCACTGGTTAACTCGTGAATGGCTCAGGACTTGTGTTATTCATTTGAATGGGAGCATAGCTTTGGACCAAGCCGTGACCTAACCCAGTAGGTCGGCCGCGTGTTAACATGAGACGACTCACCATGACTCGTCCACGACCTAAAGTCACTAAGTCGCAGCCCGCTATCATGATACTTATATCAAAGAGGAATGACTCGTATACGACTTAAGACTTGTGCTATATTCAGAGGATCGAAGGCGCTCTGGTACGAAGCTGGGGTTCAACCTGTTGAGTCGTCCACGACCCAACCTTACTCGGCTACGAGTTAACGATGAGTCGGTTACGACTCACGACTCAAGGCCGAAAACTCCTATAAATACATGACCACTTCCAACATTTGGGGGGACTTTTTGCTCATTCATTTCAAGCGCCGTTACTCTGCTGCATTCCGAACTACTTCAACACTTAAAGCTTTTGAGATACAAAGAACGCCTCAAGGAACTTCACGAAGAAATCATTCATGTCCAACATGAGTTCAAAGATTTTGATCGACATTGAAGTTTAGGCTACTTGTTCTAAGTAACTTGTAACTCGAAGTGTGTTGTAATCAAAGTGTAATTGCATCGACTTGTAATCAAATCGTCAATAAAGATATTCAAAGTGGACGTAGGCTCTCTCTTAAGCCGAACCACTATAAAATTGCTGTTGTTTACTGCTTTTTCGCTATTATCTGCTTATAATCTGTTCCCGAGCTATCGGGTGGTGCTTTCACAATTACACTTCATACACCGGGGTGTTAGCGTTCAAATTTTAGCGTTAACAAAGAAGCTTCATTCTTTTTCTCTCATTACTTCAGTGACCATATTAACTTATCATTTTTGAGAAGTCATCGCAATTATGTAGCCATTGAAGAAGATTATTCGCAGACAATGTTGCCTATTTTTAGGCAACATAGCCGACCTGTAGGAAAATATGTGGAAATATGGTTAAACGATGCAGATTAACATGTAGCGCACATATATGTTCTTCTTAATTGTGCTGAATTTGCACCATTTGTTAGGTAACAATACACTCATATTTATTTCATTGATATGTACATTTTAATCGTAATATAACATATAGTATATATACATTCACAGTATTTACGAATCACACCCTCCTTCTAACAATCTCGGTAAGGAATTTTCTATATTTCGAACTACGTTTATGATCCAACAAACAGCGTCGTTGATGAAGGATTACAACATCTTGCGCTCGGACCAAAAAGAAATGTCAAGACTTATCCAATATTCTTTGTCAATGGATTTAAATTCAACATCAAGAATTACGGTATTGTAAAATTAGCATATAATAGTGGTGTATTTGTCAAAGGCAGTGACGATCCAGATGAGCATATAAAAGATTCTTACGGCGTCTTAACATGGATTTGAGAATTGACATATTATGTACAACCCTGTAGAAAAAGTTTTTCAATTCAAGTGCAATTGGTTCAGCCATGGTTCTGGAATCAACGTGCACAAAGATTATAAACTTATAGAAATAAAGCACACCTCACATTTATAACGACCTGCCTTTTTGGACAGTTTAAATCGACGATAAATCACACACATCAGACTCAAACTATTAAAAAGGGCAGGTTGTTATGGGTTAAATAAGAAAAAGCAGAGAAAGAAAAAAATACAGAATCTCGCAGTGGAATGACAAAATGTAATAATCAAATAACAGTTCATGAAGTTATTTTATAAATACATTTGATTGTACTTTTATAATACAAATCAGGGTTACATACAACATGAATGAATAAATAAATGCAGTGGAATAAATATAATAAATAATAATAGCACAAATCTTCGTCTTCATCCACCAGAAATAAGGTCTTCAACCCTGAAATGCTAAGGCTGACCCGAGCGAATTGAAAAGAAAAAACACTCGAGTCGGAACTAAAATATCTTATGTAAGTTAAATGAACATTAAATAAATATGAGTGTAACAGCATCAGAGATGTTTACGGGGTTTGAAATCTCATATCTAGTGTCTAACATGGGTGCAGCAACTTAAAAGATGTTCAAGATTCACATATCCTAAGGATCCGTTAAACTATCTACTATGTAGTACAATACGTCGTTATAATAGTTTATAAAGTACAGTATTTAAATAGCATTAAGACGTTACCCATATCCCCCTTAGCACATTTTTATATATTTCCGTAGTCTATGCAGATACTGTAAGCCTCACCAAACTGATGGGATACTCAAAGGGTACTGCATAGATATGGTACAAAACAAACTCGTAGAAGGCGAGAAAAGGCATGTGAACATAGCACTCGAGGCAATGACAGGGTAGATATACCAATTGCGGATTCGGATTGGTGTAACGCATAGTAGCACCTCGGAACACACTCCCAAATCAGAATCAAGGGGTGGCCACCAAATCATCACAAAGTCATAATATGGTATCGTAGAAATGTGTTCGATCGGAGAACTGACCTCACTTGGCCGGGCGTGGCTCCTGTTTTAGTCACATCAAAGCTGACTCACGAGTGTCAGTGTCATGTAAATACATCATGCAGAATTGTTCACCAAATCATCCTACTTCATTTCTGGAATCTTCACCATGCACCGATCCTGGTCTCTATAACAACCAAACGCCTATTTCACACTGATGGTTCTTTTACATTTCAAAAGGTAAGTTCACAATTGATATCAAATATTGTAAGGACCCGTATTTTTCGAAAAGAACAAAATTAAAATTTTAGAATTTAATACAGTTAGAAACTAAAAATTTATGATTTTAAATAAAATTTACTTTGAATTATAACATCTCATTTTGATTTAATAAAGTGAAGACTACTTTATGTGATTTCAAACGTATGGTTTAATAAAAGTTTAATTGGATAGATTTAATATTATGTAAAGCATGAAATCAATTTATAATTAACTAGAATTGGGTTTTAATTGTAAATTAACTTCTAATCTATTTGTAAACAATAAATGTATAATTATATATTCAAACTTATTTAAATTTTAGTCTTGATTTTCGCTCATCTTACATATCAACCTATTGAAATTAATTTGTTAATAAAATTTGGTATAACTGGATTTTACATAAAAGAAAGAAGTATAAATTTTAATTTAATAACATTTAATTAGTTAAATGATTCAGGAATTGAGAAGATAAAGTTGAATTAATTGAAATTGTATTTAATTAAGAACTCTACTTAATTTAATCGAATATAAACTATTGAAGTTTGGTGAAATTATCAATAATAATAAAATATAAATATAAATTTTGTTGTTTGTATGTCATTGATACTATTTAAGCAAGTTATTTTATAACTCTTATATGTAAACAATAATTCTGCAAATGTATTTAAGTTATTGTAAAAAAGATTTCAATTGTTTTATTTATCTATCCATTAATTATGTTCCATTTTAAATTCTAATGTTGAAATTTATTGTCGCTAATTTAACTTAGAACCTTTGAATAAAAGGGAAAGAGAATTTAACTAAAATTAAGGATGTTTAATGAAAGAAATGTACGTTTGTTAGGATGCGCTTTAAAGTGTAATTTTGAAATTAATTACAATTATGTCGATTTGGAATCTTTCAATATTAAAAAGACAAAAAAAGAAATACATTAATTGTGATTAATGGATTTACCGAAAGAAACATATGTTATTGTTGAAATAGAAAGAATGTTTTGAATGAAAACAAAATGAATGTTATTGTTTTTAAAGTAAGCATAATTTTATAAAAGAGAAAAATTGAATATTGAAGCAACATTTTACGGTCATTAAATAGTAGTCTTTGATAGTATAGAAGTATGATGCAAATCGTAAATTTAGAATAAATTAAATATTTTATGTTCGTGATTATGCACTGAGAAAAACGCCGACTTTCATTTGAATTTGGAATCATGGTTCATCTTTTATTTTATGTAGCGGTGGTCCCCGTTACCTTGGTTGGTGTGTTTAAAATATTTTTGTATGTTAATAAAACTTTTAAATAGGCGTAAATTTGAGTTGATTTGGGATTAACGAAATTAATTGAATTGAAATATATTTCCATATTGGATTAATGTGGCATTATATTCATTTTGAAGTATGAAAGGTGATGTTCATCACGAATTCATATTCATGCACATTTCATATGCTATTGCTTTTTTTTTCTAACTACTATCTCATTCATGTTTTTTTGCCTTGTTCACTTTCACATTTCAAATATTCACAAAAAAATCTCTCTCTTTATTTCATAAAACTTTCATTTATCCTCTGTATATTTATTTTCCATTTTTATTATTAGATATACATTCTCCCACCTACTTTTATTAGGCCTAATTCTTATATACCTCTTGTATTTGCATCTAAGCATTTATTATTGCATGTTACAACTTTTCGTATTCATTCTTTTTCATAACTTCTGCCTGCACTAATTCATCTATTAACTTTCATATTTAATGCACATGCATCATTCATGCTAGCATGTTCATGTTTATATTTATTAAAAACATAACCACATCGTTTCTTTGAAAAGCTTACTGTATTTTTATATTCTTTTGTCACCTCCTCCTTTTAAAAACTATGTTGCTCCTCCAAATTTATTTCTTCTCATTCTCATTATTTTGTCTCTTTCTTCCAACATTTATACCTTCTACATGCTTTAAACAAAAAGAATACGCAAGAGTGCCTAATTTAGTGTTTTCCAATCCTTCCCCTAGGAATTCGGTAATAAGAGACAATAAATGTTTTATTTTATACATTTTCTTATTAAATTTGTGTATATATATGCACACTATTTTGTTAATATTTCATATAACTTGAATTTGAGTTTCGGATCATCTTTTATTTTGTGTAACGTTACATTGGTTGTTGTATTCAAATTTATTTATTTTATTTTAATTTTGTTTAAAACGGGTGTATAAAAAATATATTTGGTGCTATTATATTTAATTGAGTGGAACATGTAATTAATTAAATCCTAAGTGGTCCCTTCATTTCCTTATTATTCAATACACCTTCCACTATTTCCACATTTTGGTTTTATTGCTTTCTTTTATTAAATACTTGCCTCTTTTGGTTTTCCACTAGAGAACAAAATCAAAGTACGTACAGATTGTTTCTGATTACTCTATCTGAAACTTTCTACTCACACTTTCTCCTTCTTCCTCATAAATACATAAACTTCAAAATTTCTAAATCTACAAATCCACAAATTCCCAAACTTCAAACTACATCCCTTCTCTGTTCAAACGCCAAACTGCATCACTCCTCTCTTGCTTCATCTCTCTAAAAAAGAAGAAGAAAATTCAGTTTTTCGACTTGCGCTGTCGTGATTTGCTTTGCTATTGGATTATTTCTATGGATAGGATTGGTTTGCTTGTCATGTTTGGATTTCATCTAGAATCTATCAATTTATATTGTCAAAAACTCTCTAACCTCAAAAGGTGAGCAATCACTCACGATTAACATTTTTATTGTTAGGTAAATAACATTGATTGAAATGTTTGCTTTAGATATGAATGTGTGATATATGTTGTTATGTTTCCTTGAACTTGTGTTATAACATTCACATGCGCATGTTGTTTTATATGTCACAAATAGTATATTATGTTGATTTGGTTGATTTCCACATATGTACGTTAAATATGTCACATATGAGATGTAAAAAAAATGTGTTATGTTAGAAATTTTTATATGCCTTGCATTGAAATACGTCACATATGCTTTGTTAAAAAAATGAGTTAGTTAATAAAATCATATATTATACATAATATGTTAATAATATGTCACCTATGCTATGTGTAAATAATGTGTTATGTTTGGGAAAAATGAGATGCCATGTTATTTCACCTTGCAAGTTCCTTGTATATATGTCGCGTTATATGTCTATATGTTATGTTAGTGTATGACAAGTCATAATTTGAAATATTCACTTATGTTGTTTGCGATATGTGACACATGTGATATGTTAGTTATGCATGTGTATATATTAAGTTGTTAATTATGCACGCATGTTGATCAGTGACATGTTATGTTATGTATGTTATATGTTGTTCTCACACTTCAAGTTCTCTTTAACAAAATCACTTTGGATTGAAATGATGTATACCCGATATAAAACAACTTTGGGTTTAAATAAATTGATTTAGAAATAAATTTGGAATATGGTAAGTTTGAATTTATGTTTGAACTTAAAATTATGAAATTGAAATTTAATTAATTTTTTTTATTGGATTTTTAGACTTAAACTTGTTTGATTTATAACTTAATAGCTTTAAGAGAAAAATTGAAATCTGAAGTTAGATTTAATAATAAATCTATTGGAAATGAACATAAAGTTGGTACTTGAATTGAACCGATTTATAGTGTGAAAGATGATGTTTATTTAAGCCTAAATATTTCACTTATTGAGTTATCTATACATTTCACTTGAGTTTACCTACTTACATAAGAATGTTAGTCCTGACTCGAGTGTTTTTTTTTTACTTTACGCTCGGGTCAGACCGAGTATTTCAGTTTAGCGAAGACACTTATTTCTGAGGACGAAGACGGAGTCGAGGACCGTATCTACTATTATTATAGCAATTGTTTATTTTGCCTGAAAAAAGTGTAAATTCTAATTTTGTTGAAAATAGTTTCATGAACTATTTATGTATTTATTTTTTGTATTATATTTCATCCTTCCGCTGCGAGATTTTGTATTTTATTTTTCCTCCTTTTCTTTCATTTTCTTATTTACCCCATTAACAATCCTCTGTTTTGAATGGTTTGAATTGGACATGTGTAGTTTATTGTCGATTTAAACCGTCCAAAAAGGTGGGTCGTTACAGTTGATATTGGAGCTTTGGTATAAACATACCTTAGCCTGTTGGGGTTAACTCATTAGGGATAAGCTAGTAATACCCTAGAATGAGTTGTCTGCGAGTATATATGAGAGCGCGTATTTGTTAGTGTTATAAAAATGTTTTTTATAAATTTTGAAATGAAATTATTTTTCCTAATATTATACGATATATATAAAGAATAATATTTTATGACTAATATAGTTATTTGTAATGTTTTTGATTTATAAAATGGTAATATTTAATTATTATCATTTTTATTGACTTGTTGTATTTAATCTATGACGACCCGCCCTTCTACTCCCAGAAAGACGTATCATCATTAAGGAAGAAAGGGGAAGAAATAGAAAAGAAAAGAAAAGACAGAACAATAACATCAGAATCTCACAGCGGAACGGAACAAAATATAATATATCACATAACTATTACATAGTTTTACATATATCAGAGTTATACAATATCAATACACATGCAGTCCTATATACATCTGTCACTATATTCATCAAAGATACATCATACATCAACTGAACACAGCGGAACTAGATAAATATCTACATACGTCTGGAACTCCTGCTCCAAGCTCCTTCAGAAATCAAATGTCCAAAACTTATCACTTGGCTACTCATAAAAATTTGAGCACCCAAGAGTTTATGAAAAACAAAATATAAACTCCGGGTCGGACATGGGTCTGGTATGGGTAAAAGGTTTAAAGTTGTTTAACTTTGAAAAACATTTGAAAATAAAGGTATCACGTAAGACTCCCCACAAATAAACACGGGTAAGTTTTTACCTTATGCTAACCAAAACATTTTATAGGAAATCCAGTAATATTATAATAGTGTCTAGGGTTTTCAAGTAAATAGAAAATAGCGGAAATTGTTACATTATTAAATTCCAGCTACTAGCCACAAAAGTGGGTAATACAAATCAAAGCCATAGGGTCTCGTAAGGAAAATGGATTTCCATCAATGGCAGGGCTACTGGGGTACCGCCCGTCACAGTACGGGGCCTAGATCACCGTACTGAGGATCACTCCTGACCCCCTACAACATAAAGCCAGAACCATTCCTTGCTGAACAATCCCGAACAAGATAACCCCACGGTTGTAGCTAACAACTGCCCCACGGCCGAAATAAAAAGGACATCTAGACAGGGGTATATCTTGTCCTGCTTGGGCATGACCCACCTAACCTTGCTGCAACTCCCCTGTTTTAGCCATTCCCGGTTGATAAGGCTTGAGACTGCGATTACATTTACATAACATATCTCTTAGAATGCTCATCGCCCGTCCGACGATGTGCTGAAAGCATTCAATCCATACAAGTTCGTTTCGGGTTCGAACGAAACCGAAGGCATTATCTCGTTATACTCATTTTGGAATCATCCTCAGAGTCAAGGAAGATAACCCTTGCATTCTGAAAACACCATCTCGATCTTCACTTGAAAATTCACAACCTATCGTTTAATTTGGATCGATGTGGTTTTCGGAATATCAAATTGACTCCTAATCCCAGTCTCATCGAAATCCAAACGCCATTTTAAAGGCCAAGTTGTTTAATTAACTTAAACAGTTTAATTCAATGATTGAATTAACATAGCATTTATCACAGATGAATCATACACAATTATCATAGATATAACGAAAGCATATCAGAGAGCATCACAGAATATCACCAAAAAAATATCAAATCAGATATTCTACTTACACAACAATCCATACGAAATCATCTTTCATTCTTATTGTAATTAATTCAATTTAAATTACTTACCTGAGAGTTAATCACTTAACCCTGTTTGATTAATCGTTAATTAACAATTAGTTACTTATTTCTTTCAAATTAATTAATTAATTAATCATTTATTAATCAACTATTAATTCTTAATTACTTAATTAATTAATTAATTATTTTATTTCACACTATTTAATTAATTACTTTTTTGACCAAGTTATTTTACTTAATTGATTACCCTTAATCCTAGATTAATAATCTTAACTATTAATTTATAAAGCTTAATTACCCATTTATTAACTGCTAATTACTTAATTAACCATTTATTCATTCTTAATTAAATTATTTAATTAATTAATTACTAATCGTTTATTAATTTACTTAAGTAGTTATTTACCATTTATTCATCAGTTAAACATTAAGTAATCCAAGTTCTATTAAAATTAAAAAGTTAGTCATTCTTAATTATTTTCTAAAAAACAATTAATTAATATTAATCATTCAACTTAATTAACATTTTAAAAGAAATATTCTTTAACTTTTTGCAATCAATTTATTACTACTTACAAACGTATATGTTAATAAGTTTTATACTCATCTTATATTAACTACCTAAAAAAATAATTAAGAGTTTAACACATTTAAGTATTGATTAAAATAATTAAACTTGTATCTAAGTTTTAATCTAACTGTTAGACACCACAAAATTTTACAGGGTTCAAAGCTTGATAAAAAAATGTTTACTTAACATTACTTTAAAACACAAAACTGTTGTAGGAAACAAACCCGAGTACTACCCTGCTAAAACCCAAGAATCCCCTGGTTTCACTCGAGTAATGCTTCGGGTCCTTCATCAATATTCCCCGCGACACTCCCCCTGTACACCCTTCTTCTTCCCCTCTTTTTTTTCCAGTAGTTAATTTAAGTTTTTAAATTAAGTTAAGAATTAAAGCATTAGGTACATTACTCACGCGATCAAAACTCGAGCACGACACGAGACAACAACCCACATCGACACTGACATGACAACCCACTGCCGTACACGTGCACGGCGGCACCACTGGCCTTCGGTGAACACCCACAAGTCTGCAAGTTGCAAATCTCCAGTAAACTCGAAAATCAAACACGACTTGGTCCAAAACTTTCAAATCGAAAATTAGGCATTAGGTCTAAAATTGTAACACGACCATCAATTTAAAACGCCACGCGATCGCCACATGGACCACCAGAGAAGCCCAAAATTCATCCACGCCTCGACAACACGGCAAGCTTCCACCCTCCTGAATCGCCTGAAGCTCGATCGCACATAGATGACTAACTCGTCACTTTACTGACACATTCAAAAACTTGATATAAAACCCTAAAATGATTCAGTTTCTTAAATTTACTCAATAGAAAAATTATTGCATATTTTTCTCACGATCTCTAGTGTCCATACTATCTTCCTATCAAATCTCAACTTTTTAAATTGATTAAAGTGTCAGAAATTTGTATAAATGCAGTTTTTGTTTAAATTCAAAATGCTCGAGACATACCAATCTAAAAATCTTAAATTTTGTTTTAGAAATCATGACTTGTAATATGAATTCAATATATAATCTTGAATTAATATTTTACAACAACTAATTTTTATCAAATTATCCGTTGAAGCCTGTAAAACTAGATTACAGAGATTATCTTTGGCAACATGGTTACATCAGTTTTTAACAAATCTAGATTTAGTTTAAATGTATATTTTTAGTTGAAAACTTAATGATTAACAATGTTTTGATGAAAACAAATTTGAGTTTGAATACAAATATGCACTATATCAATTACAGGGAAGCACAGTATATCACAAATTCATATGCAAACTGAAGTATATAACCAGATCATCAAAATCTTGCACTGCTTTTAAATCAAACTTAAAGCTTTTAGAAATATGTTTACTCACATGCAACATACTGTTGAACAAAGAACCACTTCTGATTTCTTGAAAATAAGTAGTTGAAACTGCCTGAAGTTTAAACTGCCTTGAGTCTGTTTTGAAATGCAATTGAAACTGTTTTTAGTTTGCAAAAAAAAATTTGAGTTTACTTCTTATTTTCTTTTTATTTTTATTTTTCAGAGATTATTACCGAACGAACTTGAAGTGGCAAGGTGCATACATATATAAATATAACAGTATGTATGAGGAAGGTGTTATCTACTACATTTGTTTTCTTATCTTTGTTTTGGTTTGGTATGGGCAGAATTTATTTACTGCAAATGAAAAGATTTGCTAAATATTTTGACTAGACAAACTTTGGGCTGAAAAGATGGTAATTAAATGTTTTGTTTCCAATTATGTTTACACAATTATCATTTGTTTTACTGTTTGAAGATATTATATGCAAACATGTACTTATGCAGGTAAATATTTGGCTTGTGTGTGAAGCTTTGTTTATGAAGATATTTTTTTGTATAAACACTTGTCTTGTTTCTTAATTAGTCTGTATACTTATTAAAATGTTACTGTGTATTGTTATCTCTAGTTTGAACTTGCAGGCAAACACTTGGGCTTTATGAGTGAAGATATTCTGTTTTTATCTTTTTATTTTATGAACATAAAGTTTTCAGGTTTGTTTATACACATATACGTGTCAGTTTTACTTTATACCTTTGGCTTGCATAAAAATATTTGTTTTGTTATTTATTTCCAGTTTGAATAATGTACAGCATATGTTTGTATTCCACTTATTTCTTGTTTGTATTTACATTTGTCTTTTGACTTTGACTAACAATACTTAAGTTATATTCAATATGGTGACTTATTTTAGCTTTATACATTTGCTTGTATTTGTATTTTAGCTATAAATATTTCAATTAGATTCATATGATTTATTTACATTTATATTTATATTTCATGCTTAACTATCAATATTTAAATTATGTTTAATATGATTTACTTACTTATATTTTATACTTATATTTATTTGTATTTGTATTTTATTTAAATTATATTCTTAAGTTTTACTTATATTTGATATTTATACTTTATATTGATAAACTTTGATTTTATTTTGAACATTATTATCCACATGTATATATTTGTTAAATGTTAACAAAGTGAAGTATTTTAATTTAATTATACAAGGTAGATTCTATTATAAATATTATTAAGAGATTTTTTTTTTCAAATTTTCAAATCAATTTCCCTTTTAAATACCTATATATAAAAATAAATGGAAATTATTCCAAAATCATATTCATTTTAAAATGATTAGTTTATATTTTATTTAATTAGATTAAATATTTATTAAAATAAACGGGCCAAAATCCAGGGTCGTTACATTCCTCCCCCTTAAAAGAATTTCATCCCCGAAATTTAAAACAAAAGTTAATTCAAAAACTATTATATCAACCATTCAACATACATATCATTCATATGTAGCAAACAATCAAACAGTCTATCCTAACAAACATCACTAGCTATCTGAACACAAGTCCGGATAAGCTTTCCTAAAGCTATCCAAAGTTTTCCGGGTATAATCCCTGGAATCCTCGCTCCATTGCACTTCGATAAGCTTCACTACCTTACTTCTGAGTTGCCTCTCATCTTGATTAATAATCCGAACTGGATTCCTGTCCACAGTCACATTCGGCTCGACTTCCAAATCTTCTTGGACAACTGGTTTTACAACCAATGATGGATCGTGGACAAATTCCCTTAGATGGAATACATGGAATACATTACGAATTCCAGACACCCATTCTGGAAATTCAACTCTGTAAGTTACCGCTCCAATTGTCTTCTGACGGTCCTGAGCAGCACTCAATATTTCCTTGACAAGCTCAACTTTAGCAGAGGCTTCATGAATCAAATCAGGTCCAAGCACATGATGATCTCTCGACTATATCTAACAGAATGGGGATCTACACTGTCTTCCACGATTCAGCAAAATCCAAAACACAAGCTCGTAGCATACTTTCTAGAATACGGTTCAGTCTCTCCGTCTGTCCATCTATCTAAGGATGATAGGCTGCACTCAGTCTCAAACTCGTTCCCATAGCAGACTGCAGATCCTCTCAGAATTTGCTGTTGAAAATAGGATCATGATCACTTACTATGCTAACAGGAACACCATGCAATCTGACTATCTCCCTCAAGAAAATCTCTGCCAGAGAAACTACCATACGAGTTGCCTTAACCAGTATAAAATGGACACTCTTAGTTAAACGATCCACAATAACCCATATACCATCGTTTCCTTTCTTGGTTCCTAGCAAACCGTCGATAAAATCCATCGAAATCATCTCCCATTACCATTCAAAGATTTCCAAAGACTGCAACAAACTGGCTGATCTCTGTTGATCTCCTTAAACCTGCTGACAGATAGCACAACTATTGACAAAAGCAGCTACATCCCTCTTCATGCTCGGTCACAAGAAAATTATTTTCTCATATCTTTACACATCTAGAGGTCCCTGGGACGAATATTCAATCTGGAGCGATGACACTCAGCTAAAATTCTTGCCTCAATCCATCTATGTTAGGCACCCACAAACGACCATTAATCCTTAAAACACCTTGATCGTCTACCTTAAAATTCGAATACCGACCATCCTTGGTCCCAAGAATCAGTTCCTCAAAAGATCTATCTTCTATCCGCTTACTTACGATTCTAACCAGGAGAGATGGAACAACATCCAAAAGAGACAAAACTGCATTCCTGCTAAGAGCATCAACCACAACATTCTCTTTTCCCGAGGTATACAGAATATCCAAACCATATGATGCCAGAAACTCGACTCATCGCTGCTGCCTCAAATTAAGACTCTTTTTGAGAGAAAAGATACTTCAACGGTTGTGCTCCATAAATAACTCGAACTTCTCTCCCAAAAGATAGTATCTCCTAAATCTTCAAAACAAAATCAATGGCTAACAACTCAAGATCGTGCATAGCGTAGTTCTTTCCATGTGCCTTTAATTGCCGACTCGCATATGCAATCACTCTTCCATTCTACATCAACACTGCTCCCAGACCAACTATACAAGCTTCAATATAACTTCAAATTTTCTCTTTCCATTTGGGATAGCTAACACTGGTGCACTGGTTAGCCTCGTCTTCGACTCTCGTATAGCTTCTTCACACCGGGGTGTCCATTAGAACTTAGCTTTTTTCCTTGTCAACTTAGTCAGATGCGTAGAAATCTTGGAATAGTCCTTGATAAACTTCCTGTAGTAGCAGCTAAACTCAGAAAACTGTGAACTTCCGTCACTGACTTCGGTTGCTTCCATTCCAGAATAGTCTCAATCTTTGCTGGATCTACAGAGATACCTTTACCAGAAATAATGCACCCCAAAAATTTGACTTCCGATTTCCAGAAATGGCACTTAGAGAACTTCGCCTTTCAAACATACCTCCTCAGTGTCTCCAACACCATCCTCAAATGCTGCTTATGCTCTTCTTTCGACTTGGAATAGACCAAAATATCATCGATGAATACCAGAACGAACCTATTCCAGTTCTCAAAAATCAACAAAAAATCTTAGCGGTCCATCCGATTTAGTGATAACACCGCAGCAGAACCTCAACAAGAAAGATTAGGCCTAATCAACCTCTTCCTCCAAAAGATCCTTAGCCTGCTTAACTAGCTCGTCCCTCTCTCTAGGAACCATCTCCTACTGGGCTGAATCGCCGACACTGCTCCTAAAATCAAATCAATGTGAAACACTATCTCTCGATAGGAAGGCAAACACTTAACTTCCTCAAATACACCGGGAAAATCTTGGACCACACCGATATCTTCAACCATCTTGTAACAACCCCGACTCGACCTTCGAAAAACGGCACCGAATATGACACTCGCATTCAAATGCCGTAGATCCAAACGTCGAACCTGGTTCGCCGGAGCTTATAACACAATAAGTACAACACAGCGGAAGAAATATGAATGATACATTTGATATACAACATATAATACAATATCTGATACAACAGAATACAATAGAATGGTACAATGGATAACAATACTATCAGAGATACAAGAAAATAGTAGCGGAAAGATAGTGTCTTCAATGCCAAACTCCAAGAACTCCATCTTCAATCCAAAGCTAGCTCGAACCCTCATCACGCTCACTAAGAGAGCAAGACTGGTGTGATGCTGAAGTGTAGCAAATGAGATCCACAAATCCAAAGAGCTTCGAAGGCTAACGAATCTATACCTATTACAGGATTATCTGAAAAACCCAACTCTAGACTGCCCGTGTGGAAAATAGTGGGCACCCAGAGTTTAGGAAAGGAACAATAAACTCTAGGTCAGTCATGGGACTGGTGTGAGCAAACAAAACAATTTGGTCTTTTAAAACAAACAACAAAAGCTTTTAAAGTTTAAATCCGCAATGCTTTTTAGAAAATGAAACTACCATAAGGCCTCCCGCCACACACACAATGCAAACGCAGAATTGGAGGAGATTTCTCCTTATGATAGTCAAATATGCTTGATACGAGAAAAAATTCTTTGATATTATTACTATAAGTGCACAGTGTGGAAAAAACCATTTCGAAAGTATAATATTAATCCTAGCCAGCATAGACATTCCGAACTATGCCTACTATAGCTACCATCCAAACAGTGGGGCGCCACCATAAGTAGATGGCAGGTAATACAACTAAAACCGTACAAGGCGCGTATTGGATGAATGGATTTCCAACAAATGGTCAGGCTAAGGAACTTCCTATTGCCACATGGGAACGCCTCTGGCGGGACGCCCCGAGAACCAACCTGTTCTCTGCTAACACAAGGCCGGCTACCCCCTTCCCGGGGAATAAAACCTGAGATATGCCACCCCCGGTCCTTTGGGACCTTTATCCGAGGGCCCTCCAACAACAACATCACACAGTAATAAATATAGTGTGTCCACATGAGTAAGTATCTGGGCTCCATACCATGATACCACCCTTTTCCAGAAGGAATGGTCATACCCTAGGGGAGCTACCCCTGAAACCTTGCCGCATCTTTCTTGTTTCTACCATTACCGGTTTGTGAGGCTCGATGAGGTCTCGACCACAAAGCTGCGCTTTTTCACAAAGCCATGCTTTGATCAACAAATGATCATCAACACACAGCAGCACTTAGTGTGCCACACTACCAAATTGGGAGTCTATTGCTGATAACCTTCAAATACATAACCTCTGAGCTCGTACGTCTCAGAGAAGGGTGTTAAGCTAAGAGAATAAATTCTCCGCCACCAACAGATATGTGTTCGAAAGAATCGGCTTTACATCTCAAAGTGTATTGTCGGACACACAACCATACAAGTCTGTTCCGGGTTCGAACAGAACCGAAGGCACTTCCGAAGAAGCCCTTGCAAATCCGGGTATTCACAATCCCAATCGGACTTCCCATCACTTAGGAAATCTCTATACCATAGCTACTCAGTGCAGAGACAATCGATAGGTCATCCTATCATTCTCGCAAATACCCGGTCTTCACCACCGGTCTTCAAATGT
This sequence comes from Allium cepa, assembly GCA_030765085.1. Lineage (NCBI taxonomy): Eukaryota > Viridiplantae > Streptophyta > Magnoliopsida > Asparagales > Amaryllidaceae > Allium > Allium cepa. Next base: position 448,739,115 of record CM060942.1, read on the forward strand.
TATCCATAACGACGTATCATTATTCGGAATGGGTTATATGACACAAGGTCCTCTCCCGGCTAAACCGAATAGCGAGCGCAATATTTAAAAACATATGGACATGGGATTTTCAGTTAAGTCACAACTTATTATCCAAAACTTGCCTTTAAATGGTTTAAACCAAATTACCATTTCAAATCTTTAAACAAAAGATTTATTTCACAAAGTTTACCCATTTTCACAAAGATCCATTCACAGATTTCAAAACAATTTCCATTCCAATAGGATTAGCCTATTTAATCTTTAAATCAAAGATTTAACTTATAGCTTTCAAAAACCGTTTCGAAATATTCATTCATAACTTGGAAAATCATTTCAATTCAAACTTGAAATTCCTTTTATACAAATTGGAAATTCATTCCTTATATGAAAGCTTTTATCATTGGAAAACAATTAGTTTTCATTTTGGAAAAATCCAATTTCATTTATACAAGTTAAAATCTTTGGGTTAAATTTAATTCCCGAAACAACCCTTTAAAAATGGTTTGAAACCCATATAAGCTTCTATAACCTTTTTACATCTTAAATTCTCAAAATAGAATTCAATTCCAATTTTGAATTTAAATTTAAACCAGATTCCAAAACCAAATTAAGTTATTCAAAATAACTTTTATCTTAGAAATTATTTTAAAAGCTTTTCATTTTAAAACCCGATCCATTTTCAAAATCATTTAGATTTAAAAATTCAATTTTTTTCAATCTATTTCAAAAATCTGTGACTTAACCAATTCCACGTGCAATCCATATTTGTGTGTGTATAGTGTGGTCAAGGGGTTTTACACACAATAGTGCACAACATCAATTAGCACAGATATATCGATAAGCGGTATAACCCATAACGCTTATCTTCATTCACAGATTCATAGATAAAATAAATTTATCAATCACAAAGATTCACTAATATGATTCGATGTGAGTTTCGGACAACAAACTGGAATCCGACTCCCTGTCGCATCGAAGTTTAAATGCCGTTTTACGGGCAAAAGGGGTTTCACAGACATATGGGAACAAATCACAAATCACAGTTCATCATAAAGCAATCACAGCATCACAACAAAAATATCAATCCAAAACAGAACAATTGATGATAATCAATCATCTCTAATTAGGTGAATATGATTAAGTGTGTTAACCACACAATTATTTTTATAAATTTTAAATCAATGATTAATTATTCTTAACTATAAATTGATTCAGTCTTGATTAACTTTATCAATTAACTTTTCTTAATTTAATTATCCTAATTCATAAATCCTTAATTTATAATTAAGAAAATCTTAATTACTTTCATCCTTTAATTGAATCAACTTCTAAATTATAAAGTAATTACAAATTTTAATTGCTTAAAATCTTTATTTAATCATTATTAAGAATTTTGTCTTTAAGTTAAAATTTTGAATATTTGATTTACTCCTCAAGTATTTTATCAAGTTAAAAATTTTAAACAAATTTTATTTTTGAAATCTAAGTTTTAAAATACTTCATTTATCCCGGATAATTATTTAAAGAAAAACAAGTTTAAATCATGCTTCAAATTTTTTTGCTGATTTTAAGTTTGACCCGAGGCCTTCCCTGAGTCATACCCGATGTAAAAGCTTCCCTGCTTCGAGTTTCCACTCGAATCGACCCGTGAGAATTTTTTTTTTACAAATTTGTTTCAAGCCTGGAAGTCCACTCGATACAGCTCCAAAACGTCACGAGCTCCACTTCGAGTTTCCACTCAATCTCCCCGTGCCATGTTTCGAGTTACTCCTCGTCCCTCCCAAACCCATCACACTGACACACACCCAATCCACGTGCACGTGCACGGCAACCTTCGCCGCCGTTAGATGGTGCTGCGGCCACCATCACGACAACGTCCATCCCCCAAATCAAATTCGAACAACCTGATCTCGAATTTAATTCGAAATCCCAAATCGACCCACAGAACCCAAAGAGGAAAAACATCAGGCCGACACGTTCTCGCCTTGCGCCGCCTCCCCAGTCCTCAATCGGCCACCAGCCTTTGCCTCCAGCTTCCACGTCGTGCAACGCGTCCCTTTGACCCCCTGACACGCATCGCGATCACTCGTGGGTGGTGCGGCAACTTAATTTCGACCGTGCGCAGAAAAATGGGTATTAAACCCTATTTTAAATTCGAATTGAAAATCAAAAGATTTAAAAAAAAATTCCAGTATTTTTCTAGGAATCACGAACCCTCAATCCATCTACGACAGTGAATTCGAGGCCTATAACTTCTTCGATCATCAGGTTTTGCCAAAAACTCACTTTCCGATCAACTCCTAATTTCTTGAGCAATATGCAATGAAAAAATTTAATTTTTGTTTCTAAAATCATTAATTTTGATGGTGATTCAAATGGTGTTACTGAATTTCAAATCCATAAGGTTCGAATTTTCACCTATTTTGGGTTGTGACTGTATTCACATTTTCCATTGAAGTTAAAACCTGTTTTTATTGGCTTTAATTAACTGTTTAGGTGAATACCAGTTTAAACAATCATTTTAGCTAAATTTCCAACATGATTCAGGAGCAAGGAAGGGAAAAGAATATTGTATTTGGATGTGTTTCACTCTGTAACCAGAGTTTAAGCTTAACAACAAATTTTTTTTTTCCTCCAAAGTTTCCAGTAAGACTACAGCCTGTTTTGATTAGTTTTCTGAAACATGGTGCAAGCTCAACACAATTTCAACTTGTTACAAATTAGTTTCAGAAGGAATAAAGCAGAGAAAAATTGAACTGGGTTTAATATGTTTTATTCTTGCAAAACAAAGAAGGCTGTATGAAATTTGAGTTTCACAGTTTCCAGGAAATCAAATTTGCTTTGATTTATTTCTAAAGAAAAATGTTGGTGAAAGTTTGAACAAAATCTATCTTGTTTACTGAAACAAAAATGCATGGCTAACCTTAGTTAGTCATTCAAAATAAAATAAAGACAGGGGAAGAAGATGGATTTTACAGGTTTTCATTTGTTTGTTTTTTCCTGAACTAAAACAGTGACTAACATCTTGTACAGTCAACATGACAAACTAAGCATTCAATCATACATTCAAATTCCTTGCATGCAAACAAAATTTAATTTTCCTATATCATCCAAACATACACATAGCAACCATGATAAAAGAAAACAAGGTTTACTCACATTCAAGCAAATCCATAACCTTACTTTAAGCATGCATCAAAACATAGATCAGATCAAGGTAAGGTTTGCTCACCTGAGTAAATTGACAGAAAGGAACAGAGGAAGAAATTGACCCTGGAAGTAATATTTTGTTGAAAAACTGGAAACTTAGTTGTTAATGTTTGATTTGCTTCTTGAATTCTTGGTTTTCTTTACTCCTGAACTGATAAATACAATTGTTTTTAAATCTTTTCTTTGTTACTGATTATCACTTCAGGTTCAAATCCTTTTTAAAAGAAATTTTACTTGCCTTAATTTTTTTTGAGAGAATTTACACTATCTCTGCCCAAAGACTGCAGCACTGTTCCTGAGAGCTGAAAGCATAAGTTACAGCTTGATTCTTCAAGAAAATTTCCAGATTTCTTTTTGTTTGTTTTCAAAGCTTCCAAGTTTTAACTTCTGATCTATTTCTTTGATTTGTTCCAATTGATTTAGCATTGAACTTGAATCTGAAGCTTGCCTTTAAATTACTTTCCAAAAAACCCTGCACTGCTTTGTTGGACAAAGTCTGATTTGCTTTGAATTTTGAAATGATCTCCAGCTGAAGAATTTTCATTTTCGACCAGGTTTGCATTTGAAACTGAAGTGTTGTTTCCAGGTTTTGTTTTTGAATTACATTTTCCGTTTCTTTTTAGATTTGGAGTTGCTATGTTTTTCCAGATCTTTGTAATTTGCTTTGGGAATCACTACCTGTTTTCCAGGATGCATTGATCAAGTTTTTTTTTTCCTCTTATCTTGAAATTTTTGAACTGAAGATAACTTGACTTAGATATTCTCATTCTACTTATCTTTTCTGATCTTTACCTCAGATTTGAGATCTCTTGTTACTGTATACTTTTCAGATTTGCTGAAAAGTTTAATAATTGCATATGGGGAAGTGAAGAGTTTATTATATTTTTTTTATTTAATTATTTAATCCAATTAAATATAGTGAATGCCATTTGTAAGAAAAGATCTTAAAACATAGATTTTGTTAATTATTAAATTTTATTGTGAATGTAAGTTTTCAGCTTTTGATGTAACAAAGCAAAAGAATTTTATAAATTTTATATGTATAACTTATACGCTTTGAAAATAAATGTATATCTTAAACACTTGTAAGTCTTATACTTACATATGTATGTCTAAATTTGTTTGTATATATATATATATATATATATATATATATATATATATATAGGTACAATGTGTTTTAAGTCCTTATTTTATCAAATCTAATTATTAAGTATACAAGATGATTTAGCTTTTGTAAACTTTTGTTTATATCAATTTTACAATATCACTTTTTAAACCAATATATTTAAGCTTACTTCATTATATATTTTTTTCTTTTGAGTTAAGATTATTATATCTTTTAAATAAACAACTTATCTATATATATTATTTTAAACTTTTATTGCTCATTTTATACACATTTTGTTTTATTAATTTTAAAGAAAGAAATGATTTTTTTAATGCTACTTAATTTTTTTTTTTTAACATTTATTTCAAATTTAAATTCAATTTTCAATCTCAAACTTGAAATATAAACTTTCATATCCATTTATACATTCACACTTTATCTTGAACAAATTTAAATTAAATTTTAAATATGCATTCAATTTACTTATATTTGTAATATACACACATATATAAGATTTTAAATTCAAATGACTTTTTACAATATTTATTATTTCAATATTTTAATCTCAAAATATAATTGGAATTTATTTCATATAATATTATCACTTAATTTCATTTGTTTCATTTTTTTCTCCTCCAATTTATTCTCAAATTAAATCTCAAGAGTTTGAAATATATTATTTATTTAAATTGAAAATGTTGGGATGTTACTTTTTATCTATAAGATTTTAAATATAGAAATTCAAAATCTCAATTAAATTTTAAAATCAATACTCAAATAAACAAATATCCTGTTTAATTTGAAAAATTCAAATTAATTTACAATTTTATCCAAAAATTTATTTGCATTGTCAATTTAATTTTAATTAAAAATCGGGATCGTTACAGATTTCCCCCCTTAAAATAAATTTCGTCCTCGAAATTTGCAAGGAAGACGACAAGGAATAGATGAAAGATAGAGAAATATCCTTCCAAATTAAACTGGATATCAGTTCTGTATTTGGCTTAACAAATCAGAATATCAACAATATGAGAACAAACTCGTACAATTATTTCACAAGATACTCGGGTTCACCGGTCTACGAATATGCAAGGGTATTGATTAGTTCGAAGGGATAACTAATCGTTCGTAGAATATATCGGATCCCAGAGAATAGATAGATGGATTCAATCTTCTACAATTTCTCAAACACAAGATATGGATTCCAACTTAGGTCGGAGTATCTCAAAGTGTACATCAACTTATCCCTCTTCGGACTTCAATCAACATAAGGAATTACAACAGAATTTCAAATTTGGTTTCAATCGAAATTGTTTTATCGATACAAATTATTTAACTTTATATTTTAGATAACCAATTTATCAAATTTAAATTTTTCTAAGGTTAGGAACGAAAAGCTGATAGAAATTTAACCAAGAGAATACGAAATAGAGACTTATCTACGATTCGTAGGGTCACCATCACAACGAAGCTTCTTTCTTGAGCTGCTACGAAGCAATCAGAGAAATGATAAGACGAATCAAAGGAGATTGATAAAGAAGGTTATTTCCGTTGTTGCAGGGCATTGACCACTTGTACTGGTATTTCCCTGTCCCATATCTCGTTCTCTTCTTGCACTCATACTCACTATCAGTGAATAGTAAGAGAATTTACTGAGGCATTCGAACGGATATCTTAGATATTACTCATTCTAGGGTATACTTCACCCTATCTCTAATGAGTTACTTAGTGTGTTATACTCCTGAGCTAAAGTTTTAACCTTCAGCTCTGATACCAAATGTAACGACCCTGACTCGACCTTCGAAAAACGGCACCGAGTACGACACTCGCATTCAAATGCCGCAGATCCAAACGTCGAACCTGGTTCGTCGGAGCTTATAACACAATAAGTACAACACAGCGGAAGAAATATGAATGATACATTTGATATACAACATATAATACAATATCTGATACAACAGAATACAATTGAATGGTACAATGGATAACAATACTATCAGGGATACAAGAAAATAGCAGCGGAAAGATAGTGTCTTCAATGCCAAACTCCAAGAACTCCATCTTCAATCCAAAGCTAGCTCGAACCCTCATCACGCTCACTAAGAGAGCAAGACTGGTGTGATGCTGAAGTGTAGCAAACGCGATCCACAAATCCTAAGAGCTTCGAAGGCTAACGAATCTATACCTATTACAGGATTATCTGAAAAACCCAACTCTAGACTGCCCGTGTGGAAAATAGTGGGCACCCAGAGTTTAGGAAAGGAACAATAAACTCTAGGTCAGTCATGGGACTGGTGTGAGCAAACAAAACAATTTGGTCTTTTAAAACAAACAACAAAGCTTCTAAAGTTTAAATCCGCAATGCTTTTTAGAAAATGAAACTACCATAAGGCCTCCCGCCACACACACAATGCAAACGCAGAATTGGAGGAGATTTCTCCTTATGATAGTCAAATATGCTTGATACGAGAAAAAATTCTTTGATATTATTACTATAAGTGCACAGTGTGGAAAAAACCATTTCGAAAGTATAATATTAATCCTAGCCAGCATAGACATTCCGAACTATGCCTACTATAGCTACCATCCAAACAGTGGGGCGCCACCATAAGTAGATGGCAGGTAATACAACTAAAACCGTACAAGGCGCGTATTGGATGAATGGATTTCCAACAAATGGTCAGGCTAAGGAACTTCCTATTGCCACATGGGAACGCCTCTGGCGGGACCCCCCGAGAACCAACCTGTTCTCTGCTAACACAAGGCCGGCTACCCCCTTCCCGGGGAATAAAACCTGAGATATGCCACCCCCGGTCCTTTGGGACCTTTATCCGAGGGCCCTCCAACAACAACATCACACAGTAATAAATATAGTGTGTCCACATGAGTAAGTATCTGGGCTCCATACCATGATACCACCCTTTTCCAGAAGGAATGGTCATACCCTAGTGGAGCTACCCCTAAAACCTTGCCGCATCTTTCCTGTTTCGACCATTACCGGTTTGTGAGGCTCGATGAGGTCTCGACCACAAAGCTACGCTTTTTCACAAAGCCATGCTTTGATCAACAAATGATCATCAACACACAGCAGCACTTAGTGTGCCACACTACCAAATTGGGAGTATATTGCTGATAATCTTCAACTACATAACCTCTGAGCTCGTACGTCTTAGAGAAGGGTGTTAAGCTAAGAGAATAAATTCTCCGCCACCAACAGATATGTATTCGAAAGAATCGACTTTACATCTCAAAGTGTAGTGTCTGACACACAACCATACAAGTCTGTTCCGGGTTCGAACAGAACCGAAGGCACTTCCTGTAACAACCCGCATATTTATCGAGTTTGTATTTAAATATTTTATTTAAATATTAACTCGTTAATCGGATTTTGGTCCGAAAAGCTACTTTTTGCAAACGGTCAAATTAGGACTCGAGACCACTTCCATTGAGTTCGAAATGCCATTTACAACTTTTTTAAGTATAAACATCGATAGGTTTGGAGTTAGTGAAATTTCACTAACTTTTCCCGCTTTGGACTTTGGGTTAGTTTAGCCTATGAAGCCCAAGTTCCAACCCTCTTCTCCTCACTCTTCATAAATTTCCTAACTAATCAAGCTTTGGCATTAATGGTGGAGGGAATGGGAAATTAAAATTCCAAAACTCAAATTCAATTGCAATCCATCTTTCTACTCCAAATTCAAGAAAAAGACATTGGATTCAAGTTTCTTGTGCTTAGATAGAAAAAGGATTGATTCTTGCTTGCTTAAAACTTCATTTTCATTGATATTTGGTGCAAAGGTGAGATTTTTATCTCACGATTCTAGTCTATAACCATATTGGACTGTTGGGAATGATTCCCTATCACTTTTGCATGCACATTTTCCTTTGGTTTGGATTGGATTGGCGAAAAACTCCAATTTTTAGCATTTTTGGAAATTTCCTGCACTTAGCTCGTTCTGGCCACTTGACTCGTTCGGTGATAGGTCGCAAGGTCACTGGGTCGTAGGTCGCAGGGCTTTAGGTCATTCTGGAAGAATAGGCACTTCGGAATTAGGTCGCTCACGAGTTAACTCGTTAGGTCGCTCGCGAGTTAGTACCATAGGTCGTAGGGCTTTAGGTCATTCTGGAAGTATTGGCACTTCGGAGTTAGGTCGCTCGCGAGTTAAGCCTTAAGTCGTAGGTCGCTCACGAGTTAGGCCTTAAGCCGTAGGTCGTTCGCGAGTTAAGCCTTAAGTCGTAGGTCGCTCACAAGTTAGGCCTTAAGTCGTAGGTCGTTCGCGAGTTAAGCCTTAAGTCGTAGGTCGCTCACGAGTTAGGCCTTAAGCCGTAGGTCGCTCGCGAGTTAAGCCTTAAGTCGTAGGTCGCTCACGAGTTAAGCCTTAAGCAGTAGGACGTTCACGAATACCTTAGGTCGTGAACCCTGTTAGGTCGTTAGGCCTATAACCCGTTAAGTCACGAATACCTTAGGTCGTGAACCCTGTTAGGTCGTTAGGCCTATAACCCGTTAAGTCGCGAATACCTTAGGTCGTTAGACCCTTGAGTCATTAGGTCGTTAGACCCTTGAGTCGTTAGGTGGTATGACCTTATAACCCAATAGGTCGTTGGACCTTTAACTCATAGGTCGTTGGACCTTTAACTCATAGGTCGTTGGACCTTATCCCGATAGTTCGCGTGACCCCTTAGACCCTTAGGTCGTTAGACCTCATTTTGTCTTCACTAGGTCGTACCGTTTTGGTCGGGGCGCTGCCCCGCACCCCGCCGGGGGCGCTGCCCCCTGGACCCCCGCGACCTGACCGGGCAGGTCGAACCCCGTAAGCGGTGGCGTTGCCCCCACACCCCCACCTTGGGGGGTTGCCACCCCCCTGGACCCCCCCTCCATAGAGGATCTTATCTGAAAAACATTGAGCTGATTTCCTTGGATTTTATTCACATCTCCGTATGCGATTTTTGTGACTGATTGTTTCTACAATTGCTTCTGTGTTTTGTCACTTTATAATATAAAGGTTTCGATACTAGTAGTAAATATCAAAACTCTTTTAACAAACAATTTCAACTCTATTTTTAATAACAAAGCTCTTTTCTTAAACCGTTTTCCAATCTATTAGTATATACAAACCTTTACCTCACTCGGATGAGAAGTCTAATTAAACGACTTAGTAAAACAAGTGGTATGAAACGCTTACGTTCACTTCGTCGGTTAATTCTTGGACTTGTTCGATTGAACCTCTTGTGACAATTTTATTAGTGAAGATTTACAGTTTGTTCGTAAATATTTAAGTTAAGCAAGTGGTTATGGGACATGAAGCTAAACTTCTATATTTACTAGCTTAGTGTAATTGACACTTCTCGTTGATCATGACGATCATTCTGATGATTTAGACTAGCAACTGTGCGATGTCTCTTGTTGCAAGGTTAGACTAGACACCACTTGTGTGATTCCACTCACACATACCTTTTTGCTTTTTGGTTAGTCTGGACCTTAATCTGTGTGATTCCATTCACACATGTGGGGTAGCTCCCCTTGGTCTTCGGACCGTCATGTGATAGGCCTCTTTCTCTTTTCTATGATTTCTGGACTTCTTGCATTGATTTCTAGAATTTATGTCATTGACTTGTTATGAGTACAAGTTTGGGGTATGATGCCCTTTCCGAATCTTTGAGAAGATTCTTGTGATATTGATTATCTCTTATTGGTTGATCTTCTGTTGATCATTATTTACATACTTATGGTGGTATGTCATTATGGATATTTTATGTTTATGCCATATCTTTTATGTTATATTATGTCATCTGATATTTATAGCTAGACTGACCCGTTTATTATTTTCTTAAATAATACTCGGGTCAGACCGAGATGTTACAGGTGCTTCTGCTTGACTTCTTCCCAGGGATTCATCAATCTGACTTTTGGCTAACTGTTTAGATTAGCAGTTTTTGTTGTATACACTTGAGATATAGACTCATAGTTGTATTCTTTTGTATAGCACGTGTTGCTATTCTTTTGTATTATCGTGGATCTTATGGACCACTACTCTGATGTACACTTTCATGTGTTAGTTATATATTCATATCTTCTTCCGCCTTTGTGATATGGATATCTGTGACTGATTTGTGTTATGATTATTTCTATGTTTGTTTTCGAAGATTATTTATAGCCACCGTGTGATAAGCAATTACATGGATGGTCGCTCCTCAACAGCCTTATTCTCCATGCTAGTTGACAGCACTACACCATAGTGTTCTTGGCTGGTGTGGGTATAGAGGTGGGGCGTCACACTTCCGAAGAAGCCCTTGCAAATCCGGGTATTCACAATCCCGATCGGACTTCCCATCACTTAGGAAATCTCTATACCGTAGCTACTCAGCGCAGAGACAATCGATAGGTCATCCTATCATTCTCGCAAATACTCGGTCTTCACTACCGGTCTTCAAATGCTATCCATAATGACGTATCATTATTCGGAATGGGTTATATGACACAAGGTCTTCCCCCGGCTAAACCGAATAACGAGCGCAATATTTAAAAACATATGGACATGGGATTTTCAGTTAAGTCACAACTTATTATCCAAAACTTGCCTTTAAATGGTTTAAACCAAATTACCATTTCAAATCTTTAAACAAAAGATTTATTTCACAAAGTTTACCCATTTTCACAAAGATTCATTCACAGATTTCAAAACAATTTCCATTCCAATAGGATTAGCCCATTTAATCTTTAAATCAAAGATTTAACTTATAGCTTCAAAAACCGTTTCCAAATATTCATTCATAACTTGGAAAATCATTTCAATTCAAACTTGAAATTCCTTTTATACAAATTGGAAATACATTCCTTATATGAAAGCTTTTATCATTGGAAAACAATTAGTTTTCATTTTGGAAAAATCCAATTTCATTTATACAAGTTAAAATCTTTGGGTTAAATTTAATTCCCGAAACAACCCTTTAAAAATGGTTTGAAACCCATATAAGCTTCTATAACCTTTTTACATCTTAAATTCTCAAAATAGAATTCAATTCCAATTTTGAATTTAAATTTAAACCAGATTCCAAAACCAAATTAAGTTATTCAAAATAACTTTTATCTTAGAAATTCTTTTCCCAAAGGCTTTTCATTTTAAAACCCGATCCATTTTCAAAATCATTTAGATTTAAAAATTCAATTTTTTCAATCTATTTCAAAAATCTGTGACTTAACCAATTTCCACGTGCAATTCATATTTGTGTGTGTATAGTGTGGTCAAGGGGTTTTACACACAATAGTGCACAACATCAATTAGCACAGATATATCGATAAGCGGTATAACCCATAACGCTTATCTTCATTCACAGATCCATAGATAAAATAAATTTATCAATCACAAAGATTCACTAATATGATTCGATGTGGGTTTCGGACAACAAACTGGAATCCGACTCCCTGACGCATCGAAGTTTAAATGCCGTTTTACGGGCAAAAGGGGTTTCACAGACATATGGGAACAAATCACAAATCACAGTTCATCACAAAGCAATCACAGCATCACAACAAAAATATCAATCCAAAACAGAACAATTGATGATAATCAATCATCTCTAATTAGGGTGAATATGATTAAGTGTGTTAACCACACAATTATTTTTATAAATTTTAAATCAATGATTAATTATTCTTAACTATAAATTGATTCAGTCTTTATTACTTTATCAATTAACTTTTCTTAATTTAATTATCCTAATTCATAAATCCTTAATTTATAATTAAGAAAATCTTAATTACTTTCATCCTTTAATTGAATCAACTTCTAAATTATAAAGTAATTACAAATTTTAATTGTTTAAAATCTTTATTTAATCATTATAAAGAATTTTGTCTTTAAGTTAAAAATTTGAATATTTGATTTACTCCTCAAGTATTTTATCAAGTTAAAAATTTTAAACAAATTTTATTTTTGAAATCTAAGTTTTAAAATACTTCATTTATCCCGGATAATTATTTAAAGAAAAACAAGTTTAAATCATGCTTCAAATTTTTTTGCTGATTTTAAGTTTGAACCGAGGCCTTCCCTGAGTCATACCCGATGTAAAAGCTTCCGTGCTTCGAGTTTCCACTCGAATCGACCCGTGAGAATTTTTTTTTTACAAATTTGTTTCAAGCCTGGAAGTCCACTCGATACAGCTCCAAAACGTCACGAGCTCCACTTCGAGTTTCCACTCAATCTCCCCGTGCCATGTTTCAAGTTACTCCTCGTCCCTCCCAAACCCATCACACTGACACACACGCCATCCACGTGCACGTGCACGGCAACCTTCGCCGCCGTTAGATGGTGCTGCGGCCACCATCACGACAACGTCCATCCCCCAAATCAAATTCGAACAACCTGATCTCGAATTTAATTCGAAATCCCAAATCGACCCACAGAACCCAAAGAGGAAAAACATCACGCCGACACGTTCTCGCCTTGCGCCGCCTCCCCAGTCCTCAATCGGCCACCAGCCTTTGCCTCCAGCTTCCACGTCGTGCAACGCGTCCCTTTGACCCCCTGACACGCATCGCGATCACTCGTGGGTGGTGCGGCAACTTAATTTCGACCGTGCGTAGAAAAATGGGTATTAAACCCTATTTTAAATTCGAATTGAAAATCAAAAGATTTAAAAAAAAATTCCAGTATTTTTCTAGGAATGACGAACCCTCAATCCATCTACGACAGTGAATTCGAGGCCTATAACTTCTTCGATCATCAGGTTTTGCCAAAAACCCACTTTCCGATCAACTCCTAATTTCTTGAGCAATATGCAATGAAAAAATTTAATTTTTGTTTCTAAAATAATTAATTTTGATGGTGATTCAAATGGTGTTACTGAATTTCAAATCCATAAGGTTCGAATTTTCACCTGTTTTGGGTTGTGACTGTATTCACATTTTCCATTGAAGTTAAAACCTGTTTTTATTGGCTTTAATTAACTGTTTAGGTGAATACCAGTTTAAACAATCATTTTAGCTAAATTTCCAACATGATTCAGGAGCAAGGAAGGGAAAAGAATATTGTATTTGGATGTGTTTCACTCTGTAACCAGAGTTTAAGCTTAACAACAAATTTTTTTTTTCCTCCAAAGTTTCCAGTAAGACTACAGCCTGTTTTGATTAGTTTTCTGAAACATGGTGCAAGCTCAACACAATTTCAACTTGTTACAAATTAGTTTCAGAAGGAATAAAGCAGAGAAAAATTGAACTGGGTTTAATATGTTTTATTCTTGCAAAACAAAGAAGGCTGTATGAAATTTGAGTTTCACAGTTTCCAGGAAATCAACTTTGCTTTGATTTATTTCTAAAGAAAAATGTTGGTGAAAGTTTGAACAAAATCTATCTTGTTTACTGAAACAAAAATGCATGGCTAACCTTAGTTAGTCATTCAAAATAAAATAAAGACAGGGGAAGAAGATGGATTTTACAGGTTTTCATTTGTTTGTTTTTTCCTGAACTAAAACAGTGACTAACATCTTGTACAGTCAACATGACAAACTAAGCATTCAATCATACATTCAAATTCCTTGCATGCAAACAAAATTTAATTTTCCTATATCATCCAAACATACACATAGCAACCATGATAAAAGAAAACAAGGTTTACTCACATTCAAGCAAATCCATAACCTTACTTTAAGCATGCATTAAAACATAGATCAGATCAAGGTAAGGTTTGCTCACCTGAGTAAATTGACAGAAAGGAACAGAGGAAGAACTTGACCCTGGAAGTAATATTTTGTTGAAAAACTGGAAACTTAGTTGTTAATGTTTGATTTGCTTCTTGAATTCTTGGTTTTCTTTACTCCTGAACTGATAAATACAATTGTTTTTAAATCTTTTCTTTGTTACTGATTATCACTTCAGATTCAAATCCTTTTTAAAAGAAATTTTACTTGCCTTAATTTGTTTTGAGAGAATTTACACTATCTCTGCCCAAAGACTGCAGCACTGTTCCTGAGAGCTGAAAGCATAAGTTACAGCTTGATTCTTCAAGAAAATTTCCAGATTTCTTTTTGTTTGTTTTCAAAGCTTCCAAGTTTTAACTTCTGATCTATTTCTTTGATTTGTTCCAATTGATTTAGCATTGAACTTGAATCTGAAGCTTGCCTTTAAATTACTTTCTAGAAAACCCTGCACTGCTTTGTCGGACAAAGTCTGATTTGCTTTGAATTTTGAAATGATCTCCAGCTGAAGAATTTGCATTTTCGACCAGGTTTGCATTTGAAACTGAAGTGTTGTTTCCAGGTTTTGTTTTTGAATTACATTTTCTGTTTCTTTTTAGATTTGGAGTTGCTATGTTTTTCCAGATCTTTGTAATTTTCTTTGGGAATCACTGCCTGTTTTCCAGGTTGCATTGATCAAGTTTTTTTTTTCTCTTATCTTGAAATTTTTGAACATAAGATAACTTGACTTAGATATTCTCATTCTACTTATCTTTTCTGATCTTTACCTCAGATTTGAGATCTCTTGTTACTGTATACATTTCAGATTTGCTGAAAAGTTAATAATTGCATATGGGGAAGTGAAGAGTTTATTATTATTATTATTTTTATTTAATTATTTAATCCAATTAAATATAGTGAATGCCATTTGTAAGAAAAGATCTTAAAACATGGATTTTGTTAATTATTAAATTTTATTGTGAATGTAAGTTTTCAGCTTTTGATGTAACAAAGCAAAAGAATTTTATAAATTTTATTTATAACTTATACACTTTGAAAATAAATGTATATCTTAAACACTTGTAAGTCTTATACTTACATATGTATGTCTAAATTTGTTTGTATATATATATATATATAGGTACAATGTGTTTTAAGTCCTTATTTTATCAAATCTAATTATTAAGTATACAAGATGATTTAGCTTTTGTAAACTTTTGTTTATATCAATTTTACAATATCACTTTTTAAACCAATATATTTAAGCTTACTTCATTATATATTTTTTTCTTTTGAGTTAAGATTATTATATCTTTTAAATAAACAACTTATCTATATATATTATGTAGGATCTAGATTAACCCTAGAGGGGGGGTGAATAGGGTTATAGCAAATTTTCTCGATTTAAACACAGAAATAAACTGCAGAAATAAATATGCTGAATAAATCACACACAAAATTTACCCAGCTTCGGCAACCCCTGCCTACTGCTGCATTCACAGATTTCTATTAGAATTAAACAGTATCACGCTTACAAACAATCTACTAGACTCGCAGACATTTGCTCCAGCTCACAAACACTCTACTAGACTCGCACACCCTGCTCGCAAACATTTGCTCCCGCTCACAAACACTCTACTAGACTCGCACACCCTGCTCCCGCCTATAGAGTTTCGTTTACTCGCAAACTTTGCCTCCCGCCTATAGAGCTTCGTTTACTCGCAAACTCTGCTCCCGCCTACAATAGAACTTTGCAAACTCGCACAGCCTGCTCACTGAACTAATTCTAAGTAGACAATCTGACACGACCTAAACCCTAGGTGGTGATTTACCAGTTTTCGATTTGAAAAAAGTTAAAAACAACAATTAAAAAAAAATAGTACTTAAACAACCCTGAACCAAAATTAAAAACCCTTAAATAAAGAAAGCCCTTTTATAAACAAGGCCGGTCCACTTTTTCTTTAGCCCGTTTGACTTTGCTCCGTTCCTTTTTGCTGTTGCTTGTGAAAATATGGTCGATCCTCTTTCGTTCCTTTTTGCGAATTAGGGTTTCTGCAAATTGCTTTTACTCCTTGCGATTCAAACTAGGGTTGTGCAAAAATTGAAGCACCGCTTGATCTCGTTCGATAGTAGGCTTCGATGCTTTTGATTTGCTTACGGCTCTTCAATTTTGGATCGAATTCTTTCTCCTTTTTCGGTATGTATTTTTCTCCTTTTGCTTTGCTGGTTGATGCTTGAACTCGATAATTTTTTGCCGATGATGATTAGGGCATTTATATAGGTTGAATTCCTATATTTGCGTTCGTATAAATTTGATTGAATTTGTCAAATTCTTTGTACTGCCGCTTGATTATGCTTGGACGTTTGAGATGATTGCGACTTGTTCAATATGAATATGCTTTCGGTGATTTATTTCGTGATGACCACGGTGTTGATTTCTACTGCTTCGGCCTTGACTCGTTCATCTTGAAATTGTTTTGATTTCTAAAGTTACGGCTTTGACTTTCTCAAAGATGCATACTTGATACACTTTCATGAATTCGAATTTTTTGTACTGTTAAACTTCGTTCATTTGTGCTTTGTTTCTTTATAATGCTCGAACTTGTTCATGTGATTCATGCTTTATTTTGACCTGATCTTGTAGTTGTACTTTTGTAGTCTGCATTTCATATGCTTGCAAACTTGCTATTGTATTCATGAGTTTTGATGCATATTTCAATTTGGACATGGTTTCATACTTGTTGTCATTTGCAACCGGTCTCTGTGCATTTCTCTGCTCGACTTCGACTTGGTTTTTGACTTGTTCAACATTGATTTCACTGCCACTTTGACTTGTACCTTGGTCTTGAACGTTGCTGTGTCCATATGGTATTGTTTGTACTTGATGGTTGCTCTTCTAGTTGGATATGTTGGTGTTCCACTACTTTGTGCTTGTGTATTTCTGTGTTGGTTTAACCTGTACTTGTGTTGTAGCTGTCTTGACTTATCCATTCTCGAGTGTTCATCCCTGTAGTATATGCTAGTGATACATTTTCTCCAGTGGCATGTGGTCTTTGCTGTTATGTTGATGCATATGCTCTCTGTTGCAAGCTTGCTGTTGCATGCTTGTTTGTATGTTGTTGAACTTGGTGTCTGCATCCTCATGAGCTTGACACTGTATTTTGTTGTTTGCATTATTTGTTGTTGTGTCACTGATTTTGGGGCTGCTGTATTATCATCATGTTGATGGCAATCTTCAAGTAAGTTTGCATAAGTGAATTTAGTCAGTGATAGTCAGGTTGCCTTCATTTTCCACTAAGTTGCATCGAGTATCTGGTCTTTGTAGTTGTTGCTTGGGTTTGTACAGTGTTGTACTTGTTGTCTTGTACTTGAAGTCTTCATTTGGGTTTGTGTGTTGTCTCTGACCTGAGCTGTTTATATTGAGCTGCCTCCTGTACTTGTATTCTGGTTCTTGTTGAGACCTCTGTTATGCTGCATATTTTCACTGTATTGGTTCGAGTCAGTTTGCATGGTCACTTATGCAGTTTGAAGCTTGCCACTGACTTTGGTTCTTCGCTTGCATCGTTGTAGTTGCATTTATGTCACGTAGTTGCATACTTTGACTTCACTGAGTCATTTGGAATTGGTCTGTTGTGATTTGTCGAAGCTTTAAACTGTTTGCAACTTGACACTGTTGTACACTTGCTCTTGTTGGCTGCGCACACGAGTTGGCGAGGCAGTGCACACGTGTATGAATGTACACGTGTGTATTGCAGCCACTTTTGGCTACATGTCCCTGTAATATCTATGTGCACTACTTTGTGATGAAATCAAGTATGAATGATGACGAACAACCCAAATAACTGAGGCAAATCATATTTTCAAAAATCGTATTTTATTTTATATTGCAAAAATATTTCTTTTTCAATTGTACTGCGTTAGTGAATATTTGTGCAGATTTCTCAGATGCTGGATTCAAACTGGAATGCAGTTGAAGATAAAAATACGAGTGTGAGTGATATGTAGTGAGGTTAACTGTAAATGTGAAATGTGATGTGATTGTAATCAAAGTTGTATAGTTATAGTGAGAGATTGAAATTATACTATTCAAAATTGTAATAAATATTTGTTTGAATAAAAAATTTCTGTTTGAATTCAAAATCTGTTTAACTTGTTCTGTTTGAATTCAAATTCGAATTCTGTGTAATTTAATGTTATTCAACAAATATTTATTTAATCTATGAAAAACAAAATATTACATTACCAAATACATACTATTCAAAATTGTAATACAATATTTGTTTGAATAAAATTTCTGTTTGAATTCAAAATCTGTTTAACTTGTTCTGTTTGAATTCAAATTCAAATTCTGTGTAATTTAATTTTATTCAACAAATATTTATTTAATCTATGAAAAACAAAATAGTACATTACCAAATACATTTAAATGAATATATATATGTTTATTATCATCAAACAAAACATATAAGCGCATATTCAACAATCTCCCCCTTTTGATGATAACAAACATATATTTAAGATTTTGACCATGTTAAATGTATTTGACCAATTATGCACTTTAATTGCTCCCCCTATTTAAATTCTCCTCTCTACATAATACTCCCCCTACATATATGCATACTAATAGAAATATATAAATGAGCCTATATGCAAAGTGAAAATTATTTGACCTTTGCTTGATTCTATTTGACAAAATCTTAACTCTTCTCTCCCCCTTTTGTTATCAGCAAAAGAATAACAGCGTTACAAAAATAGGGATGAAGTGATAGACATGAATCAAACATTTAACTCAATTAAATATAAATATCAAATTTCAATAAAACTCAAACAAAAATCATAATTACCCTTGTCAAGCGCATATTCCACTTTCAGAAGTGATGAGGATAAAATCATCAAAAATCATACAATTCTGTCTATTTGTGGTATATTTATTTCAGGAAATTTGAATATCTACTAACCATGCATAACCGTTAGGACTTTTAAATGAGATTAGTAGTATTCACAATTTTTATTTTAAAAAAAATGAAATCAAGTATCTTCTAACCACGCATGACCGTGAGGACTTTTAAATGGGATTAGAATCAACTTGTCTATTTGAATCAATTAATTTTGATATGCGTTCCATACATGCATAACCGTGAGGACTTTTAAATGAGCATGGAAGCACATAATCAAAAATCCAAGTAATTCACCCATGCATAACCGTGAGGACTTTTAAATGAGAGTGTATACTTTGGATATTTATTTTTATTGCTAAATATAATAAGTTGAAGCACAAATAATTTCCTTCACAGATTTAAAGATATTGAAGAACAAATGATTTCCTTTGTAAACTACCACAAATTTACATACTAAATATGATCTTGATGAATGATGGTCGATAGAAAGATGATAGAAATAGAAATGGTCATGGAATTTTTACCCAACAAAAAGTTTTTATAACTCTTGTTATGAAATTCTAAAGAAATTTTCTAATTATACTTTCTCGAGTTATAATATATGATAAATATCAACACTCATCTCTTTTTCAATCACTATTCATCTTTTCGATAATCAAAGGGAGTCAGATTAGTCAAAATTTGTCATTTAAAATTCAAATTATAAAATCAATTTTTCAAAAATGATTAAGCTGTAAATATGATCAAACATGATTTTCTCGAGGGGGTTTTATAGGAAAATTTTCTGCTATTTGAAAATTGTTTCAAATGAAAAATACGGAGATATTTTCTTTGAAAAAAAACGATGCAGCAAATGAATGTTTCAAAAAAAATTAATCACGTTCCACTAGTAAGTTTTCTATCAACTATATTACCAGTGTAATCTGCATCTGAATTTAAATTTCACTCAATATTCACTCATTGAATTTGATTTACCAAAACATGAAGTGTGCACCAAGAATTTCAAACTTAACATCAATTCTTTTGAATTTGAATTTAAGCCGTGTTAATACTCAAACAAATATCATGATGTTAATTTCAGAAGCCATAGAATAAACAATTATATTCATGAGTAATCAACAGTCAATCAACATCATAATTATTTCAAAAACAATTTCTTGAAGTTTCAACAATTTCTTAAAAAAACCTTTTTCACATGAATTTGAAATCGTGCAAATTTACAAGCAGTGACCAAAATGTCAAAATATATCTAAGTGTAGCATGAGTAATCAAGGATCAATAAAATACCATCATTTGACCAAACATATTAAGTTCAAAGATGAAAATCTGATTGGTCATCGATTAAGCACAAATCAATGTCATAAATAAGAACAAGTCAAAAAATTTCTTAAAATCCTTTTTACAATTTTTTTAATAGAATTCATTAGGATTTTAAGTTGAAGCCATAGAAGAAACCATGAATATAGATTTAGCCAAAAATATTATCGTCAATCAATAAAAACACCATCAGCAATCCAAATTAATCGATATAAAGTATTTCAAGGATTGTAGTGTTTTTTGGCATAAAAGCATAATTGGCCAACAATTTTGACAAAATCAGAATCAAAATTATCATCTTTTATTCATCTCAATATTGGCTGATTTTAATTTAGAGTATGGTGCAGATAATCACATTTAAAAAACAATTACCTGTTTTACCTTTACAATAATTTTTCGTGATTGCCCATTGTGATTCTGTCTCCTTTATACTAGGCTAAGGAACTTTGCTTTGTCGCCCGTTGTGTTTCTGGAACAGCCGAAATCCAGAGAACACTGTTGTTGTTCCTTAGCCTGCCACCACACCTACACGATAAAAGATTTATGTGACCTATTTGTTTTTATAGGT
Organism: Allium cepa; assembly: GCA_030765085.1. Lineage (NCBI taxonomy): Eukaryota > Viridiplantae > Streptophyta > Magnoliopsida > Asparagales > Amaryllidaceae > Allium > Allium cepa. Next base: position 448,759,912 of record CM060942.1, read on the forward strand.
CCATTGTTGTTAGTGGTAGAATATGAAAAATATGTTTTTGGAGACTCAAAACTATTTATATATGTTCCTTTTGGCACCCAAATTTGTTTGACTTTCAAGGATTTTATATTAGTTTTCACGTGTTTGGGTCTATACCAACAATTATTTCGATTATGTCCAAATTTTCTGCAAATAGAGCACATTAAGTTGACTTGATTAAATTTTGTATTCCTATGACTATGATGTCCAATTATTTCAAATCGAGCAACACTTTTACCTTTATCATCATCTTGTGATTTTCCAAAGCCTAGTCCTTTTCTATTGTTAGCAAAAATTTGATTTCCCAATAGCATGTTGAAAGATTTTTCGCCTCTTGAAAAGTTATTCAAAGATTTCTCAAGATTTTGGACTTTGGTTTTTAATGTTGAGTTTTCAGTGACAAGTGAGGTGCATCGATTTATAAAATCCTTTCTTCTAGTGTCGATGGTTTCCTTAAGATTCAAGTTTTCATTTTCAAGACTTTCAAAGTTATTCCTCAGTTTTGATAATTCTGAATCTAAAATCTTACATTTTTTACATTCTAGGTTTTGAATATTTTCAAGTTCAGTTTTTAACCTAAAATTTTCACGAGCAAATTCTCTCCTATCAGATTTCAGTTTTTCAATTTTAGATTCAAGAGTATCCACTACCTTAGTAAGATCAGAACACATAAAAACAAGTTCTTTATAAGAAAACTCACCTGCCTCACTAGATTCGTCGGAGGTTGCTTCTGATTCTGATTTTGCCATGCAACATAAGTTAGCCTCCTCTGAGCTGCTATCCGAAGCTTCCTCTCCTTCTTCATCATCCCAAGTCGCTGCAAATACCTTTTTCGCCTTTTTCTTTTCTTTGTTGTTTTTGAGAAGTGGGCATTTTGGTTTGATGTGGCCAGGCTTGTTGCAGTTATAACACGTCAGTTCATTATCGGAATTTTCGGAATCTTTTGACCTATTGCCTTTTGTTTTCTTCTTGCGTGGCTTGAATCTAGACCATCTTCTAAGATTATTGACAGCCATTGCAAGCTCTTCAATTGGATCTTCTTCATCGCTTTCTTCTTTGCTCTTTAAGGCAATCGTCTTCTTCTTTGGTTCGGAGTTGTTGCGTTCTTCCTTTGCTTTTAACTCAAGCTCATATGTCATCAAGTTGCCAATCAACTCCTCCATGCTTAGTTTGCTCAGATCTTTCGATTCTTGGATTGTTGTGACTTTTGCCTCAAAGTTCATTGGTAAAACTCGTAGTATCTTCCGCACAAGCTCTACCTCAGTGAATACCTTCCCAAGCGCTCTAGCATTGTATACCAAGGTTGAAAAGCGTCCAAACATATCCTTTATGCTCTCGCCTTTGTCCATCACAAAGTTTTCGTATTCATTGCTGAATAGGGCTAGCCGAGACTCCTTAACTTGAGAAGTTCCTTCGTGTGTCACCTCCAAAGTGTGCCAAATTTCCTGTGCTGTTGTACAATGAGAAATTCTATTAAATTCATTTTTATCAAGAGCACATATCAAAGCATTCATGGCTTTAGCATTTGTCGTTTTCAGTTTCTTATCGTTGGCATCCCACCTATCCTTAGGTTTAGGAATCTCAGTATCACCAACGATTATAGTGGGAGGTTTATAGCCAGTTTCAATAATATCCCAAACATCATAATCAACAGAACTAAGATAGATACCCATCCTAACTTTCCAATAAGCATAATCGTTCCCGTTAAACATGGGTGGCCTAGCAATAGATTGCCCCTCAGAAAAAGCATTATTTTGTAGACTCATGACTCTAGAGTTAAATAAAAAAAATATACCGGGCTCCCATACCACTTGTAGGATCTAGATTAACCCTAGAGGGGGGGTGAATAGGGTTATAGCAAATTTTCTCGATTTAAACACAGAAATAAACTGCGGAAATAAATATGCTGAATAAATCACACACAAAGTTTACCCAGCTTCGGCAACCCCTGCCTACTGCTGCATTCACAGATTTCTATTAGAATTAAACAGTATCACGCTTACACACAATCTACTAGACTCGCAGACATTTGCTCCCGCTCACAAACACTCTACTAGACTCGCACACCCTGCTCGCAAACATTTGCTCCGGCTCACAAACACTCTACTAGACTCGCACACCCTGCTCCCGCCTATAGAGTTTCGTTTACTCGCAAACTTTGCCTCCCGCCTATAGAGCTTCGTTTACTCGCAAACTCTGCTCCCGCCTACAATAGAACTTTGCAAACTCGCACACCCTGCTCACCGAACTAATTCTAAGTAGACAATCTGACACGACCTAAACCCTAGGTGGTGATTTACCAGTTTTTGATTTGAAAAAAGTTAAAAACAACAATTAAAAAAAAATAGTACTTAAACAACCCTGAACCAAAATTAAAAACCCTTAAATAAAGAAAGCCCTTTTATAAACAAGGCCGGTCCACTTTTTCTTTAGCCCGTTTGACTTTGCTCCGTTCCTTTTTGCTGTTGCTTGTGAAAATATGGCCGATCCTCTTTCGTTCCTTTTCGCGGATTAGGGTTTTTGCAAATTGCTTTTATTCCTTGCGATTCAAACTAGGGTTGTGCAAAAATTGAAGCGCCGCTTGATCTCGTTCGATAGTAGGCTTCGATGCTTTTGATTTGCTTACGGCTCTTCAATTTTGGATCGAATTCTTTCTCCTTTTTCGGTATGTATTTTTCTCCTTTTGCTTTGCTGGTTGATGCTTGAACTCGATAATTTTTTGCCGATGATGATTAGGGCATTTATATAGGTTGAATTCCTATATTTGCGTTCGTATAAATTTGATTGAATTTGTCAAATTCTTTGTGCTGCCGCTTGATTATGCTTGGACGTTTGAGATGATTGCGACTTGTTCAGTATGAATATGCTTTCGGTGATTTATTTCGTGATGACCACGGTGTTGATTTCTACTGCTTCGGCCTTGACTCGTTTATCTTGAAATTGTTTTGATTTCTAAAGTTACGGCTTTGACTTTCTCAAAGATGCATACTTGATACACTGTCATGAATTCGAATTTTTTGTACTGTTAAACTTCGTTCATTTGTGCTTTGTTTCTTTATAATGCTCGAACTTGTTCATGTGATTCATGCTTTATTTTGACCTGATCTTGTAGTTGTACTTTTGTGGTCTGCATTTCATATGCTTGCAAACTTGCTAGCGTATTCATGAGTTTTGATGCATATTTCAATTTGGACATGGTTTCCTACTTGTTGTCATTTGCAACCGGTCTCTGTGCATTTCTCTGCTCGACTTCGACTTGGTTTTTGACTTGTTCAACATTGATTTCACTGCCACTTTGACTTGTACCTTGGTCTTGAACGTTGCTGTGTCCATATGGTATTGTTTGTACTTGATGGTTGCTCTTCTAGTTGGATATGTTGGTGTTCCACTACTTTGTGCTTGTGTATTTTTGTGTTGGTTTAACCTGTACTTGTGTTGTAGCTGTCTTGACTTATCCATTCTCGAGTGTTCATCCCTGTAGTATATGCTAGTGATACATTTTCTCCAGTGGCATGTGGTCTTTGCTGTTATGTTGATGCATATGCTCTCTGTTGCAAGCTTGCTGTTGCATGCTTGTTTGTATGTTGTTGAACTTGGTGTCTGCATCCTCATGAGCTTGACACTGTATTTTGTTGTTTTCATTATTTGTTGTTGTGTCACTGATTTTGGGGCTGCTGTATTATCATCATGTTGATGGCAATCTTCAAGTAAGTTTTCATAAGTGAATTTAGTCAGTGATAGTCAGGTTGCCTTCATTTTCCACTGAGTTGCATCGAGTATCTGGTCTTTGTAGTTGTTGCTTGGGTTTGTACAGTGTTGTACTTGTTGTCTTGTACTTGAAGTCTTCATTTGGGTTTGTGTGTTGTCTCTGACCTGAGCTGTTTATATTGAGCTGCCTCCTGTACTTGTATTCTGGTTCTTGTTGAGACCTCTGGTATGCTGCATATTTTCACTGTATTGGTTCGAGTCAGTTTGCATGGTCACTTATGTAGTTTGAAGCTTGCCACTGACTTTGGTTCTTCGCTTGCATCGTTGTAGTTGCATTTATGTCACGTAGTTGCATACTTTGACTTCACTGAGTCATTTGGAATTGGTCTGTTGTGATTTGTCGAAGCTTTAAACTGTTTGCAACTTGACACTGTTGTACACTTGCTCTTGTTGGCTGCGCACACGAGTTGGTGAGGCAGTGCACACGTGTATGAATGTACACGTGTGTATTGCAGCCACTTATGGCTACCTGTCCCTGTAATATCTATGTGCACTACTTTGTGATGAAATCAAGTATGAATGATGACAAACAACCCAAATAACTGAGGCAAATCATATTTTCAAAAATCGTATTTTATTTTATATTGCAAAAATATTTCTTTTTCAATTTTACTGCGTTAGTGAATATTTGTGCAGATTTCTCAGATGCTGGATTCAAACTGGAATGCTGTTGAAGATAAAAATACGAGTGTGAGTGATATGTAGTGAGGTTAACTGTAAATGTGAAATGTGATGTGATTGTAGTCAAAGTTGTATAGTTATAGTAAGAGATTGAAATTGTACTATTCAAAATTGTAATAAATATTTGTTTGAATAAAAAATTTCTGTTTGAATTCAAAACTGTTTAACTTGTTCTGTTTGAATTCAAATTCGAATTCTGTGTAATTTAACGTTATTCAACAAATATTTATTTAATCTATGAAAAACAAAATAGTACATTACCAAATACATACTATTCAAAATTGTAATACAATATTTGTTTGAATAAAATTTCTGTTTGAATTCAAAATCTGTTTAACTTGTTCTGTTTGAATTCAAATTCGAATTCTGTGTAATTTAATTTTATTCAACAAATATTTGTTTAATCTATGAAAAACAAAATAGTACATTACCAAATACATTTAAATGAATATATATGTTTATTATCATCAAACAAAACATATAAGCGCATATTCAACATATTATTTTAAACTTTTATTGCTCATTTTATACACATTTTGTTTTATTAATTTTAAAGAAAGAAATGATTTTTTTAATGCTACTTAAATTTTTTTTTTCAAAACATTTATTTCAAATTTAAATTCAATTTTCAATCTCAAACTTGAAATATAAACTTTCATATCCATTTATACATTCACACTTTATCTTGAACAAATTTAAATTAAATTTTAAATATGCATTCAATTTACTTATATTTGTAATATACACATATATATAAGATTTTAAATTCAAATGACTTTTTACAATATTTATTATTTCAATATTTTAATCTCAAAATATAATTGGAATTTATTTCATATAATATTATCACTTATTTTCATTTGTTTCATTTTTTTCTCCTCCAATTTATTCTCAAATTAAATCTCAAGAGTTTGAAATATATTATTTATTTAAATTGAAAATTTTGGGATGTTACTTTTTATCTATAAGATTTTAAATATAGAAATTCAAAATCTCAATTTAATTTTAAAATCAATACTCAAATAAACAAATATCCTATTTAATTTGAAAAATTCAAATTAATTTACAATTTTATCCAAAAATTTATTTACATTATCAATTTAATTTTAATTAAAAATCGGGATCGTTACACTTCTCCTGAGAAGTCTCAACTCCATGTAAGAAACTACTCTAGTAAATTCCAGAATTATCACACGACACTCTGGCAATGCTACCCAAATCAGTTTCCAACGAAACTATTCTCTCATCACTATTCAGAAAAGCCTTACACTTATCGAGCCAATCCATCTAAGAAATGGATCCAGTCTGCTACTTCTGAAATTACCTCAAGAAAATCTGCCATCCAAAAAATCTCTCGACGGCACACGGAACACTCTGAGCTACACTGCTGACGCAGATACCCAAAGACTTCCTATCGAAAGCTCTTCGAGAAACTCGGACCTCGAATCAAACAGAAACAATCTACTGAACTTAGCCACAACATCGAATCAGACATACTTCCTTAGCTTGTTCCAAAGAAATATCTTCGAAGACATCCAAAGTCACTGTGTCTCTTCACACAGCTACTACATCCTGAGATATCAAGATATCATGACTTGCTTCTGCCCAACCAACAGATCCAAACCCTAGCTCATCTAAACTTACACTCCAAAGATGAATTCCGAACCTTAATAGGTTTCCTTCAGAGATCGATGAAATCCTTACACCATCCAAAGTTCACTCGAGACAGTAATAGGTCTACAGTCTCGACCGATACACTTCCAAACTCAACCATTTAAAACTCCAACTATTGGTAGTCGTGTTACACACACCACTACCCTATCTATCTTTATACCTTATATTGGAAAACCCGAACAGGAAATCCAACAAATAGGTAGAAACAAATATATGTATATATATATATATATATCAAAATTACAAATACACTCTCTCAAGAAAGAAATCACTCAAGAGCCTCGGTATTCGCTCAACCTAGCGCTCTGATACCAACTGTGACGACCCGCCCTTCTACTCCTAGAAAGATATATCATCATTAAGAAAGAAAGGGATAGAAATAGAAAAGAAAAGAAAAGACAGAACAACAACATTAGAATCTCACAGCAGAACGGAACAAAATATAATATATCACATAACTATTACATAGTTTCACATATATCAGAGTTATACAATATCAATACACATGACAGTCCTATATACATTTGTCACTATATTCATCAAAGATACATCATACATCAACTGAACACAGCGGAACTAAATAAATAACTACATATGTCTGGAACTCCTGCTCCAAGCTCCTCCAGAAATCAAATGTCCAAAACCTATCACTTGGCTACTCATAAAAATTTGAGTAACTGAGAGTTTAAGAAAAACAAAATATAAACCCCGAGTCAGACATGGGTCTGGTATGAGTAAACGGTTTAAAGTTGTTTAACTTTGAAAAACATTTGAAAATAAGGTATCACGTAAGACTCCCCACAAATAAACACGGGTAAGTTTTTACCTTATGCTAACCAAAACATTTTATAGGAAATCCAGTGATATTATAATAGTGTCTAGGGCTTTCAAGTAAATAGAAAATAGCCAAAATTGTTGCATTATTAAATTCTAGCTACTAGCCACAAAAGTGGGTAATACAAATCAAAACCGTAGGGTCTCGTAGGGAAAATGGATTTCCATCAATAGTAGGGCTACTGGGGTACCGCCAGTCACAGTACGGGGCCTAGATCACCATACCAAGGATCACTCCCGACCCTCTACAACACAAGGCCGGAACCATTCCTTACTAAATAGTCCCGAACAAGATAACCCCACGGTTGTAGCTAGCAACCACCCACACAGCCGAAATAAAAAGGGACATCTAAACAGGGGTATATCTCGTCCTGCTTTGGCATGACCAACCTAACCTTGTGCACCTCCCATGTTTTAGCCATTCCCGGTTGATGAGGCTTAAGGATGCGATTACCTTTACAGAACATACCTCTTAGAATACTCATCGTCTGCCTGACGATGTGCTGAAAGCATTTAATCCATACAAGTTCGTTCCGGGTTCGAACGAAACCGAAGGAATTATCTCGTTATACTCATTTTGGAATCACCTCAGAGTCAACGATGATAACCCTTGCATTCTGAAAGCACCATCTCGATCTTCACTTGAAAATTCATGACCTATCGTTTAATTTGGATCGATGTGGTTTTCGGAATATCAAATTGACTCCTAATCCCGATCTCATCGAAATCCAAGCGCCATTTAAAAGGCCAAGTTGTCTAATTAACTTAAACATTTTAATTCAATGATTGAATTAACATAGCATTTATCACAGATGAATCATACACAATTATCATAGATATAACGAAAGCATATCAGAGAGCATCACAGAATATCACCAAAAAAATATCAAATCAGATATTCTACTTACACAACAATCCATAGGAAATCATCTTTAATTCTTATTGTAATTAATTCAATTTAAATTAATTACCTGAGAGTTAATCACTTAACCATGTATAATTAATCATCCATTAACAATTAATTACTTATTTCTTTCAAATTATTTAATTAATTAGTCATTTCTTAATCAACTATTAAATCTTAATTACTTAATTAATTAATTGTTTTATTTCACACTATTTAATTAATTATTTCTTAACCAAGTTATTTTACTTAATTGATTACCCTTAATCCTTGATTAATAATCTTAATTATTAATTTATAAAGCTTAATTACCCATTTATCAACTACTAATTACTTAACTAACCATTTATTCATTCTTAATTAAATTATTTAATTATTTAATTATTAATCGTTTATTAATTTACTTAAGTGGTTAATTACCATTTATTCATCACTTAAACATTAAGTAATCCAAGTTCTCTTAAAATTAAAAAGTTAATCATTCTTAATTATTTTCTAAAAACAATTAATTAATATTAATCATTCATCTTAATTAACATTTTAAAAGAAATCTTCTTTAACTTTTTGCAATCAATTTATTACTACTTACAAACTTATATGTTAATTAGTTTTATCCTCATCATTTATTAATTACCTAAAAAAATAATTAAGAGTTTAACACATTTTAAAGTATTGATTAAAATAACTTATATCTAAGTTTTAACCTAACTGTTAGACACCATAAAATTTTACAGGGTTCAAAGCTTGATAAAAAAATGTTTACTTAACATTACTTTAAAACACAAAACTGCTGTAGGAAACAAACCCGGGTACTATTCTTCTAAAACCCGAGAATCTCCTGGTTCCACTCGAGTAATGCTTCGGGTCCTTCATCAATATTCTCTTCGACACTCCCCTGTACACCCTTCTTCTTCCCCTTTTTTTCCAGTAGTTAATTTAAGTTTTTAAATTAAGTTAAGAATTAAAGCATTAGGTTCATTGCTCATGCGATCAAAACTCGAAGCAAACACCTCATCCACTCGAGCACGACAAGAGACAACAACCCACGTCGACACTAACACGACAACCCACCACCGTACACGTGCACGGCGGCACTACTGGCCTCCGTGAACACCCACAACGCCGGCAAGTTGCAAATCTTCAGTAAACTCGAAAATCAAACACGACTCGGTCCAAAAACTTTCGAATCGAAAATTAGGCATTAGGTCTAAAATTGTAACACGACCATTAATTTAAAACGCCTCGCGATCGGCACATGGACCACCAGAGAAGCCCAAAATTCATCCACGCCTCGACAACACGACAAGCTTCCACCCTCCTGAATCGCCTGAAGCTCGATCGCACATAGATGAAAAACTCGTCACTTTACTGACACGTTCAAAGACTTGATATAAAACCCTAAAATGATTCAGTTTCTTAAATTTACTCAACACAAAAATTATTGCATATTTTTCTCAAAATCTCTAGTGTCCATGCTATCTTCATATCAAATTTCAACTTTTTAAATTGATTAAAGTGTCAAAAATTTGTATAAATCCAGTTTTAACTAAAATTCAAACTGCTCAAAAAATACCATTCTAAAAATCTTAATTTTTTTTTAAAAATCATGACTTGTAGTATGAATTCAATATATAATCTTGAATTAATATTTTACAACAATTAATTTTTATCAAATTATCCCTTGAAGCCTGTAAAACTAGATTACAGAGATTATCTTTTGCAACATGGTTAAACCAATTTTTTACAAATCTAGATTTATTTTAAACATATATTTTTAGTTGAAAACTTACTGATTAAAAATGTTCTGATGAAAATAAATTTGAGTTTGAATACAAATATGCACTATATCAATTACAGGGAAGCTCGGTATATCACAAATTCATATGCAAACTGAAGTATATAACCAGATCATCAAAATCGTGCACTGCTTTTAAATCAAACTTAAAGCTTTTAGAAATATATTTTCTCACATGCAAAATACTATTAAACATAGAACCACTTCTGATTTCTTGAAAATCAGTAGTTGAAACTGCCTGAAGTATATTTCCTTGAGTCTGTTTTGAACTGCAATTGAAACTATTTTTAGTTTGCAAAAAATTTTGAGTTTGATTCTTATTTTCTTTCTTTTTTTTATTTTTCAGAGATTATTACTGAACGAACTTGAAGTGGCGAGATGCCTACATATATAAATATAACTGTATGTATGAGGAAGGTGTTATCTAGTACAGTTGTTTTCTTATCTTTGTTTTGGTTTGATATGGGCAGAATTTATTTACTGCAAATGAAAACATTTGCTAAATATTTTGACTAGACAAACTTTGGGATGAGAAGATGGTAACTAAATGTTTTGTTTCCAATTATGTTTACACAATTATCATTTGTTTTGCTGTGTGAAGATATTATATGCAAACATGTACTTATGCAGGTAGATATTTGGCTTGTGTGTGAAGCTTTGTTTATGAAGATATTTTTTTGTATAAACACTTGTCTTGTTTTCTAATTAGTTTGTATACTTATTAAAATGTTACTGTGTATTGTTATCTCTAGTTTGAACTTGCAAGCAAACACTTGGGCTTTATGAGTGAAGATATTCTGTTTTTATCTTTTTATTTTATGAACATAAAGTTTTCAGGTTTGTTTATACACATATATGTGTCAGTTTTTATTTATACCTTTGTCTTGCATAAAATTATTTGTTTTGTTATTTATTTCCAGTTTGAATAATGTACAGCATATGTTTGTTGTTAACACCTCTTTTTGGCGACTTAGCGACTCAATGACCTAAAAGAATAAGCGACTTAGCTATCCAAGGAATAAGTGACTTAACTACCTAAGCGACCTAATTATCTAAAGGCATAAACGACTTAACAAGCTAAAATCATAAAGCGGCTCAACGTGGCGCGACTCAACTACTTAAGGAGCTCCAGCAACCGAGCGACCTAAAGGCTCCTACAACTCAACGGCTTAATAAAGGCGGCGACCTAACGAGCTAAGGCAGAGAAAAGCCGCGTGCATATTGTCTCTTCCATTAGGTCATCCGCGATCTAAGCAAAACTAGATAACTCCTATGCTACACCTGCTAAGCCGCTCACAGCATGTATCTCGTCCATGATGGCTCCATTGATCGTTAACGACTTATGCTACCTCAGGATCACTCTTATGTCACAACTCTTATGTCGCAACTCTTATGTCGCAACCCCTTAGGTCGGTCATGACCTATGACGAGCTTGACCTAAACCCAACCTCACCTATAAATACCTCACCTGCTCCACACTTGGGGGGATTTTCCGAGAAGGCTGAGACTCTGCCACTTTGAAATTGAAGAACTCATTCATTCTCCAAGTCCTACGACATCATAACAACTTCAGAGATCAATTCCAGAATGGATGAAACTTCTTCGCTGAATCAGATTATAGTGGATACACTCCACTAATGGTCTCTTACACATGAAGTTGACTCGATTCTACTTTGGAAGCTCAAGTCTTTGAAGTTTGTTGTGCTTGAAGTTTAGTTGTGACAAAGTGTACTCAAAGATCATAATAAAAGATATAAAGTGGACGTAGGCTTGACTTTGAGCTAAACCACTATAAAAATTGTCGTCTCTTTACTATTTTCTGCTATTCTCTGCTTATTTTTAGTTCCCATACCAACGGGTGGTACTTTCACTATATCATAACTCACACCGAGGTGTTAGTGTACATTTTTAGCATTAACATTTTTGGTGCTTCCACTAAGAACCGAACTTAGGAGTGCTCTCATCATTGCTTCGCAAAGATTTGTTGAAAGACTCTCTCTATGAACCAGAAGTCTATCCGAAATTATGGCTCCTGGAAGAAAACGTAGATCTACTAGATCTGGAGATGCTTGTGACAACACCGCCACTTCTCCCACGCCAAATGAAGCGGCTCCTAGTGTTGGAGTCACAAGGGCGGAGTTGGATGCTGTAATGTCTGGGTTGTATCAACAAATAGAAGCCCAGAACACTTTTATGTTGGATAGGTTAAATGTTTTGCTTGGAGTTAACCATCAACCAGAAAACAATGAAGAAACCTTTGCCGAAGATGTTCATGATTCCCAAGGAAAAAGTATTCCTCAAAGGGTAGCTGGCACTGCCGAAGGGGCACCTCCCCAAGCCAGAGGTTCAAGGCCGCAGCCAACTCTTCGTGAACGTTTGTTCAGGCAAACTTTCGAAAAAGTAGCCAACGTCTGTCCCGCGGGGTCTCTAAACGATGAGGAGTACCTCTCGGGAATGATTCGACAAATTATAAAACGGAGCACGCAAAGGAAGGAAATGAAAGTGTTTGGGGGTTTGCTCCAAGCAAGACTCCTTTTACTGAAAGAATTCTAAAGGCTGCATTTCCAAAGAAGTTTGTTCCCCCCACTATTCCAGCTTATCGGGGGACAAGCGATCCTAATCAATTCTTATACAAATATGACTGGCATATGACAGGTGCCAGAGCAACGGATGAGATCAAGTGCAGATACTTTCCGGTGTACTTGGAGGGAGTGGCCCTGCTTTGGTTCACAAAGCTACCAGTTCGATCTGTGGATCAGTTCTCCGACCTAACTCGAATTTAAAGATCAGTTCAAGTTATATGCTTCGAGGGCCAAGGATATAATGTCACTATCCAGCCTCGAACAAGGCCCTGGAGAGCCTCTCAAATCTTTCTTAAACCGCTTTATATAGCCTTAGCCGAAGTTGATAATGCAGAGCCACGGATAATTTTGACTTACTTGATGCGAGCTATTGACAAATCAAGTGAATTCAGAAAGTGGCTAAAGATGAAAGAGCCAAATTCACTTAAGAAATTCTGCAAGAAGGCCGATGAAATTATGCGCTTAGAAAGCCTTCCTGTGCCAGCAAAAGCAGTCGTGACTGAGGTTAAGAATAACAATGTTGTTTCAAACAAAAAGGGATCTGGTGCACAGAAGAGGTAGAATGACGGTGGGAAGAAGCAAAGAAGAGCAAAGAAAACTCGTCACTTTAGACCTTCATATTTCACTCCTTTAACTAATACTCTAGAGAATATCTTCTTTGCAACCCAGGATGTTGTTGAATACCCCAAACCACCTAAGATAAAGTTTGGGAAAAACGTTGTGCATAACGGGAGATTCTGTCGGTTCCACAATCAACCTGGCCATGACACTAATGAATGTCGCCATTTAAATTTGATTGAAGATCTGTTGAGACAGATTAAACTACAACAATATGTGAAGAGAAACAGAAATGACCCAACTTCATCTACTCAGGGGCAACAAGTTCCTGCTCATCAACCGGTTCAGGTGAGAGGACTGCAGCGCAGGAATCTGAAAGGCCTGTCATTAATGTCATCATAGGGGGTCCTCACCCAGCGGGTAGAAGTTGGGGTGAGATGGAAAGATATGCTCACGCTTTGAGATATGCCCCGGTGGAAGAAAATGTTTTTGTCTTAGAAGATGATGCACCTTTAAAACAGCAAAGAACTTTTAACGATGACATCATATTTCGGGCTAGGGACTCTGTTGGTGTTGAGGCTCCCACCATGGATCCCTTAGTGATACCTGCAGGCATCGGACCAGCCATTGTAAGAAGGGTGCTTGTGGACTGCGGCGCCTCTTACAATGTCCTCTTCAAAAAGACATTTGATCAGATGAAAATTCCCATGGCTAATGTCCAAACTTCCTCACAGAAAATTGTTAGGTTCACTGGAGAACCAAAACAGCCTATTGGGACTATTGACCTATTTGTAGAACTTGGAGAAGGGGAGAAGAAGGTGGTCCGAAAGCAAACGTTTGTGATTATTGATGAATTCTCCGCTTACAATGCCTTGTTGGGTCGACCAACTCTTGCTGCGTTCAAGGCCATTCTGGCCCTATGGTGCCTGACTATGAAGTTCCCCACTCATAGTGGCATCGGTGTTGTGAAGGGGGACCAAAATGCCGGGCGAGAATGCTATCACACAGAGTTGCGTGAGGCGAAGAAGAGAGAAATGGGTAAGGGTGCGGCAGCTCCGCTCCGCATCAAAGAACCCGCCTTGTAGAAATTACGGGGTGGACCATGCATTGGTGAGCACAGTGGTGCACGAAAAGAAATTGATCCCAGAAAAACCAGTGCAGGGGAGAGTAGATTGGTGCCGGTGGAAGTGACGGTGCCAATACCTGTTGACCCGAATGATCCGAACAAGGTGCTTAATGTGGGTTCACATCTCGGTGTTTCGGTTTAGAATATGTTGATATCATTCTTGAAAGCAAACCTGGATGTATACGCTTGGAGTCATGCCGACATGTGTGGAATATCTCCAGAAATCGCAGTGCATGCTTTGAATATTGATCCAAAATTCACACCCGTAAAGCAGAAAAGAAGAACCCAGGGTCCTGAAAGTTCAATAGCATTAAAAGAAGAAGTAGATCGGCTCATGGAAAATGGCTTCATCGGAGAATCCACTTATCCAAATTGTGTTTCTAATCCGGTGTTGGTTAAAAAAGCAAATGGAAAGTGGAGAGTATGCATCGACTTTTCAGACTTAAACAAGGGATGCCCCAATAACTGTTTCCCGTTACCCAGGATCGATCAGTTGGTGGATGGAACAGCCGGGCATGAATTATTGTCTTTTATGGATGCTTACTTAGGATATAATCAAATCATGATGCATGAGCTAGACAAGGAGGACACGAGCTTCATTACTGATGTTGGTCTTTACTGCTATGAAGTCATGCCCTTTGGACCAAAGAATGCGGGAGCAACTTATCAAAGACTTGTTAATGCCATGTTCAAACCCCAGATTGGCAAGACTATGGAAGTATATGTTGGTGAAATCAAAGAAGGCAGTAGACCACATGGATCATTTAGCAGAAATGTTCGCGGTCCTCCGAAAGTATGGAATGAAGCTAAATCCTCTGAAATGTTCATTCGGGGTAGAGTCCGAAAAATTATTGGGTTTCATTGTGAGTGCTAGGGGCATCGAAGCTAATCCTGCTCAGATTACTGCCTTAAGACAAGTCAAAGCCCCAAGGACAAAGAAGGAATTGCAAAGCCTCAACGGGAAAGTCGCTGGTTTGAGTCGGTTTATTTCCAGGGCCACTGATAAATGCATTCCCATCTTTGATGCTCTGAAGAAAGGAAACAAAAACTTTGAATGGACTCCTGAATGTCAGAAAGCTTTTGATGAATTGATTCGTCACATGGAAACGCCTCCAGTACTTTCTAAGCCCAGCAATGGTGAAGATCTTTTTATATATTTAGCAGTTTCGTCTCATGTTCTCAGTGCAGCGTTGGTAAGGGAAGATGCAAAAGTTCATCGCCCGGTGTATTAGATCAGCAGAAGATTCACTGGGGCAGAGATGAATTATTCAAAACTGGAATAGCTCGCCTATTGTTTGTTAATTGCGTCCAGAAAGTTGAGGCCATATTTCCAAGCTCATCCTATTAAAGTCGTCACTGATCAACCTCTAAAGCAAGTCCTATTTTGCCCTGAAACTTCGAGTCATCTTTTGAAGTGGAATATTGAACTCAGCCAATACGATATCACTTACCATCCCCGAAGAGCAATCAAGTGACAAGCTTTAGCAGATTTCATTGCAGAATAATACACGGGTAAAGGTGACAATGAGGAAGAGGTGACTAACGACATTCTGATCCGATGGAAATTATATGTTGATGGTGCAAGAAATGACTATTGTTCCAGAGATGGGGTTGTACTTGAAACCCCCGAAGGGTGGTCATTGTGCTATGCATTAAGATTAGAATTTCCTTCGACAAATAATGAAGCAGAATACGAAGCTCTTATTAACGGCTTGAAGATTGCTAAAGAACTGAACAACAAAGTATTGCAGATCTTCAGTGATTCCCAGCTTATTTTATGCCAAGTCAAGAAAGAGTTTCAAACTAAAAGAGGAAATCTGTCTGCTTATTTGTCAAAGGCCTGGGAGCTTCTCGATGATTTTGATCATTATACAATAAGCCACATACCCCGGGAAGAAAACATGAACGCTGATTCTCTCGCAAAATATTCAAGCTCTAGCGAAGCTCAATTATTGGGATTGGTCCCGGTGGAAGTCTTGTCAGCTCCAAGTACTGATGAGATGGATATTGATTGGATTATGGCTGTATCTAAAGAGCAGGAGTGGTGGATGACTCCGATCAAGGAATATCTACTCAACGGCTCCCTACCAGAAAACTCAAAAGAGTGTCGGAAGCTTTTAAGAAAAGACCCCGAGATATGTAATTCAAGACGGCCGGTTGTACAGACGGGGATTCTCGATGCCATTACTCCAATGTGTAACTAAGGAAGAGGCTAAGACAATTTTAGTTGAGGTACATGGAGGAGAGTGTGGAGATCATTCAGGTGGTCAAACCCAAGCAAAGAAAATTCTCCGCTATGGGTATTTTTGGCCAGACATTAATCGAGATACTGCTAGCTACTCCCGAAAGTGTGACAGATGCCAGAGATTTGCAAAAATCCCAAGAGCACCCTCCATCGAGCTAACACAGATGGTCAGTCCATGGCCATTCGCCATGTGGGGGATAGATCTCATCGGGCCTTTCCCAACTTCTAAGTCCGGAATTAAATATGCTATTGTTGTTGTTGATTATTTACTAAATGGGCTGAAGCTGAACCATTGGCTACTATTACCTCTAAAAAGATGATAAACTTTGTGGCTAAAAATATCATTTGCGGGTATGGTGTGCCTCAGAAGATAATCACAGACAATGGTACCCAATTCGAAAGCGAAGAATTCTAGGACTTTTACAAGCGATTCAAGTCTAAAAAAGCATCTCAACATTGGCTCATCCGCAGGAAAACGGGCAAGTGGAAGCAGGGAACAAAATTATCAAATCAACCATCAAAAAACAGCTGGAAAAAGCAAAAGGTGGTTGGTCGATAAGCTGCCACTAGCACTATGGGCATACAAAACTACCCACAAGACTGCGACTGGGCACACTCCATTCTCATTAGCATATGGATCAGAAGCAATGATTCCGGTGGAAATAGAGGTCCCCTCACACAGGAGAATTCATTTGAACCAAGCTGAAAATGAAAAGCTGCAACTTGAAGCACTTGACTTCCTTGATGAAAGAAGGGAAGAGGCTAAGCTCAGAATTGCAGCCCAACAGCAAAGGATAGCTAGGCACTTCAATTCCAAAGTTCGCCAACGCAGCTTTGAGATTGGGGATTTAGTCTTGAAAAGGATCATGATGGCAACATGAGTATTTAGGCCAAACTGGGAAGGGCCATACGTCATAGGAAAAAAACTTCTTGATGGCACTTTCAAACTCACAACTATCGAAGGAGATCCAATTCCAAGAGCCTGGAACAGCAATCACTTGCGTCCATATTTTACTTAGAAGTTTTGCCTAAAGTTGTAAAATGATTATGGATGTATCATTCTTGTATTGTAAGCCACTGTAAAATCAGTGCAAACCAATAATGAGAACTATAAAGTGGATGTAGGCCCAGTTCTTGGCCGAACCACTATAAATCTTGTGTTCTCTACTACTGTAAAATGCCTGTCTCATTTCGATGTGCAAATATCTTAAATATATTGCTAAAATGTCGATTCAATATTGCAGGCTATCAAAGCAGAGCGTACCTATTCAACACATCACAAGGCTCAGCGATTCTTACAAATCACTCAACAATCAAATGTCAAGCCACAAAAATTCCAGATTCAATTCCTACATAAGAAGTGCTTCTCACAAACAGTTGGTGATTCCACCGAAGGGGCACCTTCCCAACGTGAAGGTTCCAGGCCCTTGCTAACTGATTGTGATCGTTTGTGCAAACGGACATCCGGTCAAGTAGCTTGCGTCTGCCCCATGGATTCACTTAACAATGAAATGCACTTCTTTGGAAAAAAGAAAACAACTTGCAAAGGAAGGGAACATGTGCTTGGAAACGATAACGAGGAATCGCTGAGAGGCAGATGGTGGAAAGACATGGGCAAGCAGACAAAGAACGGCCAAAATGGAATCTTGTGTCTCAACCAAAATGGTTGGTGGAACCACCGAAGGGGCGCCTTCCCAAAGTGAAGGTTCCAGGCCCTTGCTAGTTAATTGTGATCGTTTGTGCAAACAAACATCCAGTTAGGTAGCCTGCGTCTGCTCCATGGATCCACCTAAATGTGAGATGCAACCTTCCTGGCGAGCCAAGCAAAAAAGCCCTCTTCGGAGGCACACTTATCCTTTCAAGGGGGAAGCGCCAAAAAGCCCTCTTTGGAGGAACACTTCTCCTCTCAGGGGGGAAGTGCCAAAAAGCCCTCTTCGGAGGCACACTTCTCCTCTCAAGGGGGAAGTTCCAAAAGCCCTCTTCGGAGGCACACTTCACCAAGTTGAAGTGCCAAAGCCCTCTTTGGAGGCAAAGGCCCTCTTCGGAGGCACACTTCATCAAATTGAAGTGCCAAAGCCCTCTTCGAAGGCAAAAGCCCTCTACGGAGGCACACTTCACCAAGTTGAAGTGCCAAAGCCCTCTTCGGAGGCAAAAGCCCTCTTCGGAGGCACACTTCATCAAATTGAAGTGCCAAAGCCCTCTTCGGAGGCAAAAGCCCTCTTCGGAGGCACACTTCACCAAGTTGAAGTGCCAACAAAGCCCTTCAACGAGGCACGCCCAAAAATGAAATGCTTCTCTCAAAAGTTGGTGGAACCACCGAAGGGGCACTTTCCCGAAGTGAAGGCACCAAGCCCTTGCTAACAAATTGTGATCGTCCGTACAAACAAACATCCAATTAGTTAGCTTGTGTCTGCTCCGTGGACCCACTTAACTATGAAAAGTAACTTTCATGCACACAAAAAAAAGAAGGCCCTCTTCGGAGGCACACTTCTACTCTCAAGGGAAGATCAATTTCTCCATAATGAGAACATTCTTCACCAAAAAGTTGAAGTGCCAAATCGAAGCCTTCTTTGGAAGCCCGCTTCACCGAGTAGGAGAATCCACTTCTCAAAAATAAAAAGTGACCACCTCCGAAAGTTGAAATGTAAAAACCTTTTTTAAAGAGGGAAGACTTCTCTAATACAAGGCACACACTACTAGAGCAGAATAATATTTCCTCAAAATGGAAGAATTATTCTCCAAAGTAAGAGTGCAAGTCCTCTTAAAATGGAAGAATTGTTCTCCAAAGTAAGAGTACAAGTCTTCTCAAAATGGAGAAGATTACAATAAGTCGTGGTATGGGGGTAATATAATATAGCTACATCAATAAAAGCAACGCTCAAGCAACATAACACGAGCTCACTGCAATATCACACAAAGAAAATAAAGAAACTTGTGTGAAAATAAGGAATAAATGCATTCAAAAATACAGTCAAAAGATTGTACAAGTAAAAAGAATCATTTTATTCCATACTATAAAAGATTTGTATACATATGCAGGTTTCAAAACGCAGAGGCTGGTACCCGCACAATCTCCGGTCAATACAAGTCTTTAAATACAAACAAAAAGCAAAAAAGCTGAACAAGAAGGATAAAGCCGGACCCATTACTTCTTCTTCCCGCCGCCTTTGGAGCCCTCGCCCGGCCTAATGGTTAATTTCTTAAGTCGGCTTGAACGAGTCGGGGAAAGAGGGAAAAGAGGTACAATTGGGTCCTCTTCTACTTTCTCATCACCAGCAGAAGTCTCCTTCCTTTTCTTCGAAACTCCACGCTTTCCCCTCTTCTTTGAAGAAGATTCGCTGCCCAGAGCTATAAGATCAATCAGCTTTGTATCATCGGCAGTAAATTCCTCCGGGGTCCTCTCACCCTCCTCAAGTTCTTTAGTTTTCTGCTCTTGTGAAGCGGCCGGGTCATCTAAGCCTTGAAGAGCTTCTATTTGTACTTCTTGTGGACCCGGTTGAGAAGCAGAAGGAGTAACTTGAAGAGATGGAGGAGCAACAGCTGGAAGAGGCGAAGGTTGTGCAACACTTGTTGTTTTCATTACAGAAGAAGAAGAATTAAACATCAGTATTTCTCGCAAAGAGAGGAGATAGTGGCACATTGAGGTTTAAGTAATAATCAAGAAGTTCATCAAGCTCATGTGAAGCAAACAAGTAGTCCACTAGAGCTAGATCAGTGTTGAAGTTACCTGCAGAAGTCGGCTTTATCACATCAATTTCAAAATCGTGGGCTTCGATGTCTTCTTGGGCCTCGGCATGAGCAGTTGTAATTTCGGTCTCGGCTATGGTAGGAGGTGGAGAGTGAGAACTAGAGCCAATAATATCAACGTCAACCAAAGTCGAAGGACGAGCCGGGTCGGTCAAAGGTGTCTTCCCTAAATGCTTTCCTTCCACCGATTCGGTTCGTTCTTTGGCGAGTTGTTCTTTCCCTCTGGCAAGGGCAGCTTGACCCTCATCATCCAAAAAATGAGCCTCAAGACCCTCCTCAGCGTAACCGGCACCTTTAAGCATTTCAACTGCTGCCTCCCACACTTCAGCCATGGTAATTTCATACTTTTGGCCCAAAAATGAGAGACTGCCACGCCCTAAGACGCTGTGAATGTAAAACTCGAATAAAGTGGAACTGACATTGGCCTTAGTTTCCCCATGAGATTGTTCAGATGCTGCCTTTCCAGCAATGGCCTCGTCATGCTCCTTTTAAACTTTAGAAAGCTGAGCCTTTAACATTGCAATCTCTAAATCTAGGGAGCTAGTCTTTTCCTGCAGCTGAGCAACATCATCGCGGTAGTTTTCCATGATTCTTTACTGCGCCTCAAGTTTAGCCTTAGCATCTCGTTGACTAGCATGGACATCTCTTACTTGCTTTTGAAGAACCTCTTCCTTTTGAGTATAAGAAGCGGAAGAGGTGGCAAGATCATCTTTAAGTTTCTTGACTTCAGCCTCAAGTTTCTCATTATACGCGGTGATATTCTTCATCTCTGTATCATGCTGATCAAGAACTTTTTGCCATTCAGATTTATTACTTTCCATGGTTAGCATAGCCTCGAGATTTAAGTGATTTACCCTTTGAAGCTAATCAACTAATTTTTGCCAACCATACATTCTTTCGATATCAATTTTGACGACGTCAATATTTCTCAGCATAGCCTGCTTATCAATTGGAACCAAGTCCAAATCAAAGCGTACTCCTTTCAAACACCAATGTGGAAATCGGCTTTGGAGTGCAGGCGGAGGCTTCTCAACTTGATAAGGAGTCCTATTAATAATTGTTTGAATCTCGGCTCTTTTGAGGGCAGGGGAGCTAGAAGGGATGTCTAGAGAGATAGTGGCGACAGGCACTTTAGAAATTTCAGCTGAAGATTTTTCGCCAAGTTTGGCTCGTTTGCTGGAATCTTCAGCTTCATGAATCTTTCCCTTATCGTCATGAGACTTTCTCTTATAGGAGTCATCATCCCTCTGATAAGAGTCACGTCGGTCATCTCTTCTCCCATAACGCTCCTCATAAGCCTGCCTTTCGCGAGCTTTCCTAGCTGCTCTTTCCTCATCGGTCTCCCTAGGGGCAGGAAGATAACGCCTGGGATCGTAAGAATCGCGCCTCCCATAGCACTGTAAGTCATAGTAATACGAGCCGCTGCATCCCACGGGAGAACCTGAAAATGAAGAAAAGAAGAAGTTTAGAAATCTTCGAAATAAAGAAGCTAAGTGCACATAACTGCCAAAAATCCTAAGTGTGTGGGTGGCGTGTGAACTACGCGCGTCAAGCTACAAACCACTCTTCGGCTTAGGAGTCAACTCTTGGGTTGATGGAGTTGACCGCAAAACGAATGTCGCTTCGATTGATGGAGAAACAAGCTTAGAAGTGATGATGTCATCTTTAAAAACCTCTTGGGAAGTCACCATAAGGTCACTCAGTCCCCCAAAGACATCATCACCATCGTGCCCAGCAGAATGGGTTACATCAGCAGTGCCTTCTTCAGCACGCTTTGCACTCTTTGTAACGGGACTTTCTTTCTCAGCTCCCTCATCAGCTCTTCTGGTAGCCTTCCAAGAATGTTGAGGAAATTCCTTTTCTTCAATAACTGGGGGAAGTTTGGATTTGCCAGATAATCCCGCATCGTCAACGGAATTGGAGCATTTCACTAATGAAGCCTCTACAATAGGTTCCTTCGGTGTGGATTCCTCTACGGAGGCTGGGGCATCTGATGCTTCTACCTGAGAACTGGGGGCATCACGAGATTGAGTGGATCGAGAAGAATGCAAAAGTCTGAATTGGTGTAGAAACTCGTCTTTCAGCAAGAACTTAATACTTCTCTCATCAACAACTATGGCATACAGTCTTTCGAAAGTCGGTTTATGGTTAGAATCTTTAGAGGGAGGAGGAAGTACTGGGCTTACTGGCCCATTCTGCTCTACTGCAAAAGTAAAGAATGAAGTTAGCACTTGACGACTTGAATTTTGAAAGGCTCAGAAATGAAGTGAACAAGGATAAGTAGTCTTACTTCCAACTCTCCAGATGCCATAGAATCCCGGGGGGTAACAGACAAAGAAGAACTGATTTAAAAACCCGTGAGCACTCTCGGGAAGATCTGTGATCAATTTATGGTTTCTTGCACTCCTTACAAGAGTGATGGAAGGGTGATCTTTGTTCCTCCCGAATGAACACAAGTAACAGATCTCCTTGAAGCTTGGGAGGTGGTTAAGCGTCCTCCTAAACAGTACACACAACCCCATCAAAATGGCGTAGCTGTTAGGGTGCAACTGGAATGGGGAAATAGTTAATCAAAGGAGGAGAATTCTAAGAAAATTATTGAAGGGGGGAATAGTTCCGTTCAGACACATTTGACGGTTGACTGCAACGAAGCCAGGAAGTGGCCTTCGGCAGTGTCATTTACCCCTGGAAGCAGAGCATCCTCTTCAGCAATGCCGAATTGAGTACATAGCTGGCTGAAAGCCCATTGGCTCAATGAAGTTGTAACTCTCTCCAAAGGATTCTCTAAAGGGTCGGCTATTGGGAAGACCTCATCGGCTCGCTCTAGTATCTCTTCTTGCATTTGTTGAGACGTCATTCTACACAATGAACTGGATATTCAAATATGAAGGTGCACGTTTCCTAAATGTGTGAAGTGTTGTGCAAAACTAATAAGATGACAAGCAAATATAACTGGAATTAAATTAGTTGACATTTGTCAATTATAAAGTGTCAGGGCTTGTTATTTTAAGTCCAATTACAGTGTTGATGCAAACAGATCAGCTTTAGTTGATTAATTTTTCTTTTCTTTAATACTTCACTTGAACTTGTTAATTCACAGCACTTCGTTCACATAATTCCTTTAAGTTGATTATTCTTTATCGACTAATCTGTCATTCAATGTGGGCAGTCAATGGCAGTATATTCGCCCTAGTTTTCTGCAAATGTTGTATTTAACAAGTTGTTGACTTAAAAGTTAATATAATCTGTGAAAGAGTGCAACAAGTTTAAGTAGTTCATTCTGGCAGTTCAAGTTGGAAATTCAATCAAGTTCTGTCAAATTCTGCAAGTATTCAAGTCCTATTCATTCCTTAAGTCGCAGGAACGACTTAAGTTAGCACGGGACTCTTTAAGTCGCCCAGATCATGCCCAAATGACTTAACATAGGTCGGGCTTCCCTAAGTCGTTCTGCTTTAAATTCATATGCTATTCTGGCAAGTTAAGTCGCAAGTCATCTGTGTCGCAGTCTCTTATGTCGCTCAGAACTTGGATGTTGAGTCGTTGAGCCGTTAGGTCATGCGATTCATATCCAAACTACTAAGCCCTAAGTCGTATGAAGCTCCTAAGCCGGGTATTTCCTAACTCTCATTAATCCGCTAGCTCTTCTTCATTCAACAACTGTCAAACTCACAAACACGATAACCCATTATCATCTCCACAATAGAATCCATCATCTTTCCACACCGCCAAATCACCCAAAACCGATTCAAATCACCTCAGA
The DNA here is from genome assembly GCA_030765085.1 of Allium cepa. Taxonomy (NCBI): domain Eukaryota; kingdom Viridiplantae; phylum Streptophyta; class Magnoliopsida; order Asparagales; family Amaryllidaceae; genus Allium; species Allium cepa. The sequence continues at coordinate 448,783,604 of CM060942.1, forward strand.
TCCATCATGGATCCAATACGCTGCTGTGTTCTCGAGAATTACAACGACGACGCATCCAAAGATGACCAGAGATCGATTGTAACAAGATTTATGGTAAAATGCGGCACATGAAATTGGATTAGTGTCAAAAAAGGGGGATTCGCGATTTGGTGATGGACGTGGTTGAATATTGATCGAATTCACTTACGTAATGTGATAGTGAAGATGATCAACGACTAATTAATTTGAATTCGTCTTCGAGGGCTTGGAAATTTCTCAATGGCAAGTTAGAATGATAGAGCAAATGAAGTGAAGAAGGAACGACATAAGCTACTTATATACCGGGGCAGTGGAACTCGAATCGGCACGAATGACCTAACTTTATAATAAGTCTCTCACGACCTAGCAACTCAAAATGGCGCAGTTAAGAGGTATCAAAGCACACGACCTAGCCCCTAGGTGTATACTTCGAGGAGCAAGTGTTAACACCTATTTTTTGGCGACTTAGCGACTCAACGACCTAAAAGAATAAGCGACTTAGCTTCCAAGAAATAAGCGACTTAACTACCTAAGCGACCTAACTATCTAAAGGCATAAACAACATAACAAGCTAAAATCATAAAGCGGCTCAACGTGACGCAACTCAACTACTTAAGGAGCTCCAGCGACCTAGCGACCTAAAGGCTCCTATAACTACACGGCTTAATAAAGGCAGCGACCTAACGACCTAACGAGCTAAGGCAGAGATAAGCCGTGTGCATACCGTCTCTTCCATTAGGTCGCCCGCGACCTAAGCAAACCGAGATAACTCCCATGCTACACCTGCTAAGCCGCTCACAACATGTATCTCGTCCAGGATGGCTCCATTGAGTCGTTAATGACTTATGCTACCTTAGGATCACTCTTATGTCGCAGCTCCTTATGTCGCAACCCCTTAGGTCGCTCATGACCTATGACGACCCTGGCCTAAACCCAACCTCTCCTATAAATACCTTACCTGCTCCACACTTGGGGGGGAATTTTCCGAGAAGGCCGAGACTCTGCCACTTAGAAATTCAAGCAACTCATTCATTCTCCAAGTCCTACAACATCATAACAACTTCAGAGATCAATTCCAGAATGAATGAAACTTCTTCACTGAATCAGATTATAGTGGGTACACTCCACTAATGGTCTCTTACTCATGAAGTTGACTCGATTCTACTTTGGAAGCTCAAGTCTTTGAAGTCTTTTGTACTTGAAGTTTAGTTATAACAAAGTGTACTCAAAGATAATAATAAAAGATATAAAGTGGACGTAGGCTTGACTTTGAGTTGAACCACTATAAAAATTGTCGTCTCTTTACTATTTTCTGCTATTCTCTGCTTATTTTTAGTTTTCGTACCAACGGGTGGTGCTTTCACTATATCATAACTCACACCGGGGTGTTAACGTACATTTTTAGCGTTAACATTTGTATTCCACTTATTTCTTGTTTGTATTTACATTTGTATTTTGACTTTGACTAACAATGTTTAAGTTATATTCAATATGGTGACTTATATTAGCTTTATACATTTGTTTGTATTTGTATTTTAGCTATAAATATTTAAATTAGGTTCATATGATTTATTTACATTTATATTATATTTCATACTTAACTATCAATATTTAAATTATGTTTAATATGATTTACTTATTTATATTATATACTTATATTTATTTGTATTTTTATTTTATTTAAATTATATTCTTAAGTTTTACTTATGTTTGATATTTATATTTTATATTGATAAACTTTGATTTTATTTTGAACATTATTATCCATATGTATATATTTATCAAATGTAAACAAAGTAAAGTGTTTTAATTTAATTATACGAGGTAGATTCTATTATAAATATTATTAAGAGACTTTATTTCAAATTTTCACTTCAATTTCCCTTTTAAAATACCTATATATACAAATAAATGGCAATTATTCCAAAATCATATTCATTTTAAAATGATCAGTTTATATTTTATTTAATTAGATTAAATATTTATTAAAATAAACGGGCCAAAATCCAGGGTCGTTACATAATCAAATTATAAACATTGTTGTTGATTGAATTAATGGACTAAACATTAGTTTAATAATGGTGTACTAAAGAGAATAAAATGAATAATTAGGATATTTGTTTATGAAATTGAAATGTTGTTGTGAATTTTGTTGTTTGTTGACATGTAGTTTCAACTATTGAAGAAAAAAATGGAATATTTGGATATTTTGGATAATTGAAACCTTTTGAATTAACATATGAGTGAAACTACAAAATTAGGTTGAATTATATAGTTGAATTGATAACCTTAATTTTAAAGCAAGTAAAACAACGTTCAATTTGTTATATCTATGTTTAGTAGATGAATAGAATTGGGTATACATTCTTGCCATGTAATGCAATAATATATGTGTGTGAACTTTAAGCCTTGGGATCTTTAAATTGAAATTGTGATTAAGGAAATGTTGTAAATGAGATTAAATTGGAAAAATATGTTTATAAACTTAATTAACATTTATGAAACGTGTCATAAATAAATTGAAAGGTAAAGATGAAACTAAATGGAATAAGCAAATATGAATTAAAATTGAAATGACTACAAATAAAACCGTGACTTGTAAATTATTATGAAATAAATGGATGTTGCAATAAATGGTTATAAATAAAGTTGTGATAACTTTAAACTCGAACAATGCCTTATAAAAATGAAATAAGTTTAACAAATTGGTTATAAACGTAAGAAAATTCCTTATGAAATGATTTGCAAATAAATGTAGTATAAATGAGAAATATTACATGTGAAATGAATGTAATTTAAATTAAAGAGAAATGTAAGCAATATTATGAGAATGGATATATTAATATTGTAACGACCCAGGAATTTTAATAATTAAAATTTGAATATTTAATTAATTTTAAATATTAATAAGTGAATTTATAAGTCGAATAAATTTTATTTTGAATTATTGGATTTAATTGAATAATTAAATCGATAATTTAATATGTTAAATTATGGAAATAATTGAAAATTGAGTTAAATATGATTGAAAATGATTTGTAAAATTTTATTTTATCATATTGGAGTTAGAACGATATTTTAGAACTTTTAAAATCGAATTAAAAGTAAATTTGTGAAAATTGAATATTTTAATATTAAAATCGACTAGTAAAAATAGTCAATTTTTGAACAGTCTCAGAATTGAACGAAACCAGTTTCATTGGATCCGTAATAGTTAGTTATTACCGGATTTCAATTTTCGTGTCAATCGGAGTTGTCGTTTGATCGTGGCAGCTCGAAACGCATCGATTTATTTTTAATATTAATTTGGCGAGTTAAAATAGCCATTTTTCAAAAAGTCTCGGATTTCGATGAAACCAGTTTCATCGGATCCGTAATGTGATATTATTGAAAGGTTTCAAATTTCGTGTCAATTGGATTTACCGTTTGTCCGGTACAAATTAAAACGCCTAGAAATCGATTTAAATCGGTTTAATTCAAATTGAACGTTTATAGCCATAACTCGCACAGATGTCCGAATTAGCTTCCGAAACCTGTTCCATTGTGTCCGAAACGTGGGGTAAACCCTAGAAACGCTGGTTACGGCGCGTAAATCGGAGTTCGGTATTTTCGGATGAATAGTGTTCGAAAATTCTCTATAAATACACCTTAAAATCAGAAGAAGAAAAAAAAAGAAACCAAAAAACCCTAGCCGCCTCCATTGTCATGCACGGCCAGAAACATCCCTTTTTCATCCCTCAATCTCTCCCAATCCACAAGCTTTCGTTAAAAACTTCCTGAAGCAAAATCGAAGAGCTAAATGAGATCTTTAAATCCGTACGGTGGAGATGGGCTTTCGTCGACCGTGGAGTGAGAATCGTGGCCGCGTTTGGGGGACAGTGCGCACGCGTTTCATGCGCAAGGGGGGGCCACGAAGGTGCGGTCGGCCGGCGTTGGTAGGTGGTGGTGGGGGCTTCGACGTGAGGCTCTCTGATCGTCGCGAAGTGGATCGTGTTGGTTGCAAAGTCGAGCCCTAGTTCGGCTATGTCATGGGTTCATATGCGTGTTGGATGCCTGTAGCCAAGCGTGAATGAAGAAGAAGAAAAGAGCGGTCCAGATGAAGAGGCAGTGAAATCCAATGGCCAAGATTGATTTAGGTTTATAAAAAGTAAATTATATGTTGTAATTATTTATATAAAAACTCGTGTAACTTCAAATTATCATATCTTTTTCATACGAGGTCGAAAACGCGCGAAACCAGTTGCGTTGGAATCGTATGGACGAGCACTATGCGATGAAATTGGATTGGAGTCGTTTGGAGTTAGTGAGAATTTTGGGTAAAATTAAACGTCCGTTTAATTTTATTCGAAATAAATCGCTAAAACGGAATTTAAAACCAAGGTGAGAACTTCTCACTCAATCGAATCAGTTTCGATTTTATTTTAAATAGTTAGATTTAAAATATTTGAATGCATGTTTGAATGATGATTGATATCTATTGATTGTTAAAATAGACATTATACGCCGTTAGTAAGCGGATGTTATTTATTAAAAACATATACCGCGAATATTTCATAAACAGTGAAATTGGTATTATATATAATAGCAATATATATATATATATTGGCATATGTATATATTGGAGTTATTGATTTCCCGCATTTTTTGTTTAGCGGATGAGACCCTATTGCGCCGTCTATTAAGCGGATAATATTTTAAATCCCATATACCGCGATAATTTCGTACTGGAGCGAAATTGGTATTGTGCTAATGTTTGTGATGCAGGAAAACAAGTTGGAGGGATCCAACTGGATTCCTCAACAGTATTTATTTGATTCTGAATATTTTGATATTCGTTGATTATCATATCGATATATGATATCGTTGTTGTCGTGATTGACTATTTGGTATGTAGCATCATTGGACCAAATTTTGAAACTTTAAAATGATTTTTAAAGTGATTTTTGAGAAGTATACGTTTTATAAAATAATTTTGGAATTGATCCATTTTATATAAATAAACGTTATAATTTTTAAAGTTATAAAAATTATGATTTTTGAGAAAAATAGTTAAAAACTGATTTTTGAGAATATGATGCTAATGATTTTATAAAATAGTTTAATCGGGATTTTAGAATTTATTGTGAAAAAATTAAATATAGGATTTATAAAATTTAATTATTTTATGAATCAAAATGGTGAAATAATAAAGGAGATTAAAGACGTTTTAAAAGAATAATATAAATTGAATTATATTAAGAGATTTATAAATGGATATTTATAAATTGAAATATTGAAATTATAAAGCGAGTTTTTATAAGTGTTTGAATGAAGTGAAAAATGAATTTTGTAAATGAATGGAATTTATAAAATTTTAAACGGTGAAATTATAAATGGAATTTTATAAACAGTAGGTTTATAAAATTTATAAAGTCATTAAAAGAATGGTTTTGGATAAATAATTGAATCTTATAAGTTATAAGATTTATAATTATGAAGTTCAAAGGAACGATTTTTGTGAACGAATAAATTATAAGTATTTAACTTATAATATGAACCTTTAGTTTATAATTGAGTTATAAATCGAATAGGTTAATAAAGGAACTTATAAAAGGAAGTTGTAATAAAATAAATAGAAATGGAATTTATAAACGTTGTTTTATAAATTCGCAAATGACTTATTTTGATAAGTTAATTGTTGAAACCTATTAATGGAGTTATATTCACGTTTTTAACTGTGAATAATCCTTTAAAATAAAATGTATAAAAGGGATGAAAATTGTTAACGTAAGTTCATTCACGTTTTTGAATAGTGAATAATAGGTTAAAGAAAATTGTTTTGAATGAGATGTTTAAATTGAATTAAAACGATCTAACGATGATTTAAATATGTTGAGATTCGAAACCATAGATTTCAACATTTATTGTTGAAATAGACGTTTTCGAGAAATAAAAGGGAATAGTGTACTATAACACTGTTGTTATAGTAAATGATTTCCGAAAGGAAATGTTTTGTTTAGTATTGGGATTTATATATCTATTTTAAATTCGAATCCCTATACTAGTGATTTTGGGACGTCGTAACGATGTTTTACGCAACATTCGTTTTGGCCCAAATAAATATGTTTAAGAGAATGATTTCCTTAAAGAATGAGATATATACTAAATTTTGATTTAAGTATATTGAATATTTTCCAAGTGTTGGAAATAAAAGATTTGTGAATTACTTATTAAATAAGTATGGAATCGTTTTCCAATGTGAAATGAAATATTTTGAGAATTTATCTTTTTGAAGATAAATTGAAAAGGAATATTGAAATGTATAATTGAAATCGAATATTCATAGATATTTTGGATTATAAATTCACTAAGGAATTTATAAAAGAAAGTGGGATTGCTTTAGAAAAATAAATATTGATTTATTTTTGAAGTGTGAAAATAATATATCTTGTAAAGATATTTTGGAAAATAAAATTATTTGGAAAATTATTTGGAATCTGGTGATGTTGTGCATATCCATTGATAGTTCAATAACCGACTATCAATATTTCCCTTTGAATGGGTAATTAATGTGAATTGTTTGAATTTGAATGCCACACTTATTTTTGAATAAGCGCTCACTATTCGGGTTAACCGGGAAAGGACCATGGGGTCGTATAACCCATTCCGAATATGTGATACGTCGTTGTGAATTGCATTGAAGATCGGTGTTGAAGACCCGGTATTTGCAAGAGCGATAGGATGACCTGTCGATTGACTCTGCACCGAGTAGCTACGGTATTGAGTTCTCCATATGTGATGGTGAATCCGATCAGGATTGTGAATATTTGGATTGCAAGGACTTCTTTGTAAGTGCCTTCGGTTTTGTTCGAGCCCGGAACAGACTTGTATGGATTGTATGTCTGACGTTACAAATTGAGATATAAAGCCGATTTCTTTCAAATATATTTCTGTTGGTGGCGAAGAATTTATTCTTTTAGCTTAACACCCTTCTCTGAGACGTACGAGCTCAGAGGTTATGTAGTTGAATGTTATCAGCGATATATTCCCAATTTGGTAATGTGACATGATGAGTGTTGCTGTGAAATGATCATTGTGTTGATTATTTGTGATAGGATCGTTTATTTGATCGTCTATCTTGGTGATCATTTCTATGATCATTTGTTGACCCAAAGCATGGCTTTTGTATAAAGTATGTTTTTGTGGACGTGACTTCGTCGAGCCTCACACCCCGTGAATGGTCAAAACAGGAAAGATGCGGCAAGGTTATGAGGGGTAGCGCCCTTTAGGATGTGTGCATTTCCTTCTGGAAAAGGGTGGTATCATGGTATGGAGCCCAGATACTTACTCATGTTGAAAACACTTTGTTATGATTGTGTGAATTGATTGCGAGCGCTCGGTGAAAGGTCCCAAAGGACCGAGGGATGGCATATTCGGTCAGTTGTTACTCAGTTAGGGGTAACCCGGCCTTGTGTTGGTAGAGATCCGGTTTGGTTCTCGGGGATGTCCATCCAGAGGCATTCTCATGTGGCAATGGGAAGTTCCTTGGCCTGATCATTCGTTGGAAATCCAAAGAAACACTACGAGACTTGTACGGTTTTAGTTATATAACCTGCTATGGAATGTGGCGGTAACCTGCTATTGAACATAGTTAGCTATAGTAGGCATAGTTCGGAATGTCTATGCTGGCTAAGATTTATATTCTACTTTCGAAATAAATTTTTCTTACACTATACACTAGTAATAATATCAAATGTTCTTTAAATACGTATCAAGCATCTTTGACTATCATAAGGAGAAATCTCCTCCGATTCTGCGTTTGCATTGTGTATGTGTGTGCGGGAGGCCTTATGGTAGTCTCATTTTTAAAAGCATTGCGAATTGACTTAAAAATATTCCTCTATTTTTGATTTTAAAGATAAATAAACTGTTTTGAGTTCTCACACCAGTCTCATGACTGACTTGGAGTTTATTGTTTTCCTTCCTAAACTCTGGGTGCCCACCAATTTCCACACGGGCAGTCAAGAGTTAAGGTTTATCAGGATATTCTGGAGTTGCTAGAGGCAAGATGGATGGCATGGCGTATTACTAGTTTATATAGTATTTCTTTTTCAGCTGCATTGTTTGTTGTTGTACACTCTGATGATGATATGATGTAAAGTATAAAATGTAATAACTGATATAGTTCTTTGTTTAAAGATTATTCATTTATTATTATATGTTGTTCCACTGCGAATTGTGAGATTCTGTTGTTGTTCTGTTGTTTTCTGTTCCTTTCTATGTTCTATTTTCTTTCTGTCCTTTCTATTTTCTTTTCGTCCTATTTTCTACTCTCTGTTCTATTTTCTATTCTCTATTTTCTGTCTCTCTATCTTCTCTTCTTTTCTATCCTTTTTCTTCTTCTTAAACCCTCAGTGTTCGGTTTTCCGTCGTTCGATTGCTCGGCAGTCGATAAAGTGAGTATCGATGTTGAATTTTCGGAAGTCGAAGAATCGGGTCCTGACAATCTGGTATCAGAGCATATGGTTAAGCGACAACCATGGTTCTGTTGGGTATTACTCGTTAGAGATAGAGTCAGTAGTACTCTAGAATGAGTTGAGTGTAATAATAGCTATGAGAGCGTATTTGTTAGTGAATAAAAAAAAATTGCTTTATATTGTGATGATTGGTTTGTTGAGTGGTATATGAACCTTCGTCAGCATGGTCTCGACAACTATGCCGAAGGGGTTTCTAAACACTTGAATAGAACAATTCGGCACAATATTGATTTTAAAATGGGTAAATGAAATAATTTTACCTTGATTATATTTTATATATAAAGAAATAATTTTTCAAAATTATTAAAGTGTATATAGGTTGATTGTTTAGTTGTTTGAATAATCTAAATAAAAGGATAATTGTATAATAAAAAGAATTATAAGAATTGAATTATAATTAAAGTAATTTACAATTGTGAAATAAACTTATATATATATAAGAAGTGAAACTATATGGATATATATATGAATATGAGTTATTTAAAATGAATTCAACTTTAGAAATTGAATTGAATGAAGGGATTGAATGTTAATCAATTGAATGTAAATTAAATTGATATGAAATAATGAATATAAGTGTTAATGTTATTGAAAGTTGAATAATTGGATAAAAATCAATTTAATTGAACCAATTGAAAGCAAAGGAATCTGGTTGCAATTAATATACATTGATTGTTATATGATTGTTAATTGATTGATTGTATATAATTCATTAAGGGTTAATGAAATTGAAAGCTAAAGTAATTGGAATTCGATTGAAAGTTAAGTGAATCTTAAATAAATTGGATTTGATTTGGAAGTGAACCAACTTGAATATGAATTAGTGAATATAAACTAATTGAAAATGAATGTTAGTTGGATGTAGTTGGTTGATGGTTGAATATATTGCTTTTATTGCATTTGCTATGTTGGCATATATAGTTGTTATGGAGATATATGTTGTATATTGAGATTATTTTCATATATGCATGTTTCTCATGTTGTTTGTTGAGTTTTTAGTAGGTGCGGATCGCGTTTGCTTTGCATTTGGAGCTCGCTTTCGCGCTATATTAGCCGTATATGCTTGCTAATAAAATATAAGGTACATATCTCGGATTACATACCGTACTTTTACAAAATTTTCCCTTCGGGATGCCTCATTACTTGATGAGATGTATACTTTTGATATATATACTATCATTTTTTTTCGGATCGAGCCGCGCAAAGGAGACTATGGCGAATTTTTCCGAAAATTTAAGGCGTTAGAAAAAATTTGAGAAAAATTGGAAAATTTTGAAAACTTTAACTTTGATGTGGAATTGAAAGTTAAACAATAGTAGTTGTTTTTGAAAAGATAACTAAGTATGATTTGAAAACTTAGTAAAGTATTGTAAGAAATTTAATTATGAATTTTGGAAAATTAATAGATTCTGTAACTTTTCTTACTTGTTAATTTCGAGGACGAAATTCTTTTAAGTGGGGAAGATTGTAACGACCCAGGAATTTTAATAATTAAAATTTGAATATTTAATTAATTTTAAATATTAATAAGTGAATTTATAAGTCGAATAAATTTTATTTTGAATTATTGGATTTAATTGAATAATTAAATCGATAATTTAATATATTAAATTATGGAAATAATTGAAAATTGAGTTAAATATGATTGAAAATGATTTGTAAAATTTTATTTTATCATATTGGAGTTAGAACGATATTTTAGAACTTTTAAAATCGAATTAAAAGTAAATTTGTGAAAATTGAACATTTTAATATTAAAATCGACTAGTAAAAATAGTCAATTTTTGAACAGTCTCAGAATTGAACGAAACCAGTTCCATTGGATCCGTAATAGATAGTTATTACCGGATTTCAATTTTCATGTCAATCGGAGTTGTCGTTTGATTGTGGCAGCTCGAAACGCATCGATTTATTTTTAATATTAATTTGGCGAGTTAAAATAGCCATTTTTCAAAAAGTCTCGGATTTCGACGAAACTAGTTTCATCGGATCCGTAATGTGATATTATTGAAAGGTTTCAAATTTCTTGTCAATTGGATTTACCGTTTGTCCGGTACAAATTAAAACGCCTAGAAATCGATTTAAATCGGTTTAATTCAAATTGAACGTTTATAGCCATAACTCGCACAGATGTCCGAATTAGCTTCCGAAACCTGTTCCATTGTGTCCGGAACGCGGGGTAAACCCTAGAAACGCTGGTTACGGCGCGTAAATCGGAGTTCGGTATTTTCGGATGAATAGTGTTCGAAAATTCTCTATAAATACACCTTAAAATCAAAAAAAAAAAAAAAAGAAACCAAAAAACCCTAGCCGCCTCCATTGTCATGCACGGCCAGAAACGTCCCTTTTTCATCCCTCAATCTCTCCCAATCCACAAGCTTTCGTTAAAAACTTCCTGAAGCAAAATCGAAGAGCTAAATGAGATCTTTAAATCCGTACGGTGGAGATGGGCTTTCGTCGACCGTGGAGTGAGAATCGTGGCCGCGTTTGGGGGACAGTGCGCACGCGTTTCACGCGCAAGGGGGGGGGGCCACGAAGGTGCGGTCGGCCGGCGTTGGTAGGTGGTGGTGGGGGCTTCGACGTGAGGCTCTCTGATCGTCGCGAAGTGGATCGTGTTGGTTGCAAAGTCGAGCCCTAGTTCGGCTATGTCATGGGTTCATATGCGTGTTAGATGCCTGTAGCCAAGAGTGAATGAAGAAGAAGAAAAGAGCAGTCCAGATGAAGAGGTAGTGAAATCCAATGGCCAAGATTGATTTAGGTTTATAAAAAGTAAATTATATGTTGTAATTATTTATATAAAAACTCGTGTAACTTCAAATTATCATATCTTTTTCATACGAGGTCGAAAACGCGCGAAACCAGTTGCGTTGGAATCGTATGGACGAGCACTACGCGATGAAATTGGATTGGAGTCGTTTGGAGTTAGTGAGAATTTTGGGTAAAATTAAACGTCCGTTTAATTTTATTCGAAATAAATCGCTAAAACGGAATTTAAAACCAAGGTGAGAACTTCTCATTCAATCGAATCAGTTTCGATTTTATTTTAAATAGTTAGATTTAAAATATTTGAATGCATGTTTGAATGATGATTGATATCTATTGATTGTTAAAATAGACATTATACGCCGTTAGTAAGCGGATGTTATTTATTAAAAACATATACCGCGAATATTTCATAAACAGTGAAATTGGTATTATATATAATAGCAATATATATATATATATTGGCATATGTATATATTGGAGTTATTGATTTCCCGCATTTTTTGTTTAGCGGATGAGACCCTATTGCGCCGTCTATTAAGCGGATAATATTTTAAATCCCATATACCGCGATAATTTCGTACTGGAGCGAAATTGGTATTGTGCTAATGTTTGTGATGCAGGAAAACAGGTTGGAGGGATCCAACTGGATTCCTCAGTATTTATTTGATTCTGAATATTTTGATATTCGTTGATTATCATATCGATATATGATATCGTTGTTGTCGTGATTGACTATTTGGTATGTAGCATCATTGGACCAAATTTTGAAACTTTAAAATGATTTTTGAGAAGTATACGTTTTATAAAATAATTTTGGAATTGATCCATTTTATATAAATAAACGTTATAATTTTTAAAGTTATAAAAATTATGATTTTTGAGAAAAATAGTTAAAAACCGATTTTTGAGAATATGATGCTAATGATTTTATAAAATAGTTTAATCGGGATTTTAGAATTTATTGTGAAAAATTTAAATATAGGATTTATAAAATTTAATTATTTTATGAATCAAAATGGTGAAATAATAAAGGAGATTAAAGACGTTTTAAAAGAATAATATAAATTGAATTATATTAAGAGATTTATAAATGGATATTTATAAATTGAAATATTGAAATTATAAAACGAGTTTTTATAAGTGTTTGAATGAAGTGAAAAATGAATTTTGTAAATGAATGGAATTTATAAAATTTTAAACGGTGAAATTATAAATGGAATTTTATAAACAGTAGGTTTATAAAATTTATAAAGTCATTAAAAGAATGGTTTTGGATAAATAATTGAATCTTATAAGTTATAAGATTTATAATTATGAAGTTCAAAGGAACGATTTTTGTGAACGAATAAATTATAAGTATTTAACTTATAATATGAACCTTTAGTTTATAATTGAGTTATAAATCGAATAGGTTAATAAAGGAACTTATAAAAGGAATTTGTTATAAAATAAATAGAAATGGAATTTATAAACGTTGTTTTATAAATTCGCAAACGACTTATTTTGATAAGTTAATTGTTGAAACCTATTAATGGAGTTATATTCACGTTTTTAACTGTGAATAATCCTTTAAAATAAAATGTATAAAAGGGATGAAAATTGTTAACGTAAGTTTATTCACGTTTTTGAATAGTGAATAATAGGTTAAAGAAAATTGTTTTGAATGAGATGTTTAAATTGAATTAAAACGATCTAACGATGATTTAAATATGTTGAGATTCGAAACCATAGATTTCAACATTTATTGTTGAAATAGACGTTTTCGAGAAATAAAAGGGAATAGTGTACTATAACACTGTTGTTATAGTAAATGATTTCCGAAAGGAAATGTTTTGTTTAGTATTGGGATTTATATATCTATTTTAAATTCGAATCCCTATACTAGTGATTTTGGGACGTCGTAACGATGTTTTACGCAACATTCGTTTTGGCCCAAATAAATATGTTTAAGAGAATGATTTCCTTAAAGAATGAGATATATACTAAATTTTGATTTAAGTATATTGAATATTTTCCAAGTGTTGGAAATAAAAGATTTGTGAATTACTTATTAAATAAGTATGGAATCGTTTTCCAATGTGAAATGAAATATTTTTTTGAGAATTTATCTTTTTGAAGATAAATTGAAAAGGAATATTGAAATGTATAATTGAAATCGAATATTCATAGATATTTTGGATTATAAATTCACTAAGGAATTTATAAAAGAAAGTGGGATTGGTTTAGAAAAATAAATATTGATTTATTTTTGAAGTGTGAAAATAATATATCTTGTAAAGATATTTTGGAAAATAAAATTATTTGGAAAATTATTTGGAATCTGGTGATGTTGTGCATATCCATTGATAGTTCAATAACCGACTATCAATATTTCCCTTTGAATGGGTAATTAATGTGAATTGTTTGAATTTGAATGCCACACTTATTTTTGAATAAGCGCTCACTATTCGGGTTAACCGGGAAAGGACCATGGGGTCGTATAACCCATTCCGAATATGTGATACGTCGTTGTGAATTGCATTGAAGATCGGTGTTGAAGACCCGGTATTTGCAAGAGCGATAGGATGACCTGTCGATTGACTCTGCACCGAGTAGCTACGGTATTGAGTTCTCCATATGTGATGGTGAATCCGATCAGGATTGTGAATATCGGGATTGCAAGGACTTCTTTGTAAGTGCCTTCGGTTTTGTTCGAGCCCGGAACAGACTTGTATGGATTGTATGTCTGACGTTACAAATTGAGATATAAAGCCGATTTCTTTCAAATATATTTCTGTTGGTGGCGAAGAATTTATTCTTTTAGCTTAACACCCTTCTCTGAGACGTACGAGCTCAGAGGTTATGTAGTTGAATGTTATCAGCGATATATTCCCAATTTGGTAATGTGACATGCTGAGTGTTGCTGTGAAATGATCATTGTGTTGATTATTTGTGATAGGATCGTTTATTTGATCGTCTATCTTGGTGATCATTTCTATGATCATTTGTTGACCCAAAGCATGGCTTTTGTATAAAGTATGTTTTTGTGGACGTGACTTCGTCGAGCCTCACACCCCGTGAATGGTCAAAACAGGAAAGATGCGGCAAGGTTATGAGGGGTAGCGCCCTTTAGGATGTGTGCATTTCCTTCTGGAAAAGGGTGGTATCATGGTATGGAGCCCAGATACTTACTCATGTTGAAAACACTTTGTTATGATTGTGTGAATTGATTGCGAGCGCTCGGTGAAAGGTCCCAAAGGACCGGGGGATGGCATATTCGGTCAGTTGTTACTCAGTTAGGGGTAACCCGGCCTTGTGTTGGTAGAGATCCGGTTTGGTTCTCGGGGATGTCCATCCAGAGGCATTCTCATGTGGCAATGGGAAGTTCCTTGGCCTGATCATTCGTTGGAAATCCAAAGAAACACTACGAGACTTGTACGGTTTTAGTTGTATAACCTGCTATGGAATGTGGCGGTAACCTGCTATTGAACATAGTTAGCTATAGTAGGCATAGTTCGGAATGTCTATGCTGGCTAAGATTTATATTCTACTTTCGAAATAAATTTTTCTTACACTATACACTAGTAATAATATCAAATGTTCTTTAAATACGTATCAAGCATCTTTGACTATCATAAGGAGAAATCTCCTCCGATTCTGCGTTTGCATTGTATGTGTGTGCGGGAGGCCTTATGGTAGTCTCATTTTTAAAAGCATTGCGAATTGACTTAAAAATATTCCTCTATTTTTGATTTTAAAGATAAATAAACTGTTTTGAGTTCTCACACCAGTCTCATGACTGACTTGGAGTTTATTGTTTTCCTTCCTAAACTCTGGGTGCCTACCAATTTCCACACGGGCAGTCAAGAGTTAAGGTTTATCAGGATATTCTGGATATTCTGGAGTTGCTGGAGGCAAGATGGATGGCATGGCGTATTACTAGTTTATATAGTATTTCTTTTTCAGCTGCATTGTTTGTTGTTGTACACTCTGATGATGATATGATGTAAAGTATAAAATGTAATAACTGATATAGTTCTTTGTTTAAAGATTATTCATTTATTATTATATGTTGTTCCACTGCGAATTGTGAGATTCTGTTGTTGTTCTGTTGTTTTCTGTTCCTTTCTATGTTCTATTTTCTTTCTGTCCTTTCTATTTTCTTTCCGTCCTATTTTCTACTCTCTGTTCTATTTTCTATTCTCTATTTTCTGTCTCTCTATCTTCTCTTCTTTTCTATCCTTTTTCTTCTTCTTAAACCCTCAGTGTTCGGTTTTCCGTCGTTCGATTGCTCGGCAGTCGATAAAGTGAGTATCGATGTTGAATTTTCGGAAGTCGAAGAATCGGGTCCTGACAAATATTTATATCAAAAGGAGAAATTCTATGAAACAAATATGAAGTATGATTATATTCTACATATAAAAGAAAAATTGCTTTCGATAAGAATTAAGAATTTGAAGTTTCGAAAAGATTTCAAATTTTGAAAATTATATAAGAAATTGATTTATATTAAAATGATTTATAACTAAAGGATTTTAAATTGGAAATTTGAGGAGTTGAATTCTAGTATTTTGAAATTGATTTTAAGATTTTGAAAATACATAATAATATGATTCGGAAGTATTTTCCGAAAATGTTTCAATTGACTTCCAATGATTTCCAATGATTACGAAGAATTTCAAATAAGTTTTCAAGAAAATAGAAGTTTAGAACTCACTTGCGTCGCTGGAAAATAATTTCGGTGATGAGTGCATGCATCATCGACATTGATTTTCGAGTTTCAAAGTGGGGGAGAGGCCACTTTAATAGCTTCGCTATGCAAGTGATTTTGTGAAACCAAATTTTGATTTCAAATTTCGAAGTATGATTTGATATTCGGAAGATATATGTATATATATTTGAAATGATTTGAAATGAACCAGTGTTTAGTCCTCGAGTTTCGAATTCTAATTCGGTATAAACCTATTTTTTGGAAATTGATTTACTGATTGATTGTTGATTTCCAACTCTTGAATTGGAAATTTGATTTCTCCAACTATTTTGAACGTTCGAACAATTCCAAATCAAGGTTTAATTTTCGAAGCTAAGAAATTTTGAAAGTATAAATCATTTGATATAGTATATAAGTTTAGTTGGTATATTTAAGTATGAAGTAATATGATTTAAATAAGTTGAACTATACTGATATGAAACTTAGTTTGAAATGTTTGAATAAAATTTAGTTTAAATGTTTTAACTTAGTATCATCTTTTATAAAATCATATATATAGAGTAATAGTTTTCAGAAAGGTAAATTAGATATTTCATATAGAAATAAATAGTTCAAAGGTTTTAAAGGGACAGTTATAAATTTGGAAATCGTTTTGGTATAATTGATTTTAGAAAATATTTGGTTTCGAAAAATAAGATTTGGAATTTAAAACCCATTATTTATATGATGATTTTTGAAATGAATTTGATTGACCTAAATTGTGTTGATTTGAAACTAGGATCATTTTCTAAACCTATTATTTAGAAATTTTGAAACTGAAGATATTAAATATGGAAGAAATAATTTGGTGAAATCATATATGATTTTGAAACCGAAACGATATTGAAAGAAATTGAAATTGAGAACCTTGTTTTACTAAATACTTGATTTGGGACTTATCGAACTTATATAAAATTGATTTGTATAAATATGAAGTTGATTTGAAAACTATTGATTTGGAAAGGTACTCAATTTGAAAGGTGTAATCCTATAAATTCGAAGTATATATAATGTGATTTGATATACTATTGATTCTGGAAAGTATTCGATTTGAAAATGAAATCTTATATATAATGGGCTTTATATAAGTATGATATTTGAAAGTAATTTGAAAAGTTACTATATGATATATATTTTCGAAGTAATGATATAGAAAGTGCCTTCTACTTCATATCTACTTTGTGGCCACATTGTGGATTCATTCTATCGATATTATTCTCTCTGATTTTGATTTTTCGAATGTGATACTCGGGTTCCCTACCATGGCGTAACCCGTGGTTATTTTTTTTAGGCAGCATAATCCGCAAGGCAGAGATTGCTTAAAGGGTATGGATGTTCCCTGGGGGATCCAGGCGTAACCATTGTTATGTATCCTGCGGTCTACAATTTGTTGTGGTGGCGAAATCCACAAGGCAGAGATTTCTTAAAAGGTATGGATTTGGGGGATCCAGGCGTAACCATTGTTATGTATCCTGCGGTCCACGGTTTTGGTTATCATGGCGAAATTTGCAAGGAAGAGATTACTTAAAGGGTATGGATGTTTCCTGGGGGATCCACGCGTAACCATTGTTATGTATCTTGCGATCCAGGTGATTTGTTTGGACTGTACTTTCCATATCGGTTTTGAAGTTTTTTCAAGTATTTTCACTGGGTGTTGAACCAAGTCTACTAAGTACTTGAAGGATTCTAGCTTTGCACCTGATCAACGCATAGCCAGAGTCTGCAAGAACGGGGATAAACTTGTTGAAACATCGAGTTACAGAAGTATTTTCGGAAGGAAAATTTGTTTCAACATAATGGTATTTTATTATAAGGTATTTCCAACAAATAAATTTTGTATTGGATTAATTATTCGTGCCTGATACTATTCCTTTTGAATCTACCTTATCTGCTCAGTTTATTTATTCACTATATTCTGTTTTTTCGAATCTACCTTCTTTTCCTTATTGACTATATCCTTTTTAATTATTGTTTATTTATATACTACATTGTTTAATAGAAAATTTTAGTGTTATAAATATTTTAGAAGTTATTAAATAAATAAAACATATTTAAAGTAAATGATTATTGATTTATTAATAATATTTGAAAAGTATCTTGAGATAAAATTTATAAACTTATGAATTATGGATTAATGTTTTCAATAGCATCTTTGTAAATATAAAATGATGTAAATAATAGTTTTCAAATAGTTTTCATATATTTATAAAGGTGATATTTAAACATATAAATGATATTTGTAGAGGAAGCGGGAAATTTTAGAAATGGGTTTTGAAAAGTATGAATATTTCAGGTAAAATTTACATAGTTTCAAGTTAATTGTTAATTTTAACTTTCAATCTACTATTATTTCTAGTTGTTATATTCTCCTACCTCCTTCCTTTTCAGGGACGAAAAGTTTTGAGTGGGGGAGAGTGTAACGACCCGTCTTTTTCGAAAAGAAGAAAATTCAAATTTTAGAATTTAATACAGTAAGAAATTAAAATTTTATGATTTTAAATAAAATTTACTTTGAATTATAACATCTAATTTTGATTTAATAATGTGACAAATATTTTATGTGATTTCAAACATGTGGTTTAATAAAAGTTTAATTGGATAGATTTAATATTATGTAAAGCATGAAATCAATTTATAATTAACTAGAATTGGGTTTTAATTGTAAATTAACTTCTAATCTATTGGTAAAAAATAAATGTATAATTATGTATTCAAACTTATTTAAATTTTAGTCTTTATTTTCGCTCATCTTACATATCAACCTATTGAAATTAATTTGTTAATAAAATTTGGTATAATTGGATTTTACATAAAAGGAAAGAAGTATAAATTTTAATTTAATAACACTTAATTAGCTAAACGATTCGGGAATTGAGAAGATAAAGTTGAATTAATTGAAATTGTATTTAATTAAGAACTCTACTAAATTTAATTGAATTTAAACTATTGAAGTTTAGTGAAATTAACAATAATAATAAAATATAAATATAAATTTTGTTGTTTGTATGTCATTAATACTATTTAAGCAAGTTATTTATAACTCTTATATGTAAACAACAATTCTGCAAATGTATTTAAGTTACTGTAAAAAAGATTTCAATTGTTTTAATTATCTATCCATTAATTATGTTCCATTTTAAATTCTAATGTTGAAATTTATTGCCGTTAATTTAACTTGAAATCGTTGAATAAAGGGGAAGGAGAATTTAACTGAAATTGAGGATGTTTAATGAAAGAAATGTACGTTTGTTAGGATCCGCTTTAAAGTGTAATTTTGAAATTAATTACAAATATGTCGATTTGGAATCTTTTAATATTAAAAAGGAAAAAAAAGAAATACATTAATTGTAATTAATAGATTTAACGTAAGAAATATACGTTACTGTTAAAATAAAAAGGATGTTTTAATGAAAACAAAATGAATGTTGTTGTTTTTAAAGTAAGGTAATTTTATAAAAGAGAAAAATTAAATATTGAAGCAACATTTTACGGTCGTTAAATAATAGTCTTTGATAGTATAGAGGTATAATGCTAATCGTAAAATTTAGAATAAATTAAATATTTTATGTTCGTGATTGTGCACTGAGAAAAACGCCGACTTTGATTTGAATTTGGAATCATGGTTCATCTTTTATTTTATGTAGCCTGGTCCTCGTTACCTTGGTTGGTGTGTTTAAATTTTTTTTTATATGTTAATAAAACTTTTAATTAGGCGTAAATTTGAGTTGATTTGGGATTAACGAAATTAATTGAATTGAAATATATTTCCACATTGGATTAATGTGGCATTATATTCATTTTGAAGTATGAAAGGTGATGTTCATCACGAATTCATATTCATGCACATTTCATATTCTATTGCTTTTTTTCTAATTACTATCTCATTCATGTTATTTTGCCTTATTCACTTTCACATTTCAAATATTCAAAAAAAAAAAATCTCTCTTTATTTCATAAAACTTTCATTTATCCTCTGTATATTCATTTTCCATTTTTATTATTAGATATACATTCTCCCTCCTACTTTTATTAGGCTTAATTCATATAGACCTCTTGTATTTGCATCTAAGCATTTATTATTGCATGTTACAACTTTTAGTATTCATTCTTTTTCATAACTTCTGCCTGCACTAATTCATTTAGTAACAATTCATATTTAACACACATGCATCATTCATGCTAGCATGTTCATGTTTATATTTATTAAACACATAACCACGTCGTTTCTTTGAAAAGCTTACTGTATTTATATATTCTTTTGTCACCTCCACCTTTCAAAAACTATGATGCTCCTCCAAATTTATTTCTTCTCATTCTCATAATTTTGTCTCTTTCTTCCAACATTTATACCTTCTACATGCTTTAAACAAAAAGAATACGCACGAGTGCTTATTTTAATGTTTTCCAATCCTTCCCCTAGGAATTTGGTAATATGAGCCAATAAATGTTTTATTTTATATTTTTTTTTATTAAATTTGTGTGTGTATATATACATATTATTTTATTAATATTTCATATAACTAGAATTTGAGTTTCGGATCATCTTTTATTTTGTGTAACGTTACATTGGTTGTTGTATTCAAATTTATTTATTATATGTTAATTTTGTTTAAATGGGTGTATAAAAAAAATATTTGGTGCTATTGTATTTAATTGAGTGGAACATGCAATTCATTAAATCCTAAGTGGTCCCTTCATTTCCTTACTATTCAATACACCTGGCACTATTTCCACATTTTGGTTTTATTGCTTTCTTTTATTAAATACATGTCTCTTTTGGCTTTCCACTAGAGAACAAAACCACAGTACGTACAGATTGTTTCTCATTACTCTATATGAAGCTTTCTGCTCACACTTTCTCCTTCTTCCTCATAAATACAGAAACTTCAAAATTCCTAAATCCACAAATTCCCAAACTTCAAACTCTATCCCTTCTCTCTTCGAACGCCAAACTGCTTCACTCCTCTGTTGCCTCATCTATCTAAAAAAAAAAGAAGAATACCCAGTTCTTCGACTTGCGTTGTCGTGATTTGCTTTGCTATTGGATTGTTTCTATAGATAGGATTGGTTAGCTTATCATGTTTGGATTTCATCTAGAATCTATCAATTTGGGTTCACATACGTGAATGTCGCGATGGAGATGAAGAAAACAAGTGCGGCCCTCATTCTTCCAGGCAGATCGAACGGCAAAGATTGAAGGTTGAAGAAAAATAATACATGTAAATTGTAAATTAATTATATTAATTTGTACAAACTTTGAAATGCAATAACTTTTTGCTACGAGGTCGAAAACGTATAAAACAAGTTGTGTTGGGTTCGTATGGACGAGCACTACGCTATGGAGCTGGATTGGAGTCGTTTGAAGCTAGTGAAAATTTCGGGTAAAATTAAACAGTCGTTTAATTTTATTCGAAATAAAACGCTGAAATTGAATTGAAAGCAAGGTGAGAATTTCTCACTCAATCGAATAGTTTCCATTTAAATTTTAAATAGTTAGATTTAAAATTTGTTGATTATATGCCTGAATGATAAATTATTATCTGTTATTGATTGAAATAGACATTATACACCGTTATTAAGCGGAGGTTATTTATTAAAAACATATACCGCGATAATTTCACTGCAAAGTGAAATTGGTATTATATATGTACTTGGAGTTGATTTTCCCGCATTATATAGCAGATGAGACCTTATTGCGCCGCATAATAGCGAATAATATTTTATAAATCCCATATACCGCGATATTCTGTACTGGAATGGAATTGGTATTGTGCTAATGTATGTGGATGTAGGGAAACATGTTGGAGGGATCCAACTGGATTCCTCACCAGTAATTATTTGACTACATATATTGTGATATTTGTTGATTGTCATATACTGATATATGATGTCTTTGTTGTCGTGATTGGCTATTTGGTGCTGTTGCATCATCGGATCCATTTTGAAGTTTTAAAATAATGATTTTGATTTTAAAAAGAATTTTAAGTGATTTTTGAAAGTATACGTTTATTAAATTTTGAATTGTTAAAATAAATAAACATTATAATTTTATTGTTATAAAAGTTATATTTTTGGAAAATAGTACTTAAGTATGATTTTGGAGTTATATAAGTTTTAAATAACGTTTTGTAAATTATTAAAAGGATTTGTTTATTTAAATTGAGATTTTTGAATTATTATAAATGGTTTATATAAAAGATTTCTAAGATTAATATTTATAAATTAAAAATATAGGAACTGAGAAACGAGTTTTATTAAGTGTTAAAATGAAGTATAAATGGATTTCACAAGTGAATAAAAATTTATAGATTTATAAATTATGAAGTTATGAAATGAATAGATTTTGTAAAATAAAAGATTTATAAATAATTAACTTATAAACCGGATTTTGGGTATAAAGTTGAGTTATAAATTGAATTGATTTATAGCAGGGATTTTTATAATTGAAGTTTTTATAAATAGAAATGGAATTTATAAACATTGTTTATAAATCCGAAATCAATTGAATTTGATAAATTTAATATAGAAGGTTATTAAAGGAGATATATTCGCGATTTTGGATAGCAAATTTATCCTTGAAATAAAATGTGTAGAAAATATTGAATTTGGTTAGTGAGGTATATTCACGATTTTGGACAGTGAATATATTATTAAATAAAATGGATATGTTTTGGGAAAATGAATATTATCAAATGAAGTTAATTGTTTTAACGATGTATTAAATTGTGTTAAACATCAAAACCATAGATTTCAACATTCATTGTTGAAATAGACGTTTTCGAGAAATAAGGAAAAGATGGACTATAACACTGTTGTTATAGTAAATGATTTCCGAAAGGAATGGTTTTTGTATAGTATTGGGATTTATATATCTAACTTAATTTCGAATCTCTATACTAGTGATTTTGGGTCGTCGTAACGATGTTTTACGCAACATTTATTTTGACTCAAATAAATGTGTTCAAGAGAATGTTTTCCTTAAAGAATGAAATATATACTTAATTTCAATTTAAGTATATTGAATATTTTCCAAGTATTGAAAATAAATGGATTTTTGGATTACTTATTATTATTTAATAAGTATGGAAATGTTTTCCAACATGAAATGAATGTTTTGAGATTTTATCTTTTAAAGATAATTAAAAATGAATATGTAACATTCCTAAAAATTAACTACGATTAATTTGGCAATTAATTTAATTTTGAAAATAAATTATGAATTTTATTCATGTGTTAATTAGGAAATTTCTTGAATGATTTTAAGATTTTAGATTATAAGTAGGATTTGGTTAAAACTTAGAGATAAGTAATTTTATAAAAAAAAATTGATTTAAAAATAAATATGGATTTAAAGATAAATAGCAAATTGATTTGGAATATAAGAATAAGTAATTTATCAACAAATATTGGTTTTCAAAAATAAAATGTATTAAAAATAAAATAGAATTAGAAGCTTAGAATTAATAAAAGGTTGTTTCTAAATTTTAGATATATTAGATATGTTTGAAAGTTGAAAAAAATATTAATGCACTCATTTTCAAAATATTATTTCTATGTAAAATTCACCTATATAAATAAAAGTAATTACTTGTTAATATGTAACCAAAATATTTAAACCACTCTTTCCTTTTTGAAAAGTTGAAAAAATATATATTATTTTGCATGAATATAAAATGTATAAAATAGTTGTACATAAAATAGTGAGCAAAGACTTAAGTTTGAATGTGAAACAATAGAGATTTTATTTGTGAGGATATAAACAAATGAAAATATAAACATAAACAATTTTTAAAAAAAAATTAAGGCATATGCTTACATGAAAATACATTTACACAAAGGTTTAAATAGAAAGTTTACAAAATAAATTGAGTTAAAGGATTTAAAACATAATTTTCCATACAAACAACAAGTGTACAACATGCATAGAAATAAAGTTACAAGTGGCCTTGAACTTTTGAGAAAAAAAAAATGTAATCAGGCCATTGATCTTCTCAAGGACTGAAATAAGGAACTAGGAAAGAAAAAAATGTTAAGAGTCAGTTGTATTCATTCTTCTCAAACCTGAGAAAAGAAACCAGAGGAAAACAAGAAACCATCTTCAAAACTCAAATTCGAAAATCCCTCTTTTCAAAAAAAAAATCTGAAACCAAAGTAAACAAAAATCTCAGTTCTAAAACAAAGATACAAACTGAAAAATAAAGACAAAAGTTTATCTCAATTTCAAATAAGCTTCAGGAATCAAACCAGATCAATGGAGCAATCTTCAGGCATGAAAAGTCAAGTGGCAATTTGAAAACATTTAAGTTTAACCAACAAATCTTCAAAATTCTGAAACAAAAGTAAGTTTCAGATCAAAGAAGCAAAACCTGAAGATAAGTGATTAAGCAAACAATTTCAAGTCAGGATAGTTGCAAATCGATTTATAAAGCCTGGAAGTATAAACAGCAAGGATCAAGTTCTGGAATCAAATCTAAAGCAAGTTGGGACATAAACTCAAATCAAAACTTGATTAAACCTAAAGCAATCAAATCTGGAAGATAGGAGAAAGATCAGGCAAAACAGTTTCAAGTCAGGCAAAATTCAAACTCAAAAAGTAAAATCAACATTTAAAGCTCTGGTCCTCTGTTCTTCATCCTGAGGTGAGCAAACCCCCTTAACTCTACTATACTTATTGATGTTTGGAGTGGTATATGTTATGAATTATGTTGGAATAATAGTGTGAATATGTTGCATGCATTTATAAAAATGAATGACTGTGCATGTCAATTTTTTTTGACCTCTGTTTGAGTAACAGGCATGGGCATCTAACATAAATTCATCTCTCCTCTATAAAATTTTTGTAGACTTAGGATTTTCAAAACAAGTTATCCTTGTTTAAGCTTAAACTGAGATTTTAAAAACATTTTTAAGTATGATTATTCATACACTATCTGGGAAAAAGATCAAGAAAATCAAACAGTAGTAAACAAAACAAATTAAAAGCAAAGCTTAAGATAAAACAACTGTTCTTCCTTTGTTCTTCATTGACAAGGTGAGCAAACCCCCTTAACTCTACTATACTTATTGATGTTTGGAGTGGTATATGTTATGAATTATGTTGGAATAATAGTGTGAATATGTTGCATGCATTTATAAAAATGAATGACTATGCATGTCAATTTTTTTTGACCTCTGTTTGAGTAACAGGCATGGGCATCTAACATAAATTCATCTCTCCTCTATAAAAAATTTGTAGACTTAGGATTTTCAAAACAAGTTATCCTTGTTTAAGCTTAAACTGAGATTTTAAAAACATTTTTAAGTATGATTGTTCATACACTATCTGGGAAAAAGATCAAGAAAATCAAACAGTAGTAAACAAAACAAATTAAAAGCAAAGCTTAAGATAAAACAACTATTCTTCCTCTATTCTTCATTGACAAGGCGAGCAAACATACTACCCTTTAAATTTTAAAAATATGGGTATTAGATTCAAGAAAACTCTGTGTTTTGTTGTCTAGTTTTAAAAACAAGTAGTTCTGTAAAAATTTCTGTGCAATAGGAACTGTTATGTAGCTTGTTCCTCTCTGTATTTTGGTTACAGAGCAAGAAAAATAAGGAGAATTTAACACTTCTTCATACAAACTATTTTAAAAATTAGGATCTTAAACGAATTGTGGTTGTTTAGATTTAAAATCACAAACTTGGGATTTGTTGAAGCTGAACAGTGCAACCATGGGTTTGCATGTGAACTTTACAATGAAAAGAAAACTATGTGTTAAATTCGAATATTTTTAATTTGTTGATCTAACTTTATATCTTGAATAATCATACAAAAACAAGATTTTTAAAATAAGTATGATGATTTTTAGTCACGTGTTTAAAGTGCAGATTCGAGATGAACACAAAATGCTTTTTTGTCAATCCCAGATGATTTAACAAATCTTGGATGTTAAAATTGGTTTTGAAGATAGCATAATGGTTTGCGAAGTAGGAAAAAATGTTAAAAAAAATTTCTATTGCGTGAATTTTGGGGACGAAGTCAATTTAGGGTTTTGGGCACGTTGGGTTTGCTGTTGATTCACGAGCAACTTTTGGCATCGTTACGGCAATCTGAGTAATCAGACCGGGGGGGATTGGTTCGTCGTCGTTTGACAAAGCTATCAACATGGTGATGTGGTGTCTGGTGAAGTGCTGTGACCGGGCGAGGAGGATTTTGGGTTGCTCAGAAGTTCCAAGTAGGTGTGCTCGAACTCGATTTCGAATTTGAGTTCAACTTGGAGGTTTAGTGCTTGGGGTCGATGGAAGAGATCGTGGGTGACTTGTTGGCATCGTCGTCGATGATCGAAACTCGCCACGATGTTTGTGCACGTATACGTGCAACGTTGTATTAGTGGGTTGCTGGTTGGGGAAGACGATGTGTGATCTGGCGCGACTCGAAGGAGAGCTCGGGAAAAGGCAAGGGTGGCACGGGTTTCATCTCGAAGTGGATTTCGATGTGAACGTAAAACACTTAGAAAATTTTTAAGTTCGAAATTTTAGGGGGGCGCTCGGGTAAAATTGGGAGAAACTCGAAGTGACACTCGAGTATATTGGGTTTTGGCACGGGGGATACTCGGGTTTTGCCTGGAAATTTTTATATTCCAGTTTTTAAACTTTAATAAATTTGTTTAACGATTCCTGAAACTATTCCTCATTATCAGTGATGATTTATTTATTTATCAGAAAGCATAAATTAAAAGTTTTAAAATGAAGGATTTTAAAAACAATTAAGTTTTAAATTTACATTTGTAACAAGTTATTTTAAATGAAACTTAATGAATGATTTAGAGATAAAATTCAAATGTTTAAATTTTTAACTTAAAAGTAAGTAAATTTATATCATTAATGATAATCAAGTAGGTAATAATTTGTAATTAAGATTAATTCACTAATAATTAACAAAATCAATTAAAGGATAATTAGTTATAATTAAGATTAAATTAACTAATAATTGAGCATTTATTAATTTAAGTATATTAATTAGTAATTTAAGTTAATTGATCAAGTAATTAATGAATTATTAAATTTAAAATAGTGATTACTTAGTGAAAGTAGTTAAAGGAAGATAATTAAAGATTAATGATTAATTAATCAATAATTAAAGGTATATTAATTAAAGTAGTTAATTAAGGAATAAGAAATTTAGATTTAATTAATTAAAGGTCATTTATTTAGATTTAATTAATTTAGAGATGATTTAATTAATAAGGGTGATTAAAAAAAAACTAAATCAATTGTAGTTGGTGAACTTAATCATCGATTAAGAATTAGTAATGAAAATAATCATGTGGTTGATAAATTTAAAAACCACCCAAATTATTCATCTTAGTTGTAGAAATTTGATTGCTGTTGGATGCTATGTGATGGATTGATATTTTCGATATGTGACGTGATGTTTTGAAATGCTTTGTGCTGAGTTGTTATATCTATGATGAATATATTGTTATATATGCAAACCCTTTGACCCGTAAATGACATTTGGATTTCGATGCGATAGGGAGTCGGATTCTAGTTGGTTATCCGAAACCCACATCGAATCATATTAGTAAATCTTTGTGATTGATTAATTTACTTTATCCATGAATCTGTGAATGAAGATAAGCGTTATGAGTTATACCGCTTATCGATATTCTTATGATAGATGTGTGCACTATTGTGTAAAACCCCTTGGACTACACTATACACACACAAATATGGATTGCACGTGGAAATTGGTTAAGTCACAGATTTTTGAAATAGATTGTAAAAATTGAATTTTTAAATCTAAATGATTTTGAAAATGGATCGAGTTTTAAAATGAAAAGCTTTTGGAAAAGAATTTCTAAAATAAAAGTTATTTTGAATAACTTAATAAAGTTTTGAAACTTAATAATTCAATTTAAAATTGAATTCAAATTTGAAATTAAATTCTATTTGAGAATTTATGAAGTAAAAGTTCATACAAGTTATATGGGTTTTTAAACCAATTTTAAAAGTATTGTTTTGAGAATTAAATTTTACCCAAGTTTGAGAAACTTTAACTTGTATAATTGAAATCGAATTTTTTTCCAAAACGAAAACTGTTTGTTTTCCAATGATAAAAGCTTTCATATAAGAAATGGATTTCCAAATTGGTATTATAGGAATTTCAAGTTTGAATTGAAAAACAGTTTTTCCAAGTTATGAATGAACCTTTGGAAACAATTTTTATTGAAAGCTATGGGTTAATTCTTTGATTTAAAGATTAAATGGATTAATCCACTCGAAATGGAAATTGTTTTGAAATCCGTAAATGGATCTTTGTGAAACTAGGTGAACTTTGTGAAATAAATCTTTTGTTTAAAGATTTGAAATGGTAATTTGTGTAAACCATTTGAAATAGTTTTGACTTTGAAGTTGTGACTTAACTGAAATCTTTATCCATATGTTTTTAAAATTTTGCACTCATTATTCGGTTTAGCCGGGAGAGGACCTTGTGTCATGTAACCCATTCCGAATAATGATACGTCGTTATGGATAGCATTTGAAGACCGATGGTGAAGACCGGGTATTTGCGAGAACGATAGGATGACCTATCGATTGTCTCTGCACTGAGTAGCTACGGTATAGAGATTCCCTAAGTGATGGGAAGTCCGATCGGGATTGTGGATACCCGGATTGCAAGGGCTTCTTCGAAAGTGCCTTCGATTCTGTTCGAACTCGGAACAGACTAGTATGGTCGTGTGTCTGACACTACACTTTGAGATATAAAGCCAATTTCTTTCAAATACATATCTGTTGGTGGCGGAGAATTTATTCTCTTAGCTTAACACCCTTCTCTGAGACGTACGAGCTCAGAGGTTATGTAGTTGAAATTTATCAGCGATATACTCACAATTTGGTAGTGTGGCATGCTAAGTGCTGCTGTGTGATGGATGATCATTTGTTGATCATTTGTGATAAAAGCATGGCTTTGTGAAAAAGCATAGCTTTGTGGACGAAACCTCATCGAGCCTCACAAACCGGTAATGGTCGAAACAGGAAAGATGCGGCAAGGTTTCAGGGGTAGCTCCCCTAGGGTATGACCATTCCTTCTGGAAAAGGGTAGTATCATGGTATGGAGCCCAGATCCTTACTCATGTGGGCACTGTAGTATATATCTATTACTGTGTGACGTTGTTGGTGTAGAGGATCCTCGGTTAAAGGTCGCAAAGGACCGGGGGGGCATATCTGAGGTTTTATTCCCCGGGAAGGGGATAGCCGGCCTTGTTTGGAAGAGAGCCGGGTAGGTTCTCGGGACGTCCCGCCAGAGGCGTTTCTATGTGGAAATAGGAAGTTCCTTAGCCTGACCATTTGTTGGAAATCCATTCAACCCAATACGAGCCTTGTACGGTTTTAGTTGTAGAACCTGCCATTTAAAATGGCAGCTATAGTAGACATAGTATAATGGTACCTATGCTGGCTAGGATTTATATTCTACTTTCGAAAGGTTTTCCACTATTCACTAGTAATAATATCAAAAAGAATTTTTGCGTAGTAAGCATCTTTGACTATCATAAGGAGAAATCTCCCCTATGTGTGCGTTTGCATTGTGTGTGTGCCGGGAGGCCTTATGGTAGTTTCATTTTCCAAAAGCATTGCGGATTTCAAAACTTAAAGTCTTTTGATTGTTTTTAAAAACCAAATGTTTTTGTTTGCTCATACCAGTCCCACGACTGACCTGGAGTTTATTGTTCCCTTTCTAAACTCTAGGTGCCCACCATTTTCCACACGGGCAGTCTAGAGTTTGGTTTTCCAGATAGTCGGGTAGTAGATATCGTTTTGGTAGTCTTCAGCTTTCTATTAGATCATTTTGGAGTCTTTGGAGTCCATGGACGGACTTGCTTATCTTGGTGCAACCTTGATGGTGGATCGAGCTTGGAGTTTTGGAGCTTTTGGATCAGAGTTGCAGTATTGGATTCTGTGAAGACTTATCATATTGTATCGTGTTCCGCTGTATTTTGTATTGTATTCTCTGATGTTGATGATTATCATTGTATCAAATTGATGTATTGGATATTGTATTCAATGTTGTATCAGTGATATCATCTTTTATTTTCCGCTGTGTTGTTTATCATCTAATGTTGTTGCAAGCTCCGGTGATACGAATTTGATGTTGTTGTCGGACATCGAGTTCGGGTCGTCACAGAATATTAGAAATCAATTTGGAAATCGTATGTTCATAGATATTTTGGAAGTGTAAATTCACTATGGAATTTATAAACGAAAGGGAAATTTGTTTAAAAAATAAACATTGATTTATTTTTGAATCGTGGGAATAAATTTACGGATTTGGAATGTAAATATAAAGTAAATCGGTAAGGATTTATTTAATTGGTTTAAATGAACCATTTTGAAATGAAAATTTTTCCGCGTAAGGAAAATGATTGAAATTTGTTTTCAAATGGTTGAAGTGTAGAAATTATATATCTAGTAAAGATATTTTTGAAAAATAAATAATTTGGGAAATTATTTGGAATCTGGTGATGTTGAGCATACCTACTGATAGTTAAATAACCAACTATCAATATTTTCCTTTGAATGGGTATTTGTTGTGATTTTCTTGAATTTGAATGCCACACTTATTTTCAAAATAAGCGCTCACTATTCGGGTTAGCCTGGAAAGGACCTTAGGGTCGTATAACCCATTCCGAATATGTGATACGTCGTTATGGATTGCATTTAAAGACCGGTGTTGAAGACCGGATATTTTTGAAAACGGAAGGATTACCGTCGAATGACTGCATCGGCTGATCTCCGATATAGAGGTTTTATCACCCTTAGTGACGGGAAGTCCATTCATGATTAGTGAATATCCGGATTGCAAGGGCTTCTTTGGAAGTGCCTTCGGTTCCGTTCGATCCCGAAACGGACTTGTATGGTTGTGTGTCTGACATTACAATTTGAGATGTAAAGCTTGTTTCTATCAAATATATTCCTGTTGGTGGCGGAGAATTTATTCTCTTAGCTTAACACCCTTCTCTGAGACGTACGAGCTCAGAGGTTATGTAGTTGATGGTTACTAGTGATACATTCCCAAATTGGTAATGTGGCATACGAAGTGCTGTTGAGCATTTGATGATCAAAGCACAGCTTTTGTATAAAGCGTGGCTTTGTGGACAAGACTTCGTCGGACCTCACACCCCGGAAATGGTCAAAGCAGGAAGGATGCAGCAAGGTTCTAGGGAGTAGCGCCCCCTAGTGCATGTCATTCCTTCTGGATAGAGGTGGTATCATGGTAT
The DNA here is from genome assembly GCA_030765085.1 of Allium cepa. Classification (NCBI taxonomy): domain Eukaryota; kingdom Viridiplantae; phylum Streptophyta; class Magnoliopsida; order Asparagales; family Amaryllidaceae; genus Allium; species Allium cepa. The sequence goes on from CM060942.1 coordinate 448,814,893, forward strand.
GGAGCCCAGATACTTAACATATGTTGTTGCTGGAAATTTATTTCTTTGTGGTTGTTGGAATCGAGGATCCTCGGATATAGATCGGTTACGATCGGGGAATGGCATATGCATGTCAGTAGTTACCTATTTTTGCAGAGGTAACCCGGCCTTGTGTGGGCAGAGATCCGGTTAGGTTCTCGGGGCGTCTTTCCAGAGGCGTTTCCATGTGGCAATGGGAAGTTCCTTGGCCTGACCATTTGTTGGAAATCCAAAGAAACAATACGAACCTTGTACGGTTTTAGTTGTATAACCTGCCTTCTCAGGAGGTAGCTATAGCAGGCATAATATAATGATACCTATGCTGGCTAAGATTTATATTCTATTTTCGAAATGCTTTCTACACTATGCACTAATAATAATATCAAAAATGATTTGATTTTACGTAGTAAGCATCTTTGACTATCATAAGGAATAATCTCCCCCAAGTTTGCGTTTGCATTGTGTGTGTGTGTCGGGAGGCCTTATGGTAGTTTCATTTTTAAAAGCATTGCGAATTGACTTTAAAAATATTCCTCCGTTTTGTTTTTAAAAGATAAACTGTTTTAAGTTCTCACATCAGTCTCATGACTGACCTGGAGTTTATTGTTTTTCTTCCTAAACTCTGGGTGTAACGCCCCACCTCTATACCCACGCTAGCCAAGAACACTACGGTGTAGTGCTGTCAACTAGCACGGAGAATAAGGCTATTGAGGAGCGGCCATACGTAGTTAGGCCTTACACTAGTATTGGTTATCTCGATAGGAGTGGTATATATATATATTCTTTCATTTTTTTATCTCTGTTTTAACTACTCCCATCGACATACCCCAATTCAGTATAAAACAAACTACGATGGTTCATAATAGTTTAGGACAGTAAATATAATAATAACACAGATAACATCAATAAATGCGGAACACAGATAAAATAGAAAAGTCTCATATACATAATTGATGTCAGTTACAATACATTTGACATAGAACATATGATACAACAACAACGGCCGACTCTGGAAGTTATATATACAAGTACATTATCGACTAATATACATGAATACACATCAACCTATACTATGACACGACAACTCCAAAAGATATGAAAAGTCTTCATAGCTCAAACAGCTACCCAAAGCAAGATATCTACAACCTGAAATAACTCGGGTCTGACCAGAGTATTAAATTCAAAAGAAAATAATACACGGGTCAGTCTAATTCAAACTCAGTTATTAGTGCTCAGAAGCAATAATAAGTAAATAACAATTAGACGATAGTCAAAATAAATTTCGTCTATCCGATCCTTAAATAAAGAAATCGGATAGCGATAAATATAACAGGTAGCAGTGTTAAACAACAAATCAACAAATTCAACCAAATCAGAATGCAATTCAGAATTTTTAATTGAATAAACAAAACAGTTCAAACCATTGAAATATCAATTAAAATATTAATTTGAGTAGGGCTGCAGTACACGCACGCGTGCACTGCCTTGCCACTACAGCATATGGAATATGCAAAAGATAAATAAATCAAAACAAAATAGAATATCATAAAATCAATACCGTGTGGCTGCAGTTCACGCTTGTGTGCACTGCCTTGCCACTACCGTGATGATGTACCCAAAAACTTAACTCCGTGTGGCTGCAGTTTACGCTTGCGTGCACTGCCCTGCCACTATAGTGATGATGTACACAAAATATCAACGGACCAAAATCAATGACGATTCAAATATCAATGCCACTGCCTCAATAGTTATAGTGCAACAGGTCAAGGCAGCAAGCATTCATGAGATATAAATTCAAACTGAATGACTTAAGTGGTAAAAGTGATATGCACTATGCACAGTGAAACTCAAGTGTTCAAAAGACATAAGCATCACTGATACACAGGAATGAATCAAGACAGCAACCAGAGGCAACATCAAGTGATGCAACATCACACAATCAAACTGCAAATCGAAGCAGCAACTCAAATGTAGTAAACATGTATATACGCAGGTATGCATACATGTAGTGACATCAAAACTCAAACCAGCCATGATATGGAAGCAATCAGACCAATTCAAGTTAAGGCAAGGTTATAACGCAACAGGACAACAACCAGTGAAACAACAATGTCTGCACCCATGCTATCCAGTAACCCAGATCAAAGCAGAAATAAATTGGCATGTGTATTTATACAGTGCATTAACAAATGAAGACTACATGTAATGAACTCAAGCCTGGTAGTATGACACTGCAATCACCACTAGGAAACAAGGGTAAGGCTGCAACAAAACTACAGCCACCACAAGATCACAAAGGCAACCAAGTGCACCAACAAACAAGATCAGAGAAATGAGCAATGCACATGTACCAGTGAAGCATATCAGTACAAAACCAAATGAACAAACAAATGCCAAAGCTCAGTAAAATCCAAGCAAGTTCACATCTAAACCAATATGAATGCAGTGATAAACACCGAGCTAAATACAACTCAAATGAAACAGATCAAGTGACATGATGAAGCTGTGCAAAATCAAAAGAAGCTCAAATGCAAACATGACAGTGAAAAAGAGTGATGCCAAAGCCAACTTATACAACCAAAACAATGCAACACTTCAATGATCAGAGAACCATGAAACAGGGTGACAAACAGCCACATATATACATACACTAATGCATATAAATATATAAAAAAAATAATGCCACAGTATGCTACAGAGAAAAACCGAAGCAGCAGGCTACAAAAATCCATATTGCTACAAATGGTCCCAACAGCTACAATGAAGTTGCAGTAGCATGAAGCAACGATCGACACAAACATGTAAATGCAAACAACTACAAGGTCATCATAGTCCAAACGAAGTCAAATGACCAAAGTAAAGGCATGCTACTGAAGTAAAGGCATGAACTGTGCTCAAGGCAACTATCAAATGATCTCCCATTCAAATAAACCAACTGGAACCAGAGGCAGAAACAAAATCAAATGAAAATACCCAATGGTATTAGATGCTCAAGTCCAGGTTACTATAATACATAAATCAAGTCGAAGTCGTGGAAGAACAAATCAATTTTTTTCATCTCAAAGCCAAAAGAATTCAAAGTCATGACCATCAAGCAGCGAAATTATATACGATTATAAATAAGTCGTAAATCATCAACAACATCGAAGTCGAAAGACATAAGCACAAAAGAAATTCACATAACAACATCGATTACCAACATCGAACGAATACAAATGGCCAAGAAAAAAACAATATCGAATCAATGTCGAATTGCAGAAACACTTTATAAGGAATGAATTAGATGTGAGTAAATATAATTACTCACCTTGTCGAAGAATTGAAGCACTCCAAACGAGGCCGAAGCAATCGAGGAAACGAACGAAGTTAGCAGCCATTATCCTTGATCCCAACAATGCCCTAATTTTGGACAAACGAGAGAGAGAGAGAGGCCGCCATTAATTTTCTTTCGGTTTGTTTTAGGTCACTAACGAGAATGAATAAAAGGAAAGGGGGCCGGTTATTATGTTTTGATAACCATCGGCATACAATTAAAAGTATGGGCCACTATTTAATTTCAAAGCCCATCAATCTTTTTAATAATTTATAAAAGAATTTAAATTTAAATTTAAAAAACTTCAATTGGCAATTAGCTAGGAAAAGTAATCGTCCAAAGACGATAATTAATCGGTATGAAATACCGGGTTGTTACACTGGGCGCCCACCAATTTCCACACGGGCAGTCTAGAGTCAGGTTATCGGGATATTCTGGAATTCAGGAGTTGCTGGAGGCATGCTGGATGGCATGGCATATTCCCTAGTATATAGTATTTCTTTTCCGCTGTTTGTTGTTTTTGTTGTTGTTGTACACTCTGATAATGTTATGTAATACGATGTAATGTAATAACTGATATAGTTCTTTGTTTAAAGATTATTCATCTATCTATTATATATTGTTCCGCTGCGATTGTGAGATTCTGATATTGCTCTGTTGTTTCTTTCTGTTATGTTCTATCTTTTTCTCTCTTCTTCTACCTTCCTATTCTTCTACCTTCCTCTTCTTCTTTAACCATAACGGTACAGTTTTCCAGCATTCGATCGCTCGGCAGTTGATACAGTGGACGTATTGATGTCGGTTTTCGAGCGTCGAAAAGTCGTAAAGTTACATTTGGTATCAGAGCTTATGGTTAAGCGACAACCTTAGCTCTGTTGGGTATTACTCATTAGAGATAGAGTCAGTTGTACTCAAGAATGAGTGTGAGTGTAATAATAACTACGAGCGCGTATTTGTTAGTGAATATAAAAATGTTTTATATTGTGTTTGCTTATCCGTTGAGCTGTTTGTGAATTCTGGTCGGTATGTGGGAGGCCATATTATCGATAGGGATTTTTAAACACTTAATCGAGGCAAGCCGACATAGTATCATTTTGAATTGGGTAAATGAAATAATTTTACCTTGATTATATTTTATATATAAAGGAATAATTTTTCAGAATTATTAAAATGTATATGAATTGATTGTTTGGTTGTTGAATAAAAACAATGGCTGTAAAAGAATAATTGTATAAGAAAATGAATTATAAGTACGGAATTATAATTAAAATGATTTACAATTGTGAAATAATCTTATATATAAGAAGTGAAATTATGTAAGTAAAAGATTTGTAAATGTGATTTATAATCTAGAAACAAAATTCCAGAGAACTGTTTTGAAAGGATTTATATTTTGGAAAATTATTTTGGAGAAATTAAAGCTCTAAGCTCTTTTCGGTCGCTGGAAAATAATTCCGATGATAATCGCGACATCATTGGTGTTCATTTTCGCGTTTCCAAAAGAGGGATTGCTGCCAAATAGTTTTAAATGGAAGTTGTTTGGAAAATTTGAGTTTGGGTTTTGAAATTCAAATGATAATTGAATTGGTTTCAAAAATGGTTTTGAAAGGTTGAAAAGACTCTGGAATCCTATTTAAAATATTTATGGGAATGATAAATGAGTTGACAACTTATATAATTTGAATTTTGATAGAACAAATTTGACTTAAAGGATGGAGTTAAATTAAAGGAAGTATAAGTAAATCAATAAAATCCAAGTGGTAACTATTGAATATAAGTTGTATAACTTATAAAATGAGAAAATGTAAGTGAAACCAATTATTAAAATGGTTAAACAATTTGTTAACCAAAATAAATCTGAATTTGAATAAGTGATGAAAATTTGGCTTTGGTAAAAGTTAAATAGAAATGAAATCTGAATTGAATATAAGTGAAAAGAGTTTTGAACTTATAATATGAGTTAATAAATTTGACTTTGGTAAAAGTAAATGGAATTTACTTTAGAATTGGAGTCTGAATTGAATTTATAAGTGGAAACTTAAGTTAAGTTAAGAAAATGACGTTTGAAAGAGAATATAACTTAAGTGAAGTTGAATGAAGTTAATTTTGGTGTCGAAGTAAATTTATAAGTGAATTAATGAAATGAAGTCATTAAGAATTTGAACTTGAGTTATATAAATGAAATTCAACTTTACATTGTTAAAGGAATTAGCAATTGAATTAATTACTGGATTGAATGCTAATCAATTGAATGTAAATTAAATAATTTGGTTATGTTGAATATACATTGGTTGTCATATGGATGTTAGTTGATTGTATATAAATTCATTAAGTGTTAATGAAATTGAATTAGCAAAATTGGAAGCTAAAGTAACTGAATCCAACTTGGAAGAAAATGAACTTGAATAGAATTGAATTTTATTTGGAAGTGAACTAACTTGAATATAAATTAGTGAATGTAAACTAATTGAATATGAATAAATGAATGTTAGTAAAAACATCCAATGTTAATGAATCAAATGTGATTTAAATTGGAAAACCAATTCATTGGATATTAATGAGAATATGAATGAATATTTATTTGGTTGGTTGGATGATAGTTGGATGATGGTTGCATTTGTTGATTGAATGCATTGTTGTTTGATGGTTGCATTGTTGGCACATGTAGTTATTATGCTGCTATATGATGTATATTGATATTATTTCATATATGCATGTTTCTCATTGTTTGTTGAGTGTTTAGTAGGTGCGCATGGCGCATTGCTTCGCATTTGGAGCTCGCTTTCGTGCTATATTAGCCGTATACGCTCGCTAATAATAAATAAGGTATATATCTCGGATTAAATATCGCACTTTTACACTTTTTTCCCTGCAGGATGCATCATCACTTGATGAGATGTATATTTGTGATACATATACTATCATTTTTTTTCGGATCGAGCCGCGCAAAGGAGACTTTTGCGAAATTTTCCGAAAATTTAAGGCGTTAGAATATTTTTGAGAAAATTGGAAACTTTTTGAAAACTAAGTATGATTTGAAAACTTAGTAAAGATATTGTAAGAAGTTTAACCATGAATTTTGGAAAAGTTAAACACTTAAGGGATTTGAAAAATCTAAATTGAATGGTTTGTTTTGGGAAAGTTAATGGATTCTGTAACTTTTTCTTACTTGGTAATTTCGAGGACGAAATTCTTCTAAGGGGGGAAGTTTGTAACGATCCAGAATTTCTATCAATCAAAATTTGTATATTTAATTAATTCTAAATATTAATAGGTAAATTTTATAAGTCGAATAATTTATTTTTCGAATATCTGGATTTAATTGAATAATTAAATCGATAATTTAATATGGAAATTACAGAAATAATTGTAAATTGGGTTTAATATGACTGAAAATGATTTGTAAAATTTTATTAAATCATGTTGGAGTTAGAATGATGTTATAGAAACTTTAAAATCGAATTAAAAGTTAATTTGTGAAAATTGAATATTTTAATACTTAATTGACGAGTTAAAATAGTCATTTTTCAAACAGTCTCGGATATCAACGAAACAATGGTTTTATCGGATCTGTAATGTTATATTATCGTATGGTTTCAAATTTCGTGTCAATCGGATTTACCGTTTGTCCGGGGCAAGCCAAAACGCATAGAAATTAGTTTAAATCGATTTAATTTAAATCAATCGTTTATATCCGTAACTCGCACAGATGATCGAATTAGCCTCCGAAACATGTTTCATTGTGTCCAGAACGTGGGGTAAATCTTAGAAACGTCAACCGGCACGCTTCGTTTGGAGTTCGGAATATTTTGGATGAATAGTGTTTCGTCGTCTTTTCTATAAAAGCACCCACATAATTCACATTTGCAAAATAAAAAGAAACCCTAGGGTTTTAGAGCCAGCCGCCGGCCTTAATTCCATGGCTAGAAATCAATCTCGTTCTTCCCCAAATATTTCACAATCCACCAAAAATTAGCAAAAGTTGTCAACTGCAAAGTTGTAAATCTAGTCGAGAGCTTCAAATCCATACGGTGGGTCGATGAATCGTTGACCATAGGCGGAGATTTTTGGCCACGTGTGTGCTCGGTTCGTGCGCAGAACTCGAGACCAGGGGGCCGAGCTCTGTCATTCTCTGGCCGAGCATGGAGCTCGCGTTGGCCTTCGACGTGGTGTGCCTTGATCGAGCTCTAGGAGGCCATGGAAGGTGCGGTGGCGAACCCTAGATGGCGGTTCCATTGGGTTCACATACGTGAATGTCGCGACGGAGATGAAGAAAACAAGTGCGGCCCTGATGCTTCCAGGCAGATCGAACAGCAAAGATTGAAGGTTGAAGAAAAATAATAAATGTAAATTGTAAATTAATTATATTAATTTGTACAAACTTTGAAATGCAATAACTTTTTGCTACGAGGTTGAAAACGCACGAAACAAGTTGCGTTGGGTTCGTATGGACGAGCACTATGCTATGGAGCTGGATTGGAATCGTTTGAAGCTAGTGAAAATTTCGGGTAAAATTAAACGCTCGTTTAATTTTATTCGAAATAAAACGCTGAAACCGAATTGAAAGCAAGGTGAGAACTTTTCACTCAATCGAATAGTTTCGATTTAAATTTTAAATAGTTAGATTTAAAATTTGTTGATTGTATGCCTGAATGATAAATTATTATCTGTTATTGATTGAAAAAGACATTATACGCCATTATTAAGCGGAGGTTATTTATTAAAAACATATACCGCGATAATTTCACTGCAAAGTGAAATTGGTATTATATATGTACTTGGAGTTGATTTTCCCGCATTATATAGCGGATGAGACCTTATTGCGCCGCATAATAGCGAATAATATTTTATAAATCCCATATACCGCGATATTCCGTACTGGAACGGAATTGGTATTGTGTTAATGTCTGTGGATGCAGGGAAACAGGTTGGAGGGTCCAACTGGACTCCTCACCAGTAATTATTTGATTACAGATATTGTGATATTTGTTGATTTTTATATACTGATATATGATGTCTTTGTTGTCGTGATTGGCTATTTTTTGTGCTGTTGCATCATCGGATCCATTTTGAAGTTTATAATAATGATTTTGATTCTAAAAAGAATTTTAAAGTGATTTTTGAAAGTATACGTTTTATTAAATTTTGAATTGTTAAAATAAATAAACATTATAATTTTATTGTTATAGAAGTTATATTTTTGGAAAATAGTACTTAAGTACGATTTTGGAGTTATATAAGTTTTAAATAACGTTTTGTAAATTATTAAAAGGATTGGTTTATTTAAATTGAGATTTTTGAATTATTATAAATGGTTTGTATAAAAGATTTCTAAGATTAATATTTATAAATTAAAAATATAGGAATTGTGAAACGAGTTTTATTAAGTGTTAAAATGAAGTATAAATGGATTTCACAAGTGAATAAAGATTTATAGATCTATAAATTGTGAAGTTATGAAATGAATAGATTTTGTAAAATAAAAGATTTATAAATAATTAACTTATAAATCGGATTTTGGGTATAAAGTTGAGTTATAAATTGAATTGATTTATAAAAGAGATTTTTATAATTGAAGTTTTTATAAATAGAAAAGGAATTTATAAGCATTGTTTATAAATCCGAAATCAATTGAATTTGATAAATTTAATATAGAAGGCTATTAAAGGAGATATATTCGCTATTTCGGATAGCGAATTTATCCTTGAAATGAAATGTGTAGAAAATATTGAATTTGGTTAGTGAAGTATATTCATGATTTTGGACAGTGAATATATTATTAAATAAAATGGAAATGTTTTGGGAAAATGAATATTATCAAATGAAGTTAATTGTTTTAACGATGTATTAAATTGTGTTAAACATCGAAACCTTAGATTTCAACATTCATTGTTGAAATAGACGTTTTCGAGAAATATGGAAAAGATGGACTATAACACTGTTGTTATTGTAAATGATTTTCGAAAGGAAAGATTTTTGTATAGTATTGGGATTTATATATCTATCTTAATTTTGAATCCCTATACTAGTGAGTTTGGGTCGTCGTAACGATGTTTTACGAAACATTCGTTTTGACTCAAATAAATATTTTTAAGAGAATGTTTTCCTTAAAGAATGAAATATATACTTAATTTCGATTTAAGTATATTGAATATTTTCCGAGTGTTGAAAACAAATGGATTTGTGGATTACTTATTATTATTTAATAAGTATGGAAATGTTTTCCAATATGAAATGAATGTTTTGAGATTTTATCTTTTAAAGATAAATTAAAAATGAATATTAGAAATCGATTTGAAAATCGTATATTCATAGATATTTTGGAAGTGTAAATTCACTATGGAATTTATAAAAGAAAGGGAAATTTGTTTAAAAATTAAACATTGATTTATTTTTGAAGTGTGGGAATAAATTTGCGGATTTGGAACGTAAATATAAAGTAAATCGGTAAGGATTTATTTAATTGGTTTAAATGAACCATTTTGAAATGAAAGTTTTTCCGCGTAAGGAAAATGATTGAAATTTGTTTTCAAATGGTTGAAGTGTGGAAATTATGTATTTAGTAAAGATATTTTTGGAAAATAAATAATTTGGGAAATTATTTGGAATCTGGTGATGTTGAGCATACCTATTGATAGTTAAATAGCCGACTATCAATATTTACCTTTGAATGGGTATTTGTTGTGAATTGTTTGAATTTGAATGCTATACTTATTTTCAAAATAAGCGCTCACTATTCGGGTTGGCCAGGAATGGACCTTGGGGTCGTATAACCCATTCCGAATATGTGATACGTCGTTATGGATTGCATTTGAAGACCGGTGTTGAAGACCGAATATTTTTGAAAATGAAAGGATTACCGTCAAACGACTCTACATCGGCTGATCTCCGATATAGAGGTTTTATCACCCTTAATGACGGGAAGTCCAGTCGTGACTAGTGAATATCTGGATTGCAAGGGCTTCTTTGGAAGTGCCTACGGTTTCGTTCGATCCCGGAACGGACTTGTATGGTTGTGTGTCTGACATTAAATTTGAGATGTAAAGCTGGTTTCTATCAAATATATTTCTGTTGGTGGCGGAGAATTTATTCTCTTAGCTTAACACCCTTCTCTGAGACGTATGAGCTCAGAGGTTATGTAGTTGATGGTTACTAGTGATACATTCCTAAATTGGTAACGTGGCATATGAAGTGTTGTTGAGCATTTGATGATCAAAGCACAGCTTTTGTATAAAGTGTGGCTTTGTGAACGAGACTTCGTCGGACCTCACACCCCGGAAATGGTCAAAACAGGAAGGATGCAGCAAGGTTCTAGGGAGCAGCGCCCCTTAGTGTATGTCATTCCATCTGGATAGAGTTGGTATCATGGTATCGAGCCCAGATACTTAACTTATGTTGTTGTTGTAAATTTATTGCTTTGTGGTTGTTGGAATCGAGGATCCTCGGATATAGATCGGTTACGATCGGGGAATCGCATACGCGTGTCAGTAGTTACCTATTTTTGCAGAGGTAACTCGGCCTTGTGTTGGCAGAGATCCAGTTAGGTTCTCGGGGCGTCTTTCCAAAGGTGTTTCCATGTGGCAATAGGAAGTGCCTTGGCCTGACCATTTGTTGGAAATTCAAAGAAACAATACGAACCTTGTACGGTTTTAGTTGTATAACCTGCCTCCTCAGGAGGTAGCTATAGCAGGCATAATATAATGGTACCTATGCTGGCTAAGATTTATATTCTATTTTCGAAATGCTTTCTACACTATGCACTAATAATAATGTCAAAAATGATTTGATTTTACGTAGTAAGCCTCTTTGACTATCATAAGGAGAAATTTCCCCCAAGTCTGCGTTTGCATTGTGTGTGTGCCGGGAGGCCTTATGGTAGTTTCATTTTAAAAAGCATTGCGAATTGACTTTAAAAATATTCCTCTGGTTTGTTTTTAAAAGATAAACTGTTTTAAGTTCTCACACCAGTCCCATGACTTACCTGGAGTTTATTGTTTTTCTTCCTAAACTCTGGGTGCCCACCAATTTTCACACGAACAGTCTAGAATCAGGTTATTGGGATATTCTGGAATTCAGGAGTTGCTGGAGGCAATCTGGATGGCATGGTGTATTCCCTAGTATATAGTATTTCTTTTCCGCTGTTTGTTGTTGTTGTACATCTGATAATGTTATGTAATACGATGTAATGTTATAACTGATATAGTTCTTTGTTTAAAGATTATTCACTTATCTATTATATGTTATTACGATGCGATTGTGAGATTCTGATATTGTTCTGTTGTTTCCTTCTGTTCTGTTCTATCTTTTTCTCTCTTCTTCTACCTTTCTCTTCTTCTTTAACCATAATAGTACGGTTTTCCGGCATTCGATCGCTCGGCAGTTGATATGGTGGACGTATTGATGTCGGTTTTCGAGCGTCGAAAAGTCGTAACGTTACATTTATTGTTAGGTAAATAACATTGATTGAAATGTTTGCTTTAGATATGAATATGTGATAAATGTTGTTATGTTCCCTTGAACTTGTGTTATAACATTCACATGCGCATGTTGTTTTATATGTCACAAATAGTATATTATGTTGATTTGATTGATTTCCACATATGTATGTTAAATATGTCACATATTAGATGTAAAAAAAATGTGTTGTGTTAGAAATTTTTATATGCCTTGTATTGAAATACGTCACATACGCTTTGTTAAAAAAAATGTGTTAGTTAATAAAATCATATGTTTTACATACTATGTTAATAATATGTCACATATGCTATGTGTGAATAATGTGTTATGTTCGGGAAAAATGAGATGGCATGTTATATATGTCGTGTTATATGTTTATATGTTATGTTAGTGTATGACACGTCAGAGTTTGAAATATTCACTTATGTTGTTTACGATATGTGACACATATGATATGTTAGTTATGCATGTGTATATATTAAGTTGTTAATTATGCACGCATGTTGATCGGTGACATGTTATGTTATGTATGTTATATGTTGTTCTCACACTTCAAGTTCTCTTTAACAAAATCACTTTGGATTGAAATGATGTATACCCGATATAAAACAACTTTAGGTTTAAATAAATTGATTTAGAAATAAAATTGGAATATCGTAAGCTTGAATTTATGTTTGAACTTAAAATTATGAAATTGAAATTTAATCAATTTTTTATTGAATTTTTAAATTTAAACTTGTTTGATTTATAACTTAATAGCTTTAAGAGAAAAATTGAAATCTGAAGTTGGGTTTAATAATAAATCGATTGGTAATGAACATAAAGTCGATATTTGAATTGAACCGTTTTATGATGTGAAAGATGATGTTTATTTAAGCCTAAGTATTTCACTTATTCAGTTATCTGTACATTTCACTTGAGTTTACCTACTTACATAAGATTGTTAGTCCCGACTCGAGTGTTTTTGTTTTACTTTACGCTTGGGTCAGACTGAGTATTGCAGTTTAGCGAAGACACTTATTTCAGAAGACGAAGACGGAGTCGAGGACCGTATCTACTATTATTATAGCAATTGTTTATTTTGCATGAAAAAAAAGTGTAAATTCTGATTTTGTTGAAAATAGTTTCATGAACTATATATGTATTTATTTTTTGTATTATATTTCAACCCTCCGCTGTGAGATTTTGTGTTTTACTTTTCCTCCTTTTCTTTTATTTTCTTATTTACCCCATTAACAATCCTCCCTTTTGAATGGTTTGAATTAGACATGTGTAGGTTATTATCGAATTAAACCGTCCAAAAAGGTGGGTCGTTCCAAATATCATATTCAATTTAAACCATATCACTTTCGAAATCATATTTACTTTAAAAACCATATCAAAAATATAGGTTAAATTCTCTTTTCAAGATCATCATACTTACTCAAATATTTAATTCACCATAAAATATCATTTCAATTCCCAACTTAGGTTATAACTTCATTTAACCAAATTCGCCTTTAAATCAATGATTTAAACATAAACACTTCAAATTTACCCAACCTAAAATTTCGAAATAGTTTAAATAAATTAAAACAGTTTTAAAATGATTAAATAGTTTAAACTAGATTTTAAATTGTTAAAATACTTTAAGTATAGTTAATTGGTTTTAATAATTGAAAATAGATTAAAATAGTTTATAATATTAAAAATAGTTTAAATACTTTTAAATGCTTTAAATTGGTTTAAAATACTTTGCAATAGTTTAAAATACCTTAAATTAGTTTAAAAATAGTTTAAATTATAGATTAAAATAGTTTAATATAGTTTAAAATAGGTTAAAATAGTTTAATAGTTGAATATCTTAGGAATTAGGGTTTTTAAAATTATAAATCTTTAAGCAGTTTATATTAAAATAATTAAATTTAAATTAATATCAATATTAAGCCATTTCTTTTATTTCAACACATCTGGACTATGTTTAGTTTTTTTGAATCAACTAACTAAAATTGGTTTCAAAACCAAGTTCTGGTTTAACCCTTTAATCAATATTAATTTCAAATCCATGTTTGAATTATCAATTTGAAGCACCGCAGATTAAATAGATTTTCAAGTTGTATTCAAATACTTTCAATAATTCAATTCCGGTAAATTTCATTTATGCTTCAAAAATCCAACTTTGAAACTTCCATTTAATTCCTTAAACGGTTCATTAAATCAATTCCATTTCAACATTAAAACTTAGAATTTTGAAAATAATTTAGTTTATATAAACCAAATTTAATTTCAAACTATAATTTAACTGAATTCAAAATTTAAGGATTAAAATCATTTAATTTAACCATTCTGGTGTCCGTATATAATTTTCTACCTCATGGTCAAGTGATGCATATATTTATCATTTCAATCCACGAATATTTAAATTTACAGATATATATATCATTTCAATCCGCAAACTCAAGTTAAATTCAAAATCCATAAAATCGCTCGAGTCTATCATTTCAACCCACGATGACTTTCCCTAATCTATAGGCCGTTCGGGTATGTATCATTTCAACCCATAAGGAATTTGCAGTGTCATAACAATATAAAATATAACATCCAGCCATCCAATATCAACAACCAAACATCCATCTCAATCATCATCCAAATCAAACAACAAAATCAATAGACGACTGATTATCAATAATAGGTACTAAATTGATAATTAAATTCAATATTGAATTAAACAATGCTTAAATGCAAAAAAAAGTCAAATTTACTATAATCACAATTTAAACATACCGAACATCGGTCAATTTAATCTCTAATCACATCATAAATTTAATTTAACTAACATAAGATAGTTTAGTAATTGTGAGTGGGTCAAAACACTCACCTTCGATTTTTCGTCGGTTTAAAATCCAAAAATTAGCCCAAAATTTAGCAGTCTCAAAATGCTGCTAAATCAGTTCTAAAATGTTCGGAATTTTGGTACAATCCCAATGGAGAAAACCGTGCATGAATTCGAGCTCGTATGAAAAAAATATCAATGTTAGAAGATTGCAAAATTTTGAATTCGGGTCTTACTTCGAGTTGCCGCCTCAAATACCTGGTTCTTGCTCTGAGCTTTTGCCAAAATGATCGAAGACTCGTGTCATTTGGCTCCTGACCCAAAGTCGCTCCAGGGTTTTAGCCTCTGGAACTCGAAGCGGGCCCAGATCTGCCTTGTTTGGCCTCGAACTCTCTCTGACACCAAGTCAGTGCAGGTTTTCGCCTCTGAAACTCGAAGTAAACCTCTTCCTAACTTGAAGTAATCTGAGCAAATTATTTTTGTTCTTTTTTGTGTGAAATCAGGTTTTGGAATTTGGAAATTAAGTTCGAGAAGGAGGAAGAAGATGTACGTACAGAAATAATAAACTGAGAAACAACTAGGGTTTATAACAACCTATATATAGGCAGGGTTGGATCAAAACGACTACGCGACCCAAAAATCCTCTTGTAACCCCAAAATGAAAATAGGTCATCCCATTCTATGCTATTACTACTTTATTTTTAAAGAGTCAGACCCCATAAAGCTAAGTTATCGCTAAACCAAAGCTATGATACCAACTATAACGGCCAGTCTTTTTGGATAGTTTAAATCAATGATAAACCACACATCAGACTCAAACCATTAAGAAGTGTAGATTGTTATGGGGTAAATAAGAAAAAGCAGAGAAAGAAAAAAATACAGAATCTCACAGCGGAAAGACAAGATATAATAATTAAATAACAGTTCACGAAGCTGTTTTGTAAATACATTTGATTATACTTTTATAATACAGATCAGAGTTACATACAACAGGAATGTATAAATAAATACAACGGAATAACATGATGCGGTGGAATAAATATAATAAATAATAATAGTACAAATCTTCATCTTCGTCCACCAGAAATAAGGTCCTCAACCCTGAAAAGCCCAGCTGACCCGAGCGAATTGAAAAGACAAAACATTCGAGTCGGAACTAAAAGATCTTATGTAAGTTTAATCAATAGTAAATAAATATGAGTGTAACGGCGTCATTGATGTTTACGGGGTTTGACTTCTCATATCCGTGCCTAACGTGGGTGCAATAACTTAAAAGATGTTCGGGATTCATATCTCCTAAGGATCCATTAAACTATCTACTATGTAGTAAAATACACTATTAAAATAGTGTCTACAGTAAAGTAAAGTAATAAAATAGCGTTAAGGTGTTACCCGTATACCCCATAACACATTTTTATATATTCACGTAACCTATACAGATACTATAAGCCCCACCAACCTGATGGATACTAAGGGAGCACTCAATAGGTATGGTACAAAACAAACTCGTAGAAGGCCCGATAGGGCATGTGAACACGACACTCGAGGCAATGCCGGGGTAGATATACCAATTGCGGATCCGGACTTTTGGTAACACATAGCAGTTACTACCGCCCACCTCGGAACACACTCCCAAATCAAAATCAAGGGGTGGCCACCAAATCATCACATAGTCATAATATGGTATCTAAGGAATGTGTCCGATCGAAGGAATGACTCACTTGGCCCGGCTTGGCTCCTATTTTAGTCACATATAAGCTGACTCACGGGAGTCAGAGTCACGTAAATACCTTATGCGGGATCGTTCACCAAACTATCCTACTTTGTTTCTGGAATCTCCACCACGTACACAGTTGCTAAAGTGGTTTTCGATATTGGTAGAGAACATGACAATATCTGATCATGGTCTCTTTAACAACCAAATGCTAATGACAATATTTGCTCCCTATCTCTTTAACGACCAAACGCTTATTTCACACCGGATGGTTCTTTTACACTTCAAAAATTAAATTCACAATTGATAATATCATATTCAATTTAAACCATATTACTTTCGAAATCATATTCACTTTAAAAACCATACGAAAAAATAAGTTAAATCCAATTTTCAAGATCATCATATTTACTCAAATATATTGACTCATTAGAAAATATCATTTTAATTCCCAACTTAGGTCATAACTTCATTTAACCAGTTTTGCCTTTAAATCAAGGATTTAAACATAAACACTTCAACTTTACCCAATTTAAAATTTAGAAATAGTTTAGATAATTTAAAATAGTTTAGTTAAATAGTTTAAACTAGATTTTAAATGGTTAAAATACTTTAAATATAGTTTAATCGGTTTTAATAGTTGAAAATAGATTAAAATAGTTTATAATATTAAAAATGGTTAAATACTTTTAAATACATTAAATTGGTTTAAAATACTTTATAATAATTTAAAATACTTTGAATTAGTTTAAAAATAATTTAAAGAGTTTAAATAGTTTATATAGTCTAAATCATATATTAAAATAGATCAATATAGTTTAATATAGATTTGAGAAGGAGGAAGATGATGTACGCACAGAAATAATAAACTTTGAAACAATTAGGGTTTATAACAGCCTATGTACAGGCAGGGTTGGATCGAAACGACTACGCGACCCAAAAAGCCCGTTCTGACTCCAAAATGAATATATGTCATCCCATATATCGAGTTGGATGTTTTCGATATTTTTAACCTTAATGGAACAGGTTTCAAGTCGTAATTCCATTGTATGAAGAAGTTAGCTTTTAAAATTAGCTTATTTCAATTGAATTTAATTAATTGATCTCTACGCGTTTCGAGCCCGCACGATCAAAGGACAAGTCTGATCGCTACAAAACTTGAAACCCTACGATAATTCACCATTACAGATTAGACGAAACTAGTTTTGTCGAAATCTGAGTCAGTTTCCAAAATGGCTATTTTCACGTTAATTAAATAAATTAATCACTTTTTAATTCAATATTTATATACTATCAATTTTCATCCTTTTTTATTATTTAGACCTTTACAATAATTTAAAACAAGTTTAAATAAAATTTCAACGTTGGTTATTACACTAATTACAGTGTTTGATTTCAACAGTAATTAAATCTAATTAATTACAATTGAATTCCAATAAATTGATCTAATTTGGTTTCAACCTTTTTATTCAATCAATTATTACTCTATAGACATAGTTAACATTTGTTTACATCTTATTATATAAATATTCTACAATTATCATCTTTTACCTTATTAGTTGTAGTATTCCAATAATATTGAACCTTTGTTGACTTTGACATTAATAAAAATTTAAAATCCCACAACTTCATTTTCTTCGTTTCATTTTTATTATTAAATCAATTTATTGCCTTATGAGTGTAATTGACATTTATGTACATTTTATTACATCCCACTTTGCAGTTATTGACTTAACTCATATTAAAGTGACATTAAATTACATTTAATTGCAATTGATTAAGTAAATTGGTAACAGATAACAATCGTCACCAATTCCATATTTAATCACATTTATATGTTTAATATCTACACACAAATGTTATAGTTATTTACACAACATTAATTTTATTCAATTATTACATACAATTTAATTAATACAACATTTAAATTATCAATTACCCTTTTGAATAAATTATTAATTAATACACGCATTTTTACAATTAATTCACAATCTATAGCTAATTATAACTTTTTAATCCCTTCAATTAATTGGAATTTACATTCAAAGCAATTATAAATTACCTTAAATTAATACTATTACACTTTAATCTTATTATCGAAATCACAAAATTTTATTTCTTCCGACATTAAATCACAAACCTTATCGAATTAACTATTTTTAATTATCGAAAATTATGCGTCGTTACAACGGTACTAAAAGTATGATCCTTTTGCATTGTCGAGTAAGAATTACAAGTTTATTTTGCTCTATCCTTAAAAAGAGATATAGTTGACTGGTATGCTGTTCTTAAACAAAGGCATGATTTATGTTTGCTGATAATAATATTCCAAAAGAAGCAGCGTATTAAACGTATCTTGAACCAAATGATAAAATAATACTAGCTAATGATATTGATTTGGGTTTATTAAATGATGAATTGAATGTTTTATTAGAAGCATTTGAGAGTATAGAAGAGAACGATATAGAGTAGGACCGAGATTGAATCAGAAGACGTAGAAGACTGAAATTTTGAATTTTTGTATCAGTTGTTGTATAATGTATATTCTGAGCTTCAGCTATTATCAATAATGATGACTATATTATGAGTTTTGTCTTATTGTTTTTTTTTAATTTTGCATATATACTCAGGAGATCTTGTCTCATTTATGACACTTTAGTGCACTTCTTATGTGATGATGATTAATCAAACATGGTTTGTAATAATGAAATGATATATTTTTTATTATATGAAATTATATATTTGTAACAGATATGCACATGAGACATTCTAATGGATCTCAGCCTTCTTCTTTTGCTGGTGTTGGTGCCAGCGGCACAGTTTTGGATCTATGTCCGGTGGCAAAGGTAGTGTCGAAGAGCATAGGGTAAGTATCAAATTTATTACAATTTCACAATTTAAAATTTATTAAATTTATACATCTTATTTTATAAATGGGGTTTTAGGTCCAACCGTGCGACTTCATTCTACAAGTGTCGAGGAAGGCATTCATGAGCCATATGACGGGATATTGGGCTTATTAGATTGACATTCCTAATCACATCAAGAATGCCATACTCGCCGGCTTGATGGTAATTTTAAATTTATAATTTTTTTAAATTAATACAATGTATATAATTTAAACCAATATCAAATTCAATACGTAGGCAGTTGTTCGAGTGGACTGTAAGATATGGATGTTTTGGTCAATCATTGGAACTAGAGAATGCAAAAAAATTACAGAGACACCATATCCAAAGCCAAGAGAGCGGAAAAGAAGCCATCTCGGATGGGTGTTGATGTATGGGCTCAATTTTTGCAGCCGTGGAAAACTCTGGATTTGAAGGTAAATAAAAAATATCATTTCATTTTGTAATTACATTTTGTTTAAAATTCGTATATTAGGTGCATTAATTTAGTTAATTGTGCATTTAAATTTATAGGAATTATTGGCACAAAACTGTGCAAATAGCGATAAAAGTCCTGCTTTGCACCGCGGTATGTCGAAGTCCTTCCAACAACATCGGATGGGATTGGTAAAGTCATAAAATGCATTTCTAAAGTGTTGTAAAATAATTTTGTCATATTGGTAACATTATTCATTTTATATATAACTTCATTTTCAACAATATCATCGTGAGCCTACATTGGTTGATGTCTTTACTCACACGCATGCCGTCGAGCGTACGGATGAGGTGGGGAATATTACGTATGACTTTACGGACGAAAAATTCAAATCCGTGATGGTAAATTTGTTTAATTTTTTTTTGCACATTTAGTAAGTTCTTTACTATTTATTGTTATAAACTATTATTCATCATTGCAGGAGAGGCGTGAGGCGGAGAAAGCTTGAGTGGCGCAGTCCACTGACCGTGAGCTGACCTTAGAGGAGGAGGACCGTACATGGGATGTACTCATTGACCCACCTACTCGGAATATTCGATATAGTTATGAAATCAGAAGGTAAATTGCTTCATTAACTAATGTACAAATTATATTAATTCTGAAGAAAATTATATTCCAACCAAATAATTTGCAGCCAACGATGACCTAGAGGGCGTATATGAGATCCTAGGCCAAGGAAGAGATAGCTCGGTTCTACCAGCAGATGGCAGAATTCAATGACTGGTGAAAGGGTGGAGGACTGGCGTAGCTTCTAGATGAGCGGATTGTGGCCTTTTTTGCAGAGCACGGGAGGAAACCTAGTGAGGATGGTTCGGGAGATGATGATGATGAGTAGATATGGAATTCTATTGGCTTCTAATTATTGACTAGTAATTATTGGCTTGTGCTGATGGAGTTGGTACTTTATTGATGGTTGTGTATGATGATGATTAGGGATTTGATGAACATTAATATTTGTGTAGATATAGTTGTGTTGTATGATGGAATATTACTTTTAGTTGATAAAAGTTTATGCAGATATTGACATTTATGTTATGTTTTTAATTATTTATGATATGTATGAGATTATATGTTGCTTGCGATGTTAATGGTCGTGATATTGATTTTACATGTGTTGAGAATGAAGTGAGATTGAGATATGAAGTTTATTATGTGTTTGGAAGGCTTAAAGCAGAGTTGGGAAAAACCTGACATTTTAGGTTAGCGACGGCTGGCATCTGCCAGTAACCGCCAGCTAGTCACAGGTTCGAGGCGCATGGCGACGGCCGGCGAAGACATTTTGGTTCCAGTTGCGACTAGCCGTCGGTGGCCATCGCCAACCGATGCTTGCCATCGCTAAATGCCGAAACAAAACAAGATGATGCTAGCAAAATAGCGACAGCGTCATCGCCGTTATAGCAACGGCTAGCAATGGATTTCTAAGAAAATTAGCCGTCGCTAAGTGCAACTGTTCCTGTAATGTATATTTATCAAAACTCTGGCTTCACAAACATGATATCTTTATGTATGTCTAGAAAAAAGGTAGTATTACTTTATGAGATTCACAACAAAAATAGAAAAAGGAACCACTTCTTCAAGAAGTGCGCTTTCTTTGTATGTAGCGGTGAAAAATTGAATTCTATTTGTGATTTTTGTGTTTAGTTTGTAGTTCGTCTGCCTGTTGACTACTCAAACGTCCATAAACCTCAAAATTGATCTATCATCTTTGAAACCATCGAATTTAAAGTCATGGTAAAATGAACTTCTAAAACATAATCGGGGCCGTAAGGAATAACTTGGCATCAAATCAATTATTGGTTCCAAATTATTTAGGTAAACCTAAAATCAATCGCATTACAGCGGAAAAAAAACAGTCCTGTTAAATTATTATAGTCGTACATCGATTCAAAACTTGAAAGAAAAGTGAAAAAACACAAAGTTAATTTCCTAGGTAGGTTTTAGTTGGACTATTGATGGCACTATCTTTAATGAAAGATTCACAAGCTGAAAAAAATAGGATTTGAGGGAAGAAAATTGGTAGAACCCTAACAAGGAGAAATTTAGCAAGGCAAAGAACCCATAATGAGCCCCCCTTCCCCATTTTAAAATTGTTATAAGACTACAACACCCTTCTCAGATATGTAACCCATTTATTTCTTTTTTTCTACTTCTTCATCCCATTAAACCCTAACTTCATAAATTAATCTAAATTTCGAATATTTTAATTATAGCAATGGATCTTGAAAGTGATATTGCAAATCTACGGGATTGTGAACAGTAAATATAAAAAAATTCAGTTTTCTATGAAAAAAATATAGTTTTTAAATATTGTAGTTCGTAGAAGGCATGGGGTGAGATTGATAGCACAATCCCATGGAAGCATTGCTAGGCATTGTGCTACAACCACGCAAAGGCAGTGCGTATGCTCCATAAGACCACACATGGAAAATGCATGGGTTTGTGATTTACCATGCAATTAGCGTATGTAGTTTTTATGTTCATCATGGATAGCTTCCACATGATTTTGTATAAAATCACGCTCGCTCACTATGTTGCACAATACAACCTTAGTTGTTTATTAGTACAATTTCACTCCATTCGTTTCGATTGTTATAGCATATAGACTACTCAAGTGAAGAAGATGAGAGTAATGAAATTACGTTGAATTATAATAACGAAATTACAATGTATGATACAAGTAATATATGTTTTTTATATGGTTTGTATTTAATAAAAAATTGGGTAATATGATTTTTTTTCCCTTTAAAACCACCAGCAATTGGTTTATTGGTTTTGTAACACTTGCAAACGCCTTGGTTTTCCAATCATTATAATGAAATAAAATACGGTCCCTCTATTAAGTAACAAAGAATAATGTTTGCATGTGAACGCAGTGGTGTATATAAAAGGAATAAAATTAAAGATCCTAGAAATGATAGAATAACGGGTACTAAAATGTGTCCATTTAGGCTTAAAATTATGGAATTTCTTTCTTTGGACAATTGGCGTTTAATGATGGTTAATGTATCCATAATCATTCGGAGTTGAAGCACATCTTTGATTGGAATGTCAAATGAAGAAGAAATTAAAATACTAATTAAAATGCACAAGAATAATTTTAAAGCTAAAGAAATTTTGCATCCATTAAAAGAAATGATCCTTCAAATTATGTTACCATCAAAAGTAGTTCAAGCTTATTGGTGAGAATTATCGCCCCATAACACTCAAATTGTTTATGAAGTAATCAAGGTACTGATTACTTCAATGATTTATAATTGACAAACTTATGTAATATTAATTTTTCATTTAAGAACTAATTACGTCGTTGGATGCTTACATAATTAAGAAGTTACACTTTAACTATCTCTTCAAATGTCAAACTCAACTAGTATTTAATTCGACTTACAAAAGAGGAATAAAATCTAACACTGGAATCTAAGTAAAACCAGGAAAATAAAGAAAGGTAAAGACACTAGGAATTTATGTTGTTCAGATATTAAGGTATCATATGTCCATGGGGGAAAGTCGCTTTCTTCTTACCATTCCTTGGTTCAGATTTAAATAGAAGAACGTATAATGATTTCTCTTTTTGAAACCTAAAAATATCGAAAAAAATAGATCCCTTTTTGATACAGCGTTCTTTCTATTTATAGTATAATAATGCACGCGGATTGCCAAGTCCTTTTTTTGCACTGTTTGATTTCCACGTTTTACCCTACCACGTAACATTCATTTGTGTTGCATATCCAATGTGCAAAGGTTGCCAAAGCGTTTTTATCAAGATATTTGAATTCGAGCAGTTAGATCCTAGACTTTGGCAGAAGATTTGAATTTAAAGCGGGAAAATTTGAATTTGAGGCAAGGGATTCCAAATTTGACCGGTCCCAATAGTTATGCGTTCGAAGGGTGAGTGGTGACATTTGCAAGGATTGAATTATGCCTTTTAGTGCAACAGACTCGTATGATACTGCTACGATGAAGTTGCAGTCAGGCTGCGCTGCTTGGTGGGAGTAGTTGGGTCATTATTTGTGAAGATAGTTGATGTATGTGAACCGGTGTTGTATTACTTTGAGCATCGGGCTGTGTAAGCAACTGACAAAGGAGACTAGCATTTTTTGTGGTTTACCTACAAGCATGGATCGACCTTGGGGCATTGCTTGAGTGGCCCTTTTATAGTCCTCGAAACACTTTGACTCCTTGTGATGTTGCTTAAGTAACCCCAAAGATTGCAGTGTAGATCCCAACTTGAAGGTGCGAGCTTCAGGAGCATTTATTAAGGTTCACTAAGTTGTAGTAAGCATTATTTCATTCTATTGCAACTTCTTACTCTATCTACCGTGGCTCTTCTAATTGGATCATGTGCTACGACTGCAGCTAGCATCAATACTAGGTAGTTAGTTTGGTAGTAGAATTGAGGCTGTGATTAAATAGCTGAGCGCAATTTTTCTATGGCTCGTTGCAATTCCTGACTTTTTGCACAGTATTAATTGGATCGCTTCAATTCCTTCTCTTTCTATCTTGACTTTTGTTGCAAGGGTAGCACTCTTAACTTTGCACCGTATTCAACCCCCCTTTAACATAGATTGAGGAATTCAGGCGTAACAAATCTCAGAATGCAATTGAACGAGCTGGACGGCCTTAAGTGCAATATTTCTTTGTAAACTACAAGAGTTTGTCTACTTTGAATGGAACTGAAAGACTTTAGATGGCAGTGATATTATTAAAGATGTTTTTTGGACACATCCCATTAGTTTAGATTTTCTGTGAACATTTCTTCTAGTTATCTACTTTCCACTAGTTATCATATTAGATTGTACTTACAAAATTAATAGGTATAAAATGACATTATTGAAGATAGTTGGTGTAACCTCCATGGATCTCATATTTTGTATTGTCATTGCTTACATAGTTAAGGAGAGTGAGGAAAATAATAATTTGGTTTAGAATGTTTAAAGTCTACTATGATTGACCTGTGTAGTTAAAGCGCTCAACGAATTCGATGTTGCAGAGGTGCAAAATGTCATAGCGGGGATACAGCGATGATATAGCATGGATATAGCAGATGAGTCTAAAATAGCAAATAAAACTCATAGTTAATGCTTTTACAAATATATAAACGACAATTAAATGAAAAATTAACATTCAATTTAACTACAATTAATATATATTTAATTTTAAATAAGAACATGCATAAATATACTTTAAATAAAAATAAACTGTAATTTACCCTGATTAAATTTAATGGAATATTGGAGTATTTTTGTTTCAAAAAATATATTAAAAAATTCAATTAAAAAATTAATTTCAAAATTTGTATAATGTATAAATGACATTTTTTCAGTTAATTCTCTAAAGAAGATATTGTGAAAAAGCGAAATATAGCTGGAATAATGGGATATAGTGGAAATAGCAGGACTTAAAGCGAAAAGGCTATATTTTAGGCTATTTAGGAAAATCATAGTGAGAGAAATCCGCTATGGGATATAGTTGGGTAATAACGGGGAATTACTGCACAGTGACCGACTATGATGTTGAAATGTCTATTCTGTTTATAGGTGATAGATAATTGGCATTGGTTAATGCTTTTGGATTAGTTTTTCCAAATTCTGCTTATATATTATGTAAGTGCTATATCAAAAATAACATGATTTCTTTTATAAGAAGGATGAGGAACACAAAAGAGATGGACTTTCAGAGAAGAAATCTTTCATTTGTGATTGAAATGAACTAGTTCTCTCTAAAACTTGGGTTGTGCACAATGAAAATTCATATCTGTTGCATGAAAAGTATGGTCAGTATAAAATGCTATTGAAATATGTACATGAGCAATGGCTAAACCCGCATAAACACCATTTTGTTCAATTGTGGACCAATGAGTATGTGCATTTCTAGAATTATACATCGAACAGGTAATATAATTTTTTCTTTCTTTAACATATAAATAAATGAGCTTATATGTCAATTTTATTATGTTTTTTAAAATTTGTTGATTAAATGAAGGACCCAAGGGCTCATTTAAAATTGAAAAAACACTTATCTAGGTATCAACGCAATTTCGAGCAAGCATGGGCTGAAAGCATTCATTGCTAGAGTTATCCGTTATTGAATTAAAGGATTTTTTGAATGAAGGTTAACTATAGGGAAACATGAATTTTACATTAAGGAGTTCAAAATTTTTGCACGGTGTTGTATGTACTATTGCCTTTGACTTACTACATTCAAAGCTACTTTCCAAACATGCAAACATCTTCTAGTACAACATACTGTACCAAAAAGCCTTAACAAACTATCAATACCGCATAATGTACCATAAAATGATAAATAATACCTTTTTTTAATACAAAATACACAAAGTCGTGTTGACGGATGTATCATCCAATAGCAACTCTAAAACTACCAATTGCATCTGGATTAACTTAAGTGTATGATTCATCCAAAAAGCCATGCACATCACTTAAAGTCTATGAAGAACAAAAAGGAATGTTTAACTTTATATTATCTTGACTATCATTAAAAATTAAATAAAATATGAAAAACAATATAAGTATACATTTTCTCATAGGTTGGCTAAAAATGAGATGCTCCAACCATGATATTGCCAAGTAACCTGGCTGGATTTTTAACCCTTAAAACACTATGATCTCTATACCACTCAACATAACTATCCGTGCAACTCAAATAAGATTTTTTTGTGTGGTATTGATTGATGTCCTTCCAAATTTACATGATGATACCAATGCTTCCATATACTCTCTAAAAATTGATAATGCACACAAGCGTATGTTGTTGAAGTTGCTCCTCATAAAGTATTTATAGTAACTGGAGGAATAGGATCTATTGGAATATTCTGAACTCTTCAAAACTACCTGGTACTCTGTTAGAGTGATATGGTTCCATAATGTCAAGGAAAAGAATGAAACCATTGTACCAAGAAATATCATAAAATGGAGATAGTCATGTGCATAGATGTACATATTAAATATAACATGTAATGAAATGACAAGAGAATGGTTAACAATGTCATAGAACTGTATTAATATACTACTATTAGATTTAAATGAAGATAATTACTTGATCAATCTGAATATTATCAAAAAAATATACGTGGATCGATGAATAATACATTACTCTTTAAAGATGGATTTCATCGAGCAGCACAAGGTAATGATGTGTAGTTCTTATTTTTACCACATTGAATACTACATGGTAAAAATAAGAATCATATAAACTTCAACGCGGTTCTTATTTTTACCACGCATTGTTTCGAAATGGAAAAAATTTAGCTATCAAACTTCGAGATAGGTGATTACTTATACTTTTAGATTTAGAAGGTTGTCGATTGAGCTTTTTGTGGTTAGTGCATTGGTGACGAAGCTTTGTGGGAGGTGCAGCAGCAACCAAGCTTTGAAATGGATTCTATGACATATGGACAATGGCTATTGATGCCCGACGATGGAAACCTAGCATATGCGACTTAGGGATCATGCGAGATATTTTTAGGGTTTTGAGTTAACAATAAGATGCATATGAAAAGGAGATGATGGTATAAAAGGAAGAAGTTTAAAAAAAATTGGGTTCACTCAGCAAATTAGATGGTTCATGGGATTTTCTACGTTTTGGGGGGGCTACTCAGCAAAATAATAGGTTAAAATAGAAATAACATCTAAAAGGATTAAAATTTTATTTCAATTCAAGGAAAAAGCTAGATTTATGATAGATAAAACAGGGGTAATTTAGTCAATGGATAATTTTTCCCTTAAAAACATAATGTTCAATATTTATTGTGACTTAATTTTAGAGCAGTGCTAAATGCACCACTCTTTAAGCTATTGGAATTGACCAAACAACTATTTGATTGGTGCTTTTCCATCAATCGTATTGTAAAAAAAAATTCACGGTTATATTACTTGGGTGAGATCGAGACTTAATAGGTAAAGAGATTCGGTGAACTTAGATATTGTTATAGCTTTGGAGAAAGTTATAATATATGTATCACTTTGTTCTAATCCTTGTATAGGTAACTTGTATGACTCTTCTATCAAAGAGTGTTATTTGTGATGTATATTGTGTACTTTTCTAACTATTGAGAGTGTATATATGCAAGCTAGTCTAGTCTTCTCTTTTGTAGACTCACTCTATGTAAAATATTTGATCTATATTATAATTCCACTATGATTTGTGATATGTTCTCATTATATAATATATATTATTCTGATTTATATTAAACAATGTGTGTATTGCTTTACGTTGAGACTGGTCACGTAAAAATTTGTTGCTTCAAATTTAAAGGTAAAACATGGCAGTGTTAGCCCAAATGAATAAACATGATTGATCGCTCTTAACCATCTCATTCTTCGTATTACTCAAGAATATTATCTATGATATTCTTGAGTAGTAAAGGTTTAGAGTTGGGGTGTTACACCAATGCCTGCTAATTTGACTTATTTGTGTGATTTACAATCACAAATTAGAAAAGCGTTGTTCTGAAAAAATCAATTGACAAGCCCTTGTACATAATTTTAACATCTAACCTTTATGATCATTTTCCCGACATTGATAATTTTCATGTATATTTATTTGGAACAAAAGGTTGATTGAAATTCACCCCAAAGTAAATACTTTAGTTACAAGATAGATAAAGAAACTCAACATATTTGTGATTGTTAACGCCAAAAATGGATCAACACCCAATACTAGATTTTAGAGAACCTATAAGACCTAGATCTAGTAGATAATAATTGAAATAAAAGGAAAATGACATAAAAAAGGAAAGAAAGATGCAAGATTCATAGCTATTCGGCAATCTTTGCCATACATTCACTAATAGCTTTGTTGCACAAAGGTTTGATGTTGTTTGTTAGAGATTACAAGGTGTTTGAGAGAGAATGAGTCATTAGTATAGGGTTAGACAAATTATAAGTCCTAGAATTTCCTAAAGTAGCTACCTTAGTGACTATAATGTAGATCAAAGAGTTGAAGAAATGGCAGAGCTTCCATGTAGCGACGATAGAAAGCAGATCTTGTTTTGATTACACTATGGTTTTTATTTATAAGGTAGCAGTCATATTGTGTCAGAAGCCTATTTGCAATGAGGTTCGAATATCGATCTGGAGTACTGTGCAAAAGTTTGGGGACCCACGAGCTAAGAGTATAACTCGTTGTCGAGTTATCCCCATAACTCGGTACCCAGTTATCCCTTTAAGGGTAAACTCATGAGTTTCTTTTTGATCATGCTCCTTACTTCATTTTGGGATGCTTCCCGTGTTATCATAGATTGTCGACTTGTTTTGTTGATCTTTCCTTCATAACTTGGTTTGTTTTGCTATTTTCGAGAGCTAACTTTTCAATTCTTCATATAGATCGTATAGAACTCTACAAAATTACTTGGGCATGCATATGAGAGCTAGAGAATAACTTGTATGTAGTTTAAGACTATAATGGTGAAGCACATAACTTGGCTGCACATAACTTGGCACCTAGCTATAGGGATAGCACGGTGCCGTTATGCCCATAGCATACTTCTGGTCCAATATTTCTCGAGCAATTTTCATTGTCCATTTGAGCATGCCTACCAAGTTTCAAGGTTTTTTGTCTATGTCTTGACATTTTAACTTCTACTGATTTCCGCTTGGTTGAAAACCTAATATTAACAATTGGCCCCAAAGTACGCTTTCATTGAAAACAAACTATGCTCTAGATTGAAATAAGACTTGAACTAGTACTCTACAAATTCTGGTTATTAGTTCGAATGCCACGTTCAGACATTGCTTTTACCTTATTGTTTCTCGTTAACCATTCTTTTGGTTTCGGTTTGCATTCTAATTCCCCTCATTGCGATTTCAAGTCTGAAGATCATGTAATGCTTTAATTTGGCATATAGGCTCTTTGCGTCGATTTGGAGCTGACCTAGGCAAACAAGGTTTGATGGCGAAAATAAAACTAGGTTACTAAGCAAGCTCTCAGCGGTTTGTTTTTGCTGATTTTATAACCCAGTAACTCATGAGTCAATAAACGTATTATCTGTCTTTTCCTAAATGGTTGCTTGCTAGGTATTTTCCTTTGTCTTATTATAAATATCATGTTATGTACATGTATAATAACTCACATTGCACTGTTGCTATGTGATTTGTGTTAATAAAGAGAGAATAATTAGCTATGAAGGGTTATCAGCTTCAATTTTTTCAAGAGCAGAAAGAATTTCTGAACAGTGTCTTCAGTGGATACCTTAGTTCTCGTATCTTCTAGCTCAAGTACTTTGGATTAATGTACCTAAAGTTATAAAGAAGCCATCAACCAATTCAAAAGCCTAATCACCACTGACTTGTTTATTCAGCACAACAATATTAGCTTAGTTTCGCCAAAATTATTTTTGTTATAATATGCAGATGGGAGCAACCTTGATACAAACATGTCGTCTATAACTTCCAAAGAGAGCAAAACAGGAAGGAAAGAAAAGGGCAACAAGGTACCGCTTCTCACATTTGGATTAGCAACATACAAGTTGCAGTCGAACTTTTGGTTAGGTGAAGAATTTGAAGACCATGAGAAGTGTGTATCTATGTACTGTGCCGCAGACTCGTGGCTGCGGCAGCTTAAAGTTCAACATCATGACTTCAACTTCTTCACCTCTCACTCAACCATGTAGAAAACGAATCCATTTTGCTCTTTGAAGGAAGAAATATAGATGAAAAGAGAAACCGAGGCATCTGACATTTATTTTCAGCAAATATTCTTAGTTTAGTAGCGTATTTAAGACTTCTTTTAGTGCTTCCACTTATTTTGTAGGGCTTCCTACCAAATTTAATTTGTCATATAAGATGAACTCTTGGTTTGGAAGGTTATTAGCAGTGAATGTTTTGTCATGTTCTGTATGCCCGTCTGTGTAATCAAATAATGTTTATGCAGGTATATCGAAATGATTTGGAATGATTTGTTACTGCAGTGAAGTGAACATGAATATGTGCAAGTATTTTGTATAATGGAAATCAAGATGTTTGGTTATCTTCACTAGTACACAAACATTGATATATCATTCTCATATTCTGTGGTTGTTTTCTTCCATGGTTCCATATAACATTTTTACAGTCTAATAGATCATGCTTTGAGTTAGGTACTTGAACAGTTTAATGCATACCATAAGGGATTTTTCTACATCGGTCACTTTTGAAAGCCATTTACAGATATATAAGTCCATACGAAAACTATATGCTGGTATATTGTCACGTGTCCAAAAAACATATGAGATCCTATACCGTGTATGTATCTCTTTCTAAATTTTCAACAATTCATTTTTTTAATTCAATTTAATTGATGGGGTAAAATGATTCAGCCATGGGAGATCTGAACTGATAATAA
Source organism: Allium cepa (assembly GCA_030765085.1). Lineage (NCBI taxonomy): Eukaryota > Viridiplantae > Streptophyta > Magnoliopsida > Asparagales > Amaryllidaceae > Allium > Allium cepa. Next base: position 448,845,925 of record CM060942.1, read on the forward strand.
TTTTGGCAGTATTGCAGTAATAATACAAAGTCCATAGAATGCCTTTTATGGTGTTATTTTTTATGAATTTGTTATTGTTATATACCACGGTACTAAGAAAGTAAGTTCGTAATACAATGAATTGAAGTTCAGTAACAGAGAAGGCAGTTTAATTAAGACTTAGAACTTGTGGCAGTAATGTAAAGCTGGTTCATTTCTCTGTAAAGAACTGTTTTTGTACAAACAGCGGAAGATACAGCGTTAGATAAAATAGGTTCATTTCTCTGTAAAAATGAAACTACATTTCACTACATCTTTTACACGACAACGTTGTAGAAACTGACAAAAATTCAAACTGTAATAAAAATACAAACATGATAGTACAAATTGTGGAGAAGTATGTTCAAATTATCACAACCGTCTGTCTTCATAAATACTTCTTCCTTTTCTTCTCCTTAATTCATCAATAAACTCTTCTGCCTACCGCCATCTTTTACTTGAATCATCCTGAATAATAGAGCAAAAACTTGGTTGGTTTTCAAAGTTAATTTTATATAATGATAATTTTACGAAAAAAGGCCTCTAGGTCAACCTAGTACCTCAGCAAGTCAGCGGTTGCCCAGGTAGCCCATGCTCCGGTCAGGACCTAGATTATTCCACGTACAGTTGTAGATCTAGCTTCCATAGAATAGTCAATTTCATTGAAAATATCTTCAATTTATTTGGTGTCTTATAGGGAGTAAGTTTAATGCATATGAGTAGCTTTGTTGAATGATATTTGTAAGTACAGGAATACTTTCTGCTTGCCCTTTAAGCTCCAAAGCTGAGTGAAGTCTGAACAATATTTGGTAAGTACAGGAATTGGTAGTAGAATTAATAACAAAGATATGTACGTACAGTGAAAGTGCTTCCCATAAATGTGTTCAACTATGGTTGACTCAGTTGTCAGTTGTGTATATGCAAATTCTTGTGTTAGTACATGTGAGTATAGTTCAAATTCTGATGAAAGCTGCAGCTATGAATTTTTCGTTACATGAGCAGACTGTTAATGTAATGAAGCGCACATTAAAAATCCTACTCGCAGTCATTCTTTTCCCTCGGTTGATATGTCATAGTTTGCAGGTTAATATTACCACTGAGCTTTTGAACCAATTAAATTGTTGAATGGCGATGACAATTTAACAGCCTAAATAATTTGATTGTTCCCAAACAATGTTTTAGTGAAGTAGATAGCTAAACATATTTGCAGTTGAAAACATATATTATCATCTTTTAACAAAAAGCCATATGTGTAAAATCATGACAGTACGCCGAGATTGGGAAACAAAACACGATCCTCTCCTTGAAATTGTCAATTATGTTCCCATAATACAACAAATATATTATCACTACTACTATAACCTGCTACACTGTATGAGAATCCAAGAAATCATATACTGGTTAGTTAACCTTCTAGGTGCACCAATCAGCCTCAAAACTAGGTCAGAATTGTCCTCTTCTGCCAACAAAAATTAAATATGATGATTCTAATAAGTTGTTTTTTATAGTTAGATTTTCTGGAACTTTTGGATTTACAGATGTAAGTAATATAAGTACACTTGCAAACCTTACTCAAGTAACCATATCAAACCTAAAAAAAATGTTTATGATGGCTTGTATACAAAATCGAAAAGAGGTCATACGTAAGACTTGTAGATTTAACTGAGTGAAAAATCAAGACATGAAAAATCCTGATGCAACAGTTTCAAGAAATACAAATTTAATCTCGATAACATTTTTAGTTAAGATGAGTGGAATGTAATAAAAATTCACTTTTGAATTGTGAAAGCCTCTTCTACTTTTGGTACGCAACCTAAAATCACTTCACTCACTTTTGATTGGAGTGGAAAACTGTGACTGCCTCGTCAGTTGGTAGAATGCTTCGTATTCTCGAGTTTTATGCAGCCGTATGCTACAACTTTTAACAATTATGCTTTATTCTTAGTAAACCTTGCTACACAGAATTCAATGTTTATTATGCATAGTACAAGTTATATAAAAATTAAGATATAATATTTCTTAAGTAAATATAAGAATTCAAGTCTAGCTGCTTGTATAATGCAACATGGTCACCTTCTTGCCTCTAGCCTATTCCGTCTTAGTATGTGCTTCAATTTTTTTGTCTAGTTTTTTTCCTATTAGGAGACGAGCTATTCTGTGAGCTATATAAAGTAATTTCCAAGCATGTGCACTCGTTTATCCTTAAAAATATAGTGCATAATCAGTAGAATGGTTGTTGTGTTGGTCATAGCCCATGTTGCATTGGTTATAGGTCTTGTTGGCGTTTCAAAAAACATATAATTAAAAAAACGCTAGTGCTGTAAAAAATTTGATATAGACAAAACATTGCATTTTTATAAGAAAAGTGTGTTGAATCTAGTCCTTATATGTTTATACAAATTTTGGATTTTGTAAGCTTGTTCTTATTGATGGTGATTTGATTTTTTTGCCTTTTTAAAGTTGTTTATCTCTCTTAACTAATGATATGACGAAACTTGTAAATAGAAGGCCACTTGATTCATGGAAAGAAAAACTTGTTATGATATGCATGCTTGGTAAGTAAGATATTAATAGTTAAGGAAATCTTTAATATATTAGCTGCCATGCACAATAGACATGTTCAAAGTAATCATTCTCAGCCGATATCATCTCATTGAATATTATAGTTCATACTATGAGATTTAGTACCTCTATTTTATCCATTTCAATGAGTTGAATTGTCATACACACATGCCCCTCCTGATAAGAATGCTCAATGCTGTGGAGGCCTTGCCGATAACAAGATATAGTAAGCCCCAGCTGATAAGAAGGCTGTGGAGGCCATGCCGAGGGTGAAAATAAAGAGCAAGGGTATCAACTGTTCTACATGTTTGGAGGAGTTTGGAGTAGGAGAAGAAGGGAGAGAGATGCCTTGTAAGCATATGTTTCATGATGGGTGCATATTGCCATGGCTTGATATGCATAGTTCTTGTCCGATATGGTAGGTTTCAGATGCCTGTTGAAGAGAGGGAAGGCGAAAAGGGGAAGGTGTTAATGGTGATGATAATGGAGGTGGTAATGGTGAAAATGGAAGGAGGTTTTGGCTTGTGCTTTGGCTTTTAAATGGATTGTTTTCTATGTCGTCGTCTTCTTCTTCTTGTTCAACTAATGGCGTTGAAGGCATTTGAAATGTTAATGGAGATGGACATGGTGATTTTTCGAATAGTCATTCTGATGTGAATTGAGAAAGATAAATATTGTTTATGTTGATGTTGTACATGGATTACTCTACTAGTATTTGGTGTATTGGAGTTTTGATATGAGTTGTTGGGTCTTTAATATTTGTTTGGATAGTCATTCTGATTAGCTAAACAAATTGCTTGGTTCTATGTCATAGTTCATATTGATGTTGTAAATAGATGACTTTTGTACTCTTTAGTCCGGAATTGAAATGCAACTTGAGTTTGTGAAGTTGTTATCTATATAGAGAGCAGTTTAAGTAAGGTTAATCAAAAGCAATAAAATTTGAGATTAACCTCATATTAAGTTTTGTTGCTTGTGACGAACATCATTGTCCAAATAGTTAAGTGATTCGACTTTAGTGTGAGATATCACAAGTTCGAAACTTGCATAGTGTGATTCGAATATTTATCGACATGTGATATGTTGTCTCAGTGAAATGCCGTATATAAAGTACCATTTCTACAACAAAAAATCGCGCTATGTTTATAACATGAATGCAGCATCTATTTTCATTCAGTGATGATAAATTTGAAATGCGGTGCAATCCTTGTTGCTGTACGAAGCTATGTAAACTTCTTAAGTTTTTAGTAATCCTTTTCTTGTAACGAGCTTTACGGCACGCGTGCTTCGCGCGTGATGATGGATCGCACTTCGTGCGTGAATTGTTTTTTATAAATTGTATATGTTTAACTCGTTCGAAAAAGATAAAATTTGTACAAATATTTAATCATATTTTTGCGTCAAAATGATATACAAGCCCAAGTCCTATCGAACCAGTATAATAATTGGGGTCGCCTTGGTCACTTTTCACTTTTTAAGATCAACCGCTTTCGGATATGAAAGAACCGACCCTTGACAAGCGAAGAGAATATCAGGAAGGCTCTCCCTTATCTATAGAAAAAAAAATTAATTTTTCTTTCTAAAGTGTACCGTCAAATTTTTTGTTATTTTGAATCTTTATTTCTATTATTAATTACTAAAGAATGAATTTAATTTTTTATTGCTTTAAATTTTTATTTCTGTTATTAATTAGTAAAAACGACTTTGGAAAAAGTTTATTCATAAGATCATATTTTTAAGTGATATCAAGATAAGTGGTTTTGAATTGGTAAAAAAGTTAACTGTTAGATTCTATTTTTAAGTAATATTAAATATTTGTAGAGGGGCATTTTTGGTAGTTCACATTGATACAAAAAAAGTGTGGCACCAAAAATATTACAACTATTATTAAAGATGTTGATATACCAGTTGTTATAGTATTTCTTTTGCAGTGGTGTCCACGTTAAAATTATGATGCAAGTACACTATTTTGTTTTGTTTTTTCTTTACGAAGATGAACTTTGTCAAGTCTTTCTCCAACAGATTGTATTTGGGGTTTTCATCTCATTTGCTGTCACTTCTAGTTAAAATATCCATTTTATATTTTTTGTGGTCATGATTGGTGTCCTTCAAAATTCATGTAGTTGTTGTATGGATGTTGCCACAACTTAACGATAGTTTTTTGCTTTCTTATCGTTCGTATTGAGAACTTGTACTACTTTAACACAGACAGATTTCACTCCTCGTTCATTTTATATATTATTATTATTAGTGGTCAAACATACCCAAAAAATTTTGCATTCAAATTTAATTAAATCAACAATTACATGGTTGTTTGTAAGAGACTCATAATTTTCTTTTAGATGCATTGAGTATAACCATTTGCATATTCTAATACGATCAGTTTTTCATTTCTCGCAAATAACCCATGCTTATAATATTATGATATCAGGACATAAAAATTAGTAATTCAAATTATATGAATAGCTTGTACATTAATAATATATGCCTTAATGAACTAATAACACGTGCATTCATAAGCTATATGAATTTATCACTAGAAATGCAAATAATTAAAAATATTTATACAACATTCTTCAAAATTGAAAATATCACGGTTAACCATCATAAATGACTGCGGTAGTGGTTACAAAAATTTATAACCGTCAACAACGGTTACAAGAATTTATAAACGTGATTACAAGAATTTATCACCGTCAACAACGTTTACGGTTACACCCCTAGCATGTACATGCACTAAAACATGTTCACTTTCTTGTCTAGTATGTACATGCACTAAATTCATGCTAGGATCTTGTTAACATGTGAAGGTTAAAATTATCTCCATGTTAACATGTGAAGGTTAAAATTGATATTCTCCATATGCAGCGAGGTCAAAATTGCCGTGACCACACGTGGCCGTTAAAATAACCTTTTCCTCTCCAGTTTCTTTGCATTTAACTGCTTCTCTGATTACTGCAGCGATTTCATGAGTTGGTTCAGGTGCTTGGTATTATACCTTCCGTTCGAGCGAACTGGATTGCGGCTGCAAATATTCAATTCATAATTTGATTTTAACATTTTAGGATATTTGAACCCCTCTTACCAAGTTTGTCTCAAAAATACTGATGATTTCATGTACCCCAAACATTGATGAATATGCCCCCAAAAATTTCTATCACTATAACGCTGTGGTTAAAACTTAAAACAGACAATTTATAATAACACTAGTTAATATGGAAAAAATACATTGAAACAGTTTGATTCAATTTGGAAAATGCAAGAAACATCGTATAAATTAAATCATATACCTCGAAAACATTCAGTATGAGGAATAGCAATAGCCTCCATAAGGCCCAACTCATAAACATGTGACATCAGTGGTGCCATTCCATGATATTCAAACCTCCTATAACAACAAAATGCCAAAAAAAAAAAAAAAAAAAAAAAAAAAAAATCATGGACGTGTATTTTGGCTATGTAAAAAGTCATTTACCAGCATGAATAGCATCGGGAACAAATTCATGTCCATGAGTATGCATCTTCATCAAAGGTGTCAAGCCTGCAGTATCGCCAGAATAATACGTGTAAACACTTTAATAAGTGGAGGACAGGCTTCAGGCTCAATTGCCCTAACAACAGGACTCAGTTTTCCAGAAAAAAATTTCACGAATAAATGGAAATGTAAGACCGCCAAAATTTGAACCACCACCGGTACAGCCTATAATAATATCAGGCATCTCATTAATCTGTCGCATTTGTCCAATGCATTCTTCACCAATAACTGTTTGGTGTAAAAGCACGTGATGTAGCACGCTTCCTACACAGTATTTTGCATTTGGGTCTTTAGCAGCAACTTTGACTGCTTCTGATATTGCAATTCCTAAACTTTCAGGGGTAGAAGGGTCAGTTTCAACGATATTTCTACCAGCATTGGTTAGATTTGAAGGTGATAGATGAACTTTTGCACCGCAGGTCTGCATCATAAGCTTTCGATATGGTTTTCGATCATATGATGCACGAACTTGCCAGACCTGAAATTATACGTACAGTTGATATTAAATGCCAGCAATGCACCTGGGAATTAAAAGATTTTTCTGGATATTGCTATTTTATTGACCTACATGACCTGTTTATAGAAATTCCTGGAATCACAGAAGTGTTTGCCATCGCTTATTCTATCGTAGAATCAGGTTTATATTTCATTTCATTTCATTTCATTTCAAGCTAAGATTTATGTAAAGTTAAGGCTACTGAGGTATATTAGAACCAAGGTTCGAGATCTCGGTTTCGGTCTTTTGTAATTTTAGAAATTTCGACATATTTCGGAAATTTCGATTTCAGTTTCGGTTTCGAATCTTGTTATTTATTTTTCATATAATTATACATATATTTGTTTAATTTATTGAAACAAAACGTATAATTTAAACTTAACTGAAAAATAAGATATACACAAACAATACCGGTTAAATATAAACATTTAAAACACTAAAAAAATATTTATTCATTATTTCATTTTCAACTTTTTTAGTTACATCATTTATATAGTTTGAGAATTTGTATGTTTTCTAAGTTAAAATTTCTCATTTTGAATATTCAAATTAATTTCATTTTTGAGTTTTTTCTATATAATTTGAAATTCAATAGGTTTTTGTTGAACCGAAATTTCGGTTCGATTTTGTTTCGGCCCCTACTGAAACCTAAACAGAACGACTGGAATCTCGGTGTTTCGGTCGAAACCTCAAACCTTGCTTAAAACACACTAACAGTAGGATGCCTTTCCCAACATCTATCTGGATCTTAAGAAATGAGCTAACCTACTTGTTCAATTTTTGTTAGACATGATACACATTAAAGATGGATGGATATTGTCAGGAAAAATACATTTTCGGAAATATTCAGCAAAGGGTGATTTGGGATCCTCCCTCACTTTGCCATAAATGCTATATAGTGAGGTGAATTTTATAATACACATTAAATGCTTGAGGATCCTGATCATCACTTTGCCATAATAATTATTAAATCTAAACGAATATTGTATCGAATGTTCATAGCTAATGCCTTGCAAGGAATTAAGCAATCTTAATTTTATATTTAATATTTTATCTTTTTCTGTATGTAAAACCCAATATAAGTTCAACAAATAACAAAAACTTTCACTTATATTTAATATTAGTGTAAAATGCTTACTTCACAATTGAGATCAATGCATGCAAATGCTAAAGAGCTACCTCACTGTCCAACACCTGTTTCTGTCACCACATTTTGAACTCCCTCTTTAGCATTATAGTAAACTTGAGGAACTGCAGTACTTAGCTTCTGTGAGCCTGCTGGACCAATCCCCTCATATTTGTAGAATATTCTTGCAGGGGTATCGAGTAATTTCTCTAGTCTTCGTGCTCTGTATTTGAAGTACAAAAGCAAAATAAGAGAATTACGGTCTTCTACTACAAAAACATCGCCATATAAAGAAGGTATATACAGTTCCCTTACAGTAATTCAAATTAGAAGTAAATTATAAGAACCTTAATAATGGTGTTGGACGCCAAAGTTGGTAGATGTCAATAACTTCTTTATGAATATCAATGAATCTATCATCAGTCATACTTCAAAAATTGCTACCAAATTTTATTTTTTTTCTATTGTGCTGCTGCTTTGGAGCAGCACCCTACTACTGCCCTTTCTTTTCTTTCTTTCTTACTCTTTTTTAATTTATTTTTTTTATTTTTGCCTGCAGCAGCCTGCATTTTTTAGTCGCTTCTGGATAATATATTCAGTTAAATTATAATTATTCCAAATGGATGTATTTCCCAAATGCATTTGAATTATTTTATAAACTAATCGTTCAAACATAACTAATATTTATGTACATTTAAGTTTCCATTTCCCAGTTTCTTTAGTTTAAGAAACCACCAAATACATCAATACCATTTAAGACATAAAAACTTAAGGAAATAACCCTGATCATCTTGTTTATCTTTCATTCTAACGCAACTGGTTCTATCTTTGGTATTGGCTATTTTAAATTGTTTGTCTTTTACTTTCTCAAATTGACAAACGAGATTTTGGAAGGAAAAAAATCATGTTTAACCCATCTTAAAAATATACATATTTTCACATGCATTCTTCAAGACCCTAGTATTACTGGCTGCAGTAATCAGAGAAGCAGTTAAAAATAAAATTGTTTCTTTTTTATTAGAAGATAAATTAGTCCACCTCTTGATCATAACAAGGACAAATTAAATGGCTTTATTATTTATAATTAATTTTATGTGAAATGATGATTGTTTTACCTTTTTTATACAAAATAATGATTCTTTTATCTTTTTTATATAAAATGATGATTCTTTTTGTATCTTTTATTATAATTATTCATAAAAGATAAAAGTGATCACCGCTATCATTTTGTATAGATTTATAAATTATAATGGTAAAAGATATAAATGATGGATACAATTATACAAAATGATTACTCATTTTATTAATTGGATATGAGAAACAATCATAAAAGATTAAAACATTTACCATTTTGTACATATCAACCTAATTCGTATCGAAAAAAATCCCAATCATAGTTATTAGAAAGGATAAATTCATTTATCTTTTTATATAAAATGATCTAAGAATAAAAATGTACCTTCTACCTAGTGTACATAATTATGATTATAGACAATATAAATAAATTCTTTTATATTTATGTATAAAAAAAATTCAACAGAAAGATAAATAATTTACTATTTTGTAAGTCGTAACATACACACATATTAATGTGTCTTTTATCTCTTTCATATAAAAGGATATATTCATTTATCTTTACACAGGCACGCTGATAAAGATAAAAGTTACCACCACTATTGTTTATCTCTTTCATATAAACATTTTTATCCTTTTGTACATATTTTATATAGAACTTAACTCACATAGCGCAATCCCAATCAAAATTGTCTGAAACGATGAATTCGTTTGTCTTTGCATATAGAATAATAAAGATTAAAATTTTAACTTCTGCCTTAGTATATATTTATGATTATTAAAGATATAAATAAATTGTTCCATATTAATTGATAGTTTCACAAGGAAAAATATTATATTAATTTAAGGTTTTCGAATATTAACTACAGTAAAGTTCGTATATACTACTTCAAAATTACGTTTACGTTTGTTCTAACACCTACAAAATCATTTGTGCCTCCCTTTAAACAAGTCCTTATTTTGTATAGAAAGATAAATTTATTTATCAGTTTACAAAAAGATAACACATATATATTTCTATAAAATGGTTAAAAAAAAAATTATTCAGCGATTTTGGTGTGACTCATGTGATAACAACTTATTAACACTTATAAAATATAAATACATCATGACAAATATGAGTACCTTATGACAAATAGAAGATATAAGTACCTTACCTTACTCTACTTCATGACAATGATTTTTTCGATATTCATATATTTTGTGACTTTACCACTTAGCTTGTCATTTGCACCTGAACAATAATCATTTCACAATGACAATTGCTTCTAAAATCTTCAACCTTCACATAATAACTTAAAACTAAGACATGAGGAGCTGTAAAAAGATACAGTATACAAAGACGCTGACTAAATTTGAACCTCTCTTTGTCTATTAAGAACTATCTGACCTTTTTTTTGAAATTGGGTACTCAGGTGATAGTACATAATCATACTACAAGTCTTAGATAGTGTATAACATACTACAAGTCAATATATATTTGATGGTTCGAACCACGCTCTATGCAACGCACTATGCAAGATTCAAACATATGACATCATAGACCAATGCCAAAGCGTTTAATTACTGAGACCGTGGTGCTAGACTAACTAACCTATTTTATTGTGCACATAGTTATATCTTTATATTCAAAATAATAAAATGTTAAAGGTTAAAAGATTTTGACTATCATTTTGAAATCAGTATACTATTTTTTGACATTTTAATGATAAAGGTGTATAACATGCAAGATAAATATTTAAATAATAGATAAATTCTTATATTTTAATGTTTAAAATGACAAAAGATTGGACATTAAAAATAAAAATTAATCTTTTTGTAAGCATTAAAGATTATAATTAAAAATGTTAAAAGATAAAATATAAAAAAGAAATGAAAAAAAAGCTAATTTCACTTGCTATTTAAAATGTAAATTGCTATATGTGAAGTGACAAAATATAAAACATAAATTATAAAAGAAAAATGACGAAGCATAAAATATTATGTGAGGTGATAAAATATAAAACATATATTACACAAGACATGGGATAAAGTATAAAATAATTTTGTATTATTCTACTATATAATTTTTTTGAATGCAAAATTATTTATATGCTTATATTTAAAATGATAAAAATAAAATGATGCATGATACTTTTCTTTATCACTTCAAAGTTTTATATTATTATTTTTGAAATAATAAAATAAAAAGGATAAAAAAATAAAGATAAAATACAAAATACTCGGTAGAATTTTACATTTTTTCGATCAAAGTAATAATGATACAATATAAAAGATACAAAATTATATTTCTTGCTTTACATTAGTTAATCAATTGGAATAAATAAATATATATATAATACAAAATTAACATAAATATTTTAGTATGTCTAACTTTTAAGTTCATTCTAATATCATTTTTCAATAAATTAATAAATCATAAATCATAAAAAACAAGAAATAGAAACAAATGCTAAAAGATTAAAGTCAACTACTACAACTCACTCATGTTAGTTGTCAAAATACAGCATACTTTTAACTATACAAAATTAGTTTTAAAAGTATCACTTGATATATTTAAAATAATAGTGCATGTAGATGTTTAAACCAGATACTCAAAATATGTTTAAGAGTAATTGTTTAACATCGTGTTCATTTTCTTATATTAGTTAAGGATAACCATAAATAAGTTTATCAGTTTTAATAAATTGAAATATTATACACTAAAATCCATTTGTAAAAAATAATCGACAATAATTCAACAATCAGGGTTTTTACTGATGCAGTTTACTTCATTCCAGTTGGGCTTCAATTATACAGTAATTAGGGTTTCTGTTTATTTGACAAATTTCGGGTTAAAATAAAAGCCAAACATCTAATTTTTAAACAAAATCATCCTTCCACGGTTAAACTTTTAATTATACATGTCGTTTTTGAATTACAAAAAGAAAAGGTTTTTTAAATAATAGTTCATACAGCTAATTTTTTTCACTTATTATTCATCAAATTCAGCTAAACGATAAAGTAAAATTAGAATTAGGATTATACCTAAATCGACTGGAAGCAGCAGAGGGGGAGTGATTTCTGACAATAATCGAACAAATTGAAGAAATGTTGAGCAGATCTGAGTATTATTTGGGATTTGAAATTACGATTTTAAAGGGGAATCGATATTTCAAAATGTTTTCGAGGGAATAAAAAAAGAATTTGCGTGAATTAGATCTGTAAGAGCATTTCTAACCTAAGTGTCAACAGATTGTGACCATGTTAATTCAATGTTTCCACAATGACATTTACAATTTCTCTCCAATACAAATATCAAAAATAATTATTTTTTGCATAAGTGTCATTCTATTATTTATAGACAATTAAAATAATTTATATAATTTATTAATAATTACTTATATCTAATATTTCACTCTGGTGTGCAGTGTCCAAAACTAGACATTGCACTTTACAATGTCAATGTAATCTTAGAATTATAAATTACATTAACATCGAGAAAGTATTATAAATGACATTTTCTAATTGCTGATATGGTTTGACATTACACCAAAATTAATGTTGTTGAAGATGCCCTAACCTATGTCAATGTGAAAGTGAGGCTAGCGATGTAATTTTACATTTATTGGCTTGGAAGCTCAATAATTTAAAGCGGTGTCTAGTAAACTTTTTCGTTGTTGCGTAGAAGCTCTTTTAGTGAATTCCCCCAATTTTAAATTACTCAAAATAACCGTGTTTCCTTTTTTTCCTTCACCCCAATACCAACAGCTGAACTTCATACGTAATTAACATATTATACTCAACCCTAAAATATTTGAAAGTACTATCATGTTGTCAAAAGCTATCTATGACTCATTATTATACCTATACAAGCCCGAACAATCCATAGTCCTTCTGACAATCAAATACAGATATTTCTCTAACACATGCGCCTTCAGAAACTCTAAAATTGTATCAAAACAATCAAAATTTGTAATGCGTGTACCTAAAGCCGTATGGATTGCATTTAGATAATGAGCTATAAATGGCTCATGGGAACATGATAGAACTTTTTAGTATCTCTTCTTAATTAGTTAACCCTTGTTTTTAGTATCTCTTCCTAAATTAAGTTTAAACGACATAATTTACTATTTTCACACGTATGTGTCAAGTGAAATGATGTGTTTTTTTTTAAATAAAAATTTCCTTGAACTATGTGTTTATATCATCATAGAATGTTTTAAAATCTCATTTCTATTTACATGTACCTAATTTTACGTTATGATAGAAATTGTTTTTGGGGCTTTCATACCCTCAATGCACTCATGTAAGTCTGGTATATGAGATGACTTTGTGCCATTTTAGAGTACTATGAAGACGTATGTGCAGGGTGACATCTGGATAATTCATCTGAACGACAGAGAATTCTTGGATCAGCATCTACGAGGTACAACTATAATGCTGAGTCATAAAAGCCTATTGACAATATAATGGTGTATTTTTTCCTTTTATTTATCTATTCTCCAATAAAGTTATTACTGTTATATTTTACTATTTGAATAATTGGGATGAGGACCGGTCAACACATGTAATTTACAAAACTTGTCCCCTATTGTGATTGCATGGCTATGTGAATATAGCAGATGGTGAAAATTTGAATAATACAATTATGTTTGCAAAATTGGCGCTAATTATGAATATATGTAAGTTTAACTACGAATTTACAGTTTTGCACACGTATTTGCTTTGAGAAATGCTACGTCTTGAAAGAGTTATTCTCCACAATTATGCATTTGTATCTCTCACAGTGTTTTGAAGTCTCAGTTCCATTTGCCTTAGTGTAACTTTATTACCATGTGTTATAAATTCAAATGTTATCATCAAAAGCATGATAAACTCCACTACAATAAAGTTTTGTGAGTCGAAAGTTAACAAAATGGACGCTCTTACTTGTGTAACTCGATAGCGGGGATAAATGTACAAATCCCAGAATATGTATGTTGGTGATGGTAGATTTAAACATATAGTTGTTATCATGCATGAAGAATACATCTATATTGTATGGTTATTTATTTCCACATACAAAGCAGGATTGAGTTAGAAGTTGCCGTTCAAATTTAAGCATGGTTGTGTAGAATGAAGTAGCGTTTAATTCGGCTTTATTACCTGGATATGAGTTGTTCGCTTCCTCGTGGAACATCATTTGTTTGTGATGTACATTTAGGATGTAGGAAAGTAATCGATTTTCCATGATTTTAATTTTGATGAACCTTACTTTGAACTGATACAAATTTGAAGCGAATATATAAATAATAATATTGGCATATTAGTGGTATTTGTAAGTAATGTTTTGATGCTTTTGACTTTAACACAGTTGAAGTTATGATCAGCCATTCAAACAGACAAACTATTTTTTAAATGGGCATATATTTCAACGTATTTTACTATAGAGATTCTGCTGTAAATATCCCTTGAGTAATCTGTCTGAGATATTCGATTACTCATTGCTCTTTAGTCTAAAGTATTACTAACATTTATCTTTCGACTTAAATTTTTTCAAAGTTTGTCCTTGTTCCTAATTTAGCCGAATGTTTAATGCATATATTGATTTAAATGCCGGATAGTTAACCAGAGTTTAGTATTATCAGAAGTATTGTGCGTTTAGGATTATCTCCTGAATCTGGTCATTGTTATGCATATATCAAGGTTATTATTGCTGTTTCATTAGTGTTTGTAATTTTTCTTCTGTTTCTCGAAAAAAAAGGTTTTAACCCTTTCTGTTTCTCCATGCATATTCTTTTTCCTAACCATTGAATCGTAATAGCATCCTATGGATCCTTTCGGTTGCAGGTGCTATTGTAATTGATTTCAGGTTTCACTCTCAGGCATGCAAGAAGTTCTATTAGAAAAGGTCTGTATTCTTTTCTATTTACGGAATAATCAATACCTGAAGCATATCAAATCTGCTTCACATTGTTACTATAAGCCTTATCCAAGCTACTCTGAATCATCAAGTACAAGATTTAATGGGCAATCTGCTTTTAAGTATAATCAGTCCAATCGTACATGGTACTAACAAGAATCCTGGTATAATTGGTATAATGGAAATTTAATTTCATGTGGAAGTGGCAACCATTTGGCTAATAAAAATGGCTTTATCGAGAAATATGGAAAACAAAGTAACCCCAGCAGCAAAAGACAACACAACTCTACACAATTTATCAACATTTTAGGATTGTGTATTTTATCATGTATAAACTTGTGCCAACTAACCATATTATTGTGTGGTTTAATGAGATAAATAGCTGACTTAAAATTGTAACTGCCTTTTGCATCATCTAACAAGTACCGGTTGTCAATTTTTCCTTGATATGTTATGATTTGCTTTACCTCATCAATTAAGGATATGGTAGCAGTACCTGATTGCCATTGCCCGTTGCTTAAAATGTTGCTAACTTTCAAATCTACACTTCCTAATACTTCCATTGTAGTAGCATCCGACATACCCAAAAGTTTAGATCCATTTGAGGATCAAACCAAAATCTTGTAGAATGGTCATCCACATTCCCATCATACCAAGTAAGACCCTTTCTTTTAAAGCAACCATTCTCTTTCAATATTCTGATTATGTTGCATTAATGTTACAATTTATTTTTGGAAAATATTTCTTTCTCCACCATTTTGACCATGATGGGGTTCTATTAGTGAAACTCCATGCCAACTTTAATACACATATCTGATTAATTTCCTAAAAGTTATAAAATCTCTTTTCACCTTCGGATTTTCTCTGACACGTAATTTCTTTTTAAGAAATTTTGCTAAATTTGTTATTTCAAATAAATCAGAACAAATTTTAGTTAACTTATGTAGCATTTTTGTTGGAGTTTTAAAACTTCGACACCAAAATATTACTATAGACACTATAATAGGATGAATTAGTTTAATTCCTCTAGCAATACTTAAACGTTTACTTTACCGCCCTTCCACTTTTCTCATTATTTTATCAATTTAATTATTACACGATTCAACTTTAAAATGCTAAATTGATAATGGATAAAATATTATCAATTTAAGTTAGTTTGTAACTTAAATTTCAAATATCACCATTTATTGGGTAATTTAATTTTCAAATTAAATAATTGAAGTTGGATAAAATATTGAACCTTCATTTTTAAGCCTGTTAAAAATAATCCGAGGGTTTGTAAAAAAATTATTGATAGTACTGAAGATAGTGAAAGTGTTGAAATTGAATTTGGAAATGTTTTGTTAAGTTTTGAAAATACATCGTTTAAATTGACATTTAAAAATAGCCTTCCGAGGCACAGTCACGGAATTCGACGAAACAAGTTCCATTACATCCGTAATAGTGTTTTATTATCGGATTTCAATTTTCGTAGCGTTTGGAGTTGTCGTGTGATCGCACGGTAAGTAAACGCGCTGAAATTTTACATCGAAAATTTAATACAAAAACTGGGTCCAAAAAACTATCTTCTCCATACGATCGAATTAGGACTCAAAACATTTTCCATTGCGTTCGGAATAGGGGTATAACGGTATAAACGCCTAGCGGCATACCTCGATAGGATGTCAAAATTTTAAGTTGCATTTATCGAGACGTTTGGAATTTAAATAAAAATATTTCTTAATAAACCTACTCTGCAGCCGTAATTCTTTCACATCGTAACTTTTTTCTTTCATCTCGTGATCACTGTAGGAAGGCAAGATTCTCACGCAAGGCATTTTTCTCACGCAACCATCCCTTCATGTTCCCCATTCTCTTTTTGTAAAATCACGCAGAGAAATAAGGGCGAATTTAATTTAAATGGAACGCAAGCCTTTCTCCCCTAAATCATTCAGTCTATTTCGCGAGTTCAAAATCGAAGCTTCTCTCTAAAATAATAAACGATTCAGACAATCATCGAATTCGATTCGAAAACGAGGCCGTGCTTTCCTCGTCTTCAGTTTCAATCGAGTTCATGCCAGAGAAGCCGCGACGAAGAAGGAAGCTCTCGCGAGATCTAGGGCATCGAGTGAAGGAGGAATCGCTCGTGCATAGCGTTTGTGCCAGGGATGCTCACCACATCAGTGGCAACGCTATGATGAAGGCTCGAGTTTGGGGTCGCAAAGGCAGAGAAGCGGTGCGTTGTGGTGACGTTGAGGAGAGCGCGCGACTGATAGCGGCATGTGATGCGGTCATGTTTTGCAATCGAAGCTTGGGCTTGAGCTAAGGGTTCGAGAGGAAGTGAAGTTCACGTTCGTATGCGTGGATGTTAACTCGAGCAAGAGGATGTGTAACAACCCGGGATTTGCATGACTGAGAAAAAAAATTTAGGATTTTATTTAAATGGAGCAAATGGATTTTTGTGATAAGGATAATTTATTTAAAAATATGGACATTTTAAATAAATGGGTTTTTAAAAATGAGGCGAAGTATTATTTTGGAACAATTAAAAGTTAATGGGAAATTTAAGAAGGGGATTTGGTTAAGTATGGGTTTTCATGGCTATGTTAACACTTAAACAATTTTTATACATGTTTAGAGCCATTCTCTCTTAAGGGGTCCATTAGCCTAACCCAAACTCACTTACCATTCTATAAATCATCTCAAACTCCTAACCTTCATTCATTCCAACCCTAATCAAAAAAAAATTCCTAAAACCCTAAACCTAAAAATGGCCTCCATGCTTAGGAAAGCTCAATCCTCTCTTATATTGGCTTAAGCTAGTTAAAGTAAGAGAAGGTAATGCAAAAACCCTCTTGTAATCCGTTTCTAACTCTCTTTAATTTCTGGAAATCATGTTGTAACTCTTGGTTTTATGTGTTTTGGTATTTTTCTAGCTCCTTGATCATCATCTCTTAGCTTTGGTTAGTGCCATATAGGTATTTGTTCTTTTGCTTGAGAGGAATACTAGGTAAACCCTCTCCTAATCTATGTATAAGCATCTCTTAATTCTGAAATTAGCCTAGTAACACTTGATTTGTTGTGTTGCATAAATATCAAAACTTGTTGATTATCATTCCTTCCATTTGGACATTGTATACAAGTTGCTTGCTATATTGGTTGTGAGGTAATGCTAGCTATATCCTCATCATTTTCATGTTATGGCTAGATGTATATCAATGGTATGATTTGATAATCGTTAATGGTCATTACTAAATCATTTGAGCAAGAAAAATTGAATTAGTTAGCTCATTTCTCTATGTTTTGCAAAATTCTAAACTGATTTTTGCTCCAACTCTGACCATGAATATCTCTTTCAATATCTGATGAAAACATGTCAAATCACTTCCTAGTGATAGTTAGTATTGTCATCTATAACCCCTCCAAATTTTGTAGCATTCGGTGATCATTTGAATGGTGAAATCCGGGCTCAAAAACGGACCTGAATGCAGTTTTTACTGCTGGTTTCTGAGCATTTGCAGCTGGTGTGTATACTTTACTCCCTGTTTTCAGTTTTGAAGCTGAAAATTTGTGACACCGCTCCGGTCACATCCGTGGTCAGAATCCAACGTTTTTGGACTCGTTGGAAAACTAGAGTTCCGAACTCCATCTCTAGAAAGTTTGATTAGTATCCGAGTTTGCTTGACTCTTCGAAACTGCTGTCGAAGAGAGACCCAGATCTCAGCCTGAAACAGTGTATTCACTATTTCCAGGTCCGACTTTGGAGCGTAGCTGCGACTTCATTTCAAGTCGGAATCGAGTAATTCTTTTTGCGTTCTGAAGTAGGAATGTCGGACTACGTTCCTACCAATTTTCATGCTACTCGGATTCGGTTTGCTGGTCCGAATAATTTTTCGAATTTGGGTTCGCGTCAGTTTTGGACTATTTTTCAACACTTAGAATATTTTCAGTGATTTTCTGGTTTTGTCGATTTCGTTGAGATTTGTCTCTGGATTTCGTACACGGGTCTTATAAAAAGGTTTTAAAAGGCTTTTTCACTCCGAAATGGCTTTCGAAATTATTATATAATATTATTTTTAATTATTAAATTAATTACTCCATAATAGGAGAGTTTTCAAGGGCCGGTTTAAAGTGATTTCAAACCAATTATAAATCCGTTTTCCGTAATTATTTTCTATAACAAAATCCCACACTCATACGTTAGCACTTCGAGCGATGTGGAAAGGTGCTTAAACGGTTGGGGAAAACTCCAGCCTATGAAACCGTGTGTATTTCCTTTCCGGTTAATCCCCGACCTATTCGATTGATCGTTTTGGTCTTTCGGCCTAATTTACCGATGAAATGAGGTGAACTTTGTACTGCTTTCAGTGTGGAAGCTTACGATTGGTTAGTAAACCGTTTAGTGCGAACGTGGGGTATGGGACTCACGTTAACACTTTACGGGTTCCTTGCTAAAAGTTCGTGACACATTCCTTTTATTACCTTTGGGATAGTGTCTTCGGATTGTCTCCCTTAGAGGTATCGTTTTGGCATCTCTACTTAGATGGTTGTTATACATCTCTACATAGATGTATCGTTGGCATCTCTACTTAGATGGCCTGTTATACATCTCTACTTAGATGTATCGTCTTTGATATCTCTACTTAAATGTTTTTGTTTTTGCATTTGTGCTTACGTTATGCCGATGATATGAGGCTTGTTATACATCTCTACTTAGATGTTTGTTTCTTTTCTATGTGAGAGATTTTGATCTTTATTACCATGATATATGTTTCTCGTTTGGAGATTATTATGTTATATGTTGCCTTATTATCTTATCGTGATTATTGTTCAGTTTATCTAACTGATTTGTTTAGCTAGCCTGACCCGAGTATTTTATTCTCGGGTCAGACCGAGTTATTTCAGGTTAGGTCGTTTTAGACTTAGCTTGCTTCAGTGCTTCCGCTTTGGATATATCCGCTATATTATAGATAGCTTTACTTGTTATCCATCCTTTATGATACTCTGATATTATGACTATCTTGTGTATATTCATTTGACTCACAAATGTGTGAGTAGTGGCTTTGTACCACTTTTATATTTGGATTTGTACTTGATGTTGTATTGTGCTGAGACTATTTGCTTATTATTTGATGCTGTTCTGTGATGATGTTCATTCTGATATTATGTTTTGTTCTGATAGATCTTTTAGCCATTGTAGTTTTTTTCTTCAAGTATTTATTGAATATGTCGAACCACATGCAAAAAAAATAGATTCCATTTTTCAACGTGTTCAGTAGATAGTTAAAATAAGATTACACATGATCGCTTCCATTATACTCTATTGTCCGCATTAGCAGACGGTATTATCCATATAATACTCTTTGTTAATGAGGCTCTCGGAGTGGAACGTTACAGCTTGGTATCAGAGCCAGGTTCAGAACTAAGTATAATAAACACAGAACAGTAACACTTAGCACAATACATCTTAGTATGATTCAAATATTACAATGCCCTTTCCTCGTGACATTGGATAGATAAGTTAGGAATACATTTATATTCCGTAGTATTCCATTTGAATTATCTATCTTTGAATCATGCTTAACTCGTATCTTATCTTATCTTTCAGTATGGTTGGGAGAGGTAGGAACCTCCGTTCTGCTGATGTTGGACAGTCCAGCAACCCTCACCCAGAGGGCGTATACATGACCACGGACCAGATCATGAAGCTGGTTCGTAACTCTCAGTCGCACTCTCAGTCTCCTGCACCAGTTTCTGATGCACCGCGCAAGTCTGCTTTTGCACGTCTATGCAGCGACTTTATTCATCTCGGAGGGAAGCCGTTCAGTGGCTCCGAGACTATTATGGAGGTCCAGGCTTGGATCAGAGTTTGGAGCGTAATTTTACTCGCATGGTTGTCCCCGACCACGACAGAGTTCTTGTTGCTTCTAGCCATCTTGAGGGTCGTGCCTTGGATTGGTACGAGCTGCTTGTCTCCGAGACCGATGAGGCCTCACTCATTTGGGACCGGTTCCGAGAGCGCTTCTTGCTCAAGTTTGTCCCCGAGTCCGAGAAGATAGCCCTTGCACGCCGCTTTATTGACCTTAAGCAAGGGAAGACATCTGTTGCTGACTATTCATCATCTTTCGAGGCCCTGTCCAAGTATAGCCTCGAGTTCATTAGCTCTCCTTATAAGAAGAATCTCAAGTTTGTAGAAGGCCTGAAGAAATATTTGAAGAAACGGCTTATGCTCCAGCTTAAGCTCCATTTTAATGAGCTAGTTGACGCAGCGCTTCACCTTGAAGCGGTTGAGCGTGAAAGAGACAGTGATGGAGATGGTGAGGGTTCCAAAAATCCCAATCAGAAGCGGAACCCATTTCAGAAGTCCAAGTCTTGGCATAAGAAGAAGACAGGCAGCTCTACTTCTCAGACTCAGCCTCAGTCTATTGCTCAGCTTAGTGGAACACCTTCCATTCGGAAGTGTTTCAACTGTGGATCTATCGATCATATGTTTAAAGAGTGTCACAATCCTCTTTTCTGCCGCTATTGTAAGAAGGAGGGTCATCTTAATTCCGCTTGTCCTACTGCACCTCCTAGATCTGGCAAGCTTAATGCTGTCAAGGTTCCTACATCTTCAGCTCAGCCTCGAGGTACGCATCCTTCCGTTCTCGAAGGTTCTATTTTATTTCATGTTAGATCTTGTAGAGTTCTCTTTGATACGGGTGCCTCTCACTCATTCGTATCAAAGGAACTAGTTGATACTTTATCTTTGGATGTTACTTGTTTGGTTTATTCACTAAGGATTGTGAATCCCATCGCTGGATCCACGACCCTTAGCCTGCTTTGTGAGGATATAGATATTGATCTTTGTGGATTTTCTTTTCGTGCGAATCTGCACGTTATGGAGTATTTGGGCTTTGACATGATTCTTGGCAAGGATTGGCTCGCTCAGTACGACGCCAAAATTATTTGTTCGGAGCGGATATTATTTCTTCGTCGTCCTGACTCGTCCGCTCCATTAGCTATTGCTCTTCAGGATGTGGGGATTTCTGATATTACTTTATTTTCTCTTGATTCACAAGATGAGGATGTGGACATATCTCGTATTCCTGTTGTTCGGGATTTCCCCGATATATTCGAGCCAGTATCAGCCCTGCCGCCAAAGCGGGCAATTGAGTTCCGCATCGATCTCATTTCAAGCTCCCACCCAGTTGGGCGTCCTCCCACGAGAATGTCTACTAAAGAGGATGAGGAACTTAGGAAGCAGTTAGTAGAGCTTGAGGCGAAGCAGTTCATTCGGTCCAGTTCTTCGCCATGGGGTGCTGCTGTGGTCTTCGTTAAGAAGCCCGATGGCTCTCTTAGGCTTTGCATTGACTATCGCAAGCTTAATGAGTTGACCATCAGAAATCGTTATCCATTGCCACGGATAGACGATATGTTTGATCAGTTGAGATCAGAAATCGTTATCCATTGCCACGGATAGACGATATATATCGTCTATCCGTAACTGATCAAACATATCGTCTATCCGTGGCAATGGATAACGATTTCTGATCTCAACTGATCAAACATATCGTCTATCCGTGGCAATGGATAACGATTTCTGATCTCAACTGATCAAACATATCGTCTATCCGTGGCAATGGATAACGATTTCTGATGGACAACTCATTAAGCTTGCGATAGTCAATGCAAAGCCTAAGAGAGCCATCGGGCTTCTTAACGAAGACCACAGCAGCACCCCATGACGAAGAACTGGACCGAATGAACTGCTTCGCCTCAAGCTCTACTAACTGCTTCCTAAGTTCCTCATCCTCTTTAGTAGACATCCTCGTGGGAGTACGCCCAACTGGGTGGGAGCCTGAAATGAGATCGATGCGGAACTCAATTGCCCGCTTTGGCGGCAGGCCTGATACTGGCTCGAATATATCGGGGAAATCCCGAACAACAGGAATACGAGATATGTCCACATCCTCATCTTGTGAATCAAGAGAAAATAAAGTAATATCAGAAATCCCTACATCCTGAAGAGCAATAGCTAATGGAGCGGACGAGTCAGGATGACGAAGAAATAATATCCGCTCCGAACAAATGATTTTGGCGTCGTACTGAGCGAGCCAATCCATGCCAAGAATCATGTCATAGCCCAAATACTCCATAACGTGCAGATTCGCATGGAAAAAAAATCCACAAAGATCAATATCTATATCCTCACAAAGCAGGCTAAGGGTCGTGGATCCGGCGATGGGATTCACAATCCTTTGTGAATAAACCAAACAAGTAACATCCAAAGATAAAGTATCAACTAGTTCCTTTGATACGAATGAGTGAGAGGCACCCGTATCAAAGAGAACTCTACAAGATCTACCATGAAATAAAATAGAACCTTCGAGAACGGAAGGATGCGTACCTCGAGGCTGAGCTGAAGATGTAGAAGCCTTGACAGCATTAAGCTTGCCAGATCTATGAGGTGCAGTAGGACAAGCGGAATTAAGATGACCCTCCTTACAATAGTGGCAGAAAAGAGGCTTGGGACACTCTTTAAACATATGATCGGTAGATCCACATTTGAAACACTTCCGAATGTAAGGTGTTCCACTAAGCTGAGCAATAGACTGAAGCCAAGTCTGAAAAGTAGAACTGTCCGTCTTCTTCTTTTTATGCCAAGACTTGGACTTCTGAAATGGGCCCCGCTTTTGATTGGGATTTTTGGAACCCTCACCATCTCCATCACTGTCTCTCTCACGCTCAACCGCTTCAAGGTGAAGCGCTGCGTCAACTAGCTCATTAAAAGGGAGCTTAAGCTGGAGCATAAGTTGTTTCTTCAAATATTTCTTCAAACCTTCTACAAACTTGAGATTCTTCTTATAAGGAGAGCTAATGAACTCGAGACCATACTTGGACAGGGCCTCGAAAGATGATGAATAGTCAGCAACAGATGTCTTCCCTTGCTTAAGGTCAATAAAGCAGCGTGCAAGGGCTATCTTCTCGGACTCGGGGACAAACTTGAACAAGAAGCGCTCTCGGAACCGGTCCCAAGTGAGTGAGGCCTCATCGGTCTCGGAGACAAGCAGCTCGTACCAATCCAAGGCACGACCTTCAAGATGGCTAGAAGCAACAAGAACTCTGTCGTGGTCGGGGATAGTCATGCGAGTAAAATTACGCTCGTAAACTCTGATCCAAGCCTGGACCTCCATAATAGTCTCGGAGCCACTGAACGGCTTCCCTCCGAGATGAATAAAGTCGCTGCATAGACGCGCAAAAGCAGACTTGCGCGGTGCATCAGAAACTGGTGCAGGAGACTGAAAGTGCGACTGAGAGTTACGAACCAGCTCCATGATCTGGTCTGTGGTCATGTATACGCCCTTTGGGTGAGGGTTGCTGGACTGTCCAACATCAGCAGAACGGAGGTTCCTACCTCTCCCAACCATACTGAAAGATAAGATAAGATACGAGTTAAGCATGATTCATAGATAGATAATTCAAATGGAATACTACGGAATATAAATGTATTCCTAAACATATTCCTAACTTATCTATCCAATGTCATGAGGAAAGGGCATTGTAATATTTGAATCATACTAAGATGTATTGTACTAAGTGTTACTGTTCTGTGTTTATTATACTTAGTTCTGAGCCTGCCTCTGATACCAAGCTTTAACGCCTCACTCCGAGAGCCTCATTAACAAAGAGTATTATATGGATAATATCATCTGCTAATGCGGACAATAGAGTATAATGGAAGCGACCATGTGTAATCTTACTTTAACTATCTACTGAACACGTCGAAAAATGGAATCTAATTTTTTTTCTCGGTAATGCAAATCCCAAGTTGTTACAGGATGGATGGATGCTCGACGATGATAGAGGATAGGGTCGAGGCAGTGAGGCAGTTTGCTAAATCTTTGGTCTGGTGGTGATTGTAGCGTGTTTGCTTGTGGGGCACGCGAGCGAGTGGGCTACAGGCAGTAAGGTATTTATTAGCAGCTTATTTTCAAATCTGATTTAATTTAAATGTATCTACGGTAGAAAATTGGTTAACAATAGATAACATTTTGTTTGGTTGTTTTTCAATTTAAACTTAATAAGAATATGCTGAAATAATATAATTTTAAATACATATATATATACATGCATACTTCAATTTAAATTATATATAGATTAAAAGGAAATTTTATTTATAGGTATAGGTTTGTTTATTTTAAATTGAATTTTAAATATATATAGATATATACATATATATCCCTGTCATTTTAAATTAAATTATATAGGTGAGCAGAAATTGTATATAGGAAAGATTTTGGAAAGAGAAAAAGGAAAATAAAATATATATACCTGGGAGTTTTGGATATTGAAAAATTATAAGGATTAACTTGTTTAAATAAATTATTTAGTTAGTTCCTAAAAATAATTTATTAGAGGAAATTGGTTGAAATTAGAATTTATTCGGTTAAAACCAAATTGTTAATTTTAAATTAAAGTATTAAATGGTAATTGATTATTTGATTTGTTCAAATATTAATAAAATGTAAAATGTTTATACAAGGTCTTAAATAGTGAAGAAATCAAGCCGATATGGATCGGATTGCAAATTAAAAGGCAAAGGTGAGTTAATCTCACTCATCTGGGTTAATTTAAATTTAAATGTTTAAATTTAAATAATTGGTTGAATGATTGAATTGATTTGATGTGCTATATTATATATAGTAGGATATAGTGTATATTGGAGTGATTGATTTCCCACATTATATAGCGGATGAGACCCTATGCGCCGCATAACAGCGGATGATAGTATATAAGTCACATATACCGCGATATTCCAACTCGAAGTGGAATTGGTATTGTGCTAACATCTGTGGATGTATGGAAACAGGTTGGAGGGATCCAACTGGATTCCTCAAAATTATTTAGATTGTTTAATATTCTGTGTATGAATATTTAATATTCTGTGATAAATATTATTGATAATTGGAATATTGAATGTTGTGCTTTGCTTGAATATATTTCGGTACACTGGGTCACCAAAATATTTAGAATTGGATTTTTGGAAGAAATATAAGAGTAAATTTTAGAAGTGAAATAATTATAGAATAAAAATAAGAATAAATTGGAAAGAAATAAAAGTGATTTTAAAAAAAAATTGAAGTTAAATTGTAAAATAGAGATTTAAAACAAGTTTTAAATCAAAGTTAAATCTGGAATTCAAGTTAGTGAATCTCGGTTTTTAAACAAATAAATTTTTTTGTTAAATTTAAATTGTTTTAACAACTTGAATGTTAAAGTGCATTTTTAAATTGCTTTGAATTTAAAATGAATTTGGTTTTAAATTCCTTTAAACTTCTTTTATAAAATGAGTAATTAATTTATTTAATGAAGTAAATAAAAAGGTAGTTAATTACAGGTGGAGATAATCAAGAGTAATTAATATTTGTTGTTTAATTAATGATTAATTGCTTAATGTAATTAATTTAGATTAGGATAAATTAAAATGTAATTAGAAATCATTAATCTATATAATTAATGATGTAATTAAAGGTTGACTAATTAAGATTAATTAATCAATAATAAGTGATTTATGAGAACTTAATTAATATAAGTAATTAAGGATTAATGTAATCAATTATAGTTAATTAATTTGTGAAGAAATTAAAGATTAATTACTGTTTTTGGTTAAGAATAATTAATTTGTGTAATTAACTAAAGATAATTACTTGAATGTAATTGAAGGATAATTAATACAGGGTGATTAATTAAGATGGATAATTAAGTGATGATTAATTAATTGATATGAAATTAATTAATGTCAAGTGAAGGAATCTAAGTGATTGAGATTAGAAATTCAATTAGAATTAATTAAATAAAATTTTGAAGTGATCAAGCTTTACTTATGGATGATTGAATGGTATTGGATGTCTTGAATGAGTTATCTCTGATATGAAATATTGTGTATTTCATTTGGATAACTTGGGTTATGATGACATGAGACTCGAAGAGACCGGGGTCGAGTATTAGAAAATACCCAAAACCACTTCGAATTTTTATAGATTGATATGTGAAATCAATAGGTTGGAATGAAATGATTTAAGTGAATTGGACTATTTAATCTAAATTTTGGTACTTAGAAAATTGACGTGTGAAATAAGTGATGCCTATAACAAATTGTGAATTTGTAAATTGATTTACCCCGGGTTTTATATGAGTTGTATGTTCTGTATTACATGTTGGATGGGTTTACTCACGCTGGTTTCCAGCCTGACCCGGGTGTTACTTTGATGTAATGCTCGGATCAGACCGAGTATTACGGATTTTCAGGTAAGGACGTTCTAGAGCTCAGGAGACGAACTGGATGGTAAGAACGTATGAAGTGTTTACGCTGTATTATATTGTTGTATATCTGAGACATGATGATTGTGTATATCCAATGTCTGTATATATGTGTAACTCTGATGTATTATAAATGTAATTTGACAAATACAGAATTCTTTTGTAAACTGTTATTATTTGATATTATATTTTCATCCGCTGCGAATGTGAAAATCTTTATGGTGTTTCTTCTTCTTCTTTTACTATCTTTTTTTCTTTCCCTAACTATCTGGAGTTTTCGGGATCGAAAATTCCGGATCGTTACATAAGACTAGGTTGGTGTATCATTTTCCTAAATTTCATTTAATTTAATACATTCGACAAGTATATTTAGGATTGCTTTTACTTACTTTAATTTGATGATAAAGAAATTTGACTATTTGTAGCCATGTCTAATTGATACTAAGCGATAAGCATATGACAGGCATTAATCGTTTAGGTGGGAAGTAGTCGGGGATTAATTGAATTTTTTAATGACAAACTTGTGTGATTTTGGATAAAATTTTAGAATTTGTTAGTACTAGTTGATCTAAAATGAAATTTTAAGGGTTTGAATGAGCTAGAGAGTAACCAAGACGACCTAAAACTAGCATTTAGATGCTCATACTACGCATTAAGCCTAAAATATTGCCTATGTAGTGCTATAAACATGTTTAGATGCTTGGATGATGCGGGAACCCTTGTCCAAGCGAGCATAGGCAGATGGCTAGACGACAAGCCTCGTCTAGCGCTTAGGGGGAGGCCACAAGAATGATTTTTACAATGAAGATTAAACATTAGATGCTCTTTTCAAGTGAATGCTTCGAGCACTTGGTAAGTAGTGTCATTTTCCTTAAGTGGACTTCGTCAAATAATTGTGTTTGTTGAGAATGGATAATGTTGCCAGGTGGTTAACTGAGAAAGTGCTCTCTTTGGAAAATCTAGAACAATGAGTGGCAATGGAGACAAAACAAGGGGTAGTAGACGGGGAACATCCAAAACAAAGTGTTCCAACCAAAACAGTGGAAAATGCTTAGAAAATAACAACGAAAAAACCAGCTCAAATCTTTACGCAAAAGGAATAAAAATAAAATGGTTGCAGCTAAATGCAAGAAAGTGGGAATGTTACTATTATACAAATATGAGATCTGAAAACGCAATAATATTTTTTAAACTCACATGGACATAACAGACAACTTCGGACGTCACTACTACTTTTGTTATAAAATTAGAACATAATTTTTTTTGTTACTGTGTTCAATACGGCTCTACTTTAAGTATAAAAAAGGGGAGCAAAAGCAATTACATGTAATCCACCTTATTACTCTCCTCTATTAACAACTTTTTTTGACTGAAACTAGACTCTTATTGTAATGCAAAATAAACCTATAATTGCAAAGATAAGGCGCGTGGATTGGAAGATGACTTTCTCAACTAAGTTGTACAAGTACAGTTTACCTATAAACCTGCATTAACATCATGTTTTCTGCCGAAGCAACAATTGTTGCCATGGTTGGTGTAAGAGCAACACAACCAAGAGCACCAACGTTATTAGATTAAGAAAAGAGAATTCACGACAAAGACATTGTCATAGGCTTACTAATGATTAAACCAACATTGTTGAAAAATTATTTAAGAGGAAGACTTCCTTTTTGCGTGCGTGCCCGCCCCGGGGGGGGGGGGGGGGGGGGGGGGGGGATCATTAAGTTGATTATTACTGAATCAAAACTCCGTCAATGTGAAAAACAAATAAAGCATACTGGTAAAGCATTTCTTATTTACTACCATTACTTTTTTTCATATTAATCTGGTACTTTGATTCACTAATCATCATACATTATCAACTAGACCTATGAAAAGGCAATCATTATGATTCCTCTTTTACTAATATAACAACATTGAGGTCATTGTTTGTGTTGTTCATATGCTAATTAGGACAACAACGGATGTTGCGGATGTGGTAACCGCAACAATTGCAAAAAACATACAGAACTCGAATATAAGCAATAAGATTACTCTCTCCGCTATGATAATGGAGATGTTGGTTGAAAAGGTGGAGCTGACAACAAGGACAAACCATCATTTACAGTTTTAAATCCCAGTAAGCTTACCATAATTATTGAAGAACGATTTTAAACAAATGAATCTCAAACCTATCAGTTATAACATTGTTTTATCATTTATGTTCCAAACTACTAAAATGGGGAGATGATTCAAAACCATTTTATATATAATGTCCGTTAATCAATAAAATTGCAAACCAAGAAACAATATATATCAGTTGTTCAAATTAGATTAGTATAACAATAAAAATATGAATAAAAGAACAAAATAATTAGAATTGAAATGAATCAAAGTAAATCAAACTAAAACATTACAACGATTCAACTCACGAGTAAAAGTTACCTTCATAAAGATTGCAATTTTACTCTTTTTAGGAGCAACGGTTGGATCAAAACAAATTTAGATTGCTTTTTTGCAACCTAACAAACATAACTAGCACAAACTGGTACTTCGCACATGGATTGCTTTGACATCATTAATTCATTGCATATTTCATGCAGTGTAATAATTCTAATCATATGATTACTTTGTCCTCATGATTGACAGTTTACGAAGAAATTTGTTAAATGGAAAAGTACCCACCATGTGTGAGTGTATACACACATTCGCGCGCATGCACACATGTGCGCGTATATGTTTATGTCTTGTGACATCATTTTAATTTGACCGGTAATAAAATTCAAAGATTGTACGTAGTATACATATATACATATATATATATATATATATATACATACACACACATATACATACATATATAGTATGTTTTCATGAACTTCGGACTTTTCTTTGCTTATTGTATAGCCATAAGTTCGGTAAAAAAAACTTACCATGAGTTGTTTGATGTTACAACTACATCGAATTGATCCTAAACGTAACTTCCAACATAGTTGGAATAGAAAGTAACATGGAAAAAGCTTTAAAAAAACCAGTGATTTTTCTCCATATTTTATTTATGTTTATAACAGAAGTCGTTGGATATAATTAGGATTGAAATGAATCGATGTAAATCAAACTAAAATATTATAATTATTCAAACTCACGAGTAAAAGTTACCTTCAACGGGATTGCAATTTAGCTCTTTCTTGGAGCAGATGATTGGGTCCAAATAAATCTCGGTTAAATTTTTTGCAAACTAATGGCGATAACAAGCACAACGGGTTATCTCACACAGAGATTGTTTGGCCTCTTTAATTCACGGCATATACACTCAGTGTAATAATTTTGATCGTATGGTTACTTTGATATCACGATTGATGGTTTGAGAGAATTTGTTTAATGTAAAGTCCCCTCCATGTTTGTCAGTCGTACATATACACACATACATATATGTATGTATATGTATGTCTTGTGACATTATTTTAATTTGACCAATAATAAAATTCAAAGACTACACACACATGTAAGTATGTATATATTGTTTTTTTCATGAACTTTAGACTTTTCTTTGCTTACGGTATATGTTGTGAGTTGTTTCATGTAATCACAATGAATTCAGCCTTTGTATTTTATTTGAAGAACTATACAGAACCACACAGAAGTGGAGAAAATTATGTGTAAACATATTTTCCAACATAGGTGGAAAAGGCAGTAACATGAAAAGGATAAAAAGAAAACCAGTGATTTTTTCCGAAATATTCTTTTTCCACTGAAAGTTAGAACTAGACCTCTAAAAAGTTTAAGAATTGGCTCATGCAAACCTTTCCCAGGGAAACCCTTTATTTAGTTCCCATTTGGTTATCTAATGTAATATGATTAAGACTTTTCATTTAGTGCATATAAATATATAACAATTTGCCTAAATATTAATAAAATATAAACACATCATGATATTTTTATCACATCAAACCAAAATATATTTTAGGTTGTATTTCAATAGGAAAAAAATGTTTTGATTTAATCTATCACTAAGGAATTGAATGACAAATTGGAATCCAACTGATTCTAAAAGGGAAAGGAGTAATCACCTTGATTGCCAATATCTATTTTTCAATTTTCCGAAAATTTGTGAAGTACGGATATTATCAAATTAGTTACAATGAAAATTCTTGGTAATGTTAGGCAGCTGTCCTTGCTATTTTCAATCACCTCAACACTTTTTGAGTATGTTTATAGCAGAAGTCGTTAGAAATGTTTATGTCCTAGTAGTGAAGCTATAATTATAGATATTCAGATATTATTCAAACAAAATGTATTTAAGATATGTAATCTAGTTTTTCACCATGTTCTAAAATCACAATTAGGCTTATAATAACTTACAATATTAACAGTATGGATCAGCTCCAGTGCGATTATATTACCGTGATTTTATGTTATGAACAATACAAAATAACTATGTAAAAGCCAACAAATACAGTTACAATTCAACATGACAACAAATATTTGGATTCCATTTAGCATAACAGTATAAAAATTGCTTGCGACCATATACAATTATAAGTTTTTTCTATAAAAAAATGTCTTGTTATCCATTCAACATACGAATGTCCTAAGATCATACATTTTAGCATAACCATGTTTTTGTCATGCATGTGAGTTTATGTGTCTACATATACATTATAAGACTCAGACAAGTGAAGGTAAATCTAATACTACTACGGCCAAGCAACAAACATGAAAATTGACCTCAAAATCTCAAGTAAGCTCCTTGTCCAGCACTTTCAGAATATGATGGTGTACTTTCTGCTTTTGCAATCACTTATAGTTGATGGTGCTCTCAGCTTTTTTTCGTTTGTCTATATGTTTATTATGGTGTCATGGTTTTAATTATGCACAATATGAAATTATACTAAAGGAGCAAAGAAACACGGTTACAATTAAATATGATGACATATCTATATACCGTTTGGTACGACGGCATTAGATGCTAAGGAAGTGTGCATCGAACTTACAACACATGCTACATGTATATGAATAGAAGGTTTCGCGTCCACGGACATTTCAAGTGCTCAAACTCCTGACATTTTATCACCCATTAATTCCTTAATCATTGGGTCACACGGTGACTACTGGACATAGAGGGTATTAGATCAAATTGCGAGACCATGTACAATTATTAAGTTTGTCAAAAAAAACTTGTTCACTTATTGTATTATGAAGCTCTGATAATAATATAGGTTAAAATGGGACCGAGTCTTCAACGTGACATGGATCAAATTAAAGTAAATTTTACGAAGAATAGGCAAAACAAAGTTGAAATAAAATCAACTAGAATTAACTTAATAAAATTATAGACATCAACCCAACCTAACAAATATTTCAACATAACCATGTTTTTGTGCATGTATGTGAGTTTGTGCCAAGTTTGAGAACTTGGTTTTGCGATCTCGGTTTTACTCGTTTAAACTTTTAGTAATTTCGGTCAATTTCAAAGGTTTCGAGAGATTTGGTTTTGGTTTTCCTTTGATCTCGAATTTACACATTTTCCCTAATAAAAATGAGTTAATAAAGGATTAGACTAAAAATAAATTGAAATAAACAAAACAAAAAATTTAAAAGGTGAAACCCTAATTAATTAAATCAAACAATTCAAAACCATAACCAAATTACTCCAAAGCCATTAAATAATTACAATACCAATTCAGCCTGCATAGGCCCAACCTAAATTAGTAAACCCGCTCCCAAATTATTAAAACATTAATGCGCTCGCTATCAATTATGGATTACCTTCAATGCTCGCATTTCATTACCACAGAAGATTAAGGTTTAAAAGGCTGCAGCAGTGGGAAAAAATGAATGGATTTGACCACATCTGACTAGATTAAGTTCGATTTCACTTGGATTATATGAGAGACTCAATTTCAAATTGACGTAAGTTACAGGAGTGTTTTGAATTTCATTTTGATTTTCAGTACGTTTTCCTTTTGATTTTCCCTCTTTCTTCACTTGCTTGTTGATTCTCTGAGGATTTAGATTCAATTTTATGATTTATTTTACCAACAAGTTCGATACCGGATTTTATGCCTAGTTTTCGATTGGTGTTCCCCAGTACCAGTACAGTATGATCGGAATTTTGACGTACCGAGCGATAGCTTGAACCTTGGTTTGTGCACGTATATACAGTATAAAATTAAAAGCAGCAATGCTAAATTTCATTCTTACTTAACCAAAAACCATGCTTGTGATTCATTTAAAATATTTAAAATCAAAGAAAAAGTAGAGTTAACCTTAAATCTTGGGTCACCTCCTTATCCAGTACTTCCAGAACATGTTAGGTTATTATTCTTATTGCTTTTGTCCTTATCCCCCTTCGTCATTATGTTGAAAACATGGAGATACAAACCCAAGTAAGGAATTTCTTCTACTGTCATCACTGCCAGGTACGTAAGTTACCAAAATTTACAGCACTGTTTCATTCATAATAACAAGGAATCAAATATTTAAGGTGTGTTCCCAAAGGAGATGACTAATGATTAAATCAATTAACCAGAAATCCAGAAATAGAGACCTAAAGCTATTAATTCAAGGTCCTTGATCAAAATATTAAGTCTACAATTAAATGTCCTCCATCAAAATACGACCGCCGGGTCACGAAATTTACATATCAGTCACCTCTTTATCGTATTTAATAATAAATTTCCATATTCATAATCCGAACCCAGATTGGTCGATGCAGATTATTATAACTACGGTTATTTACATATAAACCCCAAACATCAAACCCGAACTTCGAAATATGATCATGAGAATAAATGAATTAGCATCCATATAAACCATTTATTCATAATTATATTTCGAAAAAAAAAAAATCAAATGCAAATACGAAACCCACGCTAAAAATCAGAAATAAAATAAAGTTTACCAGATATGGAGTTAGCTAGCATGAAACGACGATTGGCATTTTGGCAAGAGAGGGGCGATTCGGAAACGGTTAGGTTTTAGCTTTTAGCATTAAATCGGTTGGGATCCAAAGACATGGAATCGCTTTTATACTGAAAAAAGATACTTGTATCTAAAGGGAAACGAAGTGATCGTAGATTCAAAGCCGCTTGGCACAAGAAGATGAAGTGATGAAGATATTCGTGTCTAAAGGTGATTATAGGTGATTGTAATCTGTATATTCATTATTCAAATGCGATGTGAATATTGAGGAGATTTGCCAAGGTATTAATGGGCCGGATGGGCTTAATGGATTATATTAAATTAAGTCCTTGAAGGAAATGAAACATGGGCTATCATGAAATGTTATGAATTTAAGACCAGGTTGAATGAACGGTTTGGGATTTCAGTGTTCAATGCACGTAAACGCCATTGCTAATACTCGTTACTCAATGACTTGTAGTCATTATATATTTCTTATAGAGTAAACTTGCTCGTGTGCTATGTTTACTATTTTTTATAATGTAATATATTTGAAAAAACAATAAAAATGAACTATTTCCTTTATAAACAAAAAGAATAAAATTCCACCAAACACAAAAATATTTTTTCATGTATTTGTATTTTTCCTTGTTTCATTTTTACCATGATATGCATATTTGTAAGAATGTAATGAATACAAGAAAATCAACAAATTACATGTGGTATTTCTTTACGATTCGTTAGCGACATCTTGTTGTTTGCATTGTTTTTATTTGCAAACATAGTCTAAAATTCGACAATTTTCACCCACTTGGTGTAGATTAAAGATGCATTGGATCAAGTGTATTGAATAACAGAGTAAAAGACGAAAATTTTCAAAAACAACAACTTTATCCATCATGCATTAAATCTTTTAATGTGTTATTATGAAAATACAAATTACATTAAATCATGTTTGATGTTCATTTTGATACGATCAGAATTATTTTTAATTAAAATTAATTTATTGTAAATATATTACTTAAATTATATATGATGTAAACAATGAACGTCATGTGTTCATCGTTATATTATAATAATGTCTAGGTATACATATTACATTAGTGTTTATAAATATTGCTATATAGATTAGTATACATACATGTGATAAATAGAATTTATAATCACATTACACTATTCACACGCACACAAACACATATGTTCACACACTGACACACACAAATGTTATAAAGTATGCACTATATGTAAATATATGTCGTCTACATATGAATACATATTTATATATGTATATGTTATCCCGCCTTTTGTGCAAGGCCGTGATACCAAAAGATCAACCGAAAAACCAAAGATAGTTCGTCTCAAAGCAACCCAACTAGTCAAAAAGCTACAACGACCTAGTGATCAACAGCCTAAAGTGACTCAACAGGCATGCGACCTAAAGCATAGAGGGACTCAACAGGCATGCGACCTAATGCACTACGACCCAATGAGCTAAAGCATTCAGCGAGCTAATTGACTAGCGACCTAACAACCTAGAGGTTCCAGCGACCTAACATGTTAAAGGAATAAGCACCTCATGTCTTAGCGACCTAACAACCCAGCAAGTTAAAAAAAAGACACGGTTAACAACCTAGCAAGCTTCGGTGCTAAGTTGCGTACACTCTACCTCTTCTGTTAGGTCGCTTACGACCTAATGAAGCCTCAGAGTAAATCCACACTGCCTCTTCCAGTAGGTCGCTCGTGACCTACGCCACATATTGTTTCTTCCTTCAGGTCGCTTGTGACCTACTAACTCCTTAGGTCGCCAACAACCTATGCTACCTCTGGTTGACTTTTAGGTCGCCCACGACCTATGGCATAGCCGACCTAACTCCAGAATTTTTCTATAAATACCTCGCCTACTCCAACTGAAAAGGGGACTTTGGATACTCCATGGAAGGACGATACTCTACAGTTTTCTTGACTCCATCAACACATCAAACACCGAAGACGCTTCAACGGACTTGGGGAATATCCAATTAATTCAAGACGGATTCAAAGGGCTTTTATATATGGAAGTTATGATGTCTTGCCTCGATGATGTTGTAACTTGAAGTTGAATTGTAGCAAAAGTGTAATCAAAGAATCATGGAAAGAGTTGTAATCGAATCAGCAATAAAAGATGTAAAGTGGATGTAGGCTTGACTTTGAGCCGAACCACTATAAAAATTGTTGTTTATTTTACTGTATTTTACTATTTTCCGCTTACTTTTAGTTCCCGTGCAAACGGGTGGTGCTTTCACTTTATCACAAATCATACTGGGGGTGTTAGTGCGCCATTTTTCGCGTTAACACTTTTTGGTGCTTTCACTGAGAATTGAACTCAGGAGCGCTTTCATCATCGCTTTGCAAAGATTTGTTGAGAGACTCTCTTTAAGAACCAGAAGTCTATCCGAGATTATGGCTCCTGGAAGGAAAACAAGTAGAAGACAGAGACCAGAAAGAAGTCAGCACGAAGGGAGTCAAGGGGCTCCCTCAGAAGAGAACCAAACTTCAGTCTTCATCACCAGGGATGAGATGGAGACAATGATGAAAAGGCAAGAGGAGTTAATCCAGAATTTGTTTCAGCAGATTGGGCAACTTGGAGCGCAAAATCAAGGAGCGACTGGAGTTTAGAACAGAGCAGGACTATCCGAGGCAGCACCAGAGCTAGGGGGCACTCATCTAGAGCACACTGACCCAATACCGAGAGAAACATCAGGTGGATTCGAGCAATATGGCATTGACAGAGGAACAGGAGCTCAACCAGGGGAACAGATTCCAGAATTCCCTCGTGAACTCGGGGGGTAGGCCGAAGGCAATGGACGAGGACTACAACTAGCAGACAACGACAGATTGGTAGAAATGGTCAAAAGAGCTATGAGAGGTGGCTTGGTAAACAAGGACTTGGAGGATATGAATAGGAGTCCTTTCACCACAACAATCAGGGGAACTAAGAAGCCACATGTACGGGGTCACATGTACGGGGTCACGAACGGTCCTTAGGCATGCTCTGAGTTGGCTAAGCTTCTTACACATATACGGGGTCGCGAACGGTCCTTAGGCATGCTTTGAGTTGGCTAAGCTTCTTACACATGTATGAGATCACGAACGGTCCTTAGGCATGCTCTGAGATGGCTAAGCTACTTACACATGTACAGGGTTGCGAACGGTCCAAAAGCATGCTCTGGAATGACAGTAAATCACCTTGGCAAACGATCCAGGAACTCACCCGAACATGAACCTGGCATCGATAATACTAAGCTCCCCCGGGCACACTTATTCGCCTCGAACAGGCACACAAACGATCCAGGAACTCACCCGAACGTGAACCTGGCATCGATAATACTAAGCCCCCCCTGGGCACATTTACTCACCTCGAACGTCACCGGACCTCGAACGGTCGCAACTCGCCTCGAACGGCACCCGAACTCGAACGGTCGCAACTCGCCTCGAACGGCACCCGACCTCGAACGGTCGCAACTCGCCCCGAACGGCACCCGACCTCGAACGGTCGCAACTCGCCTCGAACGGCACCCGACCTCGAACGGTCGCAACTCGCCCCGAACGGCACCCGACCTCGAACGGTCGCAACTCGCCCCGAACGGCACCCGACCTCGAACGGTCCCAACTCGCCTCGAACGGCACCCTGACCACGAACGGTCACAACTCGCCTCGAACGGCACCCTGACCACGAACGGTCACATCTCACCTCCAATGACTCGATCCCGAAAGGTCGTCATTTGAGGTCAAGCATTTGACCACGAACGGTCACATTTCACCTCAAATGACTCGATCACGAACGGTCGTCATTTGAGGTCAAACCCTGGCCACAAACGGTCACACTTCACATCGAATGACTCGACCCTAAACGGTCGTCATTTGAGGTCAAGCATTTGATCGCGAACAGTCACACTTCACCTCAAATGACTCGATCCCGAACGGTCGTCATTTGAGGTCAGGCTCTTGATCACGAACGGTCACACTTTGTGTGACGCCCCACCTCTATACCCATGCTAGCCAAGGACACTACAGGGTAATGCCGTCAACTAACACGGAGAATAAGGCTGGATAGGAGCGACCATCTATAGCCTTGCTCTAACTATCTATTGAATACATCGACAATAATCATACAAAGCAGATCGACATATCCAATGAATGCTTAAAACAAAACCATAAGTGGTTGGAGGATCCATCAGAACAGAATATAACAACTCACATGTAATATATATCACAGAACAGAAGAACATCATAGATATACATATACTGATACATAACAGAGTATACAGAATAATACATGCCGAGTGGTATAACAAACCACAATATACAGACAAATCCAGAAGAATAAATATCAGAGTTACAACAAAATAGAACTACACAAAAAGCTATGAAAAAAAGGAGCAAGCTGAATAGTCCATGCGGAAGCAAAATAGGCTAAGTCCAAACGCACCTAACCTGAAACATCTCGGTCTGACCCGAGTATAAGATACACGGGTCAGTCTAGCCAAACAAATCAGTTAGATAAACTGAACAACAATAAACCTGCAAGATTACAAGATATAACAAATATCTCTGAAAGAGATAACACAATCATCTAATCAAAAGATGAATCATATCATAACAAGCCTCATATCATCGGCAACTCATAGAAACAAAGGGTAGGAGTACCCCAAAACAAGACAAAAGGCAATAACAAATACCAATAAAGGTAACACAAGTTCCACAAGGTAATCGCTGCATATCATGCGGCTCAAAAAGACAACACCGAAGGGCGATACCTAGGGAATATACATATCAATGAAACATCATAAAATTTGCACGTGCTCAGTACTGTATAAACAAGGATCCATGAGCCCGAAGACTCCAAACCCAAATATCACCCAAGCGGCTCATAAAGACCTAACTCCGAAAGCGATACAATAGGGCAACAAACCCGAAGGCACAAACCTGAAGGTACAAACCCGAAGGCAACATACCCGAAGGCAACAAACCTGAAGGTGCAAACCCGAAGGCAACACACCCGAAGGCAACAAACCGTAGTGGTGAAGGTCCGGAGGCACAGTACTGGTCACCACTAACTGGCGGAATGTGTCATAACTCTCAAAAAGAAATCCGAAAAGTGGTAACGTGAGTCCCATAACCACTCGTTCGCACTAAACGATTTACTATCCGTTAGTTAATTTCACACTAAAAGCAGTACAAAGTTCACCTCATATCATTGGTAAACCAAACCTGAAGGTTAAAACGATCAATTGAATAGGTCGGGGATTAATCGGAAGGATAAACGCACAGATTCATGGTCCGTGTTTTGCCCAACCATTTAATCACCCTTCCACTTCGCTCGAAGTGCGAAATTGTGCGTGTGTTTTAAATAAAATTTATAAATCGAAGAAGCGAACTTTTAATACGATTTGAAGAAATCATTTATAAAAACCCATGAATAAATTCAAAAAGGAATCATCAAGGTCAAATTTGCATATACAACTAATTGGAATCAATAAGCGTCGATTAAATTTGGAAAACTAAGCGAACAAGGCAAATTGGAAAAAGACAATAGATTCAGACGTCTGAAAGAAGTGGTTCAGACGTCTGAATCTGGAAATTAATATATGTTCCAGAACAGAATTCAGACGTCTGAACCCAAACTTTCAGACGTCTGAAATAGGCATTATTTTGCCTATTTCCTTTCTGGTTGAAATTTAGCACTTTCAGACGTCTGAAATATAAATTCAGACGTCTGAATCTGGGAATGAAAATCTTCCCCAGAACAATATTTAGACGTCTGAAATAGGGATTCAGACGTCTGAAACCTGATGGTCAGGCATTTCCTGAACCTAGGCCATCTATGGCCAAACAAATCGAAATAAATCGGATGCATGTTGATTATGGGCTTACGTCAAAGGACTACCCAACCTTAACGACACACCCAAATACTCCGAACAACATAAACATCAACCATATAAGGTTTTACATAGATTTGGTTCAAAAATCATAATTTGGCAATTTCACCAAAGCAATCCAAATCGAAAACAAATGAACATGTAGATATATTAGGAACTCATTCCTAATAACCCAAGATAGCTGTAAACATAAATGTGGGATAAAAATCTCACCTAACATCAATAATATCAAGAGAAGTAGATGTGAGTTTAAAACTCACATTTTAATTCAAAATAAGAATAGAGAAGCTCAATAGCAAAGAAAACAACCAACCACTCTCCACTTCAACTCTACTAGCTTCAATCTAAGATCAAAACAAGTATTTTCCTAAGTTAGGTTTAGGAAATTTTATGAAATTGAAGGAGAAAGAGTTGGAGAAGATGAAGAGGAGGCCTACCAATAGCTTCTCTTTGATTTTGGAGCAAGAATTCAAGTTTGCAAGGTAAAGTAGGGCTTGGAATTTCTATTTCCCATTCTCTTCCTCGATTTTCAGTTTTGCTTAAGCTTAAGAAATGAAAATGTGTGAATGGAAGGAGAGAAAGGGCTGAGTTGGTTTATAGAATAGTTTGGGTGAAACCCAAACCCAAAAGCCTACTTAGTAAATAGAAAAATTCGACTTACTCCAAACATATCAAAGCTTATACTCAAAAAGATCGCAAACGCCATTTTGGAATCAATGGAAATGGTTTCGAGTTCCAATTCAGCCATTTGAAAAAAAAAGTAACTTTTCGGACCTAAATCGGACTAACGACGCTATATTTAAATAAAACATTTAAATATATAAAATCGTTAAATATGCGGGTTGTTACAGATCTCCCCTCCTAACAAAATTGCGTCTCCGCAATTTCTAGAGACGATAATTGTAACAACTACATACATACATCATTCAAAAGAAAAGAAAATAAGCTTGAGATGAAAAGATATACTCACCGTTTCCAAGCAAAGATAGAAAACCCGGATAGGATCGCTCAATAAACTCTCTGGTTTCCCAAGTATAGTCAATGGGATTAGCGGACCATTGAACTTTAACGAGCGGCACGTCCTTGTTCCGAATGTGTCGCACCTCCGTGTCAAGTACGCGAATAGGCTGCTGTACAATAGATAAGTCCGATGAGATCTCAAGCTCAAGCAAATCAGGAGAATCAATAACAGAATCCGATTCCCGAAGACACTTTCGAAGTTGTGAGACATGAAACACGTCATGAATGCCAGATAAATGAGCAGGAAGTGAAACTCTATAAGCCACAGGGCCAATACGTTCAGTAATAGAAAATGGTCCTATATAGCGAGGAGCCAATTTCCCAGTCGTACTGAAACGCATAACCCCTTTCAAAGGAGAAACACGAATAAAAACAAGATCACCAATCGAGAACTCGAGAGGCTTCCTACGGCTATCCGTGTAGGAATTCTGGCGACTCTGTGCCTCTTTCATTCTCAACCGGATAAGATCAATCTTTTCAGAAGAGTCACGAACAAAATCTGGACCAAGAATAAGCTTCTCCCCAGATTCCAACCAACAAAAAGGCGATCGACATGGCCTTCCGTATAAGGCTTCGAAAGGAGCCATACCGATACTGGACTGAAAACTATTATTGTAGGAGAACTCTACAAGAGGTAGGCGATCCTCCCAACTACCAACAAAATCAAAAATACAAATACGGAGAAGATCTTCCAAGATACGATTCACCCGTTCAGTCTGTCCGTCATACTGCAGATGATAAGCTGTACTAAAATTAAGCTTTGTTCCCAAAGCTTGCTGAAGACTCTTCCAAAAATGACTCGTGAATAAAGGATCACAATCACTCACAATAGAATTAGGGACACCGTGAAGTCTCACGATTTCCTTGACATACAACTTAGCCAAATGCGAAGCAGTCCTGTTAGACTTAATAGGAACAAAATGAGCAGACTTGGTGAGGCGATCAACAATAACCCAAATGCTAGAATGGCCCGATCTCGAACGAGGTAGACCATCAATGAAATCCATAGAAATCTGATCCCATTTCCATAATGGAATCTCTAGAGGCTTAAGAAGACCAGAAGGACGCTGATGTTCGGCCTTAATACGCTGACAAGTTATGCAATTACTCACATAACTCGCCACATCGCGCTTCATGCCTTCCCAATAATAAAGACGACGCATATCGGCATACATCTTACTACTACCAGGATGAATGGTATACTTAGAACGATGACAGTCATCAAGAATGTCATGCCTAAGTGCAAAATCAGAAGGCACAAAAAGACGGTTCTTCTTGCGAAGACACCCATGAGAATCAATGCTGAAATCCCGCAAAGCCTCATCACAGGATCCAGACTCACAAAGCTGAATAAGATGCAACAAATCTGGATCACGCTGCTGGGCATCGGCAATACGATCCAATAATATAGGTAGTGCTCCCAAACTAAATAATAAAATAGGAGAGTCAGAAGATGAACCTCGATCACGAATTTCGCAAAAAGACGGAGTCTCAAGAATATCCCATTTGGCAAGCATCATAGAAACAACAGCTGAATGTTTGCAACTAAGCGCATCAGCAACACGATTACCCTTTCCAGGGGTATACTGGATATCAAAGTCATAGGAAGCAAGAAACTCGAGCCAACGCTGTTGTCTCATATTGAGTTCCTTCTGAGTAAACAAATACTTCAAAAATTTATGATCGGTATAAAGAATGAAGTGCTCGCCCAATAAATAGTGTCGCTAAATCTTCAAGGCAAAGACAATGGCGGCTAACTCAAGATCATGAGTGGCATAGCGAACTTCATTCGGACGCAGTTGCCTAGAAGCATAAGCAA
Source organism: Allium cepa (assembly GCA_030765085.1). Lineage (NCBI taxonomy): Eukaryota > Viridiplantae > Streptophyta > Magnoliopsida > Asparagales > Amaryllidaceae > Allium > Allium cepa. Next base: position 448,888,541 of record CM060942.1, read on the forward strand.
CTACCCGATCCTTCTGCATAAGAACAGCACCAAGACCACTACCACAAGCATCGGTGTAGACAACAAGATCATGATTCCCCTCCGGAACCACAAGAATAGGAGCATTAGTGAGAAGTTCCTTTAATGTCAGAAAGGAAGCTTCACACTTGTCGGACCAAATAAAACGAATGCCTTTCCGAGTAAGGCTGGTGAGAGGAAGCACAACACGGGAAAAATCCTTAATGAACCAACGGTAATAACCCGCCAATCCAAGGAAACTACGAATCTCATGCACATTTGCAGGCCTCTTCCAATTCTGGATGGCTTCGATCTTTGAGGGATCGACAGAAATGCCATCGGAAGATACAATATGGCCTAGGAACTTAACCTTATTCTCCCAAAAATGGCACTTGGAGAATTTGGCTTTAAGCTGATGGTGACGAAGAGTACTCAAGAAAATTCTCAAGTGATTAGCATGCTCGGCTTCAGACTTAGAGTAAATAAAGATATCATCAATGAATGCAAGGACAAACTTGTTGAGATATTCCCGGAATACCCGATTCATGAGATCAACTAAGAAAGCAGGAGCGTTCGTCAAACCGAACGGCATAATGAGCCACTCAAAAGAACCATAACGAGTGCGGAAAGTGGTAAGAGGTATGCTATCCTCCGCGACTCGTAACTGATGAAAACCCGTGGCGGTCAAGCTGAGAAAAGACCTTAGCACCACTCAGTAGATCAAACATATCATCGATCATGGATACCTATTCCTAATGGTTAACTCGTTAAGCTTGCGATAGTCAATGCAAAGCCTAAGAGTTCCATCAGACTTCTTCACGAAGACGACCGCGGATCCCCATGGAGAAAAACTGGACTGAATCAACTGCTTGGACTCAAGCTCTAAAAGCTGCTTCTTGAGTTCCTCATTTTCCCTTGTAGACATCCTCGTGGGAGGACGACTAACTGGCTGCGTGTCTGGAATGAGATCAATCGGAACTCAATTGCCCGCTTAGGTGGCAAACCCAAGACAGGCTCAAAAACATCAGAAAAGTCACAAGCAATAGGAATACGAGATATATCATCATCATCCCGCAAGTCAAGAGAATATAAAGCCATTTCGGAATTATCCTGTAACGACTCGGTATTTTCAACCATTTGCATCCATTATAAGTGCATAGGCAGACACTCATGTCGGAATTGAATTGCTCAAAATACCGTGTTGTAAATAAAATTTTGGCAAACCTCAGAATATACAGTAAATAAAAATCACAGATCACAGACACAGAGTATATAAAAATGCTGCGGAAGGAAAAGAGATAGTAGTTCATGAAGCTACTATATAAATATGAGATACATCAGAGTTAAATAAGATACAACAGAAGAGTAACTGGATACATCAGGTACAAATCAGATACATCACTGAACCACTGGATACTAAAACAAAATAGATGGCTGGATCTTCAAGGAAAGCTCCAACACCGAAGGTGAATCTTGAATGCTAACTCAATCAATCTGACCCGAGCGTAAAGCAAAACACAAAACCCTCGAGTCAGGACATAAATACTTATAAACTGTAAATCAACTCAAGTGAACAGTAACAAAATGCATTAGTAACTTAAAGGATGCTTGGGACCGCCCATCCTCTAAGGATCCGTTAAACTATTTACTATGTAGTAATATACGCTATATACGGTAGTGTCTAACCAGTAAAGTATAATCATATAGAAAATAGCGTTAAGGGGATGGTGAACCTTAACGCGGTCGGATCTTTAAAACCAAAATCGTAGTGGGCTCGATATAAGGATATGACACGGCACGCGAGGCAATGCCAGGGTGGATACACCGTTTGCACTCCCGGACCGGTGATGACGGCAAGCCAGCAGCTTCCGCCCACCTCGAACAATACCCCCGAATCAAAGTGGCGCCACCGAATCGAATCACAACAGTAATAGAATGGTTTCTGATGGAGCATGCTCGATGAAAGGGTGCGACCTTTTGTGTAGCCCGGTATAGCTCCTGTTTTAGTCATATATGCCAACTCACGGGAGTTGGGTCCAGGTAATATACCTCGAGAACGTCGCCACCATCCTACTTCATTCTGGAATCTCCACCGCGTATACAGCTGTTAAAGTGGTTTTCGGTATTGGCCGGCTATAAGACAATATCCGATCCCGGTCTCTTTAACAACCAATCGCTATTATAACCCGTAGTTATAACTTTAAAACAATATTTTATACTTAAAAATAAAATATCCTTTTCAATCCAAATCTTTATCAAAATAAAGATTAAATCATTTCCAAAACCATTTCAATATATCATCGTAAATATCTTTCAATTCAAATATTTATCAAAATAAATATCAAGTCATTTCTAACCATTTCAATATATTAAATTTTCATACCGTTTCAACACTACCTTTCAAATCATTTTAATATATCAAAATATCATAACCTTTCAAAGTTTCAGTTCCAAAATATCATATCTTTCAGAACTTCTTTTTAAATCATGTTAATATCAAAATATCCTATCTTTCAAACTCCGTTTTCAAATCATTTAATATCAAAAATATCATATCTTTCAAAACTTCGTTTCAAATCATTTTAATATATCAAAATATCATATCCTTTCAAAACTTCATTTCAAATCATTTTAATATATCAAAATATCGTATCTTTTCAAACTTCATTCATTTCAAATCATTATTCATTTTGTTCAATCTAAAATACCATTTCAATTCATATTTCAAAACAGTTTATATTCCAAAAATTCTTTTTTATCATTTCAATGAAGTTATTATGTTTAATAATTAAATTATTAAATTTTCAAAAATTTCAACTTCCAAAGTTTATTTATTCACTTAAGTTTATCAAAACTTTGAAAACTCACTTTTCGCAGTATTCAGAAAACGCTACGGAAAGTTACATTCAAAACAGTTCAATTTAACAAAAGATAGCATTTTAAAATGTTATAATAGGTTTACTTAAATTTCGAATAACTTAGTTAAATTCAACAATTTATAGCACTTACAAAAATTTCTATAATAGCTTTATTCAATTTAGCTTTTTAGTTCATTATCGTCAACTACAGCGTTTACAAATGCTGTAATATCATTTACATTGTAATTAATAGCATTTCAAAAATGCATTCGACTAACTTCAAATATTCAATAAAATTTCTCAACCAATTATACTTTTATTAAAAACATTTTTAACTTATAAAATCATACATTTTCACATTTATAAACATCATTTAATTTTTCCTCAAGTTCATGATTTTATAAAGTTAAATTTCCATTCAAAAATCAAGATTTAATAATAATTCACTTATTAAATTGCAATGTTGAATTTTTAAAATCCATTACATTAAATTTCAACTTAACACTTAAGTTCAAATTCTTAAATATAACTTAGTTTTATTTTTATTTACTTAACTAAAAGTTCACCTTTACGTCAATTTCATAAATTTCCAGTTTTAGTTATATTTCAAAATTTCAACTTACAATATTCATTCATTTCACATTTCACCTTTATTAAAATCATTAATATGATATAAAAATCACTTGAAATTCATTTAAATTCAAATTATCATAAATTTATCATAATTTCATATTCAATTAAATTTCCAATTATAATTAAATCAAAATTTCCAAAATAACTTACGTTCAAAATTTCTAACTTTTTCATTAATTCATTCACTTACAAATATTCAGAAAATCAATAATAATTTACAAAAATCCTTTTTTTATTAAATTTAAAATCAAAATATTATAATAATTAAATTTCTAAAATATTGAAAATTTTAGAAAAACATATTTTAACTACGGGCCTGTATATAATTTTCTACGCTAGGTAAAGTGATATGGGTAATATATCATTTCAACCCATAATTTACAAAGAAAATCCGGGTTTTATCATTTCAAACCCGCAATCCCAAGTCAAAATAAAAAATTTAAAACCATTCAGGCCTATCATTTTAGCCCATAACATTTTTTTTCTAACAGGGAGCTTGTAGTGTGATCATATACAGAAATAATATAAACAAGGTCAATATCACAATATACAGTCATATATCAGATGTCAGGTGAAAATTAACAGTTTAAACATGGTAATAACATGGTAATAACATGGCATAGCATATCATATGATCATCATTAATTTGTATAAACATTTTATATTACTAAACACTTGTCATCAATTCACTTTTCATAAGTATAAATGTCAGAGTGAGAAAGACTCACTGTTTCAAGCTGAAGACCAAAACAACAAACACAAGTGCGATTCAAAAAGCACGACAAGCACGATATAGCATGACTTTTGATTTGAATGAATGGTGAGCCTTGATATTTGTCTTGTAAACAATAACCAAAACAAGACAATATACACATAAATATTCAACGCAAAACAATGTTGAAACAATGAAAATACGAAGCAACAAAGGAATATATTACTTGACCTTGCTTTAACCATTCAAATGCTTGGCCTAGGAGGTTCTTGGGTTCAGCCATGATGATGATGTAGCTCATATTTGGCACCATAACTCATGGCTAGAAGGAGTATGGAGTGGTAGGGTTATAACATGAAGCATACAATTGATCAAGGCAACATATATGAAGTTTTTGAGCACAACAAGGCTCGGCCTTGGGTCAAGTGGGGTTTGGCCATACTTGTACAGGTTTGGACAGTAGATGGAGGGGTGTGGGGAGGTCTGGAAAAGGAGGTGGTGGCGGCGGCCTATGGTGGTGGTCAAGGTGGTGGATGAAGATATGAAGTGATAGGGTGGCTATCATGAATGTTTCAAGGCTTTATGTAGTGTTTTTTTGTGGAGTTTTGGTTCATGGAGTCTTGGCCATGTCAATTTCAGATCAGGACAGAGGCTAAGATGAAGTGTAGTGGTGGTAGCAAGGTGGTGATCGTGGCTAGAGGTGGTGGCCATGGTGAAGTATGAAGGTGGTGAAGTAATAGTGGTGGCTAGTGCATTGTTTTGGACATTATTTGCAATTTTGTGGAGTTTTGTCACCAAGGGAGGTGTGGTGTGACGTCCCACCTCTATACCCACGCCGGCCAAGAACACTACTGTGAATGCTGTCAACTAGCACGGAGAATAAGGCTGTTGTGGAGCGACCATCTGTATAATTGCTTTGTGCGAGTACCGATATACCGGATAGAAATATAACTTTTCATCTCAAGAGGAAATCCGACATACCGACACAAACTCAAAGCTACTACACAGTGGCTATAATATCTTCGGAAACAAATATAGAAATAAACATAACATAAATCAGTCACAGGACAATTCATATCACAAAGGCGGAAATTGATATGAATATTACACATGAAAGTGTATATCAGAGTAGTGGTCTAAAAGGATCCACAAAATCACAAAAGAATAGTTACATGAACTTCACAAAAGAATAAGTATACATTATGGAGTCTATATCTCAAATGTATACAACAAAAACTACTAATCTAAGTAGTTGACCAAAAGTCAGAGGAATCAATCCCAAGAGAGAAGTCAAGCAGAAGCACCTATAACATCTCGGTCTGACCCGAGTATTATTTATAAGAAAATAATAAATGGATCAGTCTAACTATAAATATCAGATAACATGATATAGAATAGGAGATATGACTAAACACATAATAATCACAATGCCAAGCTGTGATATATATAAGTAATTGAAAATCAACAAGAGATTAATCAATATCACGATAATCTACTCAAGATAAAAAGGAATGTCATACTCCTAATTTCATTCACCAAGCCACAATAAATGACATATAAGATATGGCATAGGCGTATAATATCCATAACGACATACTACTATAAGTATGTAAATGATAATCAACAAACGATTAATCAATATCAAAGAATCTTCTCGAAGATCCAAAAAGGGTATCATACCCAAAACTTGTATTCACAACAAGTTAATGACACACGAATTCACCTATGCACAAGAATTGATAAATCATATCAATAGAAATCACAAAGTTGGCGAAACATAAATTCCAGAAATCAACACTAGGAATCCTGTCAATGACACACAAATTCACCTATGCACAAAAATTGATAAATCATATCAATAGAAATCACAATAATAGGTGAAGTATAAACTCCAGAATTCGACACACGAAATCCAGAAATTTCACAAAATAAAGGGGGGAGGCCTATCACATGAACGGGAGCATGAAAACTCACCAACAGCTGTAACACATGAACGAGAAGCTATCTCATGGTAGCTAGCCATTAATTTGACACACGAATGGTCCGAAGACCGTGGGTTGCTACCCCACCAAATTTGAGTCGAAACTCCACAAAGCAGACAAAGAGACATCGCACAACTGCTAGTCTAAATCACAAAAATGATCGTCATGATCATCGAGAAGTGTCAATTACACTAAGCTAGTAAATATATGAGTTTAGCTTCATGTCCCATAACCACTTGCTTAACTTAAATATTTACGAACAAATTGTAAATCTCCACTAGAAAATTGTCACAAGAGTTTCAATCGAACAAGTCCAAGAATTAGCTAACAAAGTAAACGCAAGCGTTTCATACCACTCGTTTTACTAAGTCGTTTAATTAGATTTCTCATACGAGTGAGGTAAGGTTTGTATATACTAATAGATTGGAAAACTGTTTTATAAACGAATTTGGTATTAAAGTAGAGTTGAAATCATTTGAAGAAAGAGTTTTGATATTTACTACTAGTATAGAAAACCTTTATAATTTTAGAGTGACAAATCACAAAGAAGATTGTAAGAACAATCGATCACTAAAATTCACATACGAAGATGTGAATAAAATCCAAAGAAACCGATAAAGAATCCATCGAAATGGATATTCAAAAATCCCTAAAAAGGAGTCATCAAGGTCATAATAAATGATAACAACAATTAGGATCATCACGAATCGATTTAAATTGGAAATTCAATCCAAAAAGGCAAAATAGACTCAAACAGCAGGTTCAGTCGACTGAACAGAGTTTTCAGTCGACTGACCCTGTACCTGGAAATTTTCCAGGTTCAGGAAACTTTCTGTTTCCAGGTTCAGTCGACTGTGCAGAGTTTTTCAGTCGACTGAATCATGCCTGGAAACTTTCGGGTTCCAGGATCAGTCGACTGAATAGAGTTTTCAGTCGACTGAATCATGCCTGGGCTATTTTTCAGCCTTATTCAAATGAAGAGCAAACTCTTCCAAAATGCAACCGGACGAACGTTGGCTCTAAGGGTTTATGCCAATCGGCGACCCGGCCCTATATGCTCCTCGGTGCATCACTAAAAGCATGATCAAACATCCATAAAAGGATTTTCACACAAATTTGGCTTAAAAACCCAAAAATTGGAATATTCACAAAACCAATCCAAATCAAGAGCAAATGCACATGAATAAGTATTAGGAATTCATACCCAACAACCAAAGATAATTATAGTCATAGATGTGAGATAAAAATCTCACCTTTTCACAAAATCGAACAAGAAGAAGCTTGAAAGCAAATGGAGAATCAACCTCTCTTCAACACAACCCAATTGAGCTTGAATCTAAGCTCAAAAACAAGAACATTCCCAAAATTAGGTTTAGGAATTTCTGAAATTGGTAAGAGAATAAGTTGGAGAAGAAGAAGAGAAGCTTACCAATGGGTTCTTCTTGAGTTTGGAGCTGGGAATTTGATTTGCAAGAGAAACTAGGGTTTTGGAGTTTTTAATCTCCAATCTCTCCCACCATTAATGTTATAAAAACTGAAAAGAGAAGAGAATGAGGGTGAGTGGGGAAGAGTGGCTCAGATTTGAGCATAAGTTAACATAGGGCTGAGCCCAAAACCAAACCCAAAGTGAAAAGTAGCAAAAATCAACTTTCTCCAAACATATCGAAGCTTATACTCAAAAAGGTCGCAAACGGCATTTTAAACTCAATGGGAGTGGTCCCGAGTCCTAATTCGACCGTATGCAAAAAGTAGCTTTTCGGACTAAAATCCGACTAACGATAAAATATTTAAATATAAAATCGATAAATATGCGGGTTGTTACAGACTCCCCTCCTTAAAGAAATTGCGTCCTCGCAATATTTAAGAAGAGAACATAAAGTAACAACCATAAAAGCATATTCAATCACAAAAGAAACTTGAAATAAGAAGTTCACCTCAAAGAGCACGAGAAAGTAAGTCCGGATATGTTCGCTCGATGTACTCTCTAGACTCCCAAGAACAATCCTTAGGATTTGAAGACCATTGAATTTTAACAAGCGGAACATCTTTATTTCGAAGTCGTTTGACTTCCGAAGCAATGATACGAATAGGATGTTGCTCATAAGTTAAATTAGGCGAAACTTCAATCTCTTCCACAACACCGGGCTCAAGAACAGAATCAGAATCTCGAAGACATTTCCGAAGTTGAGAAACGTGAAACACGTTATGCATAGCAGAAAACTGAGCCGGTAATAAAAGGCGATAAGCCATGGAACCAATACGTTCGGTGATAGGAAATGGCCCAATATATCGAGGCGCTAGTTTTCCCGATCGACTGAAACGTACAACACCTTTCATAGGTGACACACGAATGAACACAAGATCTCCCATAGAAAATTCTAACTTCCTTCTCCGGTTATCGGCATAGGATTTTTGTCTACTCTGGGCTTCTTTCATCCTATGACGAATAAGATCAATCTTTTCTGTGGAATCACGAATAAAATCTGGACCTAAAACCAGCTTCTCACCGGCCTCAAGCCAACAAGAAGGAGATCGGCATGGCCTTCCATAGAGTGCCTCGAAAGGTGCCATACCAATACTAGATTGGAAGCTATTATGATAGGAAAATTCAACAAGTGAAATATGATCTTCCCAACTTCCACCAAAATCAAGCACACAAAAACGAAGAAGATCTTCAAGAGTTTGATTAACACGCTCGGTTTGTCCATCGGACTGGGGATGATAAGCGGTGCTAAAATTAAGCTTCGTTCCTAAAGCTTTTTGAAGACTCTTCCAAAATCCACTAGTAAACAACGGATCACGATCACTAACTATAGAAGTAGGAACTTCATGTAATTTAACAATCTCTTTGATAAAGAGTTTGGCCAAAAGAGGAACGGTTCGGTTAGACTGAACGGGAATAAAATGGGCAGATTTAGTAAGCCTATCTACAATCACCCATAAGCTATCATGACCCAAACGAGAACGGGGAAGGCCATCTATAAAATCCATGGAAATCTGATCCCACTTCCAAACCGGAATTTCTAAAGGTTGCAATAACCCACCGGGCCTTTGATGTTCGGCCTTAACGAGTTGGCAAGTCATGCAACGCTTAACAAAGTTAGCGATGTCAAGTTTCATTCCCTCCCAATAATAAAGTCGCTTCATATCCACGTACATTTTACTACTATCGGGATGAATGGTAAATTTAGAGTGATGAGAATCTTCTAAAATACCTTTACGAAGATCACTAATATTTGGCACGATAAGTCTACCAAATTTCCGAATGCCGCCACGAGAATCGATATCAAAGTCTTTCAAACCTTCAATATCAATATTATCCTTAATATTTTGGCCAAAAAGAGCCAATTCGTGATCTAGCCTTTGAGCTTCAAGAATGCGGTCAAAAAGAGAAGGATGAGCCTCAAGGCTACATAAAACAAGAGATGAACATAAATCGGGAACACGCTCTCGAATCTCACAAGTGGATAAGATCTCGAAATCGTTCCATTCGGATATCATCATAGAAACAACAGCAAGTTGTTTTCGGCTAAGAGCATCGGCGACACGATTACCCTTACCGGGGGTATAAAGAATATCAAGATCATAAGGAGCAAGGAACTCGAGCCAACACTGTTGACGCAAATTAAGTTCCTTTTGGGAGAATAAATATTTCAAAGACTTATGATTCGTGTAAAGAACAAATTTCTCTCCCAAGAGATAATGACGCCAAATCCGTAGAGCAAAAACAATAGCCGTGAGTTCTAAATCATGAGTGGCATATCTAGTCTCGGCAGGCTTCAATTGCCTAGAAGCATAAGCAATAACACGTTCTCTTTGCATAAGAACGGCACCCAAACCAACGCGACTAGCATCGGTATAAACAACGAAATCTTGATTCTCCTTGGGAATAACAAGAATAGGAGCATTAGATAGGAGTTCCTTTAATTTCTGAAAAGAAGCTTCACATTTGTCCGACCAAATGTATTTAACACCTTTCTTAGTCAAGCTAGTGAGAGGAACGACATTCTTAGAAAAGTCTTTGACAAAACGACGGTAATAGCCCGCCAATCCGAGAAAACTACGAATCTCTGTCACACTCTCCGGTCTCTTCCATCTTGAATCGCTTCAATCTTTGAAGGATCCATGGAAATTCCGGATTCGGAAATAATGTGACCGAGAAACTTCACACGAGATTGCCAAAAGTGGCACTTAGAAAATTTTGCCTTTAATTGATTACTCCTAAGAGTTTCCAACACAATCCGAAGATGTTTTTCATGCTCCTCCTCGGTTTTAGAACACACAAGAATATCATCAATAAAGATGAGAACAAATCGATCGAGGAAGTCTTTAAAAACTCGATTCATAAGGTCAACGAAATAGGCTGGGGCATTCGTTAACCCGAATGGCATCACAAGCCATTCATAAGATCCATAACGAGTACGGAACGAGGTCAATGGAATGCTATCCTCTACAATACGAAGCTGATGAAAACCGGTAGCCAAGTCCAATTATGAAAAGACTCTAGCACCACTAAGTTGATCGAATAGATCATCAATCCGAGGTAAAGGATATTTATTTTTGATAGTAAGATCATTAAGCTTGCGGTAGTCAACGCAAAGCCTAAGTGTTCCATCGGATTTCTTCACAAAAATAGCTGAAGCTCCCCAAGGCGAAGAACTAGAGCGAATAATTTGCTTCGTCTCCAATTCGGATAATTTTTTACGCATCTCCTCGTTTTCTTTATGGGACATACGATACGGAGGACGAGTGATAGGTTGAGCTCCAGGAATAAGGTTAATTCTGAACTCAATTGCTCTCTTAGGTGGTAATCCTAAAACGGGCTCGAATATGTCGGAAAATTCACAAACGACGTGAATAAGAGAAATAATATCACCCTCATCGTCATCATCGTCATCACGAGGATTTAAAGAATATAAAGATGCAATCAAGCTGGAATTTGAATCTTTAAGATTAATAGAAATCTGATTAACAGATTGAGGATGTCGAAGATGAATAGTCCGCTCAGGACATAGGATATGAGCTTCATAACGGTTAAGCCAATCCATTCCCAAAATCGTTCCAAAGCCTAAATAACGCATGACATGCAAATCGGCTCGGAAAGAAAAATCACACAAAATAATCTCGACATCTTTACACAATAAACTGATTGTTGCGGATCCACCAACCGGATTCGCAATTCTCAAAGAAGTCATTAAACACAAAACATCCAAAGAAAAGGTATCGACAAGTTCTTTTGATATAAAAGAATGGGACGCACCCGTATCAAAAAGAACTCGAATAGGACGATCACGAAATATAATAATTCCATCCAGAATAGAATGAGAAATACCTTTGCCACGAGATGTGTTGCCAGGGGCTTGAGCAACATTAAGCTTTCCCTCACTCCTATTTTGAAGTTTGGGACATACATGCATAAAATGGTCCGGGCTTTTGCAATAGCGACAAGTACGAGGCTTTGAACACTTGTTCGCAAAATGGTCTTTCGAACCACAATTATAGCATTTCCCTTGATTAGAGGAAAAGGTCTTTTCAGCAGGAGTTGCTTGCCTCCCTTTCTTATTAGGATAAGGACCTTTGAATTTGCTTGGCCTCTTCTTGTTGTTGAAGTTTGGTTTGGAACCCACCACTTCAACATCATTCTCCCTATCCGCCTCTTCAAGACGAAGAGCGATATCAACGAGTTGGTCGAAAGAAACTTCTAATTTTAGAAGTAATGGCTTCTTGAGACTTTTGTTTAAGCCATAAACGAATCTTTGGTTCTTCTTTAAAGGGGTGTTGATATATTCAACCCCATATTTGGAAAGCGACTCGAAAGAGGCGACGTAATCAGTCACGGATGACTCACCTTGAACAAGGTCTATAAATCGTCGAGCCAATGTCACTTTTTCTGCTTTCGGTACAAATTTCAACTCGAAGCGTTCTCGGAATTTCTCCCAGGTGAGATTCGCTTCATTAATCTCAGAAATAAAACTCGTACCAATCCAATGCTCTTTCTTGGAGCATACTAGAGGCCACCTGAACTCGGTGAAGGTCAATAAGATTCATGCACGAAAAGATGCGATCACATGTTCTAAGCCAAGCTTGTACTTCAATAACAGTTTCGGAACCTTTGAATGGATCCCCACCCAAATTGGTGTAATCGCTGCACAAGTGTGCAAATCCCGACTTTGGGTGAGTAGGTTCCGGGTTAGCTCCAGCTGCTTGAGCATTAGTTACCAAATCAAGAACCTGTTGAGCAGTCATAAAAACTCCATCCTGGGGTGGAGTGCTAGATGGCACGGCTCTGGGGCGGCCTGGTCTAGACATTTCTCTTCCTTTAGAAAGAAAGAAGAAGAAGAAAAAGGTTATTCACCAAATTGAATATCAAGCAATCTTGATAGATAAACAAGGAATCATAAGGAAAATAGGATGAATCGGTACGAAGACTCGAATTAAATCCTAAAGCACGACTCCTAAGATGGACTTAGGACAATGATCCTTGTTATAATATTCCATATTGTTCCGAAGTTTTGCTCTGATACCATGCTGTGACGCCCCACCTCTATACCCACGCTAGCCAAGAACACTACTGTGAATGATGTCAACTAGCATGGAGAATAAGGCTGTTGAGGAGCGACCATCTGTATAATTGCTTTGTGCGAGTACCGATATACCGGATAAAAATATAACTTTTCATCTCAAGAGGAAATCCGACATACCGACACAAACTCAAAGCTACTACACAGTGGCTATAATATCTTCGGAAACAAATATAGAAATAAACATAACATAAATCAGTCACAGGACAATTCATATCACAAAGGCGGAAATAGATATGAATATTACACATGAAAGTGTATATCAGAGTAGTGGTCTAAAAGGATCCACAAAATCACAAAAGAATAGTTACATGAACTTCACAAAAGTATAAGTATACATTATGGAGTCTATATCTCAAATGTATACAACAAAAACTACTAATCTAAGTAGTTAACCAAAAGTCAGAGGAATCAATCCCAAGAGAGAAGTCAAGCAGAAGCACCTGTAACATCTCGGTCTGACCCAAGTATTATTTATAAGAAAATAATAAACGGATCAGTCTAACTATAAATATCAGATAACATGATATAGAATAGGAGATATGACTAAACACATAATAATCACAATGCCAAGCTGTGATATATATAAGTAATTGAAAATCAACAAGAGATTAATCAATATCACGATAATCTACTCAAGATAAAAAGGAATGTCATACTCCTAATTTCATTCACCAAGCCACAATAAATGACATATAAGATATGGCATAGGCGTATAATATCCATAATGGCATACTACTATAAGTATGTAAATGATAATCAACAAACGATTAATCAATATCAAAGAATCTTCTCGAAGATCCAAAAAGGGTATCATACCCAAAACTTGTATTCACAACAAGTTAATGACACACGAATTCACCTATGCACAAGAATTGATAAATCATATCAATAGAAATCACAAAGTTGGCGAAACATAAATTCCAGAAATCAACACAAGGAATCCAGTCAATGACACACAAATTCACCTATGCACAAGAATTGATAAATCATATCAATAGAAATCACAATAATAGGTGAAGTATAAACTCCAGAATTCGACACACGAAATCCAGAAATTTCACAAAATAAAGGGGGAGGCCTATCACATGAACGGAAGCATGAAAACTCACCAACAGCTGTAACACATGAACGAGAAGCTATCTCATGGTAGCTGGCCATTAATTTGACACACGAATGGTCCGAAGACCTGACACACGAATGGTCCGAAGACCGTGGGTTGCTACCCCACCAAATTTGAGTCGAAACTCCACAAAGCAGACAAAGAGACATCGCACAACTGCTAGTCTAAATCACAAAAATGATCGTCATGATCATCGAGAAGTGTCAATTACACTAAGCTAGTAAATATATGAGTTTAGCTTCATGTCCCATAACCACTTGCTTAACTTAAATATTTACGAACAAATTGTAAATATCCACTAGAAAATTGTCACAAGAGTTTCAATCGAACAAGTCCAAGAATTAACCAACAAAGTAAATGCAAGCGTTTCATACCACTCGTTTTACTAAGTCGTTTAATTAGATTTCTCATACGAGTGAGGTAAGGTTTGTATATACTAATAGATTGGAAAACTGTTTTATAAACGAATTTGGTATTAAAGTAGAGTTGAAATCATTTGAAGAAAGAGTTTTGATATTTACTACTAGTATAGAAAACCTTTATAATTTTAGAGTGACAAATCACAAAGAAGATTGTAAGAACAATCGATCACTAAAATTCACATACGAAGATGTGAATAAAATCCAAAGAAACCGATAAAGAATCCATCGAAATGGATATTCAAAAATCCCTAAAAAGGAGTCATCAAGGTCATAATAAATGATAACAACAATTAGGATCATCACGAATCGATTTAAACTGGAAATTCAATCCAAAAAGGCAAAATGGACTCAAACAGCAGGTTCAGTCGACTGAACAGAGTTTTCAGTCGACTGACCCTGTACCTTGAAATTTTCCAGGTTCAGGAAACTTTCTGTTTTCAGGTTCAGTCGACTGTGCAGAGTTTTTCAGTCGACTGAATCATGCCTGGAAACTTTCGGGTTCCAGGATCAGTCGACTGAACAGAGTTTTCAGTCGACTGAATCATGCCTGGGCTGTTTTTCAGCCTTATTCAAATGAAGAGCAAACTCTTCCAAAATGCAACCGGACGAACATTGGCTCTAAGGGTTTATGCCAATCGGCGACCCGGCCCTATATGCTCCTCGGTGCATCACTAAAAGCATGATCAAACATCCATAAAAGGATTTTCACACAAATTTGGCTTAAAAACCCAAAAATTGGAATATTCACAAAACCAATCCAAATCAAGAGCAAATGCACATGAATAAGTGTTAGGAATTCATACCCAACAACCAAAGATAATTATAGTCATAGACGTGAGATAAAAATCTCACGTTTTCACAAAATCGAACAAGAAGAAGCTTGAAAGCAAATGGAGAATCAACCTCTCTTCAACACAACCCAATTGAGCTTGAATCTAAGCTCAAAAACAAGAACATTCCCAAAATTAGGTTTAGGAATTTCTGAAATTGGTAAGAGAATAAGTTGGAGAAGAAGAAGAGAAGCTTACCAAAGGGTTCTTCTTGAGTTTGGAGCTGGGAATTTGATTTGCAAGAGAAACTAGGGTTTTGGAGTTATTAATTTCCAATCTCTCCCACCATTAATGTTATAAAAACCGAAAAGAGAAGAGAATGAGGGTGAGTGGGGAAGAGTGGCTCAGATTTGAGCATAAGTTAACATAGGGCTGAGCCCAAAACCAAACCCAAAGTGAAAAGTAGCAAAAATCAACTTTCTCCAAACATATCGAAGCTTATACTCAAAAAGGTCGCAAATGGCATTTTAAACTCAATGGGAGTGGTCCCGAGTCCTAATTCGACCGTATGCAAAAAGTAGCTTTTTGGACTAAAATCCGACTAACGATAAAATATTTAAATAAAATATTTAAATATAAAATCGATAAATATGCGGGTTGTTACATGTGGCCATGGATGGATCTGAAATGATGGCTGGAGATGATGCCAAGGAAGAGTGGTAGGGGATGGTGGAGAGTATGGTGGTGATGGTGGGTGGTAGAGGCCAATCCAGAAAGCATAGAAAACTAGGCAAAATACATAGAAAATGAGAAGAAAAGGTAGAAAAAGATGTAGCCATTACCAGATTTTTTTTCTCAAGATGGAGGCCATGATTTTTAGGGTTGAGAAAGAGAAATTTTGTGACAAATGAGCAAGGGAAGTCGGCTGGAGATGGTATAGGGAAATGCCAAAAAAACAGATGTATTGATGACAAAAGAAACTGCAAAAGAAACAGTGAAACGTTTTTACATTTCTTAGCCTTTAACCCTTTCAAATTCCTCATATATATTTATATACATCTAAATAACAGAAAATAATTAAAATCTCAGTTAAAATTCGAAAGTATAACAGATAAACAAAATATTAATAATTAAATATTAATTAGATATGATTAAAACAAGAAAAATAGCACGGAAAATGAAAACTTGACTTAAGAATTAGCACTACAAGGGGAGGGGGGATTTCCGACGGCTGAAAACCGTCGGCGGCCGTCGGAAGCCGTCGGCGGCCGTCGGAAAAAGCCGTCGGAAATGAAGGCGTCGGGAAGCAGTATTTCCGACGGCTACCGACGGGTGATGCCGTATACATTATCGACGGTTTCCGGCGGTTTCCGGCGGTTTCCGACGGCTTCCGACGGCCGTCGGAAACCGTCGGAAACCGTCGGAAATCAGGCCAATAAGCCGTCGGAACCCGTCGGAAACCGCCGGAAAATTTCGACCAGTAAGCCGTCGGAAGCCGTCGGAAGCCGTCGGAAACCTGTTGTTTTTTTTTAAAATCTGCTGCAAATAGAGCCTTCCAACCACATTTCTCTTCCAAACACTACAATATCAATACTGCACAATCAAATAAACAATAATCCAACCAAACATGCAAACCAATACTCCAAAATATTCAATAGACACAGAAATAAACTAAATTAGAATAAAAATAAAATACAAAATATACATAACATTCCAACATTAACAATAATACTAACAATAACTGTTCTAATCATGCATATCCTGATACAGCTACAGAACCAAGTGTATTATACATAATTATACATATCAACAATTAATTGTTCCTTCTACCAAATCATTGTAAACTAAAACTAAACATACCTGCACGAACGAATTAGAAAGCAATGAATCAATCTGCCCCAGATCCAGAGCCAGCCGATGAAGGGAAGCGGCCACCAAACTGCTGCATGTACTCAAATAACTGTGCCGTCTGCATGGCCTGTTGGCGGTTCTGCTCCTCCAACTGCTGAACTCTAGTCTGTAATTCTTCTATACTTGCTAGCTCGCTCTGAGGTCTACTCCGCCGTCTCCTACTCTGACTACTGGACTGCAATAATTGAAAAATAAATAAAATCAAAGTTTATTGTTTTGAAAAGGTAAGAATATCATATTTTAAGTATTTTAAGAAAAATTAAATTATTTACCGCTAAATTGCCAAATCCGTATCGTCGACCATGCTCTGGTGGACTCATAACGGACTCAAAAATAATGTCCTCTTCATCGGTCGTCAGCTGCTCTCGACCCGTATCAGAAAGGAGTTTCTGTCGCTGCTCCATAAACATCTCCTGCATTGACAAATTAATAATATCATATCTTATTTCATAATAATTTGACAACTAAAACAATTACTAATACTGAATAAAATGAAATATGCTTACATGGCTTTTACTGGATTTATCGTCCTGCCATGTGTACGAAACAGTCCCGTCTGGATTAACATGCTCAACAGCATGCGTACGGGTGAACACGTCCATATAGCTGACAGGACCATGTGCCTCGGCTTCCTGAAGTTGATTGTTACATACAATTATTATACATTTAAAATCATATAGCATAAACTATTTACATTTATTATTCAGTAATTAAATTTACCAACTCCTGCCGATACTGCTGAAACGACTTCGATCCTCCGCGATGAGTAACGGGATTCTTATTTCTATTTGCAGAGTTTCTATCTGACTCTGCCTGTACATTCAAAATTTGATACATTATTTTTCAATCACGTTAAATTAATAATTGAAAAAAAATTAGTATACTTGCCTTCGCCTCGTCCGTCTCCCAGTAGCTCAACCAAGCTTGCCACACGCTCTCCCCCATCCACCGTGGTCTCTTCCCGGATTTCTTAACCTCAGATATCGTGTCTCTGTAGTTCTTTCGCATCTTCCTCATCCAGTATGCTCGTGCCAGCTGCATATCATCTGTCTGGATGTCTATCTCAGCCTGTGTTAAAAAAAGATTACACTTTAAACGATAAACGGTAGAAAAACGACAAAAACGAATTAAAAATGGAAAACATAAAAATTACACATACTAGGACATCCTGCCATATGCACTCTATGATGTGCGGAGGGATGGTATCCCACTTTGGCCAGCACGCACTCATCCTACTACGATATGCTGCTCTGGAGACGTCCAACACTACCTTAGTGGGTAGTAGCTCGAACCCCCTGTTTTTAAGTACGATACAGATAAGTACATACGTATAGTATAGAAAAAATAAGATGATGAATAAGATTTAATTTTTACCCATCTGCTTTGGGGGCTAACGTAACAACTGGACGGTGTGGCGCTTGCGATGGGCCACTGCCATCGCCTCCTGAAGAACGGGAAGAGCTCCTCCCTCTATGTGACATAATGATAAACCTGTGACGTTTACACATCATTATATAAGAGAATAAAAACATGATAATGAAATATATTTCATATGAACATGACATCAATGGTATAAATTGCTTAATTATAATGACTGAAATGTAAATAGACATGTAAGTTTGTTATACCTGATTCATGATGGGTGTACTCTTCCTACGATAAGCAGAGTTCATTGCATTTTTAATAAAAATTGCTAAATAAATGACAAATTGAAATAACATAAAACAATAGTAAACGGATTTAGTTTCATAGTTACATCAATTTCATAATACATCAAGAATTCAACATAGTTACATCAATTGCAAAAAAACAGATTCAAATTTATATCAGTCATCATCGTCTTCTGATTCAGATTCGGTCTCGTTTTCGACGATATTTTCCTCTGCACTGTCAAACGCTTCTACCAAAACATTTGATTCATCGATCAAAGGACCAAAATCTGTATGATCGTCTGTAATTATTATTTCGTTATTTTGCTCAAGATCTGCCTGATAAGCTTGTTCGTCCGGAATATTCTTCCCATCGAATGTGAATCTGGCCTTTGTTTTAAAAACTGCAGACCAATCTGCTTTATCTCTTTTTAGAGACGGATAAGGAGCGTAATAAACTTGCAATGCTTGTTTGGCTAGTACAAAAGGATCATACTTGTGATAGTGCGATGTATGCTTTATTTCGATAAGATTATAATCCTTATGCACATTAATTCCAGAACCTGGAACATTGCTAAACCAATTGCATCTAAATAGAAACACCTCCTCCGCGGGTCTTGAGAAATATGTCAGTTGCAAAATTTGTGTTAGAACGCCATAAAAATCATTTAAATGGTTTTCTGGATCGTCACTACCTTTAACAAATACACCAGTATTATTTGTTAATTTTTCTGCACCGTATTCTTTAGTGTTAAATTTGTATCCATTGACGAAATATATTGGATATGTCTTGACCACTCTTTTTGGTCCCATTGCAAGATGTTTCAACCCTTCGTCAACAACACAATTTTTCGGCTCATAAACGTAATTTGAAAACCAACGGGAAAATTCTTTACTGAGATCTCCGTTCGGATGTTCCCGTTCATAAACACTGTTTATATAAACAAATTATTACATTAGGTTATACACGCGCATGCATTACAGAAAAGAATAAAACAAAAATTATTATTTCAGAATACCTAACAAACGGTGCAACCTCGGCACAATTTAGAAGAATATAAGTGTGTGCTACACGAAGATCTCTATCGTCTAGCCATATTTCCACACATTTTCCAGAAGGCCGACCATGTTGTCTAAAAATAGATAACATTGCTTGAGAGGACTCTTGTTCGTCGCCTTCATCATTACGAGGAACACTTTGAAATGAAATATTCACATGGTCACTGAAATAGTGAGAGAAAAAGAACGAAGCTTCTTCTTCGATGTAAGATTTACATATCGAACCTTCAACTCGTGCTTTTTGTCTCACTTTTTTCTTCAGATGATTCAAATATCTATGCAACATTAATTTATATTAACTTCATCTTTCAAATGCAATTAAATTACGTTATAACATATTACATACCTCTCAAATGGATACATCCATCCGTATTGGACAGGACCTCGAAGTCGTGCTTCAGATGGAAGATGAACAGGTAAATGTTCCATCACATTAAAAAAACCTGGCGGAAATATTTTCTCTAATTTGCAAAGCAATATAGGAATGTCCACTTCAAGTTTACGTAAACGTTGCACTTTTAAAGTAGTCGAACAAAGCTCTTTGTAAAACATACTAAGCTCCGTTACTACCTTCCAAACTTTTAACGGCAGTAGTTCTTTAAACATAACGGGAAATAAATTTTCCATCATTATGTGACAGTCGTGAGTTTTCATTCCGCTCAATCTACTATTTTTAAAGTCAACACATCTACGAAGATTTGATGATATCCCATCAGGAAATCTTAACCCTTCCACCCATTTTAACACAGCTTTAACTTGATTATTATCTAATTCGTAACAAGCTTTTGGTTTTTTACTGTCATTTGGTTTCATATGAAGCTCGGGACGTTTGCATAATTCTTCTATATCACGTCTTGATTTCAAATCATCCTTCGTCTTCCCTTTCACATTCAAAATTGTGTTAAACACATTATCAAATACATTTTTCTCATTGTGCATCACATCTATGTTATGGCGAAGCAGAAGATGTTTCCAATACGGCAACTCCCAAAAAATAGTTTGTTTGCACCAGTTATGAACAACTGATTTGCCTTCAATTTCTGTTTGCTCCCCCGTTTCATATATCTTTGGATAGTCCTTAACAAGTTCATATATGTCTTCGCTTGACCATATCGTCGGTGGTTGTCTATTTTCTACTCTATTAGCTAAAAAGTTTTTCTTGTCTCCTCTGAAGGGATGATTTACATGGAGAAAATATCGATGACAGTCAAACCATGAAATTTTCTTACCATGAGGTAAAGAAAACGCTCGTGTTTCATCCATGCAATATGGACATGCTAGACGACCGGCAGTACTCCATCCCGAAAGCATTGCATAGGCAGGAAAATCACTTATAGTCCACAACAAAGAAGCAAACATACGAAAATTTTTCTTCTTTGACACATCGTATGTTTCTACTCCTTCGTTCCACAGTATTTTTAACTCCTCAATCAACGGTTGTAAATATACATCGATTCCTTGTGTCGGATCGTCGGGGCCAGGAACGACAACAGTAAGAAACATATATTGCGTTTTCATGCACATCCATGGAGGTAAATTATACGGTGTGACGATAATGGGCCAGGATGAATATTTAGAACCAAATTGAGAAAATGGAGAAAAACCGTCCGTACATAATCCTAATCTAACATTTCGACTCTCCGCTGCAAAATTTGGATACGTTTTATCGAAATGCTTCCATGCTTCTCCATCGGCCGGATGTGTCAACGTACCCTCTTCCTCCGTTCTCACGCTATGCCACCTCATATTAGACGCAGTTACAGAAGATGCGTATAATCTTTGAAGTCTTGGAGTTATGGGTAAGTAGTGCATACGCTTGTACGGAACTTCCTTACCCTTCTTTTTTCTTGGTTTGTATCTCTCCTGGTTACAAACTTTACAATTTCTAAGGTTTGCGTCTTCTTTCCAAAACAACATGCATCCTTTTAAACATGTATCTATTTTCTGATACGGTAAACCAAAAGCCGACATAAGTTTTTTAACTTCGTAGTGATTTTCACACATTAGATTATCGGGCGGCATATGTCTTTTTGCAGCTTGTACAACAGCCGTAAACCCAGCTTCAGTGATGTTGTATTTTGACTTCATCGCAATGTATTCTGCGATTACTGACAGCTGCGTGCCGCTTTTACAACCATCCCAAATAGGTTTTTTAGCTGCATCTAGTAAATCATAAATTTTCTTAGCTTCAATATTTGGTTCTTCAACATTTACATCATCGTCGTCAACTTCAACCATAGGAAACATTGATCGTGCTGCATCTTCGACCATATTTTCTATACGGGTCGTTGAAACTATTTCGTTAACGACACTTTCAGACTCTACAGAAGTATTTGCTACAACTTCTCCATGCCGATCCCAAACATAATATTCGGGTGTGAAACCGTGTTGGCACAAATGAACTTTCACAATATCTGGTAACAAAAACTTCAAATGTCTACACCTACTACACGGACAACGAATTTCTGGATCGTTTCCGTTATTACTTAAGGCGAATTCAACAAACACGTTTATACCGTTATAAAAATCTTCTTTTATT
This sequence comes from Allium cepa, assembly GCA_030765085.1. NCBI lineage: Eukaryota > Viridiplantae > Streptophyta > Magnoliopsida > Asparagales > Amaryllidaceae > Allium > Allium cepa. Next base: position 448,910,777 of record CM060942.1, read on the forward strand.
GAGCCCCTCATTCCTTTTCTTTGGTACATCCATCTCCTTCGATCAACAAAATAATCAATCATTTTTCCTATTTGACAAAATGAGAAGTTCAAAATTTAATATTTATTTTGAAGAATACACATTCGAAAAAGATTATTTTCATGTTCGTATAATATTTTGAATTTAAAGAACAACTTCACAAATTTAAAAATATTTTCAAATAGGGCACATTTCATTTTTTAACGTACGTAACGATTAAAAATATATAATTTTTTTTCATTGGTCAGACATCCTACCTCCCATTACAAACACAGTAAGCATTTACATTTCGTATATTACTTCGTCCCAAACGATTCAATAAAATTTCGGCAGCATTTCCCTTTTGTTCCCTGCATTGTACACAAATGCGTGTACGCAGGAAACAAAAAAGAAAAGTTAGGGCGAAATTTTATGAACCGTTTGAGACGAAGTAGTATACAAAATGTAAATTCTTACTGTGTTCATAACTTGTCCAATACAGGGACAAATCCGACAAACATTGTACCAGATGAATATAAATGGTCGTTTTTCGAAAAAAACGACTATTTATACAACGATCATGTACAACACTCGTCAGACGGGGCCAAAAACTCTCTAAGGGACATTTGTCGGTTAACATGCGCGCATTTTACTCAAAAATACAGTTTTACTCACTGTTCACATTTACAAAAATATATAAAAATTTAACACAGTTATTCGACGTATTACGCATCAAAAAGGCTGGTTTAACATTTTTGTCTTTTTTTTAATACGCACAATTATAATTTAGAGTAATGCATTTTTTTGTTTCATAAGTAAATACGTGCACAATATAATACTCCTAGTTCATTCAATCATTTTATCGTATGCCAAATAACGTATACAATCGTCGAATCAGGACATATACAACAATTTACATATACATGAACAACCACAAAGTATACGTATTTTTCACAATTTCACGATAAAAGATGAAATATGTATGTCATGTGATGCTATAAACCATTGTTACGCTAATGCAAACAATTTCAATCGCTAATTCGCCCTAATTTATCAATTTATGCAAATCTAAAATTAGGATAAAAACTGAAATTTTCAGAAAAATAAGAGATTATACCTGAGATTGAGAGAAAGAGGTGTTGAATCAGCAGTGTGGAAGGAGAAAAAATCACGAAATTGGCGAATGGAGGTGGAAAATGTGAATTTGGGGGTTTTTGGTGAGATTGGGGGAAGCTGGAAAATGAGGAAGAAAGGCTCGGCCGGCTGCAGGTATTCGCGAATTTCCGACGGCTTCCGACGGCCGCCGACGGCCCGTCGGAAGCCGTCGGAAATTCGCCGTCGGAAGCCGTCGCCCCCAGCCGTCGCTATTTCGCTTTTTTCTAGTAGTGTAGAAATTACTTCAATATACTTTGGAAAAATTTACTTTAATTTAAGTACATGTAAAATGAATAAAATAAAGTAAAACACAGCAAATAAAAGTGAGTGCATAAAATAAATAAATAAATTTTAATTATATATAATTAAATTAAGAAAATGGCTTAAAATTGTAGACTTGGCTTTAAAATTAGAAATAAATTAAAATGAACTTTAGAAAAATTATATTATCATTTTAAAAATACTTAAAAGTAAAAATATACATAATATAACATATTATCACATATTAAAGTAAAATATAACAGAGAAGAAGTAACTTATACAATTTAAAACAGTCATTGTTAAATAACCCTATATACGCACAATATTGTAAAGGGTATAACTTTCACAATTTACATTCAAATTCAACGAAATGAAAAGTGGTGTTCTTACAATTTTATGTACTTTCATAATAAAAGAAAAAAAAAAAATTTTAAACTTTTAAAATTTTAAGTTGAAAGTCATAGTTTGACTGTTTTGACCAGAATCAACATTTCAAGCAAATATTTAACTTACACAGTTTGGAATTATAACTCATATAAAATCAAGATTTTATATTTAAATAATAAATTTAATCATTCCAAATATGTAAAATAAGTTTTTAAATCAAAATTTTATATTAAAATAATTAAAATATACAATAAAATAATTACAAAATACAGGGTTGTTACACTCTCCCCCACTCAAAACTTTTCGTCCCTGAAAAGGAATGAGGTATGGAAGGGCACAGAAAAGATAGAGTGAAATAGGATTAATATAAGATGACAAGAAGATTGAAGTTATACCTGATAACTGTTGTTATAGGTAAGTTTAACAAGGTAGAGGTGATCTTTCCAAGATCCTCCAGAATCAAGAACACAAGCACGAAAAAGGTGGATTCAAAATGATTACCAAAGGTCTATCAAGATTGTAGAAAGATTTCTAAACAGAAAGATTATAGAAAGATGCCTATACCGGTCTATAGCAAGATAAGAATGATAAGGACAACCAAAAGATAGTTTGAAAAACAAAATAAGGAAATGAATTTGAAAGCATGGAGATTTCAACTTAAATAGAGAATAAATCTTTACACAAGTTAAATAAATCTTAACTATCTCAAATTTCATTATCTTATTATCCAATCATCTAAAATTAACCATTTTTAAAACCATGGGTTTGACAAATAATCATTTATTACACTCACAATGTACTTAATAAATTTAATTCTTCTTTATTCCTAATCAAAATTAAATTTATTCCTCTCACTATATTTATCACTTATGTTAAACATAATTACACTTATTATAACTGCTTTCTTTCATTCTTAGTTCTTTTAACATCATTTTATTGTAAGTTATTCAATTACCCTTTATTATATTTACCCCTGTTAATCATTAAAATTTAAATGTATAACATTTATAATAACCACTCAAATTTCATTTATAAAATCTTTTATATTGTATATTATCCAAATTACATTGTTAACTTCTGAAATTAAGGTAAGTTATATTTGAATGCACTTGTATTATACAAATAAAACTTTCCACTTCAATCATTTCAAGCTTGGTATTCATCCAAAGTTTTGATTTTTTTTTATTTTTTTTTGGAATTATTCTTTAAAATAAAATTTAAGAATTAAATTTCCGATTTCTTCAAACCATTTAGAGATAAGAAATAATATATGTCAAATCAAATTTCAATCATATATATATATATATATATATATATTATAAATCAAGTCATATTTTAGAAATTCAAATCAATTTAATTTTCCAAAACAAAGCTGTAGCAAGACTGCAGAACAGTCTCCTAACTTCGAAACTCGAAAATGAACGTCGATGATGTCGCGATCATCACCGAAGTTATTTTCCAGCGACAAAGAGAAGAGCACTAATTTTAAACCTTTAAAATTCTTTGAAAACAAATTCTATTCAAAATACTTTAAATAATATAACCTTTTAAAACTTTAAACCAAAGTTCGAAATAATCGGAATTTAAATCCTCAAATTCTTGTTTTAAATTCATTTTAGTTCCCAAATAAATTTATAAACAAATATTTACAGATCTATTTGTAGAACAATAAATGATAAATCAAGTATTATCATTTCAAATTATCAATATAAATCATTTCATTAAGTTCCATAAATTTACTTATATATCAAAATTTATTTCATTAACCAAATTTTTTAAAAAAATATATATATTGTGTCTGTTTGTTCTGTCAAAGTGTTTTGGAAATCTTATCGATAGCGCTGATCAGACATATCGATTAGAAACCCAACTCAACATCAACAACTCAAACAACACAATATATAAAACATTTTAATTTTAAATACTAGTTTACAAATACACTATACATGAATAGATTTTCAAAGAAGGGTAGAGATTCAAATTTTTGATTTAACACAAATCAAAGGAGATTATGATTTAAAAATAAGTTGGAAACAAGGATGACATGATTAAATAACAGAATAGGAAGATGGATAAGCTTATATAAATCACAGGCAACCTTAACCGGGTCAACCGTGACTTAAAGAATAAGATCAATGTTGATTTTTCTAGGGTAAATCTACATTCGATCTCAAGAGTTAGAGTTTGAAATAACAAAAGATATTAGCATCTAAACCAAGGATAGATAAGAATCTCTAGTGAATCGATGCTAACTACAAAGGAGTTTCCCCCCGTTTTCAATTAAAGTTGAAATTGGCGTGACCGCCGACTCACTAGAAAGATCATTCGAAGCGGAGTTATGGAATACTCCAGAGTCAAAAGAAGATGAATAGTGAGAGATACGAATGGATTTTGGAACTGTAGGGAACGTTCCAAAATACAAAGGAATCGAGTCAAAAGGGAGAGATTCAAACTCAAATGAAAGTGATTCTGTAAATACATTCACTCCATATGCTGAGTTTTGCCTAGACCTACCAAAGCTCTGATACCAACTGTAACGACTTGGTATTTTCAACCATTTGCATCCATTATAAGTGCATAGGCAGACACTCATGCCGGAATTAAATTGCTCAAAATACCGTGTTGTAAATAAAATTTTGGCAAACCTCAGAATATACAGTAAATAAAAATCACAGATCACAGACACAGAGTATATAAAAATGCAGCGGAAGAAAAAGAGATAGTAGTTCATGAAGCTATTATATAAATATGAGATACATCAGAGTTAAATAAGATACAACAGAAGAGTAACTGGATACATCAGGTACAAATCAGATACATCATTGAACCACTGGATACTGAAACAAAATAGATGGCTGGATCTTCAAGGAAAGCTCCAACGCCGAAGGTGAATCTTGAATGCTAACTCAATCAATCTGACCCGAGCGTAAAGCAAAACACAAAACCCTCGAGTCAGGACATAAATACTTATAAACTGTAAATCAACTCAAGTGAACAGTAACAAAATGCATCACTAACTTAAAGGATGCTTGGGACCGCCCATCCTCTAAGGATCCATTAAACTATTTACTATGTAGTAATATACGCTATATACGGTAGTGTCTAATCAGTAAAGTATAATCATATAGAAAATAGCGTTAAGGGGATGGTGAACCTTAACGCGGTCGGATCTTTAAAACCAAAATCGTAGTGGGCTCGATATAAGGATATGACACGGCACGCGAGGCAATGCCAGGGTGGATACACCGTTTGCACTCCCGGACCGGTGGTGACGGCAAGCCAGCAGCTTTCGCCCACCTCGAACAATACCCCCGAATCGAAGTGGCGCCACCGAATCGAATCACAATAGTAATATAATGGTTTCCGATGGAGCATGCTCGATGAAAGGGAGTGACCTTTTGTGTAGCCCGGTATAGCTCCTGTTTTAGTCATATATGCCAACTCACGGGAGTTGGGTCCACGTAATATACCTCGAAAACGTCGCCACCATCCTACTTCATTCTGGAATCTCCACCGCGTACACAGTTGTTAAAGTGGTTTTCGGTATTGGCCGGCTATAAGACAATATCCGATCCCGGTCTCTTTAACAACCAATCGTTATTATAACCCGTAGTTATAACTTTAAAACAATATTTTATACTTAAAAATAAAATATCCTTTTCAATCGGAATCTTTATCAAAATAAAGATTAAATCATTTCCAAAACCATTTCAATATATCATCGTAAAATATCTTTCAATTCAAATATTTATCAAAATAAATATCAAGTCATTTCTAACCATTTCAATATATTAAATTTTCATACCGTTTCAACACTACCTTTCAAATCATTTTAATATATCAAAATATCATAACCTTTCAAAGTTTCAGTTCCAAAATATCATATCTTTCAGAACTTCTTTTTAAATCATGTTAATATCAAAATGTCCTATCTTTCAAACTCTGTTTTCAAATCATTTAATATCAAAAATATCATATCTTTCAAAACTTCGTTTCAAATCATTTTAATATATCAAAATATCATATCCTTTCAAAACTTCATTTCAAATCATTTTAATATATCAAAATATCGTATCTTTTCAAACTTCATTCATTTCAAATCATTATTCATTTTATTCAATCTAAAATACCATTTCAATTCATATTTCAAAACAGTTTATATTCCAAAAATTCTTTTTTATCATTTCAATGAAGTTATTATGTTTAATAATTAAATTATTAAATTTCCAAAAATTTCAACTTCCAAAGTTTATTTATTCACTTAAGTTTATCAAAATCGTGAAAATTCACTTTTCGCAGTATTCAGAAAACGCTACGGAAAGTTACATTCAAAACAGTTCAATTTAACAAAAGACAGCATTTTAAAATGTTATAATAGGTTTACTTAAATTTCGAATAACTTAGTTAAATTCAACAATTTATAGCACTTACAAAAATTTCTATAATAGCTTTATTCAATTTAGCTTTTTAGTTCATTATCATCAACTACAGCGTTTACAAATGCTGTAATATCATTTACATTGTAATTAATAGCATTTCAAAAATGCATTCAATTAACTTCAAATATTCAATGAAATTTCTCAACCAATTATACTTTTATTAAAAACATTTTTAACTTATAAAATCATACATTTTCACATTTATAAACATCATTTAATTTTTCCTCAAGTTCATGATTTTATAAAGTTAAATTTCCATTCAAAAATCAAGGTTTGATAATAATTCACTTATTAAATTGCAATGTTGAATTTTTAAAATCCATTACATTAAATTTCAACTTAACACTTAAGTTCAAATTCTCAAATATAACTTAGTTTTATTTTTATTTACTTAACTAAAAGTTCACCTTTACGTCAATTTCATAAATTTCCAGTTTTAGTTATATTTCAAAATTTCAACTTACAATATTCATTCATTTCACATTTCACCTTTATTAAAATCATTAATATGATATAAAAATCACTTGAAATTCATTTAAATTCAAATTATCATAAATTTATCATAATTTTATATTCAATTAAATTTCCAATTATAATTAAATCAAAATTTCCAAAATAACTTACGTTCAAAATTTCTAACTTTTTCATTAATTCATTTCACTTATAAATATTCAGAAAATCAATAATAATTTACAAAAATCCTTTTTTTATTAAATTTAAAATCAAAGTATTATAATAATTAAATTTCTAAAATATTTAAAATTTTAGAAAAACATATTTTAACTACGGGCCTGTATATGATTTTCTACGCTAGGTAAAGTGATATGGGTAATATATCATTTCAACCCATAATTTACAAAGAAAATCCAGGTTTTATCATTTCAAACCCGCAATCCCAAGTCAAAATGAAAAATTTAAAACCATTCAGGCCTATCATTTCAGCCCATAACATTTTTTTTCTAACAGGGAACTTGCAGTGTGATCATATACAAAAATAATATAAACAAGGTCAATATCACAATATACAGTCATATATCAAATGTCAGGTGAAAATTAACAGTATAAACATGGTAATAACTTGGTAATAACATGGCATAGCATATCATATGATCATCATTAATTTGCATAAACATTTTATATTACTAAACACTTGTCATCAATTCACTTTTCATAAGTATAAATGTCAGAGTGAGAAAGACTCACAGTTTCAAGTTGAAGACCAAAACAACAAACACAAGTGCGATTCCAAAAGCACGACAAGCACGATATAGCATGACTTTTGATTTGAATGAATGTAGAGCCTTGATATTTGTCTTGTAAACAATAACCAAAACAAGACAATATACACATAAATATTCAACGCAAAACAATGTTGAAACAATGAAAATACGAAGCAACAAAGGAATATATTACTTGACCTTGCTTTAACCATTCAAATGCTTGGGCTAGGAGGTTCTTGGATTCAGCCATGATGATGATATAGCTCAGGTTTGGCACCATAACTCACGGCTAGAAGGAGTATGGAGTGGTAGGGTTATAACATGAAGCATACAATTGATCAAGGCAACATATATGAAGTTTTTGAGCACAACAAGGCTCGGCCTTGGGTCAAGTGGGGCTTGGCCATACTTGTACAGGTTTGGACAGTAGATGGAAGGGTGTGGGGAGGTCTGGGAAAGGTGGTGGTGGCGGCCTATGGTGGTGGCCAAGGTGGTGGATGAAGATATGAAGTGATAGGGTGGCTATCATGAATGTTTCAAGGCTTTATGCAGTGTTTTTTTGTGGAGTTTTGGTTCATGGAGTCTTGGCCATGTCAATTTCAGATCCGGACAGAGGCTAAGATGAAGTGTAGTGGTGGTAGCAAGGTGGTGGTCGTGGCTAGAGGTGGTGGCCATGGTGAAGTATGAAGGTGGTGAAGTAATAGTGGTGGCTAGTGCATTGTTTTGGACACTATTTGCAATTTTGTGGAGTTTTGTCACCAAGGGAGGTGTGGCCATGGATGGATCTGAAATGATGGCTGAAGATGATGCCAAGGAAGAGTGGTAGGGGATTGTGGAGAGTATGGTGGTGATGGTGGGTGGTAGAGGCCAATCCAGAAAGCATAGAAAACTAGGCAAAATACATAGAAAATGAGAAGAAAAGGTAGAAAAAGATGTAGCGATTACCAGATTTTTTTCTCAAGATGGAGACCATGATTTTTAGGGTTGAGAAAGAGAAAAATTTTGTGACAAATGAGCAAGGGAAGTCGGCTGGAGATGGTATAGGGAAATGCCAAAAAAACAGATGTATTGATGACAAAAGAAACTGCAAAAGAAACAGTGAAACGTTTTTACGTTTCTTAGCCTTCAACCCTTTCAAATTCCTCATATATTTATATACATCTAAATAACTGAAAATAATTAAAATCTCAGTTAAAATTCAAAAGCATAACAGATAAACAAAATATTAATAATTAAATATTAATTAGATATGATTAAAACAAGAAAAATAGCACAGAAAATGAAAACTTGACTTAAGAATTAGAAATTACTTCAATATACTTTGGAAAAATTTACTTTAATTTAAATACATGTAAAATGAATAAAATAAAGTAAAACACAGAAAATAAAAGTGAGTGCATAAAATAAATAAATAAATTTTAATTATATATAATTAAATTAAGAAAATGGATTAAAATTGTAGACTAGGCTTTAAAATTAGAAATAAATTCAAATGAACTTTAGAAAAATTATATTATCATTTTAAAGATACTTAAAAGTCAAAATATACATAATATAACATATTATCACATATTAAAGTAAAATATAACAAAGAAGAAGTAACTTATACAATTTAAAATAGTCATTGTTAAATAACCCTATATACGCACAATATTGTAAAGGGTATAACTTTCACAATTTACATCCAAATTCAACGAAACGAAAAGTGGTGTTCTTACAATTTTATGTACTTTCATAATAAAAGAAAAAAATTAAAATTTTAAACTTTTAAAATTTTAAGTTGAAAGTCACAGTTTGACTGTTTTGACCAGAATCAACATTTCAAGCAAATATTTAACTTACACAGTTTGGAATTATAACTCATATAAAATCAAGATTTTATATTTAAATAATAAATTTAATCATTCAAAATAAGTAAAATAAGTTTTTAAATCAAAATTTTATATTAAAATAATTAAAATATACAATAAAATAATTACAAAATACAGGGTTGTTACATATCCATATCCCGAAGAATAAGAGATTGCTGAGTAGGCGAATCCGGATGTCGAAGGTATATAATTCCCTCCGAACAAATAATCCTGGCATCATATCTTACTAGCCAGTCCTTACCCAAAATCAAATCAAATCCCAGACAAGAAATAACATGCAGACTCACACGAAAAGAAAAGCCACATAAAACAATCTCAACATCATCACAAAACAGGCTAAGGGTCGCGGATCCCCCAATAGGATTCGCAATCCTTAAAGAAGTAACCAAACAAGAAACATCCAAAGATAAATCATCAACGAGCTTTTTCGATACGAAAGAATGTGATGCACCCGTATCGAAATGAATTCGAATACTATGATCATGAAATAAAATAGAACCTTCCAAAATTGGTGGAGATATACCTTTGGGCTGAGAGGGACCATCAGAAGCCTTAGCAGCATAAAGCTTGCTAGACTTGGCACCAGCCGGAACAGTAGGGAAAGTGGAAACATGATGACCTTCCTTCTTGCAATAGCGGCAGAAGAGAGGCTTAGGACAAGCTCGAATCATATGATCCGGAGAAGCACAATTGAAACACTTCCGAATGAAAGGTGTTCCAACAGACTGAGGTTGAAAGCTAGAAACACCAGTCTTCTTCTTCTTAGAAGGAAAAGACCAGGACTTCTGAAATGGAAACTGCCTCTTGTTGGGGTTCTTGGAAACCTCAAAATCTTCACCACTATCACACTCCTTCTCGACGGTTTCAAGATGAAGTGCCGAATCAACCAACTCCTCAAAAGAGAGCTTAAGCTGGAGCAACAAAGACTTCTTAAGATATTTCTTAAGACCAGAAACAAACTTCAAATTCTTCCTATAAGAAGTGCTAATGAATTCAAGACCATACTTAGATAAATCCTCGAATGACGCAACATACTCAGAAACAGAAGATTTCCCTTGCTTCAACTCAAGGAAGGGACGGGTCAATAAAACTTTTTCAGATTCAGGAACGAACATGAGTTCAAATCGCACCCGAAACTAAGTCCAAGAGAGAGTAGACTCATCAATTTCAGCTACAAGAAGCTCATACCAATCAAGAGCACGCTCTTGTAATAAGCTAGAAGTTACAAGAACTCTATCATGGTCAGAAAGATCCATGCGAGAGAAAATACGCTCGCACATGCGAAACCAAGCTTGGACTTCAAGAACGGACTCGGAGCCTTTAAACGGCTTTCCTCCAAGATGAGCAAAATCACTGCACAGACGTGCAAAGGCAAACTTGCGAGGTGGAGAAACTCGAGGAGGAACTGGAGGTTGAGTGCTCCTAAACAATTCAAAAAACTGATCGGCAGACATATAAACGCCATCCGGATGTGAACCACTAGATCGCCTAGCATCCGAACGTTGTCCCCTGCCTCTTCTAGCCATACGCTGAAAGTAAGATAAGAACAAGATTAATCACAAGGTGGATACTTCAATACGGAATACTACGGAATAAAATGCATTCCTAGACGTATTCCCCAAATTCTATCTAACCTTTGATGGTGAAAGGAATAGAGAGACATGATGATTCAAAGATTTGTATCACTTATTACACTCTGATGTATCGTAATATGTGCCTCTATTCTGTGTTTATCATACTTTGTTCTGAACCTCACTCTGATACCACGCTGTGACGCCCCACCTCTGCACCCATGCTAGCCAAGGACACTACAGGGTAATGCCGTCAACTAACACGGAGAATAAGGCTGGATAGGAGCGACCATCTATAGATTTGCTCTAAATATCTATTGAATACATCGACAATAATCATACAAAGCAGATCGACATATCCAATGAATACTTAAAACAAAACCATAGGTGGTTGCAGGATCTATCAGAACAGAATATAACAACTCACATGTAATATGTATCACAGAACAGAAGATCATCGTAGATATACATATACTGATAAATAACAGAGTATACAGAATAATACATGCCGAGTGGTATAACAAACCACAATATACAGACAAATCCAGAAGAATAAATATCAGAGTTACAACAAAATAGAACTACACAAAAAGCTATGACAAAAAGGAGCAAGCTGAATAGTCCATGCGGAAGCAAAATAGGCTAAGTCCAAAAGCACCTAACCTGAAACATCTCGGTCTGACCCGAGTATAAGATACACGGGTCAGTCTAGCCAAAAAACCAGTTAGATAAACTGAACAACAATAAACCTGCAAGGTTACAAGGTATAACAAATATCTCTGAAAGAGATAACACAATCATCTAATCAAAAGATGAATCATATCATAACAAGCCTCATATCATCGGCAACTCATAGAAACAAAGGGTAGGAATACCCCAAAACAAGCCAAAAGGCAATAACAAATACCAATAAAGGTAACACAAGTTCCACAAGGTAATCGCTGCATATCATGCGGCTCAAAAAGACTAACACCGAAGGGCAATACCTAAGGAATATATATATCAATGAAACATCATAAAATTTGCACGTGCTCAGTACTGTATAAACAAGGATCCATGAGCCCGAAGACTCTAAACCCAAATATCACTCGAGCGGTTCATAAAGACCTAACTCCAAAAGCGATACAATAGGGCAACAAACCCGAAGGCACAAACCCGAAGGTACAAACCCGAAGGCAACATACCCGAAGGCAACAAACCGTAGTGGTGAAGGTCCGGAGGCCCGGTACTAAACACCACTAACTGGCAGAATGTGTCATAACTCTCAAAAAGGAATCCGAAAAGTGGTAATGTGAGTCCCATAACCACTCGTTCGCACTAAACGATTTACTATCCATTAGTTAATTTCACACTCAAAGCAGTACAAAGTTCACCTCATATCATCGGTAAACCAAACCCGGAGGTTAAAACGATCAATTGAATAGGTCGGGGATTAATCGGAAGGATAAACGCACAGATTCATGGTCCATGTTTTGCCCAACCATTTAATCACCCTTCCACTTTGCTCGAAGTGCGAAATTGTGTGTGTGTTTTAAATAAAATTTATAAATCGGAGAAGCGAACTTTTAATACGATTTGAAGAAATCATTTATAAAAACCCGTGAATAAATTCAAAAAGGAATCATCAAGTCAAATATGCATATACAACTAATTGGAATCAATAAGCGTCGATTAAATTTGGAAAACTAAGCGAACAAGGCAAATTGGAAAAAGACAATAGATTCAGACGTCTGAAAGAAGTGGTTCAAATGTCTGAATCTGGAAATTAATATGTGTTCCAGAACAGAATTCAGACATCTGAACCCAAACTTTCAGACGTCTGAAATAGGCATTATTTTGCCTATTTCCTTTCTGGTTGAAATTTAGCACTTTCAGACGTCTGAAATATAAATTCAGACGTCTGAATCTGGGAATGAAAATCTTCCCCACAACAATATTCAAACGTCTGAAATAGGGATTCAGACGTCTGAAACCTGATGGTCAGGCATTTCCTGAACCTAGGCCATCTATGGCCAAACAAATCGAAAGCAATCGGATGCGTGTTGATTATGGGCTTACGTCAAACGATTACCCAACCTTAACGACAGACCCAAACACTCCGAACAACATAAACATCAACCATATAAGGTTTTACATAGATTTGGTTCAAAAGTCATAATTTGGCAATTTCACCAAAGCAATCCAAATCGAAAACAAATGAACATGTAGATATATTAGGAACTCATTCCTAATAACCGAAGATAGCTGTAAACATAATTGTGAGATAAAAATCTCACCTAACATCAATAATATCAAGAGAAGTAGATGTGAGTTTAAAACTCACCTTTTAATTCAAAACAAGAATAGAGAAGCTCAATAGCAAAGAAAACAACCAACCACTCTCCACTTCAACTCGACTAGCTTCAATCTAAGATCAAAACAAGTATTTTCCTAAGTTAGGTTTAGGAAATTTTCTGAAATTGAAGGAGAAAGAGTTGGAGAAGATGAAGAGGAGGCTTAACAATAGCTTCTCTTTGATTTTGGAGCAAGAATTCAAGTTTGCGAGGTAAACTAGGGCTTGGAATTTCTATTTCCCATTCTCTTCCCCCATTTTCGGTTTTGCTTAAGCTTAAGAAATGAAAATGTGTGAATGGAAGGAGAGAAAGGGCTGAGTTGGTTTATAGAATAGTTTGGGTGAAACCCAAACCCAAAAGCCTACTTAGCAAATAGCAAAATTCGACTTACTCCAAACATATCAAAGCTTATACTCAAAAAGATCGCAAACGCCATTTTGGAATCAATGGAAATGGTTTCAAGTTCCAATTCAGCCATTTGCAAAAAGTAACTTTTCGGACCTAAATCCGACTAACGACGCTATATTTAAATAAAACATTTAAATATATAAAATCATTAAATATGCGGGTTGTTACACTTTGCCTCAAATGGCTCGATCCCGAACGGTCGTCATTCGAGGTAAGGCATTTGATCGCGAACGGTCACATTTCATCTCAAATGGCTCGATCCCGAATGGTCATCATTTGAGGTCATATAAAACTGTCAATCCCTTTGCAGGTCATCAACAAGATATGAACATCCAGCTTATGGCATTACAAAACACACCTTCCTATCATAAGGCATGTTTTGGGGGGCAAGTGTTATCCCGCCTTTTGTGCAAGGCCGTGATACCAAAAGATCAACCGAAAAACCAAAGATAGTTCGTCTCAAAGCAACCCAACTAGTCAAAAAGATTCAACGACCTAGTGATCAACAGCCTAAAGCTACTCAACAGGCATGCGACCTAAAGCATAGAGCGACTCAACAGGCATGCGACCTAATGCACTGCGACCCAATGAGCTAAAGCATTCAACGAGCTAATTGACTAGCGACCTAACAACCTAGAGGTTCCAGCGACCTAACATGTTAAAGGAATAAGCGCCTCATGTCTTAGCGACCTAACAACCCAGCAAGTTAAAAAAAAGACACGGCTTAATGACCTAGCAAGCTTCGGTGCTAAGCTGCGTACACTCTACCTCTTCTGTTAGGTCGTTTACGACCTAATGAAGCCTCAGAGTAAATCCACACTGCCTCTTCCAGTAGGTCGCTCGCGACATACGCCACATATTGTTTCTTCCTTTAGGTTGCTTGCGACCTATTAACTCCTTAGGTCGCCCATCCCTATGCAGCCACTCCTTAGGTCGCCACTCCCTATGCCATAACTTCTTAAGTCGCCCTCCACTCCTTAGGTCGCCAACAGCCTATGCTACCTCTGGTTGACTTTTAGGTCGCCCACGACCTATGGCACAGCCGACCTAACACCAGAATGTTTCTATAAATACCTCGCCTACTCCAACTGAAAAGGGGACTTTGGATACTCCTTGGAAGGATGATACTCTGCAGTTTTCTTGACTCCATCAACACATCAAACACCGAAGACGCTTCAACGGACTTAGGGAATAAATCCAATTAATTCAAGACAGATTCAAAGGGCTTTTATATATGGAAGTTATGACGTCTTGCCTCGACGATGTTGTAACTTGAAGTTGAATTGTAGCAAAAGTATAATCAAAGAATCATGGAAAGAGTTGTAATCGAATCAGCAATAAAAGATGTAAAGTGGATGTAGGCTTGACTTTGAGCCGAACCACTATAAAAATTGTTGTTTCTTTTACTGTATTTTACAATTTTCCACTTACTTTTAGTTCCCGTGCAAACGGGTGGTGCTTTCACTTTATCACAAATCATACTGGGGGTGTTAGTGCGCCATTTTTCGCGTTAACAGTACACATATACATATATAAATAACCATAACTACATATATAAATATTTACCTGTAGGTTTCCAGATCCAGTCATCCCTCCGAAGTTTAGTTTGTATGTTTATGTTAAGAATATTACTTCTTAATTGAATAGTAGGATTGTTAGCAATAAAATTCCATTGGCTGCCCTGAATAATTTTGTCTAACTTGAAGTTAGTTACTCCATATGCATTAAGATTGTCCCAACCCAGTTTGTCAACATTTTTTTGATTATTAACTAGGGGTCATGCCAGAAACTAGTATCTTTTCCACTAGCAATTCCCCGTTTTACAAGATTTTGCATTTCATTTCTAACTCCAAGGATAGATTTCCAAGTACCAGAAGCATTATTATCCTCTTTTATAAACCATAAATTATCAAAAATATCTACTTCTTAACCAGTTTGCCCAAAGACCTTTACTTTTCAGAATTTTCCAAGCAAGTTTAGTGGCAAAGTTTTTTTCCAGTCTTTGAGATTTTTGAAATTACTCCTTGTTTTGATTTGCAAAGGGTTTGATATACCACTATATGTAGCCCCCTTTCTAGATGAAGTTAGCACAAATATTTTCAATTTTATCAATAGAAGCATTAGGAATTTGAAATGTTTATAACTAGAATATAACCATAGAAGTGATGACTATGAACCAATTCCACTCTACCATTGAAAGACAATGTTTTAGCACTCCAACTCTAAAGCTTGTTTTTTATTTTTATGGTCAAGGCTCCATATTCTCTATCAGCAATGATTTTGGTAGATAAGGGCACTCAAAGGTATTTGACTGGGAGATGACCTTTGGTAAAATTTATAATTTGACAAATGCTTCTCTATCATTGCAATAGTCGTTGAAATAACATTTGGTTTTTTGCTCATTGACCTCAAGACTTGCAAACTTTTCCAGATTATAAAATATTTTGCTTGATCCCCTCTAGTGCATTTGTAGTAGCCTTGATGCAAACTATAAGATCGTCAGCATAGAGCAAATGAGCGATGTAGGGTTTGATATCATAAAAAGGCTGAATGATTGTATTATGACAGCAGGTCTCCATTTGAAGTGTAAAATATGCCATCGTCACTATAAATAAGGAGATAAGAGGTCCCCTTGTCTCAAACCTTGATTACTTGAGATAAAGCCCTTTGGCATATCATTTATTAGAATTGAATAAGTATGGGTACTACGGCATGCTTCTATGATGTTAACTATTTTATTTGGAAACCCCATGGCTCTAAGCATATGTAGAACAAACTTCCTATTAACTTTGCCATATGCTTTTTGCAAATCAACTTTAAGACATACTTTATCAACACCTTTCTTTTTGAAATGTCTTACAAGTTCATGAGCTAATAAAGAATTCTCAAATATGTTTCTACCATTAACGACTATCTTACATTCACCCATGCAGTCATTTAGAATATCCTTAATTCTGTTGCAAATAATTTTGCTAAGAATTTTGTAAGAAACATTGCAGCAAATATTTGGCTTGTAGTCTTGAATTTGGGCAAGTTTATCTTTTTTAGGTATAAGGAAAATAAATGTGTGATTCATTTATTTTATGATATTACTTGTATCCAAAGCTTCTTGATAGGCTAATCTTAAACATTCTTTCAGAAGCTGTCAAAGGGTTACATAAAATGCGAGCCCAGCCCATCTGGCCCTCGGTTGGAGTCGTGATGAATGGCTTTAATGGCCTCTTCAATTTCCCTAATCTTAATACTTCTGGTCAACATATGAACTCCCTCATTCATTAATTAGGGAGCTGGTCTAAACAATTGGTAATTCTTCTTGACTTTCACCATTGAATAAATCTGTATAACGATGGATGGCATCGGTTTCAAGAATTTGTAAATATATAGCCTGATCTCCATTTTCATCAATAATATTAAGGATATTGTTGGTATTTTTCCTTAAAGACATCATCGTATAAAAAAATTTGGGCATTCATCTCCCTCTATAGAAACCATTTGTCTTTAGCTTTGTTTGAGATCCATAGCCTAAATTTTGAGTGACTCCTTGAGCTCTAGTTGAACATAATATTCTTTATTGATCTCTTTATTTTAAGGTTCATTATCCAAAGAAATTTGAGCTTGATCAAGAACAGCTTGCAAATTATCAATTTTTGTGTTTGCTTGACCCTATTCCTGTTCCATTCTTTAAGTCTCATCTTTATAGTCTTAAGTATCATTGTTAGTACAAACATATGGTTGCCCTCAAATTGTTCTAGAGTAGAGAAATCAACAATAGAATGAGTCTTTACATTAAGTCCAAAAATAGCATACCTGAAGGACTATGCTTTGTTGTTTTTGTCAAAGTGAATAAGTTCAACCAATAGAGGAGAGTGATCACTAGTAGAGCTTGGAAGAATAGTAACTTTCATATTAGGGAATAAGTTGATGGCATTAGCATTGACTAATACTCTATCAAGTTTGCAAGCAATTTTCTTGACTACCCCACTCCTTCATGTGTATTTTAGCCCGGTGTGTAACACTTCTATCAATCCAGCAGTAGTAAAATGGCCATTAAACTCCTCTAGTTGGGACACTTTCAATGTACGCCCATTAGACTTTTCTTGTACTTTTAAAACAACATTATAATCCACCATAGTAAGCCAAGCATAATTCATTTTACTTGATAAATAGACAAGCTGCTTCCATAAACACGTTCTGCCAGAAGCTAAATTGCTAGCATAAGTAAAAGAGATAATAATGCGTAGTCCCCAGTATTGGTAGCCTTAACCATGATTTGTTGATCATCAGTAGATATAGCTTTACAACTCCATACTTCATAAACCCATGCAACAATAATTGCGCTTTTACTAGTATTAGCATTGCTATGAATAATATTCCAACTAGCACCCAGAGTTTAATGAAATTGTATATATTATCATCTCCCATTTTTATTTTCCAAGAGACCAAATAAAGAAGGTTTATATTTATTTCTTAATTAAAGTGGTCTAGTTGTCTCTCATTATATAGACCTCTTACATTCCAACAAATAATTGTCATTTGGAGGGTAGTGCCTTATTACTCCTTAAGTTCCTAGAAGCAATGTTCTTTGGTCCTTGCTTACAAGCTTTCTTATTGAACTGTTTTATGTACACCTGGTTTGTTTTAGTGTAAGTTCTTGACTTCTGTCCATTATTAGAATCTTCATCACTAGAGTCAAGTTGAATATTTAATTTATTTATCTCCTCTACTATTTCCGGTTCCTTTTCAATTTGGCCTTCCTCTACAATATCCTTTCACTTCTCATTACCTTAAATTTCTTAGAGTGGGATCTCCTGCCCATGGCTTGATTTCTTAATCAATGGGGGTGCATCTATAGACTCCTTCTTCTCTATTCGATTTTATGTTTCACGGGAACAATCAAGGTGGGATCGGATAGTTTCTCTATACTCCGCTCAATCGTTTGCCAATGTATAGATCGGTCGTTGTATTCGATCCTCCTCTCGAATTAATGCAGCACTGATTGCATTCTCTGACACTACCGGATAGATTTATATTCTCTCATGATCAAACAACTTTGATAGAATAAGTGGCGTAGCTAGGTGATGGACTAGTGCTCGGAATGCGCTTTCGCACTCCTCAATCCATTCAAAGTTCCGCTTTCCTTTTCTGAATAAATCAAAGAAGGGAATGCACTTGTCAGTGGATTTGGAGATGAATCCGCTCAATGCTGCTACCTTCTCGTTAAGGCTTTGTACTTGCTTTATATTTCTTGGAGTCTCGAGATTTCAAATCGCCCAGATCTTCTCAGTATTGGCTTCAATTCCTCGAGCATTGACAATGAATCCAAGGAACTCTCCGAATGCGACTTCGAAGTGACATTTCAATGGATTGAGCTTCATTTGGTACTCTCCGAGGATGTTGGACATTATTTATAGATCTTTGACATGATTGATGGAGATTCGTGACTTTACAAGCATATCATCCACATATATCTCCATAGTTTTTCTGATCTGGTTGGCGAACATCCGATTGACTAGCCATTGGTAAGTAGCTCCAACGTTCTTGAGTCTAAACGACATCATTTTATAACAATAGAGTCCAAGATCGGTGACAAAGCTAGTATGCTCCTGATTGGGTAAGTGCATCGGTATCTGATTATAACCAGAATATGCATCCATGAAAGATAAGAGCTCGTGTCCGGCCGTTGAATCTACAAGCTGGTCAATCCTAGGAAGTGGAAAACTGTCTTTAGGACAAGCTTTATTCAAATTGAGTAGTCCACACAAGTTCTCCATGTCCCGTTTGGTTTCTGACAAGCACCGGGTTGGATACTCACTCTAGATATAATACATCTCGAACAAACCCGTTCGACTTGAGTTTATCCACCTCTTCCTTAAGGGTGGCAGATCTCTCTAAATCCATAGCGCGCCTCTTCTGCTTGACCGGGACATGCCGTCGGTCAATGTTCAATGCATATCCCATGATGTCTGATGAGATCCCATACATATCTGAGTGAGTCGAAGAAAACACAACGAGGTTTTCCTAGAGAAATTCAACTGATTCCTCATTCATTTGCTGGCTTAGCCGAGATCCGATCTTTATCATTCTGGAGTCGTTGTCTTCATCGATCAGAACATCAATCGTCATCTTTACTAGGGAAGCCTGACTATCTTTAACTTCCTCTTCGCTATCATCATCTCTTGGATTAAGATCTTTTAGGAATTGGTTATGGCGCCCAGGCCTAGGCCCATACATTAGCTATTAATTGTCGGTAAAACAAACGCAGAGAGATTCCTCTACGTCCTTGCCCTTCTCCTTCTGTTGCGCCTCTCATAACTCAGCAACATAATAGGTGCATCCAATCGCTTATTCTCTTTGTACAACTCCAACCCTGTTTTTAGTGGTGAACTTAAGAATTAAATACCAAGGGACGATAGCTGCTCTAATTCAGCTAGGGCCGGTCGATCCAAGGAAGCGTTATACGGTGAATTGATATCCAACACAATAAACTGTAACATTTGGACTCTTCGGCGCTCTCCAATTCCCAACTCCACTGGTAATTCCACCATCCCAGTGGGTATAGTCGCACTTCCATTGAAGCCATGTATGCGAGACGGACATGGCTTCAAGTCCTTTGCTTCCATTTTCATTTAATCATGCGCTTGCTTGAAAAGAATATTCACAGAGCTTCCACTGTCCACTAAAATGCTCTTCATCCAAGCAGTACCTATCTAAGCTGATATGACTAGTAGTCAATGGTGGGGACTTCGACTCTATCGGCATCTCTATCACAGAAAATGATGTCGTCTGTCATCATCTTTTGTTGTTTAGCCGGAGCTCCATCGTCCAAATTACTGCAACATTCGAAGCTCACATGCCTAGCCGAGACTGGCATACGTCTCCATTTCCTTCCAGCTCCAATCAGTTGGATGAGGACCACCACTTACTGTGTTAATAACCAACCTCCTGCCAGTACACACGGGTTCCTCCGGTATGGCCTGATTCTGTGCTTGATTCTGATTCGATAGGCCCGCACCTCGAGCCTACGGCGCCCAGACGAATTGTTCCAACTTCCTCTCATGAATTAACTTCTCAATAGTGCCCTGTAAATGGTGACATTCATTGGTGTTGTGACCATAGAAATCATGGAATCTATAGAATTTCCCAGATTGAATCTGCTTTTTGGACGACTGCTTCGGAGCAGGCTTATTATATTGGCCAGTATTACAGGTTTGCAAGTATATATTCTCCAAGGATGTATTCAAAGGAGTACAGGGGTCAAACATGGGAGCTCCGTGTCACGGTCCGCTATTTTGATTTTGCTTCTTACCCTACTTCCATCGCCTTTCTGCTGATTCTGCTTATTCTGCTTATTCTGTATACTTAACTGCACTTTACCAGAACTCTCACCGGTTTGCTTCACATCGATGTCACTTTGAATGCCTTCCACACTGGTCTCTATGTCATCCTTCTTCCTGGATTGTTTAGCATCTTCTCTTCTTAAAAATTGGGCTACTTTAGAGTAGAAACGATCCAACTACGCAGGAGGTTTTCCAGCCAACCAGTTACCAAATTCAGAATCAGGATCGATTCATTTAGTCTGTGCCATCAATATGGAAATATCATTAGGGTTACCAATCTCCACACAAGCGACATGGAATCTTTCCAGATATTGTCCGAGTGTCTCTCACAAAGCCTGAGCAATGCTCGATAACGTGTTAACATCCTTAGGTCTTGTGACATGCATACGAACCCGTTCGACGAATTTCATAGCTAACTGATCAAACCATGAAACGGATCGAGGCAGTAGGCGAGTAAACGGATGAGACTTTTCTTCATGATGATGACATGAAGTCATTTTATTGGAACGACATTTTCATGAGGATGAGGCCAATTTCTTCTGATAATTAACAAATTTATAGTTTAAGTATAAAGGCTATAATTAACAAGTTTATAGCTTGAAATTGTATAGATTTATTACTCCACTGATAAAAATTATTATTATATTACAAAATATATTGGATGCCATGGAAAATAATGTGTGAATATTATTAGTAAAAATCTTTATTTTATGTTTCATTCATTGTAAAAGTTAATATCAATTATATAAGGTATATTAACCTATGATTTTAAAGTATTATTAACTTAATGTATTTTAATGTATAAACATGATTAAGTAAATACACCTCAAATATAACATATTTGTGATCATTTTCTGCTTTGGGTGTTAGTGTGAGACCTTTTTGCTTGCTTGTTTTTCTTTTTCTAGTTTTGTTATTGCAAATTGCTTTAATGTTGTTAGCTTACTATTCTAGTTCACCACATCGTGTAGGTGTTTTACATGCATTTGGTTATAGACAGATGTTCCGAACCTTTAATTTACTCGTCAACTACGATTAAAATGATGTTCCAAACCTTTAATTTAAGGGCTAATTTTTGCTCACTCCACGTTAATGCAAGTTGGTGAATAGCGGTCTATGTGTGTAATTTATTCTACTTTAAAGATGCGTTTTTTTCTTTCTTTTGTATTTTTATGTTTTCAATGACAATTATACAAACCACAAACAGCTGTCGTTTGATTCCTATGAATTTTAATTAACTAGATTTGCTGATCAGTTATTCATGCAAATTTCAGTAATTATTGGTGTAAATCTACTTTAGCCTTGATTGTCACTCCGATTTCTAAATGGTGTAAGGTCAGTGATACTGTTTGGAACTTCAATCACACTTGTTAGGGTTTCTAGGGAAAAGCTGCACTGTCTATGTATCGCACGCAGAAGTGGTATAAGGCTGTGAATGTGCTTTTTGTCAATTAGTGCTGCAAAAAAGCACAATGATTCAAGTACCACTATTATCGATGTTCAAGGCATGGTAAGTTTGCGTTGCTTAACTTTCTATGCTGATATGATATTCAGCCAAATGTTTATTTGCATTCATGCCAATGTGATTGCTTTTAACCGGAAATGAAATTTTTTAGACGGGCTGCTAGAGAGTTGATTATGAAATTATGGAAAACTGGTTGAAGCAATTACCCTGAGGTATCAAAGTAGTTTGGCAATGTCTATGATATGGTAGTTTAATAAAGCTTCAAACTACTTTTTTGCAAACTTGTTTAATAAAAGTTTGATATGGTAGTTTAATAAAGCTTCAAACTATTTTTTTTACAGACTTTACACATAATATTCATTGTCAACGTTAGAATAGGTTTAAATCTGTATGGAGTTTCACCTTGTTGTTTATCAATCCTAAAAAAAGCTCCAAAATACAAGCGATGCTCCCATCAATTTAACCGCATCGCCAGCTCATGTGTTTGTTTGGGTCTGAACTCCCTTCATAAACAGGTAAAGTTAGCATTTTGAATCGGCGGGGCAGTTTATCATAAAGGATGTCATTAGTGAAGGGTGTATGACTCTAGGAGATTCCGCAGTCGTCATTAGAGAGGCCCTGACTTTCTCGAATCATTTGAAGAATCATGGTCGAGATTTTTGGCATTTGGACATTCTAGAAATGCTGGGCCAAGGTGTGTTTAGGTTCCACAATTCGAGGATGGCCCAGGCGCGGTCGATGGTCCTTGCCTTGCCTCCTTGGCTCCAAGTCTTTGGGTACATAAGGTTCTGGAGTACGATTGTGTTGACGAAGGGTCAAATCTATTCGGTCTAGAAAATTAGCTTACAAGTTGATAGCCATGGCAGCAGTATGGTTATAAGGAATCTTATAAGGAATTGTCCCCCTTTGGGAGGAGGGCCCAGCCTAATGACATACAAATGGACCAGGTTCTGCTTGTCCGAGATTCAGAGTGCAGTGATGCCCGAAAGCTTGCACGTAGGTTCCATCTAGTCATGGACGTGTAGATCTGTGTTGGTAATCAGAGGAAGCTGAGCTCTTAGTAGATGAGTAGGAAGCTTGATCCCTCCTAGATCTCCTTTGTCTTTCCTGATTCAGTCAGTTGGTTAACTCTATGTTGGCATGGATTTACTGGGTAAGCTGTTGGCGGCTTTGGGTCGGCTCTTGCATCAGCATTTGGAACTCCTCTTTGGTGATAGGGCTTTATGGATCTGAAGGTCCAGTTGAGTTTTGGCCTGTAGTAGGTAATTGCACAGGGTTCTGTCTATCTCTTCCTTCCTGATCTGCAGCGGTTGATGCAGTCCTTGCAGTAACTATGGTGAATGATGTAGCTCTCTCTTAGATTTGATGCAATCTTAATAGGATGGAAGAACTACTGGATGTGAGATATGGATCTTTTGCCTATATTCTTGCAATCCGACGACGTTAGTAGATCCAAAGAGTAGGAGAAAAGCTGGGTTTTCTTAGTGAAAGCACCAAAATATTTGTGCCAAAATTGGACATAACACTCTTCGGGCGTGTTTGAAGAGATTAAACTGAAGAATATAAATGGAAAATGAGATAGATCTAACAAACATGCCAAAAACAGGCTAACTAAAGTATGTAAACATACTGATTTAGAGTGGTTTGGCATTGTAGCCTACATCCACTATAGATAGTTTGTTGTTCATTACAATTATTTGCAATAGAACACTTAAGTTACAATGAAGATTTCCGCAGAGTATTGGTGTTCCAGAATAAAAAGCCCCTTTTCTTAAGGCCTTGAATTGCTATTTATAGGTGTAGGCTGAGAATATTTGTCTCAAACTTCGAAAGACTCCTTCTTTCACGTGATTGGGCCCACGTAATCGATCCCTGGACGTTTGGGACCGATCCATGATTGACACACATGAAATTCATATCGATCCAAATTTGGTCTTTTTGGGCTGAGATCGATTATGAACATTCTCGAGGTGGCACGCAAGCTCTTATGAAAATTTGGTGACATTTGGACTTGTAGATTTTGAGTTACAATTGATATAAGTTTGTGTTTAGAGTGTATTACTGAGCTTCGTATCGATACCATCTCGTATCGATGACTTTGTACCACTGATTTGCACGTGTCGATCGGATGACGTGGCATTATATTCTAGGATCGATCCATTTTTCATGCCGAGTGACCGAGTCTTCCTTTCTTTTAGGTTT
Source organism: Allium cepa (assembly GCA_030765085.1). Lineage (NCBI taxonomy): Eukaryota > Viridiplantae > Streptophyta > Magnoliopsida > Asparagales > Amaryllidaceae > Allium > Allium cepa. Next base: position 448,935,423 of record CM060942.1, read on the forward strand.
TGTTCATATCCATGGTGTAACTTCATTCGTATCCACTTATTACATTACATTTAATATCGGTCGTTGGTAGTCACTTTGTATGGATTGATGGATGATCCTTTTGTATCTATTACAGAGTGGTTGAGTTCGTATCGATAATGCATGGTCTTTTTCGTATCGATCAGTAACGAGCGATACGAACTAAGAAAGTAAAGGACCGATATGAAGTGTGCTAACGTGTTGGATACGAAATGGCTCCAGTTCGATGGATACGAAGGAAAGTAGCGGGCGACCAATTTGAACCAAGTTGTCTTTGTTCAATGGATACATGCTTAAACTGCTTGAGGAATGGATACGAAATAAAGGGTCACGAGTTGATGGTTACGAAATTCCATGGATATGAACGTGGTTGGTTTTCGTATTTTGATCGATCAATATCTTGAGCATATGAATTGCGGTTGACTTGAAATCTAGAACATAGGCTTTCATAGTTTTATTGTCGTGTCATATCAGTTGTAGCTCGATTCGGACTCTGGCAAAATTTACCAGTATCCATAGTAGGCCTGTGTATAACCGACCTTCGGGATGAAATGTCTTTGGTTTCCAATTAATTTCTTGGTGTTATGGCCTTGGTAAAAGGAAGGATAACAATCATCAAAATAAATTAGGGGATGCAATGATCCAAGAGAAGTGATTAAGGGAAATTGAATGACCAATTGGGTAAGTTCCTCAAAATTCATTGATGAAGTTTAAGCCCGAGTCCTTGAAGGAAGAGGAACATTTAGAGAAAGAATCTAACCAAGTTCAACACATATGGGGCTGATAGATGTTGAGGAAGTAGGAAATGTAATATTAAGAATGTGGTTGGGAGTTTGAGCCTCCTTGGGTATCTCAGTTTGAGCCTCTTTGGGCTTTTCCAAAGCTTTGTCCAAGTATGCTTCTTCGGCACTTTAATCAATATTTGCATGCTCCATCTCATCTATGATAACGAGGTTGAAGTCACTCGAAAACTTGAGCCTCTTTTCTTGGGGAGGAGAAGGAGCATCAATAAGAGCATCGTTGCCCATTTCTTCTTCATTTAATTCTTCAATAGCTTGAGAAATCGAGTCTTTAAAGGAGGCGGTTTTTATAGATTAAGTCATGGCTGAAACACATCTTTACTTTTTCTCTTCTTAGGAACATTATCCTTAACACTTATTTCCTTGGGAATAATAGCAAGGGTAGACGAGCCTAAAGCAAAAGGAAGAGTAAATAAACTAATAGTATTGGGACACTACAAGAAAAACAGTCTTTTATAGCGGCATATAGCCGCTATTAAACACAACTATAGCGGTTTGATAAACGTTGTATATCACATGTTATAAAAAAGAACTTCACATTTATAATGCAAAAAACCCGCTATAAGAGCATGATTTCATAGCATAAAATAGCTTCTATGTTACATAAAGACGGTAGCTCACTATTACCGCTATAAAATGTGCAGGTACAATAACGTCTATTTGCTGCTATCCTTTGGCAGTAACCTCATACATTGCATTGTCTTTTTATAACACTTATTTCATATAGTTATAACGCTTTTAAAGAGAGATGCTTTATTTTGCTATATATTTGATGCACATCACTATTACATTTTAATAATAACAATCAGAATGAATCTTCTTTAAATAGATAACAATTTGAACAATGTATGAATGAAAAAAATAAAATAATCAGCAAATGTAATGCATATTCATGATAATAAAATAAACTATCAACTAACAAAAAATAAGTTCAATATGCGAGTTACCAAACTCAATACATGTTCATGATAACAAAAGACAACATATTAAGTTAACGTTTACAGGTACCAATTGCATTACTAAGAACTTGAACTGCTCAAAGCCTTTCCTCATGCACGTCTTCCGTCATAGGTAGTACTTACTAAAAATTAAGAACAATTTGAAAATAATTCTATAAAACGATGATGAAAATTATAGGTTATTGGTAGTACTTTCTATTATTAGATGAAAGAAGATTTACATAACCTTTTTAACATTAAATTTTTCTTAGATGGATGAAGATAATGTCTTGTTGCATGTTGCATTACAACAACCCGCGTTTGGTTTTTCTTAATAACACAAGTGCACATAATCACATGCGCCAGACTGCACACACACCAAATAAAAAGCTCTCACTCCTGGATATTCAAAATTAAAATCTAACCAGACAAAAAGTTCAGTAAACTAGCAATTATCTCTGGTCTTGAATTAAGAACACCACTAGACATTGTAGGATCGATTTCACCCTAGAGGGGGGGGGGTGAATAGGGTGATGCTGTTAATTATAAATTATTGCGGAAGCTTATAAAATTATTTCACCCAGATATCTCAAAATTATAGCAGCACAGATAATAACAGAAATAGAATGGCATAGAATTTACCCGGCTTTGGCAAAACCCTGTCTACGTACTGCCCGTAAGGTTTCTACTAGAAATTAAGTAGTCACACGCTTATAAACATAAACTCGTGACACCCAATACTGACTAACCTAACTCTACGTTCAAAACTCTGCCACAACTCAGCCACTGAGTTGCGAATTCTCAAACTATGTCACGTAGTTTGTCCCCTAGTCACACGACTAGTAAATACAATTGTTTAAAGGCAAAATACAAATTAAAAGATAATTAAAAGCAAAAACCCTAATTTTATAAACCAAAATCCTTTAATATAACCGGTCCAAAGATATCTCCTTTCTTTAATATATGCCGGCCCACTTTCTTCTTTTTCTATTTGCTATGTAAAAATAATGTCGGCCATTCCTTTTTCCTTTGCTTGCAAATTAGGGCTTCTAATTAGAAGCTGCCGACAATGGTTGTTCGATCGAATGATGATTTAGATCCATGCTTTGTCGATCGACTATCTCTTTGAGTTGCTCACGGTTGCTTCTATTTGCATCGAGTTTGAATCTGATTTCGGTATGTAATACTCCTATTGCTTTCTGGTTTTGACTTACTTGAACTTGATGCTTTTGTAGCCGATGATGATTGGGTTTTTATATAGGGTTCGAACCCCTTGATTTTCATTCGTATATACTTGTTTGAATTCGTTTGTAATTCTCCTCGGCCATTCGGTATTGATTGAATGTTGACGATGATTTCTGACTTTGTCAATTCGTATATTTTTGGCTTGGTTAACATGGCTTCGATTTTGACTTTGCTTGGCCACCACGGTGTCGAATTTGAACTGTTCGATACTGTTCTTTTTGACTTTGGCTTATGATATTGTTTATGTGATGATTTCTGACCTTCGTGGTTGAACTTGCTACTGTTGATTTCTGACTTGTTCTAATTTTTGTTTTCTGCTTCAACTTGTTTTTCAACATCACCTGACTTCGGCTTTGACTTCTGGTAGCATCGGCTTTGAATTGACTTGATAATTGTAGTTATCTTCACTATACATGTATATGCTGCACCACTATTATCCCTGTTTCATATCTGAACTTGTCTGAACTTCTTGTGTTTCATTTGCACTTGCTCACTGTGTATCACTGCATGTTATATTTGCATTGACTTCTTGCAGCATTTGGGGTTGCTATAGCATTTGAGGTTGCTATGCACTGTGCATTTGATAGCCTTGAGCTTGTTGATTCACTGGTCTTTGCTGTATTGAGTTGCATCACTGGTCTTTGCATTTAGTCTGGACATATGTGATTTGGTTGCATCTCCATTTGTTGTACTCGAGTTATTTGATTGCATTGAGTACTGAATTGCATTCACATGTGTACATACTGTATATTCACTTGGTTGGAGCTTTACTTTGTTTTGCACTTGTAGTCTGAGTACAGCCTTCATTGCAGTGTATTGCTTGCATTCATATCCTTGCTGTCTGGTTCAGTCTCGATTTCTTGCATATTAACGTTGAGCCACTGTTTCACTGATGCATCACTTGTTGTTTCCTTTTACTTGTGTACCATATGCAGCTTGCTGTATAAATTTCATATGCTGGCTTGAGTTGCTTTGTTGTTCCACGATTTCGGCATTGTTTGAGTTTATCATGATGTCTGTACGTTAATGTTTCCAGTTGTCATTTCTAGTGTGTTCGTAAGTCCGTACTATGCCTTAAACTTGTGAGCATGATGAACTTCTAACTTGTGCTTTGAACTTGCATTTTGAACTTTGGTTTATGTGTAATTTCATTTTTGTTTTACTGTGTACATGTACACTTGGTGTTGCCATTCATCTGGTTCGGTCTTGTACTACCTGTTGTTCACTTGTAGCACTGCTTACTGGTCCAGTTTCATTGTATTGTACTTGTAGTCTTCATCCATGTACTCTGGTTGTCATGTATATGAAGCAGTGTTGCATTCCTGGTTTGAACCGTGATTTGATTCACAGTTTGAATTCAAGTGTACATATGAATTTTTAGTCGAGGTTGTGTTGTATGTATCTTGTCCCACAGTTTCGTATTGCACCTTAGTTGAATCCGGCTTAAAGCTCGGGTTTGACCTTGTGCTGATATTGTGACATTATTTTTATTGCACTTGAGTTGAACCCGACGTTTTGGGTTTGACCTGTACTCACCTGTCCCTGTAATTTATCAAGTGTATATATCGGTGTGCACGGCCTTGTGGCATATACAGCGATACACCGTGTATGTCACAAGCTGTTCGTGTATGATGAATTCAAAATTAAATGATGACGAACAACCCAAATAACCGAGGCAAATATTATTTTCAAAATCCACATTTTATTTTATACTGCAAAAATATTTTATTTTCAATTTTACTGCATCAATGTATATTTTTGCAGATTACTCAGATGCTGGATTCACATTGGAATGAAGTTGAAGATCAGTACGAGTTGAGTGAATAAGTGATATGTAGTGAGGTGCAATGTAAATGTGAAATTATGATGTAATCAAAATTTCATTGTAATTGAAGTTGTATATATACAGTGAGAGATTGAAATTTGTACTACACAAAAAATTGTAATAAATATTTGTTTAAATAAAATATCCATTTGAATTCAAATTCCGTGTTATTTATTTTATTCGTCAAATATTTATTTAATCCGTGTAAATAAAATAGTATATTAACAAATACATTTAAATGAATACATATATGTTTATTATCATCAAACAAAAATCATATAATCGCATATTCAACAGACATGCCCACATCAATACACCACGTTATGTTTACTGTATTAAATTGTTAAAATTTAAGGACTTACAACCAAAAGTCTTGATATTTTAATTTAGACAATCCAAAATAGTACATCGATAACACCAGTTCGCGCTATTAAGTTGTGGAGTATGCCCTACTGTCATCCCTTTAGCACCAACTGATTGCAAAGTGTTTTTTGCTATAGAAGAAACCTGTTAAAATTTTGTTTATCATAAAACATGAAGAGCGTATATGTTAAGTGATGGTTTGTAGTACATATATTAAGGCAACTTCAGTCTGTAATTAGGCACTGGGCAGTGAATTATAAGCCTTGATTTCCAGTAGAACAGTAAACAAAACAGTGCACACAATTAAAGTTAATTTTTATGTCTTGGGACTTTATTATAACAGGAGTACGAACTATTTATGATAAACAATTTAATACAAACCTACATGGACAAATATTACATTTGTAATACACCATGTTAAGGTCCTTGCTTTGTCGATCGACTATCTCTTTGAGTTGCTCACGGCTGCTTCTATTTAGGATGAGTTCAAATCTGATTTTGGTATGTAATTTACTCCTTTTGCTTTTTGGTTTTGACTTACTTGAACTCGACGATTTTGTAGCCCATGATGATTGGGTTTTTATATAGGGTTCGAACCCCTTGATTTTTGTTCGTATATATTTGTTTGAATTAATTTGTGATTCTCCTCGGCCATTCGATATTGATTGAATGTTGACGATGATTTCTGACTTTGTCAATTCGTATATTTTTGGCTTGGTTAACACGGCTTCGATTTTGACTTTTCTTGGCCACCACGGTGTCGAGCTTGAATTGTTTGATTCCGTTCTTTTTGACTTCGGCTTGTGATATTGTTTATGTGATGATTTCTAACCTTCGTGGTTGAACTTGCTTCTGTTGGTTTCCGACTTGTTCTAGTTTTTGTTTTCTGCTTCAACTTGTTTTTCAACATCACTTGACTTCGGCTTTGACTTCTGGTAGCACTGGCTTTGAATCGACTTGATAATTGTAGTTGTCTTCACTATACATGTATATGCTGCACCACTGTTATCCACTGTTTCATATCTGAACTTGTCTGAACTTCTTGTGTTTCATTTGCATTGGTCACTGTGTATCACTGCATGTTGTATTTGCATTGACTTCTTGTAGCATTTGAGGTTGCTATAGCATTTAAGGTTGCCATGCACTGTGTATTTGATAGCCTCGAGCCTGTTGATTCACTGGTCTTTGCTGTATTGAGTTGCATCACTGGTCTTTGCATTTAGTCTGGACATATGTGATTTTGTTGCATCTCCATTTGTTGTACTCGAGTTATTTGGTTACGTTGAGTACTGAATTGCATTCACTTGTGTACATATTGAATGTTCACTTGGTTGGAGATTTACTTTGTTTTGCACTTGTAGTCTGAGTACAGTCTTCACTGTAGTGTATTGCTTGCATTCATGTCCTTGTTGTCTGGTTCAGTCTCGATTTCTTGCATATTGATGTTAAGCCACTGTTTCATTGATGCATCACTTGTTGTTACCTTTTACTTGTGTACCATCTGGAGCTTGCTGTATAAATTTTATATGTTGCTTGAGTTGCTTTGCTGTTCCATAATTTTGGCATTGTCTGAGTTTATCATGATGTCTGTACATGTTTCCAGTTGTCATTTCTAGTGTGTTCATAAGTCCGCACTGTGCCTTAAACTTGTGAGCATGATGAACTTATAGCTTATGCTTTGAACTTGCATTTTGAACTATGGTTTGTGTTTAATTTCATTGTTGTTTTACTGTGTACATGTACACTTGATGTTGCCATTCATCTGGTTTGGTCTTGTACTACCTGCTGTTCACTTGTAGCACTGCTTACTGGTCCAGTTTCATTGTATTGTACTTGTAGTCTTCATCCATGTACTCTGGTTGTCATGTATATGAAGCAGTGTTGCATTCGTGTTTGAACCGTGACTTGATTCACAGTTTGAATTCAAGTGTACATCCGAATTTTTGGTCGAGGTTGTGTTGTATGTATCTTGACCCATAATTTTGTATTGCACCTGAGTTGAATCTAGCTTAAAGCTTGGGTTTGACCTTGTGCTGATATTGTGACATTATTTTTATTGCACTTGAGTTGAACCCGACGTTTTGGGTTTGACCTGTGCTCACCCGTCCCTATAATTTTATCAACTGTATATATCGGTGTGCACGGTATTGTGGCATATACAGTGATACACTGTGTATGTCACAAGCTGTTCGTGTATGATGAATTCAAAATTAAATGATGACGAACAGCCCAAATAACTAAGGAAAATATTATTTTCAAAATCCACATTTTATTTTATACTGCAAAAATATTTTATTTTCAATTCTACTGCGTCAATGTATATTTTTGCAGATTACTCAAATGCTGGATTCACATTGGAATGAAGTTGAAGATCAATACGAGTTGAGTGAATGAGTGATATGTTGTGAGGTGCAACGTAAATGTGAAAATTACGATGTGATCAAAATTTTATTGTAATTGAAGTTGTATGTATAAAGTGAGAGATTGAAATTTATACTACACAAAAAAATTGTAATAAATATTTGTTTGAATAAAATATCCTTTTGAATTCAAATTCTGTGTTATTTATTTTATTCGTCAAATATTTATTTAATTCGTGTAAATAAAATAGTATATTAACAAATGCATTTAAATGAATATATATATATGTTTATTATCATCAAACAAAAATCATATAACCGCATATTCAACAGACATGCCCACATCAATACACCACATTATGTTTACTGTATTAAATTGTTAAAATTTGAGGACTTACAACCAAAAGTCTTCATATTTTAGTTTAGACAATCCAAAATAGTGCATTGATAACACTAATTCATGCCATTAAGTTATGGAGTACGCCCTACTATCATCCCTTTAGCACCAATGATTGCAAAGTGTTTTTTACTATAAAAGAAACCTGTTAAAATTTTGTTTATCGTAAAACATAGAGAGCGTATATGTTAAGTGATGGTTTGTAGTACATATATCAAGGCAAGTTCAGTCTGTAATTAGGCACTGGGCAATAAATTATAAGCCTTGATTTCCAGTAGAACAGTAAACAAAATAGTGCGCACAATTGAAGTTAATTTTTATGTCTTGGGACTTTATTATAATAGGAGTACGAACTATTTATGATAAAAAATTTAACACAAACCTACATGGACAAATATTACATTTGTAATACACCATGTTTAGGAAGTTAAGGATATGCTATAAATCTGTATAGTTGGTAGTTATTAGGAATGAGTACAATTTAAGTTGCAAACAAACACACTTGGAGTTGGAAAGGAAAAATAATATATGAAAGCGCCTGAAAATGGAAGATGACCATTAAACAAAGTGAGTACGAATCAAGTGTTCCACTTTTAGGATAACTGAATTAATATTTTTTTTCTTTTGCCCATTCTTTATTCTGCATTTAAAATGTATATGCACATGACAAAGGTTACCGGACCAACACATTATACACAAACACAAAATTGACATCAAATAGATGCTGACTAGCAATACTGCATCACGAAATCATTCATCTACCCATGTGTTCTCACATATTTTGTTCCTTATATTATATACGTTTCAACCACCACATTCACTTCATATATGGTTTAACCAAGGGTGAAATAACTCATTTTGGAGCTTTATAATATGTATAATGTGGATTAGGCATTGAAAATGAGCACACCTTTTATTTTTATTGGAATGGGTGGATATATTGAGTATGTAAGGGTATTTTTCTTGTTGCATGCATGAGAAAACTAGTGAACAAATGTAGAATGAATATTACAGTTTTAATTTTATACTTGATGCTTCTTTCACTGTTTAGTTATATATTATATGGTACCTAAATATTTATTGCATTATCAAACTGATCGTTTGTTTACTATGGGCGTACAAGGAATGACTACCAACACCCCAGAATTGAAAGACGATGGAAGAAAAGTCCCTTCTAAAAAAGTTATGAAAATTAGATCCCTATTTTTAGTTTTTGCCTAATTTATGCTACTTTTGCCCCTGGTTTCAATGTTGGGCCCTTTTTTAGGAGAGAATAGTTGGATAAAAATAACAAAACAGGGACCTAATTTACATAGATTTATGAGTAGGGATTTTTTGTGCATGGGCTTTGAGAATATGGTCCTTTCGTTCAAAACCCCGTGGGAGTAAATCAATTCAGTCATAAGCCCGAAAACGTGCAAACAAAAACTGTAACAGCCCTAGTTTTTAGCTATTTATTTCTTTTAATTTTTTTGTTTTTAGAAATATAATTTATATAAATTGTGTTTACCAATATTGTTTAAATATTTAATTTAGAGAATTAAACTCGTTAATTTAATATGATTTTTGTAACTAAATTTAAGAAGAAAAAAAAAAGGAAATTTTTATAATGTATAATGAAGTGAGTGGTAACTAAATGTTTTGGATATTATCATAATATCTGTTGTTATACCCATTCCCTAAAAATAATGAAAAGGAGAAAATTTGTAACATATTAAAGTAGTTAATTAATTATGTTAATTTGGTAGGTTATGACATGCAAATCATGTTGGTGGAATATTCTCAATTTTGACATATTAATTATGTTAGCAGTGAACATTGTTAAGCAATTTAAAACAATGAAACTTACAATCAATTTATTTGATAAATCTACCTTATTCCTAGTTAGCAATTCAAAACTTGAATAAAGGCACATACGGATATTTTAAAATGGAGTTAATGACAATTAATAGATATTTCAAAAAGAAATTTATGACAATTAATAGAGAAATTAATTGTAAAATTTCAGTAGTTGACCAGAATTAATTTATTGAATAATTAATGCAAACTAATAAAATTGATGAAAGATAAATAAGTTAATTCTTTTGGTTAATGGCATGAGGACACGAGGTTAATCCCCATTTTGTAGGAGAAATCTGCCCGTGTAACCAGTCCGGCTACCAGTGCCTACAAAGCGGACGGATTAATGTGAGACGTCGCAGGATTGATAATTAACAAAAAGGGTTAATTAACTAATTAAGTTAGTAACCAAATTTGAGTATGTAATTAAAGGAGGATAATTAATTGGTAATATGGTAATTAATTGAAATCAATTAAGGAGGGTAATTAAAAGGGATAAGGTAATCAATTGAAATCAATTAAAGGCAATTAAAGGGGAATTAATTGATTAGAAGAATATGGAAATCAATTAGAGGGAATTAACTAATTTAAAAATTAAAAGTTTTGAAGTTTTAACTTTGTTAAAAGATAATTAAATTCGCAATATTAAAGTGAATATGGTATACATGTATATATGAAAACCAATTTAATTTTGTTAAGTAATAATGTTGAAGAATTTAGTAGGTTAATGAACTGTTAAAATTCGCGTTTAAAGGGCGCATAAATTTATGGTATAAGTAACGTAATAAACGTATAAATTAAAAACGTTATTTTTTTTATAAAAGTTGGGTGTTTTGTATTACGTCAGTTTGGCGTAGTTTAAAAATCATATTTAAATATCTATATGGATTAAAAATATCAGTCAGTAGTTTTATAGCAAACGTTACCTTTTTCCACAGCTTTCTATTGGGTTTCAAATTTTGATTCCAAAATCTTTGCCAATTCTTGCCGTTTCATTTAATTCAATCAAATTGGAAATCAAATTTGCCTTCCTTTGCGCGTGACACAAAATTTTATTCTTTTAACATTTTGACATTTGCCTCTTACCATTTGTTTCTTGAGCATGTCACTGTATTCATTTATTCACGCAGCCTTATCCACAAAAATATCAACTCTTCCAATTGCCATTTTTCCTCTCACCTAAATTAAATGCATTCAAAACTTAATCTTGCCTATCTTTGCAAATTTTCGCATACCCATTATATCTCTCTGTTTCCACTGCGTTTGTTTTGCAATAAATAAATTTTTCGAACCATTGATCAAGTAAATATTTATGTAAGCATTTATTACTTTTGCCTTTTCAGTTAAAAGTTTTTTCATTGCTTACCATAAATCACGCAAGAGCTCAAGTTTTGCTTCCTCAATCAAATCTGTTCAAATTTGCAGTAACGCATGCTTTAAATTTAGATTATAACTGGTATAAATCACGCAAGCTATCTAAAAAAAAAATCCAAAAGAGTGATATCGTTCAAACATAAAACTGGAAAGAGAAATCAACGCATGCATTTATCACAATTTTCGTGTAGCGTTCAAACAAGAAGAACTGGAAATAAATCTCTTGCCTAAACGCATGCACTCAAAAATCAACGCTTGCATTTATTTCTTACATTTTCAAACCTGCCTATTTATCTCCCCTTTTTATTTCGCAAGTTTATCTATAAATACTTTGCCTCATTCACATAAGTTTTCATATCTCCTTGTTTGTCCCTCTCTGGTACAAGCTTCTATCAGGTAAATAATTTGCATTGTTTATTTCTTTGCTTCTTTCAATTTTCCTTCCTCCTTCTTGTGTTCTCTGATTTCCTTGCTCGGCTACTTCCCCATCATGCCGTGCCATTTATAAATACATATAGAACTTTGTTAGTAGTAGGCTGGAAGAAATGATATAAATTGATTGTAGGAAGCTAGACTACGGAATTAGTGTAGTTATGATGTAGTTAGTGGTATTGTGAATTTGGATAAGTGCAGTTTGAAGAGGAAGGCATAGAAAGAAAAAAAAAAAAAGAATTACAATTTAATAATGGAGAAGATAAATTGATAAGGAGAAAATGATATGAAATGTTGTTTAATTCAAATAAACAATATTGTATGAATAAATCTTGGGTGAATATAATAAAATGACATTTATTTCAATTTTTAATGGTTGAAATAAATTTAAGATGGTTAAAAATAAATTTAACTACTTATTTGAGAATTTGGGGGGATAAATATCAATGGATTGTATTTATTATGGTTAATAAAAGGATATTGGTGATGTATACCAATAATCACCTTTTAATGTTTAATAATAAAAGTAAAAGAAGAAATAATTTGCCTAAATATGATGAACATGTATGTGAAATAAAGTATTATTTAATGAATTCGAATGTAGTTAGTGGCTACATTTGATTAAATCGAATAATTTGAACAGTATTGTGTTTGTTGCCAATATTGTCATTTTATTTAAATAAATATATATGAGAATGAAAATAATTGATCATGATAAATATGATTAAAAATGTGAGAAATAATTTAATAATGTCTAAACATGTATTTGTTTTGTTTGGGTGCATAACATCTTTTTATTCAATCAATTGTATTAAATTTGCAATTTATTTTGCAATTTATTCAATTTATTTTATGCATGCGTACGGTTGAAGTATGGGCCTAGGATATGTTGAGACGGTTAGCGGGTTGTAGTAGTCGAGCAAGTTGAACTAAATTTCTTTTATTCTATTCGTTCCAGTTGTTCTGAAATTTTGCTTTGACCGTAATTTTTAAATTCGCATACTTGGTATTTGGATCTTATAGATTTAAGTCAAGGCTTTGCATCCGCCGAAGTTTGATCGTGCTTTCCGTTTTTTTTTTCGAAGTAGATACCGTGTTTGATTTAGATCCACTGCAGCGTTTAAGGTGAGTATTTCTCACCAGACATATGTACATATATTTTGTGAATTATCGCAAGTGTATGTGTAAAATTTTTATTTAAATATTATCTGTCTGTAGTATAACGTAGAATGATGAATCCCATTTAAATTGACACCTCATCAGTTATTATCTGTTGTATTATTTCTGCAGTTATATTATATTATTGTTTATTTACTGCTTAAATCACCACTGCAAGTTCCCTGTTAAATTTAGATTGTTGTGGGCTGAAATGATAGGCCTAAATGATGATTACTGTGCTATTATTATGTTAGCTGTTTAACTGTTAACTTGGGATTGCGGGTTTGAAATGATAGAACCCGGGGTTTGTAAATTACGGATTGAAATGATATAAATCCGTATCACTTGACCTAGGCTAGAAAACTATATACAGGCCCGTGGTCCTTATAATATTTTCTGAAATATTTAAAATTATTTTGGAAGTTAAATATTTGATTTAATATCTTTAAAGGATTTTATATTGATTTTGAATGAGTTATAAATGTTAATAAATAAATAAATAAATATTTGAATAAAATTTTGGAATATAACTTATTTTGGAAATTCTGGATTTTTGAAAGGATAAGATTTCAGTTAAGAAATATATATATAAGTTATATTTGGAAATATTTATTAAGTTAAACAATCTACTAAAGCATTTAAATGCTGTCTTTTGAAATTGGACTAGTTTTACCCGTAACTTTAGGTAGCATTTCCTAAGTGCTATAGAATCTGGAATTTGATTGTTTTGAAATTTAAGGAATTTGATAAATTATATTTATGTTTAAGTTTTGGAGACCTTTAAGATATGAGATTTATAACTGGATTTTTCTTAATAAATTTAAGATGAACATTCTAGTGTTAAGTAAATTTTGAAATTATTTAATGGCATAATTTTGGAGTTTTATCTATGGAATTTATGGGAATATTCAAGACGAAATAATAAACACTAATTTGTTGAAAGAAAAAATATCCAACCTTAGTTTTGAATATTAATACTCCAATTGGATATATATATAGGAATTGAAATGGTCTTGGGAACATGAAGTGATATTTAAATTATGGTTTAAAATAAAGAAATATATTTGTAAAGCTATGTAAATTATCTTCTTTACAAAGTAACCATAAAGTTAAACCATTTATATCCAAACCATTTGTGTTTTGGGAGTTATGTTTTTTTTAAAGAAAAATTTCCAATATATTATGGTTTAAAGGTATAATTCAAATATTTGGTTTCCAGATATTATAAATTTTAAGCAGTATGGTTTTGGAAAAGAATTATATTTGAATATAACGATATCATGTTGTTTTGGGTTTTAAATGATATCGTATTTATAGTTTTGAAATGGAAATGTTTATACTGGTTTTAAAGTATAAATTGTTTTTAAAAGACCACGGTGTTATAATAACGATGGGTTGGCAAAGAGACCGGGATCGGATATGGACATACTCTCTGTCGATACCGAAACCCACTTTGACTAACCGTGTACGCGGTGGAGATTCCAGAATGAAGTAGGTTGGTGGCGACGTTTCCTGTAAGGTAAATACGTGGACCCGACTCCCGTGAGTTGGCATAAGGTGGCTAAAACAGGAGCGATCGACGGGTTAATGAGGTCATTCCTCTGATCGGACACTCCTCTTCGATATTATACTATGATTTTGGATTGATTCAGTGGCCACTTCTATTTTGATTTGGGGAGTTGTTTCGAGGTGGGCGGTTGCTGCGGCTTCGCGTTACCATCGGCCCGGATGCGTAATTGGTATATCTACCCTGGCATTGCCTAGTTGTGCCGTGTCACCTACCATACCGCGCCTTGTACGAGTTTAGATTTCTCCCGTAGCCCGTGTGGTATCCTCTAGTTGCTTCCCGATCAGGAGGAGCTATGATATTGGATGGACTACTGGGACTATTACGTGTTAAGGTGGAAAATGTAAAGCCTTAACGCTACTTAAAAGTAAGTTTATTTTATAAATAGACACTAGTATAATAGCGCAATATACTACATAGTAAATAGTTTGACGGATCCTTAGAGGATGGGCGGTCCCAAGCATCCTTTAAGTTACTTGCTCTATATTACAGTACACTTGAATTAGCTTACATTATATAAGTATGTATGTCCTGACTCGAGTGTTATGTTTTATTTTTCGCTCGGGTCAGCCTGAGTTGCAGCTTCAATTTCTTCTCCGTAGCTAGGACACTCAGTAGATCATTCGCGCTGCTGGAAGTTGTTTCAGCCTTTATCTTTTCTGGAATTCAAGACTTTGAAGACTATATCTCTATTTATGTCTTAAAATTTGTATTGAGGATTATAGACAATGTAAGTTCTGTTTTGTTGAAGTTATATCAGTGGCTTCATGAACCACTAAATTTTTAATTTCCGCTGCGAGATTCTGATATCTGTGTATGTGATTCTGTGATCTATTTATTGTATATTCTGAGTTTTGCCAAATTTATTCTACAACGCAGTATTTTGAACAATTCAAGTCCGACAATGTGCGGATGCGAATGGTTGAAAATATTGGGTCGTTACATTTGGTATCAGAGCTTTGGTTCTAGGCAAAACTTAGAATGTATGGTAAATTTGATTTACAGAATCACGTTCATTCGAGATTGAACCACTCTCTTTTCGAATTTTGGAACATTCCCTACGGTTCCAAAGCTCATTCGTATCCCTCACTTTTTCATCTGCTTTAGATTCTGGAGTATCTCATAACTCCACTTCGGATGATCTTTATTGTAAATTGGCGGTCTCGCCATTATTCTAATAAAGGGGTGAAACTCCTTTACCATTAGCATTGATTCACCGGAGATTTATATTTATCCTCGGTTTATATGCTAGTATCTTTGGTTATTCCAAATTCTATCTCTTCGGATCAAATGTAGATTTACCCCAACCACATCGATATGGCTCTTTAAGTCACGGATGACTAGGTCAAGGTTGTCCGCGACTTATATAGACTTACCCAGTTTCCTTATTCTGATCTTCTGATTTCAATTTATCTTGAATTCTATTTGATTTGAGTTCATCAAATTTGAGTCTCTATCCTGGTTTGAGAAGTTTATTCCTATATTTGAAATTAAAATCTAATATTATATATATGAGTATAATTTTCAAAATTTTATAATTAATTTAACTAGTTGTCAAGAGATAATAGTTTTGATTTTATTTATGGTGTTGTAAGCCATGTGTTTGTCTAATAAATAAGTGAATATAAAACAATGGTTATAAATTAATTTGGAAACAGAAATGAATTTAAAACTAAAACTTGAGAATTAAATTTCTGATGATTTCAAACCTTGTGTTTAAATTTTAAAAGGATGTAATAAGTATTTTTGTATAGAAATTTGTTTCCAAAGAAAATTTAAAATTAGTGCTTTTCTCTTTGTCGCTGGAAAATAATTTCGGTGATGACTGCAGCATCATCGACATTCATTTTCGAGTTTCGAAGTGAAAAGACCATTCTGTAGTCTGGCTACAGTGTTTCCTTGAGATTTTAATTGATTTGAATTTCTAAAGTATGACTTAATATATATAGATATATAATTTAAATTTGATTTGACATATTAGGTATATATATTTAGTTATCTCTAAATGGTTTGAAGGGAATCAGGAATTTAATTCTTAAAGTTTATCTTGAGGAAGGAAAATAAATATAATAACAAAAATTTGAATAAAAAGGTTCCAATTGGAGATAATTAAATTGAAAGTTTTATTTGTATAACACCCAATTTCATTTAATATAACTTACCTTGATTTTCAAAAGTTAACATGTAATTGGATAATATACAATATAAAAGGATTTTATGAATAAAATTTGAGTGGTTATAATAAATATTATACACTTAAATTTTAGTTATAAAAGATTAATGGGGATAAATAAGGAAAAGGAATTTAAGGAATTTTATTCAAATGTCTTAATAATCAAATTAATTTAATATGGATCCGTAAATCTAACCAAGAGATTTTAATAAAAGGTTATTTCCTGAAATGAATATGTTTGTGTAATAAACAAGGTATCTTTGAATAAGGAAAATATATTTGAAAGGGATATTTTTGGAGTAAGGATTATATATCTTCAAATCATAGTTTAATTGATGTCTAAATAAATAGTTAAGACGTATTCTAATATCACTAAATTTTGATAATTGAGAATTGGTTTTCAAATGGAAATTCAAGGGTAACTTATTGAAGGAATATCTTATTTATAAGATAAGTATTTTTAATAAAGTGTTAGGTTATTTGTTAAAATTCAGAGTTAAGTACATAATAAACTGATTAGGAATACTATTATATCTACTATAGCATATTATGAGTGCTGCTGTTTCTAAAAATAAAATGTTTTGGAAATTTTTTTTTATAAATGAACTTAGGAATATTTCAACCTTGAAATGAATATTGTTTGGCATTGAATTTAAAAGGTATAAATGAAGATTATTTTAAAGGTATTATGATTTTAGTAGCATGATTTCCAAATTTATAAATTTAATGATTTCAAAGCATTATGATTGCAAATTTATTATCTTATTTGTTTTCAAACTATCTTTAAGTGTCCTTGGTTTCCCTATCTGCTACAGAATGAGGAGGCTATTGCTTATACCAGTCTATTTAGAAATCTTTTCTATAATCTTTAAAAATCTTTGTTACTCATCGGGGCCTGAGCACCGCTTACCACCCATAGACCGACGGTCGAACTGAAAAGAGTAAAACCGATTCTAGAAGATCTTCTTCGTGCTTCAAATCCGGAACTATTCGTTTAAAGTTCTTGTTTATCTAGCTTATCTTCCTTTGTTTCTTTTCTTTTGTTCCTTTTCGAGGACGAAAAGTTCTTAAGTGGGGGAGAGTGTAACAGCCCTAGTTTTTAGCTATTTATTTCTTTTAATTTTTTTGTTTTTAGAAATATAATTTATATAAATTGTGTTTACCAATATTGTTTAAATATTTAATTTAGAGAATTAAACTCGTTAATTTAATATGATTTTTGTAACTAAATTTAAGAAGAAAAAAAAAAGGAAATTTTTATAATGTATAATGAAGTGAGTGGTAACTAAATGTTTTGGATATTATCATAATATCTGTTGTTATACCCATTCCCTAAAAATAATGAAAAGGAGAAAATTTGTAACATATTAAAGTAGTTAATTAATTATGTTAATTTGGTAGGTTATGACATGCAAATCATGTTGGTGGAATATTCTCAATTTTGACATATTAATTATGTTAGCAGTGAACATTGTTAAGCAATTTAAAACAATGAAACTTACAATCAATTTATTTGATAAATCTACCTTATTCCTAGTTAGCAATTCAAAACTTGAATAAAGGCACATACGGATATTTTAAAATGGAGTTAATGACAATTAATAGATATTTCAAAAAGAAATTTATGACAATTAATAGAGAAATTAATTGTAAAATTTCAGTAGTTGACCAGAATTAATTTATTGAATAATTAATGCAAACTAATAAAATTGATGAAAGATAAATAAGTTAATTCTTTTGGTTAATGGCATGAGGACACGAGGTTAATCCCCATTTTGTAGGAGAAATCTGCCCGTGTAACCAGTCCGGCTACCAGTGCCTACAAAGCGGACGGATTAATGTGAGACGTCGCAGGATTGATAATTAACAAAAAGGGTTAATTAACTAATTAAGTTAGTAACCAAATTTGAGTATGTAATTAAAGGAGGATAATTAATTGGTAATATGGTAATTAATTGAAATCAATTAAGGAGGGTAATTAAAAGGGATAAGGTAATCAATTGAAATCAATTAAAGGCAATTAAAGGGGAATTAATTGATTAGAAGAATATGGAAATCAATTAGAGGGAATTAACTAATTTAAAAATTAAAAGTTTTGAAGTTTTAACTTTGTTAAAAGATAATTAAATTCGCAATATTAAAGTGAATATGGTATACATGTATATATGAAAACCAATTTAATTTTGTTAAGTAATAATGTTGAAGAATTTAGTAGGTTAATGAACTGTTAAAATTCGCGTTTAAAGGGCGCATAAATTTATGGTATAAGTAACGTAATAAACGTATAAATTAAAAACGTTATTTTTTTTATAAAAGTTGGGTGTTTTGTATTACGTCAGTTTGGCGTAGTTTAAAAATCATATTTAAATATCTATATGGATTAAAAATATCAGTCAGTAGTTTTATAGCAAACGTTACCTTTTTCCACAGCTTTCTATTGGGTTTCAAATTTTGATTCCAAAATCTTTGCCAATTCTTGCCGTTTCATTTAATTCAATCAAATTGGAAATCAAATTTGCCTTCCTTTGCGCGTGACACAAAATTTTATTCTTTTAACATTTTGACATTTGCCTCTTACCATTTGTTTCTTGAGCATGTCACTGTATTCATTTATTCACGCAGCCTTATCCACAAAAATATCAACTCTTCCAATTGCCATTTTTCCTCTCACCTAAATTAAATGCATTCAAAATTTAATCTTGCCTATCTTTGCAAATTTTCGCATACCCATTATATCTCTCTGTTTCCACTGCGTTTGTTTTGCAATAAATAAATTTTTCGAACCATTGATCAAGTAAATATTTATGTAAGCATTTATTACTTTTGCCTTTTCAGTTAAAAGTTTTTTCATTGCTTACCATAAATCACGCAAGAGCTCAAGTTTTGCTTCCTCAATCAAATCTGTTCAAATTTGCAGTAACGCATGCTTTAAATTTAGATTATAACTGGTATAAATCACGCAAGCTATCTAAAAAAAAATCCAAAAGAGTGATATCGTTCAAACATAAAACTGGAAAGAGAAATCAACGCATGCATTTATCACAATTTTCGTGTAGCGTTCAAACAAGAAGAACTGGAAATAAATCTCTTGCCTAAACGCATGCACTCAAAAATCAACGCTTGCATTTATTTCTTACATTTTCAAACCTGCCTATTTATCTCCCCTTTTTATTTCGCAAGTTTATCTATAAATACTTTGCCTCATTCACATAAGTTTTCATATCTCCTTGTTTGTCCCTCTCTGGTACAAGCTTCTATCAGGTAAATAATTTGCATTGTTTATTTCTTTGCTTCTTCCAATTTTCCTTCCTCCTTCTTGTGTTCTCTGATTTCCTTGCTCGGCTACTTCCCCATCATGCCGTGCCATTTATAAATACATATAGAACTTTGTTAGTAGTAGGCTGGAAGAAATGATATAAATTGATTGTAGGAAGCTAGACTACGGAATTAGTGTAGTTATGATGTAGTTAGTGGTATTGTGGATTTGGATAAGTGCAGTTTGAAGAGGAAGGCATAGAAAGAAAAAAAAAAAGAATTACAATTTAATAATGGAGAAGATAAATTGATAAGGAGAAAATGATATGAAATGTTGTTTAATTCAAATAAACAATATTGTATGAATAAATCTTGGGTGAATATAATAAAATGACATTTATTTCAATTTTTAATGGTTGAAATAAATTTAAGATGGTTAAAAATAAATTTAACTACTTATTTGAGAATTTGGGGGGATAAATATCAATGGATTGTATTTATTATGGTTAATAAAAGGATATTGGTGATGTATACCAATAATCACCTTTTAATGTTTAATAATAAAAGTAAAAGAAGAAATAATTTGCCTAAATATGATGAACATGTATGTGAAATAAAGTATTATTTAATGAATTCGAATGTAGTTAGTGGCTACATTTGATTAAATCGAATAATTTGAACAGTATTGTGTTTGTTGCCAATATTGTCATTTTATTTAAATAAATATATATGAGAATGAAAATAATTGATCATGATAAATATGATTAAAAATGTGAGAAATAATTTAATAATGTCTAAACATGTATTTGTTTTGTTTGGGTGCATAACATCTTTTTATTCAATCAATTGTATTAAATTTGCAATTTATTTTGCAATTTATTCAATTTATTTTATGCATGCGTACGGTTGAAGTATGGGCCTAGGATATGTTGAGACGGTTAGCGGGTTGTAGTAGTCGAGCAAGTTGAACTAAATTTCTTTTATTCTATTCGTTCCAGTTGTTCTGAAATTTTGCTTTGACCGTAATTTTTAAATTCGCATACTTGGTATTTGGATCTTATAGATTTAAGTCAAGGCTTTGCATCCGCCGAAGTTTGATCGTGCTTTCCGTTTTTTTTTCGAAGTAGATACCGTGTTTGATTTAGATCCACTGCAGCGTTTAAGGTGAGTATTTCTCACCAGACATATGTACATATATTTTGTGAATTATCGCAAGTGTATGTGTAAAAATTTTATTTAAATATTATCTGTCTGTAGTATAACGTAGAATGATGAATCCCATTTAAATTGACACCTCATCAGTTATTATCTGTTGTATTATTTCTGCAGTTATATTATATTATTGTTTATTTACTGCTTAAATCACCACTGCAAGTTCCCTGTTAAATTTAGATTGTTGTGGGCTGAAATGATAGGCCTAAATGATGATTACTGTGCTATTATTATGTTAGCTGTTTAACTGTTAACTTGGGATTGCGGGTTTGAAATGATAGAACCCGGGGTTTGTAAATTACGGATTGAAATGATATAAATCCGTATCACTTGACCTAGGCTAGAAAACTATATACAGGCCCGTGGTCCTTATAATATTTTCTGAAATATTTAAAATTATTTTGGAAGTTAAATATTTGATTTAATATCTTTAAAGGATTTTATATTGATTTTGAATGAGTTATAAATGTTAATAAATAAATAAATAAATATTTGAATAAAATTTTGGAATATAACTTATTTTGGAAATTCTGGATTTTTGAAAGGATAAGATTTCAGTTAAGAAATATATATATAAGTTATATTTGGAAATATTTATTAAGTTAAACAATCTACTAAAGCATTTAAATGCTGTCTTTTGAAATTGGACTAGTTTTACCCGTAACTTTAGGTAGCATTTCCTAAGTGCTATAGAATCTGGAATTTGATTGTTTTGAAATTTAAGGAATTTGATAAATTATATTTATGTTTAAGTTTTGGAGACCTTTAAGATATGAGATTTATAACTGGATTTTTCTTAATAAATTTAAGATGAACATTCTAGTGTTAAGTAAATTTTGAAATTATTTAATGGCATAATTTTGGAGTTTTATCTATGGAATTTATGGGAATATTCAAGACGAAATAATAAACACTAATTTGTTGAAAGAAAAAATATCCAACCTTAGTTTTGAATATTAATACTCCAATTGGATATATATATAGGAATTGAAATGGTCTTGGGAACATGAAGTGATATTTAAATTATGGTTTAAAATAAAGAAATATATTTGTAAAGCTATGTAAATTATCTTCTTTACAAAGTAACCATAAAGTTAAACCATTTATATCCAAACCATTTGTGTTTTGGGAGTTATGTTTTTTTTAAAGAAAAATTTCCAATATATTATGGTTTAAAGGTATAATTCAAATATTTGGTTTCCAGATATTATAAATTTTAAGCAGTATGGTTTTGGAAAAGAATTATATTTGAATATAACGATATCATGTTGTTTTGGGTTTTAAATGATATCGTATTTATAGTTTTGAAATGGAAATGTTTATACTGGTTTTAAAGTATAAATTGTTTTTAAAAGACCACGGTGTTATAATAACGATGGGTTGGCAAAGAGACCGGGATCGGATATGGACATACTCTCTGTCGATACCGAAACCCACTTTGACTAACCGTGTACGCGGTGGAGATTCCAGAATGAAGTAGGTTGGTGGCGACGTTTCCTGTAAGGTAAATACGTGGACCCGACTCCCGTGAGTTGGCATAAGGTGGCTAAAACAGGAGCGATCGACGGGTTAATGAGGTCATTCCTCTGATCGGACACTCCTCTTCGATATTATACTATGATTTTGGATTGATTCAGTGGCCACTTCTATTTTGATTTGGGGAGTTGTTTCGAGGTGGGCGGTTGCTGCGGCTTCGCGTTACCATCGGCCCGGATGCGTAATTGGTATATCTACCCTGGCATTGCCTAGTTGTGCCGTGTCACCTACCATACCGCGCCTTGTACGAGTTTAGATTTCTCCCGTAGCCCGTGTGGTATCCTCTAGTTGCTTCCCGATCAGGAGGAGCTATGATATTGGATGGACTACTGGGACTATTACGTGTTAAGGTGGAAAATGTAAAGCCTTAACGCTACTTAAAAGTAAGTTTATTTTATAAATAGACACTAGTATAATAGCGCAATATACTACATAGTAAATAGTTTGACGGATCCTTAGAGGATGGGCGGTCCCAAGCATCCTTTAAGTTACTTGCTCTATATTACAGTACACTTGAATTAGCTTACATTATATAAGTATGTATGTCCTGACTCGAGTGTTATGTTTTATTTTTCGCTCGGGTCAGCCTGAGTTGCAGCTTCAATTTCTTCTCCGTAGCTAGGACACTCAGTAGATCATTCGCGCTGCTGGAAGTTGTTTCAGCCTTTATCTTTTCTGGAATTCAAGACTTTGAAGACTATATCTCTATTTATGTCTTAAAATTTGTATTGAGGATTATAGACAATGTAAGTTCTGTTTTGTTGAAGTTATATCAGTGGCTTCATGAACCACTAAATTTTTAATTTCCGCTGCGAGATTCTGATATCTGTGTATGTGATTCTGTGATCTATTTATTGTATATTCTGAGTTTTGCCAAATTTATTCTACAACGCAGTATTTTGAACAATTCAAGTCCGACAATGTGCGGATGCGAATGGTTGAAAATATTGGGTCGTTACAAAAACACCCGCATTTCAATCAGTTTCTTTCTTCCATCCTCATCAAATCTAGTTGTTTATCTCTTGTTTTTTTCATTGATTATTTCTCCCTAAAATTTTCTTCTTTAAATCTCATAATACTCATGTTAAATATCGTTAATCTCCTTATTCTTCTCCCCTTTTTTACTTTATGATTCAAAATCCCTACCAGAATAACGCCGCTCGCGGCTGGATCCAATAAGCCGCCTCCTTAACACCTTAGTTGTTATTTACTGACCTCATAAGGCAATCTAGCTTTAGGTTATCAAAAGGTTGATTTTTTTATACATGACAGCCTGCGTTTTGATTAATTCATCAATACTCTTTAAATATATGCAGAAATACGATGATATTATGCAAGTAATAATCCTACCCTTCTATTATAGTGGATCGCCAACTATTTTCCTCCCGAAGTTGATAATCAATGTTTAGTTAAAGCTTTACCCATTTTCCCAATATGATGAGTTCTTACATGTCTTATCTTCACTATGATGACATGAAGTCATTTTTAATGGAATGACATTCTCATGAGGACGAGGCCAATTTCTACTGATAATTTACAGTTTTGTAGTTTAAGTATAAAGGCTATAATTAACAAGTTTATAGCTTGAAATTGTACAGATTTATTACTCTACTAATAAAAATTGTTATTATATAACAAAATATACTGGATACCATGGAAAATAACTTATGAATATTATTTGTAAAAATCTTTATTTCATGTTTTATTTACTGTAAAAGTTAAAATCGATTACATAAGGTATATTAACCTATGATTTTAAAGTATTATTAACTTAATATATTTTGTAGTGTATAAACATGATTATTGAAATACACCTCAAATATTACATATTTGTGATCATGCTCTCCTTTAGGTGTTAGTGTGAAACCTTTTTGCTTGCTTGCTTTTCTTTTTCTTGTTTTATTGTTGCAAGTTGCTTCAATGTTGTTAGCTTACCGTTCTAGTTCACCACATAGTGCAGGTGTTTTAATTACATTTGGTTATAGACCGATGTTCCGAACCTTTAATTTACTCGTCAACTACGATTAAAATGATGTTCCACACCTTTAATTTAAGGGCTAATTTTTGCTCACTCCACGTTAATGCAAGTTGGTGAATAGCAGTCTATGTATGTAATTATTGTACTTTAAAGATGCATTTTTTCTTTCTTTTGTATTTCTTATGTTTTTCAATGACAATTATACAAACGCAAGCAGCTTTTGTTTGATTCATATGAATTTTCATTAACTAGATTAACTGATTAATTATTCATGCAAATTTCAGTAATTATTGGTATAAACCGACTTTAGCCTTGACTATCATCTCCGGTTTCTAAATGGTGTAAGATGGTTGATACTGTTTGGAACTTCAACCACACTTGTTGGGGTCTCTAGGGAAAAGCTACGCTGTCTATATATCTCACTCAGAAGTGGTATAAGGTTGTGAACGTGCTTTTTGTCAATTAGTGCGGCAAAAAAGCACAATGATTCAAGTACCACTATTATCGATGTTCAAGGCATGGTAAGTTTGCGTTGCTTAACTTTCTATGCTGGTATGATATTTAGCCAAATGTTTATTTGCATTCATGCCAATGTGATTGCTTTTAACAGGAAATGAAATTTTTTAGACAGACCACTAGAGAGTTGATTAAGAAATCATGGAAAATAGATGGAAGCAATTACCCTGAGGTATCAAAGAAGTTTGGCAATGTCTATGATATAGTAGTTTAATAAAGCTTCAAACTACTCTTTTGCATACTAGTTTAATAAAAGTTTAATACAGTAGTTTGATAAAACTTCAAACTACTTTTTTGCAGACTTTACACATGATATTCATTGTCAATGTTAGAATAAGTTTACAACTATACGGAGTTTTACCTTGTTGTTTATCAATCCTAAAACAAGCTCTAAAATACAAGCGATGCTTCCACCAATTCAACCTGACATTTATAGGAATTATATAATTGTTTAACAACATTGTTTTTGTTAACTTTCTCTAGGTTATTGGACCGTAATTAGCTATTGGAGATAATTGATGAAGATAAAAATATTTTTTTTCCCTCTGATGCTTTTTTCTTTGTAACAAAGTTTTGATTATGCCGAAAGTTCTTTTAAATTTAGAATTAGTGCCCTTTGGTTCATAAATGTTAATACCAGGTCCAAAATTTACATTTATATAGAGCATTAAGATCTTATAGTAAGTAATAATGTAGATCGAATAACATAATTGAGCATATACATGTAAGAATATAATAAATATTAAATACTAATATTTTGCTTATAGGTTATTTCAAACAAAATTTGTTATATTAACCATTTACTTGTATCTCTGCATATACTAATTCTTATTATTTTCACAAACTGTTTTCACAATGCCCTGCTGGTTTAGTTATGTGAAGTATTCATTAAAACAGCTAAGCATCCATTTCTTGCAAAACTCAATGAAGTAAAACCACCGATTTCTTTCCCACCTTGACAAACAGGTATATATATTTAATGGTGTACTTTTTGTTAACATATGTTAACATTTAATAGTTCGTGAATAGCAAAATTCTTGATTTATTTCTTTTATAAAGTTGATTTATATCCTAAATAAAATTGTTTAAGAGAAGGAATAAATTCAAAATTTTGAGTATACAACCAGTACATTTTTATGATACATGTTTAAGAGAAGGAATAGATCCAAGCTTCATTATTGTATCAAAGTATTCCACACATTTAGATGTACAATTAGATTGTTATAGAAATATACCCTTTCATAACAAATACAAATTCTAATGTTCCATTACAAGCAATGAAAATATACTGAAACAAATGTGATGACAATTTTATCGAGCTCTATAGTTAGATCTATTCTTTGTTGGTTAACTAGTAGACAATCAACTACAAATAGAAAAACCAAAGTATTTGTAATTTGACTAAAATAAAAAAACTAGGTATGTATGAAACTTTCATTTATGAAGGAGCAACTGTATATATGAAACTTAAAATTGGTGTTTTAATAAAGTTATGCAGGTACATATACACACACAAATGCAAGCAAACCCACTTAATTGTTATTTGCTGTTTTTACTGTACATTTTCTTTAATGTATTTTGTTTTACTTTCCAATAAAGCAAATTATCTGTGGTTCAATATATTATAGCTATGCCTTTAATTAAGGCCGACAAAAAAATGGAACTAAAATATTTTTATTTTGAAATTATACAACCAAATGGTCGGTTTTTTCACCATTATATGGCTACACTAGTAAAAAGATGATGGTCTTTCGTTATAGCATGTCCAATCTGCAAAGGATTATCACTGTTTGTGTGAGCATTATTCCTTTGGTTGGGTTTCTTGTAAATATTAGGGGAAACTTTTGTCTTCGCGAAAAATATGTTTTTTTAAACTAACATTTTAGTGGTACTAATCCACGTATATTTAACCGATTAGACGTCAAACGAATAATTAATCAAAATAATTAGGTGTTCTTTTCTTTATGTTGTTATAAGAAAAGTCCTTGTACAAATTAATATGTAAATTTGGTTTTTATTTTTGAAAAATAAAAACCGAAAGGTGGATTGCATTTTTCTGATAGAAAATATAAGATAACTTGCACTTTCCGATTTTGGATGTTTTTTCAAAATTTTGAAGTTTTTGAAAAAAGCAAGTTAACTAATGGAAAGTGCAAGCTAGTTTGCGCTTTCAGAATAACTTTTTTACAATTTTTTGGAAAGTACAAGCTAACTTATGCTTTTTATCAGGACAGCACAAGCTCGTTTGCGCTTTTTGATTTAGGAATTTTTTTTGAAATTTTTGAAAAGCGCAAGTTAACATGCACTTTCCATCAGAAAAGTGCAAGCTAATTTGTGCTTTCTGATTTTAGAAAAAAGGGAACCAATTTACATATTCATTGCTACAGGGAATTTTCTTGTAACAACATTAGAATTATGGACCTTTTGTGCAAAGCCCCTTAAATATATATGTTAAATGTCTAACTAGATTCTGTTTAGCATTCACTTCTTAACATACATAAAATTGAAGTTGATTATTCAAAAGAGTCCAACTATTTAAATACAAAACAAAACACAAATCATGATATAAAAAATCCAAGCTATTGTATCGTTTTGTTTTTACATGAAAGGTGGAACTCAGAGAGCAATCCAATAATGGAGATCCATTGTGTTATCAACTTGTGTCTAGAAGGATTATCCCTTTAGACAATTATAATTGTTGCATGTTCATGATTATCATTAAAAATAAATGCATCTATCTCTTTTATACGACTATACCTTTGCAATTAATCATATGTTCATGAATATCTTTATAGGCAAGCGCATCTACGCTTGTATTCTATTTATAGAATACGCTAGTTCCGCAGCAAGATGGCGGTAATGTAATAAATAAGAAAAAAAACTCCAGTCCAGTAGTCATTCATACAAAACTTGTACTATTCAATCTTTTCTAAAAATCTATAATTCAAGGTTATTATTCACTTGATATGCGCACTTTAATCGTGTTTTTATTTGGATCCAGTCTCTAATTTCAGTTTCGTCCAAGGTAACCTTCTCTTTATAAATTAAATAACTGTATGATATTTTAATCTATATATCCAAATTCAAATTTGTTGAATAGTCTACAAATCTTTCGTATACCTGGAGATCTACCAATCAATAAACGTTAATCATCTCTCGATTTGGTCGTTTTGGATAAAATTGAACTAATAAATCATTGTGATAATTGGCAGGTTTACGATTCATTTTGTAACAACCCGCATATTTAACGATTATATATTTAAATGTTTTATTTAAATATAGCGTCGTTAGTCGGATTTAGGTCCGAAAAGTTACTTTTTGCAAATGGCTGAATTGGAACTCGAAACCATTTCCATTGATTCCAAAATGGCGTTTGCGATCTTTTTGGGTATAAGCTTTGATATGTTTGGAGTAAGTTGAAGTTTGCTATTTTTTCTAGTTGGGTTTTGGGTTTGGGTTTAGCCCACTAGCTAACTAAATAAACCAACTCGGTCCTTTCTCTCCTTCCATTCACACATTTTCATTTCTTAAGCTTAAGCAAAACTGAAAATGGGGGAAGAGAATGGGAAATAGGAATTCCAAGCCCTAGTTTACCTTGCAAACTTGAATTCTTGCTCCAAAATCAAAGAGAAGCTATTGGTAAGCATCCTCTTCATCTTCTCCTACTCTTTCTCCTTCAATTTCAGAAAATTTCCTAAACCTAACTTAGGAAAATACTTGTTTTGATCTTAGATTGAAGCTAATAGAGTTGAAGTGGAGAGTAGTTGGTTGTTTTCTTTGCTATTGAGCTTCTCTATTCTTGTTTTGAATTAAAAGGTGAGTTTTAAACTCACATCTACTTCTCTTGATATTATTGATGTTAGGTGAGATTTTTATCCTATGTTTACAGCTATCTTGGGTTATTAGGAATGAATTCCTAATATATCTACATGTTCATTTGCTTTCGATTTGCATTGCTTTGGTGAAATTGCCAAATATTGATTTTTGAAGACAAATCTATGAAAATCCTTCAATGGCATAGGTTCAGGAAATGCCTGACCATCAGGTTTCAGACGTCTGAATCCCTATTTTAGACGTCTGAATATTATTCTGGGGAAGATTTTTATTTCCAGATTCAGACGTCTGAATTTATATTTCAGACGTCTGAAAGTGCTAAATTTCAACTAGAAAGGAAATAGGCAAAATAATGCCTATTTCAGAAGTTTGAAAGTTTGGGTTCAGACGTCTGAATTCTGTTCTGGAAAACATATTAAATTTCTAGATTCAGACGTCTGAACCACTTCTTTCAGACGTCTGAATCTATTGTCTTTTACCAATTTGCCTTGTTCGCTTAGTTTTCCAAATTTGATCGATGCATATTGATTCCAATTAGTTGTTTATGCATATTTGACCTTAATGATTCCTTTTTGAATTATTCACGGGTTTTTTTATAAATGATTTCTTCAAATCATATTAAAAGTTCACTTCTCCGATTTATAAATTCTATTTAAAACACACGCACAATTTCGCACTTCGAGCGAAGTGGAAGGGTGATTAAATGGTTGGGAAAAACACGGACCATGAATCTGTGCGTTTATCCTTCCGATTAATCCCCGACCTATTCAATTGATCGTTTTGACCTTTGGTCTGGTTTACCGATGAAATGAGGTGAACTTTGTACTGCTTTGAGTGTGAAATTGACCGATGGATAATAAACCGTTTAGTGCGAACGAGTGGTTATAGGACTCACGTTAACACTTTTCGGATTCCTTTTTGAGAGTTATGAAACATTCCGCCAGTTAGTGGTGTCCAGTACTGGGCCTCCGGACCTTCACCACTACGGTTTATTGCCTTCGGGTGTGTTGCCTTCGGGTTTGCACCTTCAAGTTTGTTGCCTTCGGGTATGTTGCCTTTGGGTATGTTACCTTCGGGTTTGTGCCTTCGGGTTTGTTGCCCTACTGTATCGCTTTCGGAATTAGGTCTTTATGAGCCGCTCGAGTGATATTTGGGTTTGGAGTCTTCGGGCTCATGGATCCTTTTTTATACAGTACCGAGCTCGAGCAATTTTCTGATGTTTCATTGATATGTATATTCCCTAGGTATCGCCCTTCGGTGTTGTCTTTTTGAGCCGCATGATATGTAGCGATCACCTCGTGGAACTTGTGTTACCTTTATTGGTATTTGTTATTGCCTTTTGGCTTGTTTTGGGGTATTCCTACCCTTTGTTTCTATGAGTTGCCGATGATACGAGGCTTGTTATCATATGATTCATCTTTTGATTAGATGATTGTGTTATCTCTTTCAGAGATATTTGTTATACCTTGTAACCTTGCAGGTTTATTGTTGTTCACTTTATCTAACTGATTTGTTTGGCTAGACTGACCCATGTATCTTATACTCGGGTCAGACCGAGATTTTTCAGGTTAGGTGCTTTTGGACTTAGCCTATTTTGCTTCCGCATGGACTATTCAGCTTGCCCTTTTTGTCATAGCTTTTTGTGTAGTCCTATTTTTTTGTAACTCTGATATTTATTCTTCTGGATTTGTCTGTATGTTGTGGTTTTCTATACCACTCGGCATGTATTATTCTGTATACTCTGTTATGTATCAGTATATGTATATTTATGATGATCTTCTGTTCTGTGATATATGTATTACATGTGAGTTGTTATATTCTGTTCTGATAGATCCTCCAACCACCTATGGTTTTGTTTTAAGTATTCATTGGATATGTCGATCTGCTTTGTATGATTATTGTCGATGTATTCAATAGATAGTTAGAGCAAGGCTATAGATGGTCGCTCCTATCCAGCCTTATTCTCTGTGTTAGTTGACGACATTACCCTGTAGTGTCCTTGGCTAGCATGGGTATAGAGGTGGGGCGTCACAGCGTGGTATTAGAGCGTGGTTCAGAACAAAGTATGATAAACACAGAATAGAGGCACATATTACGATACATCAGAGTGTAATAAGTGATGCAAATCTTTAAATCATCATGTCTCTCTATTCCTTCCACCATCAAAGGTTAGGTAGAATTGGGGGAATACGTCTAGGAATGCATTTTATTCCGTAGTATTCCGTATTGAAGTATCTACCTTGTGATTAATCTTGTTCTTATCTTACTTTCAGCGTATGGCTAGAAGAGACAGAGGACGACGTTCGGATGCTGGGCAATCCAGCTGCTCACATCCGGATGGCATTTATATGTCTGGCGATCAGTTTTTGGAATTGTTTAGGAGCACTCAGCCTCCAGTTCCTCTCGAGTTTCTCCACCTCGCAAGTCTGCCTTTGCACGTCTGTGTAGTGATTTTTCTCATCTTGGAGGAAAGCCGTTTAAAAGGCTCCGAGTCCATTCTTGAAGTCCAAGCTTGGTTTCGCACGTGCGAGCGTATTTTCTCTCGCATGGATCTTTCTGACCATGATAGAGTTCTTGTAACCTCTAGCTTATTACAAGAGCGTGCTCTTGATTGGTATGAGCTTCTTATAGCCGAAATTGATGAGTCCACTCTCTCTTGGACACAGTTTCGAGAGCGGTTCGAACTCAAGTTCGTTCCTGAATCTGAAAAAGTTTTATTGACCCGTCACTTCCTTGAGTTAAAGTAAGGGAAATCTTCTATTTTTGAGTATGGTGCGTCATTCAAGGCTTTATCTAAGTATGGTCTTGAATTCATTAGCACTTCTTAAAAGAAGAATTTTAAGTTTGTTTCTGGTCTTAAGAAATATCTGAAGAAGTCTTTGTTACTCCAGCTTAAGCTCTCTTTTGAGGAGTTGGTTGATTCAGCACTTTATCTTGAAACCGTCGAGAAGTAGTGTGATAGTGGTGAGGATTTTGAGGTTTCCAAGAACCCCAACAAGAGGCAGTTTCCATTTCAGAAGTCCAGGTCTTTTCCTTCTAAGAAGAAGAAGACTGGTGGTTCTAGTTCTCAGCCTCAGTCTGTTGGAACACCTTTCATTCGGAAGTGTTTCAATTGTGGTTCTCCTGATCATATAATTCGAGCTTGTCCTAAGCCTCTCTTCTACCGCTATTGCAAGAAGGAAGGTCATCATGTTTCCACTTGCCCTACTGTTCCGGCTAGTGCCAAGTCTAGCAAGCTTTATGCTGCTAAGGCTTCTGAAGGTCCCTCTCAGCCCAAAGGTATATCTCCACCTATTTTGGAAGGTTCTATTTTATTTCATGATCATAGTATTCGAGTTCTTTTCGATACGGGTGCATCACATTCTTTCGTATCGAAAAAGCTCGTTGATGATTTATCTCTGAATGTTTCTTGTTTGGTTACTTCTTTAAGGATTGCGAATCCTATTGGGGTATCTGCGACCCTTAGCCTGCTTTGTGATGATGTTGAGATTGTTTTATGTGGCTTTTCTTTTTGTGCGAGTCTGCACGTTATTTCTTGTCTGGGATTTGATTTGATTTTGGGTATGGACTGGCTAGTAAGATATGATGCCAGGATTATTTGTTCGGAGAGAATTATATATTTTCGACATCCGGATTCGCCTACTCAGCTATCTCTTATTCTTCGAGATGTGGATAATTCCGAAATGGCTTTATATTCTCTTGACTTGCGGGATGATGATGATATATCTCGTATTCCTATTGCTTGTGACTTTTCTGATGTTTTTGAGCCTGTCTCGGGTTTGCCACCTAAGCGGGCAATTGAGTTCCGCATTGATCTCATTCCAGGCGCGCAACCAGTTAGTCGTCCTCCTACGAGGATGTCTACAAGGGAAAATGAGAAACTCAAGAAGCAGCTTTTAAAGCTTGAGTCCAAGCAGTTGATTCAGTCCAGTTTTTCTCCGTGGAGATCCGCGGTCGTCTTCGTGAAGAAGTCTGATGGAACTCTTAGGCTTTGCATTGACTATCCCAAGCTTAACGAGTTAACCATCAAAAATAGGTATCCATTGCCTAGGATCGATGATATGTTCGATCTATTGAGTGGTGCTAAGGTCTTTTCTCAGCTAGACCTTGCCACAGGTTTTCATCAGTTACGAGTCGCGGAGGATAGCATACCTCTTACCGCTTTCCGCACTCGTTATGGTTCTTTTGAGTGGCTCGTTATGCCGTTCGGGTTGACGAACGCTCCTGCTTTCTTTGTCGATCTCATGAATCGGGTATTTCGGGAATATCTCGACAAGTTCGTCCTTGTATTCATTGATGATATCCTTATTTACTCTAAGTCTGAAGCCGAGCATGCTAATCACTTGAGTATTGTCTTGAGTACTCTTCGTCACCATCAGCTTAAAGCCAAATTCTCCAAGTGCCATTTTTGGGAGAATAAGGTTAAGTTCATAGGCCATGTTATATCTTCCGATGGCATTTCTGTCGATCCCTCAAAGATCGAGGACATCCATTATTGGAAGAAGCCTGAGAATGTGCATGAGATTCGTAGTTTCCTTGGATTGGCGGGTTATTACCGTCGGTTCATTAAGGATTTTTCCCGTGTTGTGCTTCCTCTCACCAGCCTTACTCGGAAAGGCATTCGTTTTATTTGGTCCGACAAGTGTGAAGCTTCCTTTCTGACATTAAAGGAATTTCTCACTAATGATCCTATTCTTGTGGTTCCCGAGGGGAATCATGATCTTGTTGTCTACACCGATGCTTGTGGTAGTGGTCTCAGTGCTATTCTTATGCAGAAGGATCGGGTAGTTGCTTATGCTTCTAGGCAACTGCGTCCGAATGAAGTTCGCTATGTCACTCATGATCTTGAGTTAGCCGCCATTGTCTTTGCCTTGAAGATTTGGCGACACTATTTATTAGGCGAGCGCTTCATTCTTTATACCGATCATAAATCTTTGAAGTATTTGTTTACTCAGAAGGAACTCAATATGAGACAACAGCGTTGGCTCGAGTTTCTTGCTTCCTATGACTTTGATATCCAGTATACCCCTGGAAAGGGTAATCGTGTTGCTGATGCGCTTAGTCGCAAACATTCGGCTGTAGTTTCTATGATTCTTGCCGAATGGAATATTCTTGAGACTCTATCTTTTTGTGAAATTCATGATCGAGGTTCATCTTCTGATTCTCCTATTCTATTATTTAGTTTGGGAGCTCGACCCATTTTGTTGGATCGTATTGCCGATGCCTAACGGCGTGATTCTGATTTGTTGCATCTTATTCAGCTTTGTGAGTCTGCATCCTGTGATGAGGCGTTGCGGGATTTCAACATTGATTCTCATGGGTGTCTTCGCAAGAAGAACCATCTTTTTGTGCCTTCTGATATTGCACTTAGGCATGACATTCTTGATGATTGTCACCGTTCCAAGTATACCATTCATCCTGGTAGTAGTAAGATGTATGCCGATATGCGTCGTCTTTATTATTGGGAAGGCATGAAGCGCGATGTGGCGAGTTATGTGAGTAATTGCATAACTTGTCAGCGTATTAAGGCCGAACATCAGCGTCCTTCTGGTCTTCTTCAGCCTCTAGAGATTCCATTGTGGAAATGAGATCAAATTTCTATGGATTTCATTGACGGCCTACCTCGTTCGAGATCAGGCCATTCTAGTATCTGGGTTATTGTTGATCGCCTCACTAAGTCTGCTCATTTTATCCCTATTAAGTCTAATAGGACTGCTTCGCATTTGGCTAAGTTATATGTCAAGGAAATTGTGAGACTTTACGGTGTTCCTAGTTCTATTGTGAGTGATCGTGATCCTTTATTCACGAGTCATTTTTGGAAGAGTCTTCAGCAAGCTTTGTGAACAAAGCTTAATTTTAGTACAGCTTATCATCCGCAGTCTGACGGACAGACTGAACGGATGAATCGTATCTTGGAAGATCTTCTCCGTATTTGTATTTTTGATTTCGGTGGTAGTTGGGAGGATCACCTACCTATTGTAGAGTTCTCCTACAATAATAGTTTTCAGTCCAGTATTAGTATGGCTCCTTTCGAAGCCTTATACGGAAGGCCATGTCGATCACCTTCTTGTTGGTTGGAATCTGGGGAGAAGCTTATTCTTGGTCCAGATTTTGTTCGTGATTCTTCCGAGAAGATTGATCTTATCCGGTTGAAAATGAAAGAGGCACAGAGTCGCCAGAAATCCTATGCGGACAGCCGTAGGAAGCCTCTCGAATTCTCGATTGGTGATCTTGTTTTTATTCGTGTTTCTCCTTTGAAAGGGGTTATGCGTTTCAGTACGACTGGGAAATTTGCTCCTCGCTATATAGGACCATTTTCTATTACTGAACGTATTGGCCCTGTGGCTTATAGAGTTTCACTTCCTGCTCATTAATCTGGCATTCATGACGTGTTTCATGTCTCGCAACTTCGGAAGTGTCTTCGGGAATCAGATTCTGTTATTAATTCTCCTGATTTGCTTGAGCTTGAGATCTCACCGGACTTATCTATTATACAACAGCCTATTCGCGTACTTGACACGGAGGTGCGACACCTTCGGAACAAGGACGTGCCGCTCGTTAAAGTTCAATTGTCCGCTAATCCCAATGACTGTACTTGGGAAACCAGAGAGTTTATTGAGCGATCCTATCTGGGTTTTCTATCTTTGTTTGGAAACAGTGAGTATATCTTTTCATCTCAAGCTTATTTTCTTTTCTTTTGAATGATGTATGTATGTAGTTGTTATAATTATCGTCTTTGGAAATTGCAGGGACGCAATTTTGTTAAGAAGGGAGATCTGTAACAACCCGCATATTTAACGATTATATATTTAAATGTTTTATTTAAATATAGCGTCGTTAGTCGGATTTAGGTCCGAAAAGTTACTTTTTGCAAATGGCTGAATTGGAACTCGAAACCATTTCCATTGATTCCGAAATGGCGTTTGCGATCTTTTTGAGTATAAGCTTTGATATGTTTGGAGTAAGTTGAAGTTTGCTATTTTTTCTAGTTGGGTTTTGGGTTTGGGTTTAGCCCACTAGCTAACTAAATAAACCAACTCAGCCCTTTCTCTCCTTCCATTCATACATTTTCATTTCTTAAGCTTAAGCAAAACTGAAAATGGGGGAAGAGAATGGGAAATAGAAATTCCAAGCCCTAGTTTACCTTGCAAACTTGAATTCTTGCTCCAAAATCAAAAAGAAGCTATTGGTAAGCATCCTCTTCATCTTCTCCAACTCTTTCTCCTTCAATTTCAGAAAATTTCCTAAATCTAACTTAGGAAAATACTTGTTTTGATCTTAGATTGAAGCGAGTAGAGTTGAAGTGGAGAGTGGTTGGTTGTTTTCTTTGCTATTGAGCTTCTCTATTCTTGTTTTGAATTAAAAGGTGAGTTTTAAACTCACATCTACTTCTCTTGATATTATTGATGTTAGGTGAGATTTTTATCCTATGTTTACAGCTATCTTGGGTTATTAGGAATGAATTCCTAATATATCTACATGTTCATTTGCTTTCGATTTGGATTGCTTTGGTGAAATTGCCAAATATTGATTTTTGAAGACAAATCTATGAAAATCCTTCTATGGTTGATGTTTATGTTGTTCGGAGTGTTTGGGTGAGTCATTAAGGTTGGGTAGTCGTTTGAGGTAAGCCTATAATCAACACTCATACGATTGCTTTCGATTGGTTTTGGCTTTCAATGGCATAGGTTCAGGAAATGCCTGACCATCAGGTTTCAGACGTCTGAATCCCTATTTCAGACGTCTGAATATTATTCTGGGGAAGATTTTTATTCCCAGATTCAGACGTCTGAATTTATATTTCAGACGTCTGAAAGTGCTAAATTTCAACCAGAAAGGAAATAGGCAAAATAATGCCTATTTCAGACGTCTGAAAGTTTGGGTTCAGACGTCTGAATTCTGTTCTGGAAAACATATTAATTTCCAGATTCAGACGTCTGAACCACTTCTTTCAGACGTCTGAATCTATTGTCTTTTTCCAATTTGCCTTGTTCGCTTAGTTTTCCAAATTTGATCGATGCATATTGATTCCAATTAGTTGTTTATGCATATTTGACCTTGATGATTCCTTTTTGAATTATTCACGGGTTTTTTATAAATGATTTCTTCAAATCGTATTAAAAGTTCGCTTCTCCGATTTATAAATTCTATTTAAAACACACACACAATTTCGCACTTTGAGCGAAGTGGAAGGGTGATTAAATGGTTGGGCATAACACGGACCATGAATCTGTGCGTTCATCCTTCCGATTAATCCCCGACCTATTCAATTGATCGTTTTGACCTTTGGTCTGGTTTACCGATGAAATGAGGTGAACTTTGTACTGCTTTGAGTGTGAAATTGACTGATGGATAGTAAACCGTTTAGTGCGAACGAGTGGTTATGGGACTCAAGTTAACACTTTTCGGATTCCTTTTTGAGAGTTATGACACATTCCGCCAGTTAGTGGTGTCCAGTACTGGGCCTCTGGACCTTCACCACTACGGTTTGTTGCCTTCGGGTGTGTTGCCTTCGGGTTTGCACCTTCAGGTTTGTTGCCTTTGGGTATGTTACCTTCGGGTTTGTGCCTTCGGGTTTGTTGCCCTATTGTATCGCTTTCGGAGTTAGGACTTTATGAGCCGCTCGAGTGATATTTGGGTTCGGAGTCTTCGGGCTCATGGATCCTTGTTTATACAGTACTGAGCTCGAGCAATTTTCTGATGTTTCATTGATATGTATATTCCCTAAGTATCGCCCTTCGGTGTTGGTGTTTTTGAGCCGCATGATATGTAGCGATCACCTCGTGGAACTTGTGTTACCTTTATTGGTATTTGTTATTGCCTTTTGGCTTGTTTTGGGGTATTCCTACCCTTTGTTTCTTTGAGTTGCCGATGATATGAGGCTTGTTATCATATGATTCATCTTTTGATTAGTTGATTGTGTTATCTCTTTCAGAGATATTTGTTATACCTTGTAACCTTGCAGGTTTATTGTTGTTCAATTTATCTAACTGATTTGTTTGGCTAGACAAACCCGTGTATCTTATACTCGGGTCAGACCGAGATGTTTCAGGTTAGGTGCTTTTGGACTTAGCCTATTTTGCTTCTGCATGGACTATTCAGCTTGCTCCTTTTTGTCATAGCTTTTTATGTAGTCCTATTTTGTTGTAACACTGATATTTATTCTTCTGGATTTGTCTGTATATTGTGGTTTGCTATACCACTTGGCGTGTATTATTCTGTATACTCTGTTATGTATCAGTATATGTATATCTATGATGATCTTCTGTTCTGTGATATATATATTACATGTGAGTTGTTATATTCTTTTCTGATAGATCCTCCAACCACCTATGGTTTTGTTTTAAGTATTCATTGGATATGTCGATTTGCTTTGTATGATTATTGTCGATGTATTCAATAGATAGTTAGAGCAATGCTATAGATGGTCGCTCATATCCAGCCTTATTCTCCATGTTAGTTGACGGCATTACCCTGTAGTGTCCTTGGCTAGCATGGGTATAGAGGTGGGGAGTCACACATTTGTTTTAGGAGCATCTAAAACATGTCTGAGGATATCTTATTCGACATTCTACTATGGTTACCGATGGAAAGTTTACTGCGATTTAAAAGGGTATGCAAATCTTGTTTTGCACTTACTGAAAGCACCACTTTTATTAACCAACGTCTTCATCATTATAGTGGAAAGGATACTCTCATCGTTTGTAAATCAAACAATCATGATTTCTGTTGTTTCTCTGGTAATAAATATGAGATCTACACTGATATAGATCTAAACAATCGGTTATATAGAACTACAAAATAAAATGGTAGTTATGTATAACTCGTTGATTCTTGTGATGGTATAATATGTTTGCACAATGGTAGGTCTGGTGATGTTGCTTTATGGATCCGGCACTGAAACAACTAAGGCGTTTACCCAAACCATCAATCTCACATCCATGTTACAATCCAAGAGATACTAATGTGCAACACACTAGTGTTGGCGTTGGTTTTGATGCAAAAGCCATGCTTACAAGGTTGCATGGATCATTTGGCATTTTAGAATGCCTGATGTCAACCAAGTTGAGGTATATAGCTTGAGGACATCATTTTCATGGAGAATCATACATAAAAATGCTGCTTTAACTTTTACAGATCTCCATAATTATTCAAAACATGCAACAAGAAAAACTGGAATATGTTTCTAGTTGGGATTTGACAATCACAAGAATTTTATTTTTGCATTTGACTTGAAAAATGAAGTTCTTGAAACAATGTCGTTACTTGATAGTCATGAACCTAAAACTTGTTATGCTTTGGACTTCTTAAATGAAAAGCTTGCTTGTATTAGGGGTTTGAACCCCGACCATAGCTGCAACAATTGTTTTGAAATTTTGGTGCTACATGAATTTAGCATGAAGGAGTCATGCAATAAATATATAACATTGGACCCATAGCTTATAGTGGAAAAGGTCTATATCCAACTGGATTCTCAATGAATGGGGAGTTTCTTTTATTAAGAATGACTTTCGTCTCTCAATGAACAATACTTGTACAACTTAGGTACTCGAGAAGCAACCCAAGAAAGCTATACCCCAATCCAAGAGCCTAAACCGTGCTATCTTATGTTCATTTTGCACTACAATGAGAGCCGATTTTGACTCAGAAGTTAAAGATGGGGGCTTATAAGGTGAATTGTATGAATAAGCCGTGTTTCTCTTCTTCTTTTTAAAGTAGAGTTATGCTAAACATGAACTATCGAGAAATTTATGTCTAACCAATAATTAAATATCAATGGAAGAAAAACTTGATTAAGTGGAATCAATGAATTTTTATGCCTATGTTTCTATTTTAGAAGTGTTGGTTATAGTGGAAGTTATTTTCAATGTCAAGTAGTGTTTTTTGCTTTATCAATAGAAGCTTTTATTACCAAATTTTTAGTTCCACGTTCTAGCATTAGCTAACTCCATGTTAATGTTCTTTAATTTCATAACTACTACCACCATTTTATTACTATTTTCTGCTAGGCCTGTCAACGGATAATTTCATATGCAGATAGTGCTATATCCATATCCACATCCAAAATTATTTTTAGATATTCGATATCCGCAGATACGGACAGATATTAGCTGATTATTTTATCCGCTAACGAACGGCAAATCAATAAATATAAATGGAAAATTTTAGTTTAATATAAACTTTTTTCAGTCCCATTGATTATTAATGTATTAAATATAAATAATATGACGATAATAAATAGTTTTGAGCAGTTAATATGCATTTAATGTGTATAATTTAAACCTCTAACTTAATAAAACAATAAATAAATATATTTCATTGTACTAAAATACACATAACATAATCTGCAATCTTGAAAAAACTGAACGGATAATTTTCAAATGCAGATGTCTTCGTATCCACATCCGCATTCATTTTTTCAGATATTAGATATTACCCGCTTTTTGGATAATGATGTGGAAGGATTTTTGATTTTTTGGATATCCATTGACAGCCCTATTTTCTGCATAGAAGGTTGAGTTGTTCTTTGAGCCGTGTGAGTATCAATACATAATTTGTAATTTAAACGAACACTATTTACTTCCCTATTGACCACATTTTATTTTATCTTTTGCTTCTATAAGGAATTGTTGCGTCAAGATATATATCAGTTCATTTGCTGTCTAAATATTATAAACATAGTTGTTAGCTAAGGAAGGATTGTTGCATGCTATATAAAACAAGTGGTAGTTGAGAAATCCTTCTTGTCATATGTCAAATTTCTTTAACACTAAACCAAACACCGTAGCAATGGAATTGTGATACATTCACTCAATTGCTTTCAATCTTATTGACTTCAGGCTCAATTGTGGCGATCAAATTCCACCAGCCTTAGATAATGAACATGTATTTCTATTTAGGTAAAAAAAGTGTGCATATTTTAAAAACATATCCTCTACTATAGCTGTTAAATTAAGTATTCCTACTCCAGTTGTTTATACTGCATTATATAATCCGATCATGAAACATGTATCATTGGCCACACCCCTATGAATAACATTTTTCCACACCATATGATAAATATATGCTGTGATATCTATGAGATGGAATGTATATGAAAAAGAAATAAAATATCTATGCCAATAGGTACCAAACACAAATTCAGCAATTTATTTTCCAGTCCAAAATTGAAATAAATTTAGTGACTTTCTAACATAATGATAATATACTTTATGAGATGAAGATCTATAAAGTACTTTGAAATATAGGGATATAATTGATTTGTTAACTTTAATTAACCAAGATATTTTGTTTCAACTTACATGAAATTTTGGGGATATTGTAAGGAGAATATGCATTAGCAGTAGAGGTAATTCAGATGCTTACACTGAAGTACAAAGGCACATTATTGTCTATGGGGAAGAAATTGAATATATCAGCACATCTTAATGGATTTAATGAAACTTTATGCATGTTGAAGTATAATTAAAAACCAATTTTTTTTTAAATAATCAAAGTATGTTCATGATATTATATCACTAGACTCAGGGACATCATTTCACTTTGGGTATAGCACCAAAAGGAAGACTATGCTCGATATTATGCTTTATTCTTTCTACACAAGTTTCCACTCTTTATATGTTTTTCATATTTCTTCCCTATAATATATCAAAGAATTTTCGTTAATATTTTTCATCTATTCACACTTACCGAATTCCATATTATAAGGTAGTTTTAGGGTATGTGGTTTTCTAAATCCGTGTAATTGTTGCAATGAGTGAATTGATAGTGAAAATAAAATTTGGCTACTAAGCAAGCTCCCAGCGGTATGTTTCTACTGAGGTTATACCCCATTAACTGATGTTCATAATTGTATTATCCATCTTTTGCTACATGGGTTGCTTGCGATGTATTTTGTTTATCTTAGTGTGAATATCATGTTATTACATATGTATAGTTTTTCTCACCACAGTGCTGCTATGTTATCTATATTGATAAAGGAAGAATTTATAGCTACACTAGAGTTAATCTGTATCAATTTCTTTAGGAGCAGAAGGGCATTTCTGAAAAGTTTCTACAGTTGATACCTTAGTTTTTTTTGAGAAAAATGCGTGATTCTCTACGCATAGAGGAGAGCACACATGTGAATATATATATAACATGAACATAAGGAGCCGCCAACATGCCTGGCAGGTAACAAGAGCAAAAATACATATAGCTAAACTCAGGTACTCCTAAGATGAGTTCTGGCAATGCCACCACTCATCGCACCTCAATATCAAGTTTCGGCATGGCCACCACTCGATATTACGATGTTAGAAGTACCAAAAAAGCTAAAGTGAAAAAACATAAAACTGAGAGATGACTTAAACAAGTAAGAAAGCTCCAAAAGAATGAATTGGAAGAAGTGAATAAGCATCTGCTCTGAAGAGGATCTGCTAAATAGAGAGACCACTCTGAAGGCTCTGAGCAAGAAGGAGTGCCAAACTGGAGAATAGAAACATCCTGAACAAGAACTCCATAGTGAGGATAGCAGAATCCCATATCGGAGGGGATATCTGCAAGAAGTCCTGGATGAAGAAACTCTGCTCTGATGACCTCTCTACAAACTGATATCCAGCAATCTGAAGACAAGAGAAACCTACAAAATGAACCTGATAACCTATCACCCAAAGCCTGTATCTGAAACAAGACTAGGGAATTTTTTTTAGAATGATATATATATATATGTATATTTATATAGAAAACATACATATATATATGTATTTATAATGAATGAAATAAAAACCGAAATAAGACAAACAGGACAAAAAATAAAGGAATGAATACTGTAAATAAAAACCAAAACAAAGACAAGAACAAAAATTAAGACGGATCAGACTTATTTATCTTTAATCATAAGTAAGCTATTATTTAAAGTGAGATTACCATATGAATTTGGAAAAATATTAACAATACTATTATTCGTGCTATAAAAGTTGTTCTTATGTTTAAAAAAGTTAATATTATAGCTAACCTTGTTAAGATACCGTTTGAAAAGGAAATTTTTAGCTAATTTATATTTGGAATTAAAAATCCAATTAAAAAATGTAGAAATTGAAAAAATCAATTTGTTAAAGTGACTATTATTAATAAAAATTCTTTTATTTCTCTCAAACCAAATAAACCAACTAATAATAATAAATAAAGTGTCTAGTAAAAATCTAATATTTTTATTGAATTTGAATCTATAATTGTTCCAGTAGAATTCGCAATCCGAAAATTTATTTATTATATTAAAGTTAAAATTTTTAAGAGTATTAGTTAGAATGTAATTAGAGTCCAAACAATCATAATATAAATGATTTATGTCCTCAAGATGCAGATTGCAAAAATAATATTTATTATCGTTTTGAATGTTTTTTCTCTTTCAATATTCTATTGTATTAAGTTTTCCATGAAGTATTAGCCACATGTGAATTTTGGATTTAGGAGGAGCATTAGATTTCCACATGTATTTAAAAGAGTTATTTAAAGTTCCCGAAAAATTAATAAATCTATAAAAAGAATTTGGAGTATATTTTTTACTGCAGTAGATACCTTAGTTATCTTATAGCTCAAGTATTTCGGATTGATATACCAAAATTTACAACAAACCCTTCATCCAATTTAAGAGCCTAATCTCTACTATCTTGTTTTTTTAGGACTATAATGGAAGCCTAGTTTCAAACCCAAAAAGTTGTTGACGGCGGTACTAATTAGGTGGATTTTATGATTTTTTCTTCTTTTATTATTACTATTTGCACGATATTAAATAATCATCTGTGCAAACTTAAGGTTTAAGTTATCATTTCATAACTAAGAGTAAGTTTTGTATGAAACACGCTTAGAATAGTTACCAGACAATTTCTAATCGTCTTTGTTACATATTTTACAGTTGTGGTTGAGTATAGAACAAACAATACAATGTCTAGACAATGTCTTTTGTGGTGTTGGACTTGATTAGAAAATTTAATTTTGTTTCAAGGTCCATAAAAAGTTAAGGAGATTAAGCATTTTTTTTATGAATTATTTTCCGTTATATATCATTCATGACACTATGGGATTAATTTTCATGCTTCTGTTCAATATAAACTCCTTTTATTGAAAAATTTTAGTGGACAACTATTACAGGAAAATTCTATTTTTTTGTGGTTTGTTGACAATCAGTGATTTACATTGACATAAAAGGATACTAGAATCATTTTCTGGATTGTTTAGCCTGTAAAATTGTTTAGACACTCTATCCAATCTTAGATATTTAGCTTTCTTGTTGCCTTTTAACTTAGGTGGTTTTCCCTATTTACTTTCCATTGTGTATATTAGCTCCAAATTAGTAGAGAATAATCTACAAAGACTAAAGACTAAAGACTAAAGACTAAAGAAAGCATGTCCTTGCTGATTAGGCGATGATAATGAGCACACTCTTTAAGTTTTATTAGGATAGATGGCTGTATCGAGTTTGTAAGTGAATTTTCTTATGACTTACATGTCCTAAGAGAATTAGTGACCAAATGTAGAATGAATATTGTGGGTTATGCTTGTCGGTTCTTTCGTTGTTTAGTTCTATGATACCTTAATATTTAGTGCGTTATATAAATATGATGGCCATTCATGATAGCATGTGCAATCTATAAAGGAATTTTTGAATTTATAATGATCATCTTTTGTGTTAATATTTTTTAGTTTCTTGAATTTATGCATAATTTCGTGTGAAT
This sequence comes from Allium cepa, assembly GCA_030765085.1. Classification (NCBI taxonomy): domain Eukaryota; kingdom Viridiplantae; phylum Streptophyta; class Magnoliopsida; order Asparagales; family Amaryllidaceae; genus Allium; species Allium cepa. The sequence goes on from CM060942.1 coordinate 448,979,959, forward strand.
ATTAAGGAGTAGTACGGTGTTTGGGAAAAATATGTTTTTCTTTTACTAACTTATTAATGGTACGAGTCCCTATATTTAACCAATCATGTATCCGACGAATAATTTATTATAGTAGGACAATTCTATCCTTGAATTTTTATCATGTTGTGTACAGTGCAACTGCCTTCTTAATATCTAATTTTAAATGCAACATGGACCGGTAAAAAGAACGATCATTTGAGTTTTCTATTTATATTATATATTATACAAGAAAATTTATCTATGTAATCTACTACTTAAACTTAAAAACAAGAACTCATTAGCGCTTACGCGAACATCCTGCTATTAGGAATTTTAAACTGGAAATTATGTCCTAGTGACCATATTTTATGCGGTATTAGTTTGTAGTCTCGCACTTTCAAATAATAAATTTGCAGGACATAAACGTTGGGCTTATAAAAATTAAGTATCGCTGCATCAATTGCCTACTGTAAGAGTCATTAGGATGGGTAGGATCATCTTGGCTATTGGGCTTTGATTTTCTTGTCAGTTAAGCTTTATTTTTTTCGAAGCAAGTTGGTTTACTTAAATTCCTAATAAGAATCACTATTGCTACTAGTTTGGAACCCGTACTTTGCACACGTGTCGTTGTATAATGTAATATTGAATTTATAAATAAATATTAATTAAATTTCCAAATGTTAAATATTTTAACGTTTGATTAAATGAAATGAGGTTGTTTCTAATATATTTGAAATCGTATCTATCTAATGCATTGGAGCATGAAGTTGCAAAATAATGTTTACCATTCATGCAGTGTCTACAGTTGTCTTTTGTTTGACAATATCATAGATACATCATTGTTGTACCAGCCAATATTTGTAAACATTTTGTACTACAACCCAATATAGTTCTTCCAGTACATCAGCTATATTAAGCTTATATATCTTCTTTGCATCAGTGGTATAGTAGCAATAGTCCACATTATAAATAACAGTTATATAGAAATAACCAACAGTACACAAATATAAACAGTAGAAACATGCATGTAAACACTGTAGTAGGATAAAAACAGAACAACAGATGGTAGATAAAAGTAAAAATAAAAAACAGATAAAAACAACAAACATAAAGATCGTCTTAAGGGAAAATAGTTATAGCATGAGGCTTCCCCTTATGATATCTCTTCTATGCCAATTCAGTTTTTTTGACCTTGTGTCGTTTTTTTCCATCTCTTATCTAGCTTCTTTGATTCACAGTCAGCAATATATGTAGGTTCTAGCTCAGTCTGTAACAATGTAGCATGTAAAGTAGGTCAGCATATTTACAAATAGGTCTCGCATGTTTATATGTTCGGGAATGAATAATTTTATATTTGTTAATTGAAATTATTTGTTACAAATCAGTGCAACAGCAGTTTTTTCTTAATGTGATTCCAAATCGTCCAAATATACTAGTCCCACATCGTCCAAATATATTAATTATTGTTGTATATATGCTAAGGGGTGTAGAAGGTAGTTGTTCCAATTGTGTCTAATTGAGTTGAGATGTTGCCAAACATGGTCCATTGATGAATGCCATGCAAATTGAGAAATAATTTAAACAATTTAAACCTACTACTTCAACAACGATCCAACAGTTGCCACCTACATCTCTCTTTATAGATATAAAGGGCATTTTGGGTACTTTAAAAAGACACGGTTGAATTCTATTCATTGAATTCTCATTATTAATAGTAAAGATAAAAATGAAATCCAAATCCGTTGTTGTGATTTAGGATTAACTGTTGCTTGTGTTCTAGTCAAGTTTTTATTTGGTGATTACAAGTAAACATAGGTGATTATTTTTGTAATTCATGTTTGAAAAAAAAGAGAATGTGCAGCTTTACCTTTCTTTATTGGGTCGGAGTACAACATAGTGTGATTCTTAATTCTTGATTACGAGATTGGACTTATGCTACCTTCTTCCATGTGTTATGAAACTTACTAAAGGAGGAATGTATGTACTAAAAGGGTATTTGTGTGATGGTTTATTGAAACTAATTATGAATTTTAATTCTATTTAGTGGCATAAAGGAAATTGAGATTTTTGAAACTACTTGTATTCATTGGTTAAATGGTTGAACAAATACCTTTTTAGTACATACAACTTGTATTTAATTCTATTTAGTGCCATAAAGGAAATTGAGATTTTTGATACTACTTGTATTATGCATTTTTGAGATTTTTGAAATTGAGAAAATTCTTTTGTATTTATTGGATAAAAATATAAACATGTCTTTACAACTTTTAAAAACATAAACCGATTGAACATGGAGAAAATTTCACACTTATATTCACCTTTCTCACTCATTTTTAAGAGAATTTTTGATTGACTTTCTTTGAAGTATGATATTGTATATCTAGTCCACAATTAAAACGGACTAAAAATTGATATGCACATACAAATAGAGATGATAAAAATGTTTGTATTTTTACTGATTGCACATAATGTCAATAATGACCGCCATTTTCATGCAGTGAAATAAATATTGGTTTAGGGTATGTTATGACTCTACAATGATTTGCAGAAGTTGGTTTGGCTAAAAATGGGTATGAAGTTGTTTTCTAACATTCTTCTTAAAAATAATAATTCTATAATGTATTTTACATGAAAAGTTATTGATTAATATAAATCATCATCATTATAAGAATTAATCTTTACATAAGATGATAAATCTATATTCATGTTTTATTAAAAAACGATATTCGATATTATTAAGATAACTTAAATTATCAGCATTGTTAAAATGATAAAAAGATGTTGGTTTAAACATAAAGTTATAACTATTTATTAAGTAATTTATATTTTATGTTTTATTTTTTATTTTTTTGTTTTATCTTTAAAGATAAATAATAAATCGTTTATCATTTATCATTTATCATTTATCTTTTACCCTTTACATAATTTTTTTATCTTATCTTTTGAATATAAAAGTATCACATTACGAATTTATAGAAAATGATAGTGGTGATCACTTTTATCTTTTATACTTCTATATAAAAAGATTAATAAGTTTGTAATTTTATATACAAAGGTAAAGAAATTTGTCATTTGACAGAAAAAGGTAAAAGAATTATCATTTTGTATATAATAAGTTACAAAATGATAATTTCGTTTGTCACTATATTATTTTGTGTCATTGGTTAAATGGTATACATGACTTTCACCTTGCGTAATGATAAAAGAATATATTGGTGTAGACAAACTGGGTTTAGTTTGAAATTTTTTTTTATGTAAATTGATTGATAAATGAATATAGGGTTTTTCATTGTAAAATGATAAATGAATACAAAGTTTAAGCTTTTTGGTTTAAAATAAATAAAGTACTTAGATAACGCTAGAAAACGATAAATGAAACTAGCATTTTTGTTACAAAATGATAAATGAATATATAGAACTATTTTGTTTTTAAAGATAAAACCTTTTATCTATCTGAAAAAAAGATAAAGAATTTATCTTTGTTATATATAAGATTTTATGAAAGCATTTCATTATAAAAGAATTTATCTTATTTGGTTTAAATTAAACAGACCGTTCAATGGGCTTTAGTAGTTGATGAGATTGCAAAAAAGAAGTTTTATAATGCATAACCAGTAGAATGGTTGGTGTGTTGGTCATTGCCCATGTTGCATGGGATATAAGTCTCGTTGGTGTTTAAAAAAACTTATAATTGCAAAAAACGCTAGTGCTGTACAAAATTTCAAATAGACAAAATAATGCATTTTTATAAGAAAAGTGTGTTGAATCTAGTCCTTATATGTTTATACAAATTTTGGATTTTGTATCATACCATTAGCTTGTTGTTATTGATGATGATTTGATTTTTTTTGCCTTTTTGAGGTTATTTATCTCTCTAAACTAATGATATGAAAAAACTTGTAAATAGAAGGCCACTTGATTCATAGAAAGAAAAACTTGTTATGCTATGCATGCTTGGTAAGTAAGATATTAATAGTTGAGAAAATCTTTAATTTATTAGCTGCCATGCACAATAGACATGTTCAAAGTGATCATTCTTAGGAGATATCATCTCATTGAATAATACAGTTCATATTATGAGGTTTAGTACCTCTATTTTATCCATTTCAATGAGTTGAATTGTCATACACACACACCTCGATAAGAAGGCTCAAGGCCGTAGAGGCCTTGCCGAGAACAAGATATGGTACGCCCCAGCTGATAAGAAGGTTGTAGAGGGAATGCCGAGGGTGAAAATAAAGAGTGAGGGTGTCAACATATTCTATATCTCTGGAGGAGTTTGGAGTTGGAGAAGAAGGGAGAGACATGCCTTGTAAGCATATGTTTCATGATGGATTCATATTGCCATGGCTTGATATGCATAGTTCTTGTCCGATATTGTAGGTTTTAGATGCTTGTTGAAGAGAGGGAAGGCGAGAAGGGGAAGGTGCTAATGGTGATGGTAATGGATGTGGTAATGGTGATAATGGAAGGAGGTTTTGGCCTGTGCCTTATTTTAAATGAATTGTTTTCTATATCGTTGTCTTATTTTTCTTGTTCAACTAATGGCATTGAAGGCATTGGAAATGTTAATGGAGATGGACATAGTGATTTTTCGAATAGTCATTTTGATGTGAATTGAGAAAGGTAAATATTGTTTATGTTGTTGTTGTTGTACGTGGATCACTCTACTAGTATTTGGTGTATTGGAGTTATGATATGAGTTGTTGGGTCTGTAATATTTGTTTGGACAGTCATTCTACTGATTAGCTGAACATATTGCTTGGTTCTGTGTCACAGTTCATATTGATGTTGCAAATAGATGACTTTTGTACTCTTTAATCTGGAATTGAAATGCAACTTGAGTTTGTGAAGTTGTTATCTATATAGAGAGCAGTTTAAGAAAGGTTAATCAGAAGCAATAAATGTGAGATTAACCTCATATTATGTTTTTCCGTTTGTGATAAGCACAATTGTCCAAGTGGTTAAGTGATTCAACTTTGGCATGGGAGGTTGCAAGTTCGAAACTTGCATTGCGTGATTCAAACAATTATTGACATGTGATATGTTGTCCTAGTGAAATGTTGTATATAAATTACCATTTTAAAAAAAGGTTTTGTGATTTGTTTGTAACATGAATGCAGCATCTATTTTCATTCAGTGATGATAAATTCGAAATGCAGTGCAATCCTTGTTGTTGTACGAAGCTATGTAAACCTTTTAAGTTTTTAGTAATCCTTTTGTTGTAATGTTGATATACCGGTTGTTATAGTATTTCTTTTTCAGTGGTGTCCACTTTAAAATTATGATGCAAGTACACTATTATGTTTTGTTTTTCCTTTACGAAGATGAACTTTGTCAAGTCTTTCTCCAACATATTGTATTTGGGGTTGTCATCTCATTTTTTGTCGCTTCTTATTAAAATATTTGTTTTATATTTTTTTATGGTCATCACTGGTGTCCTTCAAAATTCATGTGGTTGTTGTATGGATGTTGCCACAACTTACTGATAGTTTTTTGGTTTCTTATCATTTCTTTGCATTTAACTGCTTCTCTGATGACTGCAGCGATTTCATGAGTTGGTTCAGATGCTTGGTATTATACCTTCCGTTCGAGCGAACTAGATTGTGGCTGAAAATATTCAATTCCTAATTTGATTTTAACATTTTAGGATATTTGAACCCCTCTTACCTAGTTTCTCTCAAAAATGCTGACGGTTTCATGTACCCCAAACATTGATGAATATACTCCCACTATCACTATAATGCTGTGGTTAAAACTTAAAACAGACAATTTATAATAACACTAGTTAATATGGTAAAAAATACATTGAAAAAGTTTGATTTAATTTGGAAAATGCAAGCAACATCGTATAAATTAAATCATATACCTCGAAAACATTCAGTTCGAGGAATAGCAATAGCCTCCATAAAGCCCAACTCATAAACATGTGACATCAGTGGTGCCATTCCATGATATTCAAACCTCCTATAGCAACAAAATGAAAAAAACAAATAAATAAACAAAATCAAGAACATATATTTTGGCTATGTAAAAAGTCATTTACCAGCATGGATAGGATCAGGAACAAATTCATGTCCAAGAGTATGCATCTTCATCAAAGGTGTCAAGCCTGCAGTACCGCCATAATAATACATGTAAACAACTTTAGTAAGCGAAGGATAGGCTTCAGGCTCAACTGCCTTAACACCATGACTCATTTATCCAGAAAATTTTTCCACGAATAAATGGAAATGTAAGACCGCCAAAATTTGAAGCACCATCGGTACAACCTATAACAATATCAGGCGTCTCATTAATCTGTCGCATTTGTTCAATGCATTCTTATCCAATAACTATTTGGTGTAAAAGCACGTGATTTAGCATGCTTCCTCAGAAGTATTTGTATTTAGGCCGTTAACAGCAACTTTGACTGCTTCTGATATTGCAATTCCTAAACTTCTAGGGCTAGGTGGTTTAGTTTCAATGATAATTCTACCAGCATTGATTAGATTTGAGGGTGATGAATGACTTTTGCACCCCAGGTTTGCAACATAAGATTTCGTATGGATTTTGATCATATGATGCACGAACATACCAGACCTGAAATTACACATACAGTTGATATTAAATATAGCAATGCACCTGGGAATTAAAATATTTTTCTAGATATTGCTATTCTATTGACCTACATGACTTGTTTATAGAAATTCCTGGAATCACAGAAGTGTTTGCCATCACTTATTCTATCGTAAAATCAGGATTATATTTCATTTCATTTCATTTCAAGCTAAGATTTATGTAAAGTTAAGGCTACTGAGGTATATTAAAACCAAGGTTCGAGATCTCGGTTTCGGTCTCGGTTTCGGTTTAAATTGTTTGTCCTTTACTTTCTAAATTTGACAACCGAGATTTTGGAAGAAAAAAATATCATGTTTAACCCATCTTAAAAATATACATATTTTCATATGCATTCTTCAAGATCCTAGTATTACTGGCTGCAGTAATCAGAGAAGCAGTTAAGAAAAAATTTGTTTCTTTTTTATTAAAAGATAAATTAGTTGACCTCTTGATCATAACAAGGACAAATAAAATGGCTTTATTATTTATAGTTTTATGTAAAATTATGATTTTTTTTAATCTTTTTTATATAAAATGATGATTCTTTTATTCTTTTTATATAAAACGACGATTCTTTTTGTATCTTTTATAATTACTCATAAAAGATAAAAGTGATCACCGCTATAATTTTGTATAGATTTATAAATTATAATGTAAAAGATATAAATGATAAATACAATTATACAAAATGATTACTCATTTTATTAATTGGATATGAGAAACAATCATAAAAGATTAAAACATTTACCATTTTGTACATGTCAACTTAACTCATATCGAAAAAAATCCCAATCATAACTATTAGAAAGGAAAAATTCATTTATCCTTTTATATAAAATGATCTAGAATAAAAATGTAACTTCTACCTTGTGTAAATAATTGTGATTATAGACAATATAATTTTTTTTATTTATGTATAATTTTTTTTGAATAGAAAGATAAATAATTTACAATTTTGTAAGTCGTAACACACACACACACACACATATATATTAATGTTTCTTTTATCTCTTTCATATAAAAGGATAAATTCATTTATCTTTACACAGGCACCTTGATAAAGATAAAAGTTACCACCACTATTGTTTATCTCTTTCATATAATTTTTTTTATCCTTTTGTACATATTTTATATAGAACTTAACTCACATAGCGCAATACCAATCAAAATTGTCTGAAACGATGAATTCATTTGTCTTTGCATATAGAATAATAAAGATTAAAATTTTAACTTCTGCCTTAGTATATATTTATGATTATTAAAGATATAAATAAATTGTTCCGTATTAATTTATAGTTTCACATGGAAAAATATATTATTAATTTAACATTTTCGAATAGTAACTACAGTAAAAGTCATATATACTACTTAAAAATTACATTTGTTCTAACACCTACAAAATCATTTGTGTCTCCCTTTAGGCAAGTCCTTATTTTATATAGAAAGATAAATTTATTTATCAATTTACAAAAAGATAAACACACATATATTTCTATGAAATGGTAAAAATATTATTCAGTGATTTTGGTATGACTCATGTGATAACAACTTATTAACATTTATAAAATATAAGTACATCATGACAAATATGAGTACCTTATGACAAATAGAAGATACAAGTGCCTTACTCTACTTCATGACATTGATTTTTTTGATATTCCTATATACTTGTGACTTTTCCAATCAGCTTGTCATACGCACCAGAACAATAATCATTTTACAATGACAGTTGCTTCTAAAATCTTCAACCCTTCACATAATAACTTATACCTAAGACATGAGGAGCAGTAAAAAGATAAAGCATACAAAGACACTGAACAAATTTGAACCTCTCTTTGTCTACTGAGAACTATATGACCTACTTTGGTGATAGTACATAATCATGTTACAAGTCTTATATGGTGTATAACATACTATAAGTCAATATATGTCCAATGGTTCGAACCACGCACTATGCAGGATTCAAACATATGATATCATAGACCAACGTCAAAGCGTCTAACCACTGAGATCGTGGTGCTAGACTATCTAACCTATTTTATTGTATATAGTTATATATTTATATTCAAAAAATGTTAAAGGTTAAAAGATTTTGACTATCATTTTGAAACCAGTATACTATTTTTTGACATTTTAATGATAAAGGTGTAGAACATGCAAGACAAATATTTACATAAAAGATAAATTCTTATTTTTTAATGTTTAGAATGAAAAAAGATTGGACATTAAAAATAAAAAATTAATCTTTTTATAAGCATTAAAGATTATAATTAAAAATGGTAAAAGATAAAATATAAAAAAGAAATGAAAAAAGAAAATTTAACTTGCTATTTAAAATGTAAATTGCTATATGTGAAGTGATAAAATATAAAACATAAATTACAAAAAAAAAGGACGAAGCATAAAATATCATGTGAAGTGATAAAATATAAAACATAAATTACACAAGACACCGGATAAAGTATAAAATAATTTTTTATTATTCTACTATGTAATTTTTTTTGAATGCAAAATTATTTATATGCTTATATTTAAATTGATAAAAATAAAATGATACATGATACTTATCTTTATCTTCAAAGTTTTATATTGTTATTTTTGAAATAATAAAATGAAAAGGATAAAATAATAAAGATAAAATATAAAATACTCGGTAGATTTTACATTTTTTCGATCAAAGTAATAACGATACAATATGAAAGATAAAAAATTATTTTTCTTGCTATATATTAGTTAATGAATTAGAATATATATATATATATATATATATATAATACAAAATTAAAATAAATATTTTAGTAAGTCTAACTTTTAAGTTCATTCAAACATCATTTTTCAATAAATTAATAGATCATAAAAAACAAGAAACAGAAACAAATGCTAAAAGATTAAAGTCAAATACTACAACTCACTCATGTTAGTTGTCAAAATACAGCATACATTTAACTATATAAAAGTAGTTTCAAAGGTAACACTTGATATATTTAAAATAGTAGTGCAAGTAGATGTTTAAACCAGATACACAAAATATGTTTAAGAGTAACTGTTTAACAACGTGTTCATTTTCTTATACTAGTTAAGGATAATCATAAATAAGTTTATCAGTTTTAATAAATTGAAATATTATAAACTAAAACCCATTTGTAAAAAATAATCGATAGTAATTCAACAATTGTGGTTTTACTCATGCAACTTACTTTATTCCAATTGGGGCTTCAATTATACAGCAGTTAGGGTTTCTGTTTATTTGACAAATTTCGGGTTAAAATAAAAGCCAAACATCTAATTTGTAAACAAAATCATCCTTCCATGGTTAAACTTTTAATTATACATGTCGTTTTTGAATTACAAAAAAATAGGTTTATTACATAATGCTTCATACAGTTAATTTTTTCCACTTATTATTCATCAAATTCAGCTAAATGATAAAGTAAAATTAAAATTAGGGTTATACCTAAATCGACTGAAAGCAAGCAGAAGGAGAGTGATTTATGACAATAATCGAACAGATTGAAGAAATGTTGAGCAGATCTGAGTATTATTTTGGATTTGAAATTATGATTTTAAAGAGGAATCGATATTTCAAAATGTTTTCGAGGGAATAAAAAATGAATTTGCATGAACTAGATCTGTAAGAGCATTTCAACTTATTTCACAAAAAAAAGTAATCTAAAGCTTATGTGTCAATTGATTGTAGACAATGTTAATTCACTGTTTGCATACATGACAATGACATTTACAATTTCTCCCCAATACAAATATCAAAATTAATTATTTTTTGCATACCTGTCATTCTATTATTCATAGACAATTAAATAATTTATAAAATTTATCAACTATTACTTAAATCTTCACACTGTTGTGTGCGGTGTCCAAAACTAGACATTGCACTTCACGATGTCAATGTCATCTTAGAATTATAAATTACATTAACATCGAGAAAGTATTATAAATGACATTTTCTAATTGCTAATGTGGCTTAACATTACATCAAAATTATTGTTGGGTTGAAGATGCCTAACCTATGTCAATGTGAAAGTGAGGCTAGCGATGTAATTTTACATTTATTGGCTTGGAAACTCAATAATTTAAAGTAGTGCCAGTAAACTTTTTTGTTGTTTCTTAGAGGCTCTTTTAGTGAATTCCCCTAATTTTAAATTACTCAAAATATATATGCGTTTCCTTTTTTTTCCCTTCACCCTAATAGCAATGGCTGAACTCCACATGTAATTAACATAATATACTCAACCCCAAAATATTCGCAAGTACTATCATATTATCAACAGCTATATATGGCTCGTTATTATACCTAGAAAGTGGAAATATAAGCCCGAACAATCCACAGTCCTTTTGACTATCAAATACAGATATTTCTCTAACACATGCTCCTTCAAAGACTCTAAAATTTTATTAAAACAAGCAAAATTTGTAATGCGTGTGCCTAAAGCCATATGGATTGCGTTTAGATAGTGAGCTATAAATGGCTGTTGAGAACATGATAAAACTTTTAGTATCTCTTCCTAATTAGTTAACCATCGTTTTGTAATTTATTACTTGTTAGCGCTAAAATTGGTCGCTAACACCCAAATCCAAGCGAATGCACGAAACTGCAGTTACAGCTCATAGATAGAATGTATATAGAGAGCATAAATCTGAAGCACAGTAAAAATTTAAAGAGAAAGCGGTAAAGACACAGAATTTATAGTGGTTCGGCTGACTCTAGCTAAAATGGTAGAGCAACCTTAGCCTTAGGAAATAAAAAGAAATAGAGCAGAAAGATGAAGATCCCTTTTCTGAACCCTTACATGCTGTATTTATAAACAAATCCTGAGTTATTGGGCTTTCTAAATGGCATAGGCCCATCAAGACCTTCCACCGAGCCACCTACCTCCAAGGCCGAATGACCTTCCACAATGCCGAGCCACAAACCTCCATACCGTCGAGCCACACCGGCCGCACCACGATGTCGAGCCACACCGGCCTCACCACAATACCGAGCCGTCTCACCAAAGCCGAGTGACCCTGACTTGACCAATGCCGAGCGATCCTGACCTCATCGATGCCGAGCCATCTCACCAATGCCTAGCGGCATAACCTCCCCTCAATGCCGAGCGGCACAACCTCACCTCGATGCCGAGTGGCACAACCTCACCTCGATGCCGAGCGGCACAAACTCACCTTGATATAATCTCACCTCGATGCCGAGCTGCATAACATCACCACGATGCCGAGCGGCACAACCTCACCTCGATGCCGAGCGGCACAACCTCACCTCGACCTCACCTTCATGCCGAGCCGCATAACCTCAACTCCATGCCGAGCGAAAGAACCTCACCTCAATGCCGAGCGGCATAGCCTCACCTCAATGCCGAGCGGCATAACTTCACCTCCATGCCGAGCGGCATAACCCCACGTCAATGCCGAGCAGCACATCCAGGTGAACTTCATCCCTTTGAATCGAATCCATCATATTTCAGCCACGATAATCGTGAAGTTAGTTTGGTTTAATCCACCTGATTATGACCTTGACAAAAGGCGGGTTAATATTTACCCCCCCAAAACTATTGAATATGCGAGTATATGATTTTTGTTTGATGATAATAAACGTATATATATATTCATTTAAATGTATTTTTTAATATACTATTTTATTTTTCACATAACTAAAAAATATTTGCTGAATAAAATAAATAACACAGTATTTATATTCAAACAGATATTTTATTCAAATAAATGTTTATTACAATTTTGAATAGTACAAATTGAACTCTCACTATAGATATACAATTTCAATTACAATACAAATTTGACTACATCACAATTTACATAATTGTCGTCACTACATATCGCTCATTCACTCGTATTTAATCTTTAACTTCATTCCAGATCGAATCCAGCATCTGAGCAATCTGCAAAAATAAATACTGACGCAGTAAAATTGAAAAGAAAATATTTTTGCAGTATAAAAGAAAAGGTATTTTGAAAATATTATTTGCCCCTGTTATTTGGGTTGTTCGTCATCATTTAAATTTGAATTCATCATACACGAACAACTTGCGACATGCACAGTGTATCACTGTACATGCCACAAGGCCGTGCACACCGATATATACACTTGATAAAATTACAAGGACAGGTGAGCATAGGTCAAACCTAAATGAAACGCTAGGTTCAACTCAAGTGCAATACAAATAAAATTACGACATAAGCACAAGGTCAAACCCGAGCTTTAAAGCTGGATTCAACTCAGGTGCAATCAAAAGGTGCAAACTCAAGAATGAATGAAACTGCAATATAGCTTCAAATGAAAACAATGTACAAAGTGAAGCACGTGCATAGCAACAACAAGCATATGAAAAACAACAATGAAACTAATATCGAACCAGTTCAAATGCCAAAGTGAAGCCACCAGACTTCAATTCTAACAGGAAGTGGCTCAACGTCAAAATGCAATGTGAACCAGACAAGTACACAAGTCATGGCACACTAGAATAACTCGAGTATAACAAATGGAGATGCAACCAAATCACAGATATCCAAACTAAATGCAAAGACTGATGCAACTCAATACAACAACCACCAGATGAAGCAGTTAAATATAGAACCATATGTGCACAAGCTAGGCTACTACATAGTGCAGTAGACATCATCATTAATGGATTAATATACAATTGTACTCAGACTACAAGTGCATCGAACCACAATACAGTGAACTACAAAAATCCAGGAACACAACTGACTTGATACAAACCAAATAGAAATGAAGACTGTGTGCCAAACGGTCAGAGACAATGCAAGTGCAGACTCAAGTGATACAAGACCATCTATATGCAGACACAAGATCATAGAGATAACGTTGTGTAAACATATGTATATGTAACCATCACTGGCTCAATTCAAGTACCAGACTCGACCAAAACTACAGTACATACATATACAACCATAATAGCAAGATGATAACATGAATGTACAGAAACAATGGCACATTCTCAACATCAAAGACCAAATTCAAGGCATACATATGGTTGCAGTGAAGGCAGAGCTCGAGGCTACCAAGTTAAACAATGCAAACTGACTCGAAGCAATGCAACAATGACTTCAACATAGTAATATACAGAGCACGATGCCACTACAGTTGCAAACAAGGTACAGACCACACTCGAGTACACATAAAAGAAACTCAACCTCAAGCATCAGGTAGAAATCAATCAGTGACATTTATGCATACACATATTCGAACCAGGATCGAGCAATTCCAGACCACATACAAGTAGCATGATCAGACCAGTGAGTAGTGCACATGTATACCAGACCAAATGCCATCAAGTGAACAAGATCAGTGAAGAAAATAAAACGGCATATGTATATACAGTGCATAGCATCATCAATAGAACCATAAGCATGTAGAAATCAAGCTGCAGAGTTCAAGTTTTCAAACACAAACCATAGTTCAAAATGCAAGTTCAAAACACAAGCTAACATACACATATATACATACATGAATGTATGAATACACATGATGCAAGACTAGTGAACTGCAAAAGTCAACCAGGCTACACAATGAACTCAAGCTCAAGTGAATACAAGTACAGCTAGCGAAACCAAAATGGACAGCAGCTACAACTAAATGCAAGCCAACATTGCAGTATCACTAAATCATGGATAATGGAGTACATATCTACATGGAATGGCAAGTAAAAATCGAACAGGTCGAAAGTGCTATCAGGCATGACTTCTATTTTTTTACAGGCAATAGCAAATCAATTTTATCAAGGCTAAGGTTAAAGCAAAGCATAACCGAAGTCACCAGAAAATTAGCTCCGTGATGACCAAGGCCACAATGAACGGAATCGAACAGTTCAAAATCAATACCGTGGTGAGCAAGTAAAAAAACGTCAGAGAAATCAAACCATGTCAACCAAGTAAACACAAATATATGAATTGGAAGAAGTCAGTAATAATCTCAAGCATCCACATGAAGATCAGTGGCAGAGATAAATTAAATGGAAAATTCAAACGAACGGGAAAATAGGAATTCAAACCATATATAAACATTAACGTCATCGGCAGTTTTGATAATCGAGTTCAAGCATTCAACCCAGAGAGCAAAAGGCATAAATTACATACCGGAATCAAAGTCGAACTCAATCAAATAGAAGCAACCGAAAGCATCTCAAGAGACGATCTATCGACAGAGCAAGGAAATCGAAATCATTTATTCGATCGATCTAATTAAAGTCGACTTCTTCTAATTTATTCAAAGCCCTAATTATAGAGCGAAGAGGAAAGAACAAGGCCACCATTTCACAGAGCAAAGAAGAATAAAAATATAAAGAAAAAGGGGGCCGACCTTTCTATTGTTTTCATTTGAGCTTAACTTTTTAAATTAGGGTTTTATTTAAATTTGTTTTATATTTAAATTATTCTGTTAAACCGTTGTAATTTCTAGTCGTGTGACTAGGGGACAAACTACATGGCGCAGTTTGAGAATTCGCAACTCAGTGGCTGAGTTGTGGTAGGGTTTTGAGCGTAGAGTTAGGTTAGTCAATAGCGGGTGTCGCGAGTTTACATGTGTAAGCGTGTGACTGCTTAATTTCTAGTAGAAACCTTGGGGGCAGCACGTAGGCAGGTTTTTGCCGAAGCTGGGTAACTTCTGTGTTGTTTCTGCATTTATTATTTTGCTACTATCTATGCTGCTATTGTTTTGATATATTTGTGTTGAGAATATTTTATATAGTTCCGCATTAAAATTTTAAAATTGATAGTATCACCCTATTCACCCCCCTCTAGGGTGAAATCGATCCCACAAGTGGTATCAGAGCTAGGAACAAAAGCCATTTTTGTTTTAAAAAGTTTGATTTTTCAAAAACCAATTCAAAAAAATTGAATTTCTAAAATAGATCCTTTTAATAATGCTTTTGCAGAGGGTCAGTCCATAGTTAGATCACCAATGTTCAATGGTGAATATGCTTACTGGAAAAATAGGATGGAAATTTTTCTGAAAACCATTGACGCTTAGGATATTGTTGAGTCAGGATATAGAACACCAACTATAATTGTAAATAATCAGGAAATAAATAAACCGAAGGATCAATGGACAGAGTTAGAAAATAAATTACAAAATGCTAATACTAAAGGTATGAATTCTATTATTTGTTCATTGGATCAATTTGAATTTAATCGTGTCTCACATTGTCCAACTGCGTAGGAAATATGGCACACACTCGAAGTGACTCACGAAGGAACGTCTCAAGCCAAAGAATCTCGCCTTGCCATGTTAAGCAGCTAATATGAGAACTTCACAATGGCGAAGGAAGAAAATGTCAAAGAGATGTACGGACGACTTTCCAATATCGTATACAAATCAAAGGCTCTTGGAAAATCATACACAGAATTGGAGATAGTCGAAAAAATCCTCAGAATCCTTCCATGAAGTTTTGAATCCAAAGTAACGGCCATTCAAGAATCAAAAGATTTGAAACAAATGAAGGTTGAAGAACTCATCGGAAACCTCACCACTTACGAGCTGGAGATGAAATTCAAGAAAGAGCATGAAGGAGGAGACACTCAAAAGAAATCAATAGCTCTTAAAGGGACAACTGAAAGTGAAGATGATGACGATGATGATGGTGAAGCAGAACTAGCACTATTAATAAGAAGATTCAAAAAGTGGAATCACAAATATGGCAATCCGGCCAAAAATCATCAAGTAAAGAGCATAATAAACAAAGCACTAGACAACCCAAAAGAGCAGAAAGTCATTTGTCACAAGTGCAATCAACCCGGTCATATCAAGCCAAATTGTCCCCAAAATCGACTCAGCCATCGAAAGAAACTGAAAAGGAGAAGTTTTGCAGCTACTTAGGATGAAAGCAATGAAGATGGAAGTGATAGCACCGACAATGAGAGTGAAAAAGCAAATTTGTGTCTTTATAGTGAAATAACTAACAGTGATGATGACGAGCCAAGTGAGGTATCAAAACTTACTTATTAAGAATTACTTATATATTTTCACGAGGTAAATGGGTGCTTTGAATGTCTTAGGGAGAAATATGCTAAAATTAAATCACAAAGAGATAGTTTGACAGAAGTAAATGAACAGCTTGAACAATTAGTTAAAAACTACCAAAACAAGTGCCCTAAGTGTGACAAGTGTCCATTGTTTGAAGAAGAAATTAAAAAATCAGAAATTAACATAAAATCACTTGAAAATGAAATTCTGACTTTGAAAGAGAGTGAAAACACAAGGAGAGAAAATTCTATTAAAAGGTGCACTCAATTGTTAAACAAGAATGAATCTCTCAAAACACAAGTCTAACAATTGACTACAACTTTGGAAAAATTTTCCAAAAGCGAAAAATCATTAAATAGACTATTAGGAAAACAAACAGTTAATATTGATAGAGAAGGACTTGGGTATATTCACCCTGAACGTATTAATGGAAAATTTAATCAAGTAAATTCTAAGTGCACAATTTGTAAAAAAATGGACACAATCACAATATTTGTTGGCATAGACCCAAACACGTGAAAACTATACCAATTTGGGTTCCAAAAGGCACAAATATAAAATATCTCAAAGTAAAACAATTATGGGTGCTGAAAGGAACATATATAAATAGTTTTGGGTCTCCACAAAATTATTTTCCAAAATATTCTGGCACTAACAATCATGGACCTACAAAAACAAATAGGTCATAAAAATCTTTTATCGTGTAGGAGTGGTGGCTGGCTAAGGAACAACAACAATGTTACTTGGATTCTGGCTGTTCCAGAAACACAACGGGCGACAAAGCAAAGTTCCTTAGCCTAGTATAAAGGTGACAGAATCACAATGGACAACAACAAAAAAATATCATAAAGGTAAAGAGGTAATCGTATATTCATCTTAAACAATATATTAATGTGATAATCTGCACCATATCAGATTTGAATTAAATCAACAAGTAACGTGATGATGAAATAAATGATGACTTTGATACTGGCTTATTCAAAAATTTTGGCCAGTTATATTCTTATGCCAAGAATACTATAAAAATCTCTAAAATCTTTGAACTACTTCATATATATTAGTTTGGATTAATAATAGTGTTTTATTGGATGATGATGATACATTTGGTTATTTTACGGCTGGCTCTATATTCACAGATTTTGATTATTTACACGGCTTCAATTAAAATTAAAATAATTCCATTTTAGAAAGGGTCTTCAAAAATTTGTTACAACATCATAGTGTGGTCTATAACATCCAACTAATGATAATCTCGAGTGAAAGAAAAATTCAGATGCAGATTAACTGGTAATCTAGTCGATAGAAAAATTACTAATGGACCGAGACTTATGTTGAGTCATTTAGTAACTGCATCTTTTTTCAAAGAAAACATCCGCATAATTTTCATTTCAAATAATTTTCAAAAAGCAGACATTTTTCTTATAAAACCCCTTCTAGAAAATTATTTTTGACCTTGTTTCAGATTAGTCATTTTGGAAAATTTGGTTTTATAATTATTTTTGGATTTGATTTCAGATTATTACATTGACTAATTTGACTCCCTACTAATTATCAAAAAGATAAATAGTGATTGAAAAAATGATAAGTGTTGATCTGGGGATGGTATTATTAATAAATTTCTTTAGAAATTTAAACAAGAGTTATAAACACTTTTTGTTGGTAAAAATTCCATGACCATCTCTAGTTCTATCATATTTCTATCGACCATCACTCATCAAAATCCAATATATTATGTCAATATGTGGTGATTTAAACAGGAATCATTCGTTTTTCATTTTATATTTTTTTTTAAAAACCAAAGTATTCACTCTCATTTAAAATTCCTCACGGTTATGCATGGGTGAATTACTTAGAATTTCTGAATATGTGCTTCCATGCTCATTTAAAAGTCCTCCCGGTTATGCATGTATGGAACACATATCAAAATTGATTTATTAAATAAACCAGTTGGTTCTAATCCCATTTAAAAGTCCTTACGGTTATGTGTGGTTAGAAGATACTTGAATTCATTTTTAAATAAAATAAAATTGGACTACTAATAATCTCATCTAAAAGTCCTAACAGTTATGCACGGTTGGTAGATATTCAAATTCCTAATATAAATATACCATAAATAGACACAACTGTATGGTTTTATATGATAACATCATTCTCGTCATTCTAAAAGTGGAATATGCACCTAACAGAGTATTTATGATTTTTGTTTTTATTTTTTATTGAAATTTAATATTTATATTCGATTGAGTTTTAATGTTGTATTAATATCTATCACTTTATCTCTATTTTTCTAATACTATTACTTTTTTGCTGATAATAAAAGGGGGAGAGAAAAGCTAAGATTTTGTCAAATAAAAGCAAGTATATGTCAAATATTTTCTGTTTGCATCTAGGCTCATTTGCATAGTTTAATTGTATGCATATATGAAGGGGGAGCTATGTGTAGAGAGAAAGAATTCAAATAGAGGGAGCAAATTGAATGATCAAATACATTTAACAAATTCAAAATCTTAAATATATGTTTGTTATCAGCAAAATGGGGAGATTGTTGAATATGCTAGTATATGATTTTTGTTTGATGATAAAAAAATATATATATATATATTCATTTAAATGTATTTGTTAATGTACTATTTTATTTTCATATAATTAAATAAATTTTTACCGAATAAAATAAATAACACAGTATTTAAATTCAAACGGATATTTTATTCAAATAAATATTTATTACAATTTTGAATAATACAAATTTGAACTCTCACTATATACATACAATTTCAATTACAATACAAATTTGATTACATCACAATTTACATAATTGTCCTCACTACATATCGCTCATTCACTCGTATTTAATCTTTAACTTCATTCCATATCGAATCCAACATCTGAGCAATCTGCAAAAATAAATACTGACGCAGTAAAATTGAAAAGAAAATATTTTTAAAGTATAAAATAAAATGTATTTTGAAAATATTATTTGCCTCAGTTATTTGGCTTGTTCGTCATCATTTAAATTTGAATTCATCATACACGAACAGCTTGTGACATGCACAGTGTATCACTGTACCAACCACAAGGCCATGTACACCGATATATATACTTGATAAATTACAGGGACAGGTGAGCACAGGTCAAACCCAGATGAAACGTGGGGTTCAACTCAAGTTCAATACAAATAAAATTACGACACAAGCACAAGATCAAACTCGAGCTTTAAAGCTGGATTCAACTCAGGTGCAATCAAAATGTGCAAACTCAAGAACGAATGAAACTGCAATATAGCTTCGAATGAAAACAATGTACAAAGTGAAGCATGTGCATAGCTGCAGCAAGCATATGAAAAACAACAATGAAATTAATATCGAACCAGTTCAAGTGCCAAAGTGAAGCCACCAAACTTCAAGTCTAATCGAAAGTGGCTCAACATCAAAATGTAATATGAACCAGACAAGTACACAAGTCATGGCCCACTAGAATAACTCGTGTACAACAAATGGAGATGCAACCAAATCATAGATATCCAGACTAAATGCAAAGACTGATGCAACTCAATACAGCAACCACCAGATGAAGCAGTTAAATATAGAGCCATATGTGCACAAGCTAGGCTACTACATAGTGCAGCAGACATCATCATTAATGGATTAATATACAACTGTACTCAGACTACAAGTGCATCGAACCAGAATACAGTGAACTACAGAAATCCCTGAACACAACTGACTTGATACAAACCAAATAGAAATGAAGACTGTGTGCCAAATAGTCAGAGACAATGCAAGTGCAGACTCAAGTGATACATGACCATCTTTATGCAGACACAAGATCATAAAGATAACACTGTGTAAACATATGTATATGTAACCATCACTGACTCAATTCAAGTACCAGACTCGACCAAAACCACAATACATACATATGCAACCAGAACAGCAAGATGATAACATGAATGTATAAAAACAATGGCACAGTCTCAACATCAAAGACCAGACTCAAGGCATACATATGGTTGCAGTGAAGGAAGAGCTCGAGGCTACCAAGTTAAACAATGCAAACTGACTCCAAGCAACACAACAGTGACTTCAACATAGTAATATACAGAGCACAATGCTACTGCAGTTGCAAACAAGGTATAAACCACACTCGAGTACACATAAAAAGCAACTCAACCTCAAGCATCAGGTAGAAATCAATCAGTGACATGTATGCATACACACATTGGAACCAGACTCGAGCAATTCCAGACCACATACAAGTAGCACGATCAGATCAGTGAGTAGTGCACATGTATACCAGACCAAATGCCATCAAATGAACAAGACCAGAGAAGAAAATAAAATGGCACATGTATATATAGTGCATAACATCATCAATAGAACCATAAGCATGTATACATCAAGCGACAGAGTTTAAGTTTTCAAACACAAACCAAAGTTAAAAATTTAAGTTTAAAACACAAGCTAACATACACATATATACACACATGAACGTATTTATACACATGATGCAAGACCAGTGAACTGCAAAAGTCAACTAGGCTACACAATGAACTCAAGCTCAAGTGAATACAAGTACAACTAGCAAAACCAAAATGGACAGTAGCTATAACTAAATGCAAGCCAACATTACAGTATCACTAAATCATTGACAATGGAGTACATATCTACATGGAACGACAAGTAAAAAATCAAACATGCCGAAAGTGCTATCAGCCATGACTTCTATTTTTTTTACAGGCAATAGCAAATCAATTTTATCAAGGCCAAGGTCAATGTAAAGCATAACCGAAGTCATCAGAAAATCAACTCCGTGATGACTAAGGCAACAATGAATGGAATCGAACAGTTCAAAATCAACACCGCGGTGAGCAAGGAAAACAATGTCAGAGAAATCAAACCGTGTCAACCAAATAAACAAAAAATATACGAATTGGAAGAAGTCAGTAATAATCTCAAGCATCCAAACGAAGATCAATGGCCGAGATAAATTAAATGCCAAATTCAAAAGAATGGGAAAATAGGAATTCAAACCCTATATAAACATTAACATCATCGGCAGTTTTGATAATCGAGTTCAAGCATTCAACCCAGAGAGCAAAATGCATAAGTTACATATCAAATCAAATTCGAACTCAATCAAATAGAAGCAGCAGAAAGCATCTCAAGAGACGATCAATAGACAGAGCAAGGAAATCAAAATCACTTACTTGATCGATCTAATTAAAGTCGGCTTCTTCGAATTTATTCAAGGCCTAATTACAGAATGAAGAGGAAAGAACAAGGCCGGCATTTCACAGAGCAAAGAGGAATAAAAATATAAATGAAAAGGGGGCCGGCCTTTCTGTTATTTTCATTTGAGCTTAACTTTTTAAATTAGGGTTTTATTTAAATTTGTTTTAAATTTAAATTCTTCATTTAAACCGTTGTAATTTCTAGTCGTGTGACTAGAGGAAAAACTACGTGGCGTAGTTTGAGAATTTGCAACTCAGTGGCTGAGTTGTGGCAGTATTTTG
Source organism: Allium cepa (assembly GCA_030765085.1). NCBI lineage: Eukaryota > Viridiplantae > Streptophyta > Magnoliopsida > Asparagales > Amaryllidaceae > Allium > Allium cepa. The sequence goes on from CM060942.1 coordinate 449,002,083, forward strand.
AGCGTAGAGTTAGGTTAGTCAATAGTGGGTGTCACGAGTTTACGTGTGTAAGCGTGTGACTGTTTAATTTCTAGTAGAAACCTGTGGGGCAGCACGTAGGTAGGTTTTTGCGTAAGCTGGGTAAATTCTGTGTTGTTTCTGCATTTATTATTCTGTTACTATCTGTGCTGCTATTATTCTGATATATCTATATTGAGAATATTTTATATACTTCCGCATTAAAATTTTAAAATTGATAGTATCACCCTATTCATCTCACTCAAGGGTGAAATCGATCCTACAAAAGCATGCCTTGCTATTGGAAGGCGTGTTTTTGAGTAGCCTCAAATCCGATGTCCGATGTTCATATCCTGTTCATAACCATATTATTAAATCCATGACTTCCCCTGGTTTAACCTTGAAACCTCGTTGGGTCGCGTTATCCTATTCCATCCTTGACTCTCCCACCAAGGCTTATATGTTCTCCGACCTCAGCACTCTGGCCAAGGAATTTTACATTCACCGACCTCGGCACTCTGGCCGAGGACTTTTATATTCGCCGCCTCGGCGCTCCGGCCAAGGACATTTATATTCACCGGCCTCGGCGCTCCGGCCAAGGACTTTTATATTCACCGACCTCTGCTCTCCAGCCAAGGACTTTGATATTCACCGGCCTCGACACTCCGGCTAAGGACTTTTATATTCACTGGCCTCGGCACTCTGGCCAAGAACTTTTATATTCACCGACCTCGGCGCTCCGACCAAGGACTTTTATATTCACCGGCATTGGCACTCCGGCCAAGGACTTTGATGTTCACCGGCCTCGGCACTCTGGTCAAGGACTTTTATATTCACCGGCCTCGGTACTCCGGCCAAGGACTTTCATATTCATTGGCCTCGGTACTCCGGCCAAGTACTATCATATTCATCGGCCTCGGCACTCCGGCTAAGGACTTTTATATTCACCGGCCTCGGCACTCCGGCCAAGGACTTTGATATTCTATCGGAGTCCATTCCATGGCACTTCGGTGAAGGGACTCGTAACTCGCTATCACTGCCCCATCTCTCCGGTCAGGACAGTAATCGTAAAACTGAATTGTTTATTACATTGATCCGAATCCAATCAGAAAACCAAAATCCAAAAAAAAAAATCATACATCTAAACCAAAATGGCAAACCAAAAAAGCAACCAAATCAGGAGTTCAATCCAAACTCCAAAACCATACTAAAGAAAAGTAAATGTCCAAAGTACCAAAGAGGAAACCAAAATTTGCAGAAACATTGAAAGAAGACAGGATTTCATGGACAGGTTTTTCGTCATCTCTGAGCATGCCTAGGGACCGTCCTCGATCCCATACGTGTGCTAGTGACCTAACCGTATTGCTTTGGATACTATTAGTTATTCAAAATCGTAAAACCATTCAGTTTATAACAAGCCGGCGGTGACTAGATCTAGTGCCACCATCATTCGAGGCATGCAGTGACCGCTCCTGCTCTCCCGCCTCAGCTCGATTCCTTATGTACTATTGCAGGTGACAATTCCTTACATGCTTCTCAATGATATCTTTCAAATGCCTACAGTCGTTTGTGTTGTGCCCATCCAGCTTATGGAATATGCAATGCTTTCTCGATGCCCGCTCGTATTCAGAACGTTCCCTTCTTGCCGGCCTTCGGTACTGGAGGCATCCTCGAGTATCCAAGTAAATCCTTTCTAGAGTCTTAGTTAAATCTGTGTAAGAAGAAAACTTTGACTCCCTTCGAGGCCTCTTCGAAGTGCCATCGTTGCCATTTGTTTTACTTTTTCCTTTATCATCTTTACTTGGATCCTCCCTGGGGTGGACCTCCACCCCTTACTGCATAAGCTTCAGCCTTACTCCCTACTCTCTCAGCCTGCGCATCCTTCTATCTCAGTAATCTTTTCGCCTTATGGTAGAACTCCCCGAGATCCCTCGGTGGGTCCCATTCCAATGATATCTTGAAATCCGAATTATCCGCGATTCCTGAGACTTCTGCCATCAACACCATTGATGGATCGGGTCGATTCGAGGCTACCGCTGCGTTGAATCTGGTTAAGAAGTTCCTGAGCGACTCTCCCTTCCTTTGCTTCATCGATGTCGAGGTCATTACGTTCTTGGGTCTGACTATATGGACCTGAAACTGTCTCATCTAACCTGTCACCTCTCACAGCTTGTCTGACCATCGCCGCTAACCTATCGTTGTCCCCAAGCTATAATTTTTGTCGTTGCCTCCGGTCTGTCCCCCGAGTTCATGAGGGAATTCTGGCACATACTCCTCATTTCCTACTCCTGCACTCCTGGTGTCAGGTTGCACAACGTCATCTAGTATCCCTCCATGGATTGGTCCAACATTTCCTGGTGGTATGCCCCCGAGCCTTGATCCATCCAGGTTGATAGTCGTCTGCTGATTGGAGGCTGCCCCTTTCTGAGCCATTCCCTTCGCTTGCTGGTTGAGCGCTTCTGATCTAACTCCAAGGATCTGAGCTCCTACATTTCCTGCTTGTGCAAATTGTCTGAGAAGAGCCTGCATCATCTCCTTTTGTCTTTTCAACATTGCTTCCATCTCATCTCTGTTGATGTAGATGGACGCTTGACTTACTCTAGCTCTAGAGGAAGCCTCTTGACTTCCCTCTTGATTGCTTCTTTTGTCACCTGCTTTCTTGTTCATGGCCTAGCCATTGCTTCCTAAAATCTAAGTTCCTAGCTCCAAAATCCATGAGTGCTTGCTTCTCAGTGAAAGCACAAAAATGTTAGCGCCAAAATTGGTCACTAACACCAAAATCCAAGAGAAAGCACCAAATTGCAGTTACAACTCACAGATAGAATATATGTAGAGAGCATAAATCTGAAGCACAGTAAAAATTGAAGAAGAAAGCAGTAATGACACAGAATTTATAGTGATTCGGCTGACTCCGGCCTACGTCCACTCTGCTCCAAATATTTCCTTTTTATTGATATTAGGATCAATTACAATTACAAAATGGTAGAGTAACCTTAGCCTTAGGAAATAAAAAGCAATAGAGCAGAAAAAAAAGATCCCTTTTTTGAACCCCCACATGCTGTATTTGTAGGCAAATCCTGAGTTGTTGGGCTTTCTAAATGGCATAGGCCCATCAAGACCTTCCACCGAGCCACCTACCTCCAAGTCCGACCGACCTTCCACAATGCCGAGCCACATACCTCCACAATGCCGAGCCACACTCGTCGCACCACAATGCCGAGCCACACCGGCCTCACCACAATGTCGAGTCATCTCACCAAAGCCGAGCGACCCTGACCCGACCAATGCCGAGCGATCCTGACCTCATCGATGCTGAGCCGTCTTACCAGTGCCGAGCGGCATAACCCCCCCTCAATACCAAGCGGCCTAACCTCACCAATGTCGAGCGGCAGAACCTCACCTCGATGCTGAGCGGCAGAACCTCACCTCAACGCCGAGCGACACGACCTCACATCGATTCCGAGCGGCACAACCTCACCTCGATGTCGAACGGCACAACCTCACCTCCATGCCGAGTGGCATAACCTCATCTCCATGCCGAGCGGCACAACCTCACCTCAATGCCCAGCAACACTTCTAGGTGAACTTCTTTCCTTTGAATCGAATCCATCATATTTCAGCCTCGATAATCGTAAAGTTAGTTAGGTTGAATCCGTACGTTTATGACCATAACAAAAGGCGGGTTAACGTTACTGCGATAACTTACTCTGTGAAAATGAGAGATAAGGATGGTTTGAACAAAATAGCTACCTGTTATGGCCCTAAAATTGAGTAAATTAAGTTTAAATGGCATAATTTATTATTTTCAAACGCATGTTTTAAGTGAAATGACATGTTTTTTAAAAAAAACTTTCCTTGAACTATGTGTTTATATCACCATAGAATGTTTTCAGTTCTATTTACATGTACCTAATTTTACATTATCATATAAATTGTTTTTTGGGCTTTCATACCCTCAATGCAGTCATGTAAGTCTGGTATATGAGATGACTTTGTGCCATTTTAGAGTACTATGAAGACGTATGTACATAGTGATATCTGGTTAATTTATCTAAACGATGGAGAATTCTTGGATCAGCATCTACGAGGTACAACTATAATGCTGAGTCGTAAAAGCCTATTAGTAATATAATGGTGTATTTTTTTCATTTACTTATCTATTCTCCAATAAATTTAGGATAATTTGTTAATTTGGGCCAATTTTAAAAACTAGTTATAAATTTAGACCAGTTTAATAACTTATTACAAAAATAGACCACTTTGTTCCACATCAGCGACAAAATGCACTGGAGGCATCTCAAATGCTGCCAATACAATTTTTTTTTTAAAACAAAAGTTTGCGGCATTTGAGAAACCGCCATTGTGCGGCATTTGAAATTGACGCAACGGTTTTAACTTAACGCGCTAATAATGCTTTCTTCCTCTCGAAATGATGATTTCGTACCAAATAATCCAATAAAATGATAAATGCCCAATTTCGTTGATCGTGACGATGCCGGACTCTAGCTATCTCCAACCCGTTGATCTCGCAAGATATGGTGTTGAAAGATCTACAATTCAATCGTTGATCACTCGCAAGTGATACCGAGAATTGGCTTCTACTACGTTGATTCGCGCACGAATAACCCGAAGAAGGAAAGAAAAAGGAGATCACACTCGACTTCAACAATGGTGGCAAAAGCGCACACACAAATTTTGTTCAAAAATCAACTCCCTTTACAAATGACATCACGTCCCTATTTATAGGAATTTACAACACACGCGTGACTTACATATGCGACCCACGACCTATGACCTATCAACACTTACAAGCGACTCATCATCATAGGAGAATTAACAACGCACACGACCTAACAATATAACACCAACGACTTAACAATAAATCATACACATACGACATAACGAAATAACGACATAACGATATACAACACATGACCTAATATCAGCGACATAAGCAAATATGCGACTTAAGAAACCAGCGACCTATCAGAGCGACTTAAGAAATGCGGCATAGGTTGGTTAGCTCGCGAACGACTTAAGAGATGCCAGCGACTTACGACTTAAGAAGAATGCGGCCTTGTAAACGACTTATTAAAACACAGCATAATTGAACGGCTTATAGAACTGCGACATACGACCTATGACTTACAAGATGGGAGACTTAAGGCAATGAGTGACTTAAGGTCGTTGAGCATCTCTTGAGCCTCTTGAGCCGTTAGCTGAAAGGCATGCGACTTATGTTGGTTGCGACTTAAGGAAGTGCGCGACTTAAGGATGGCGAGCGACGTAAGATGGTTATGGTGCGCTGCATCATCCTCCCCTGGTTGAAAAGAATTCGACCCCGAATTCACACTTTCCTCTTCTTCGACGTACTTATTCTCATGATATGGAATCAAGTGTTTGACGTTGAAAACGTCAGCAATATGGATATGATCCGACAGTCTTAACTGATAAGCATTCTCATTAATCTTCTTTACGACTTCCAAAGGACCAATCTTTATAGCAACCAGCTTGTTGTAAGCACCAATATGAAATCGACCCTTAGTCAATACTGCATTTACAAATCTCCTTCTATGAATTCAACATTTCGTCGTTTAATATCTATGGATTGCTAGTATTTCTCATTCGCCTTAAGCAGTCATTCCTGCACAACCTTGTGGCATTCTTGCAATTCATTCACAAATTCACTAGCTCGCTTGATCACTCCTTTCTGCTGTGGTACTGTAGATAAATCTAATGGTCCTTTAGGAATTGTTGAGTAAACGACCTAGAATGGACTGAACCTAGCTACGATTGACTGCATGGTTGTGTGCAAACTCAGCTTGACACAGCTTGGAATCCCAACTCTTCAAATTGTCATTCACAAGGCATCTAAGTAGATTACCTAGGGATCTATTCACAACTTCTGTCTGTCCATCCGTCTGCGGATGACAAGCACTACTAAATTTCAGCTTGTCCCGACCATTCTCCATAGACTCATCCAAAAATGACTCAGAAAACGAGTGTCTCTATCCGATAAAATGGATTCAGGCAACCCGTGAAGTCGATAGATCTCTCTGAAGTATAACTGTGCAACATTAACTGCATCTGCCATCTTCTTGCATACGATAAAATGTACCATTTTTGAAAACCGATCAACCGCCACATAGATAGAATCATTACCACGTTGCGTCCTTGGCAAAGCCAATACAAAGTCCATACTAACATCCATCCATGGTTTAGTAGGTATAGGCAATGACATATATAAACCTGCATTTGTCGCTGTCCCCTTTGAGACTTGACAAATATGGCACCTCTAAACAAACTTTTCAACTTCCTTCCTCATTGACGGCCAAAAATAAGACTTCGAGATCAACTGCATAGTACGGTCGCGACCCACGTGTCCTTCTTCATGTAATTCTTTGACAATTTTCATTCGTAGACCGCAATCTGGAATACGCAACCGATTCCCTCTGAACAGAAAACCTTCAACCAACATATATCCATCCATACTTCCCTGCTTGACTTTGTCTAGGATTCCGAAAAAATATGAATCTGAAGTAAGAAAATCTGGAAGTAAGTCAAAACCCATCACCTCTACACGCATGGTTGTTAGTAAATTCTCCCTCCGGCTCAATGCATCGGCAACGCGATTAGTTACTCCAGACTTGTGCTTTACGACAAATGTAAATTGTTGCAAATAAGCTATCCACGATGCATGCCTACCTGCAATTTTAGTCTGCCCTTGTAAATGTTTCAACGCTTCATGGTCCGTATACAAAACAAATTCGTTGTGGAACAAGTAATGTCTCCAATGCTTCACAGCCAGCACAATAGCATAAAACTCCACATCATAAGTATTGTATCTCATCTTTGCTCCAGAAAGTTTTTCACTGAAATAGGCAATTGGACGACCCTTCTGACTCAACACTCCTCCAATTCCAACTTTAGATGCATCCGTATGTAACTCAAATAGTAATTGAAAATCCGGTAACACTAGAATCGGTGCTGAGGTTAAAAGTTCCTTAATTTGCTCAAAAGCATATCCTGCCTCTTTCGTCCATGAAAACTTCTTTCCCTTCATACAATCAGTAACAGGGGCCATTACACTACTAAAGTGCGGTATAAATCTTCGATAAAATGAAGCTAACCCATGAAAACTTCTGACTTCTGTTATAGTTTTGGGCTGTGGCCAATTTCTGATTGCAGCTACTTTACTCTGGTCCACTTGTATCCCTTCCTCAGACACTACATATCCCAGCAATAAAACACTTGGCGTCATGAACATGCATTTCTTCGTTGCTGCATAGAACTGTTCTTGACGAAGAATAGTTAACACCTTTCGCAAGTGTTGAATGTGCTCTTCTGTGCTCGCACTATATATCAAGATATCATCAAAGTAAACTACAATAAACTTCCCGATGTAAGGTCTGAAAATTTGATTCATCACCCTCATAAATGTACTTGGTGCATTAGATAGACCAAACGGCATAACCAGCCATTCATATAATCCTTCTCAAGTCTTGAATGCTGTCTTCCATTCATCACCTGGTCTTATGCGAATCTGATGAAACCACTCTTAAGATCGATCTTCGAAAAGATTACAGACCCACTGATTTGATCCAAAAGATCATCAAGTCTTGGTATAGGAAATATGTATCTGACAGTTATTTTGTTGAGTGCCCTGCTATCTGTACACATTCTCCATGAACCATCTTTCTTCGGCACTAACAAAGCTGGTACAACACAAGGACTGATACTTTCTCGAACATGCCCTTGTTCAAGAAACTCCTCAACCTGTCTCCTCAACTCTTCATGCTCTTTCGGACTCATACGATAATGTGGCCTATGCGGTAAAACAGCACCTGACACTAGATCAATTTGATGTTGTATGTCCCTCAATGGCGGTAACTCCTTGGGTAATTCCGCAGGAAAGACATCTTCAAATTCATTCAACACCGGTCTAACCTCCGCAGGAACTTCACGATCTTCACTTGTTTCATACCCAATCAACATAAACATTTCAGCACTGTCTTTCACTTCTTCAACAAATTCTCTCGTAGATAATAGACTAGTTGATTCCACTTTCTTCTCTGACTTGCTTTCGCTTTGTTCACGCTTCTTAGGAACTAAGGTAATTTGTGTCCCCTTGAACATGAAACTATCGTTGTTGGTGCGAGCATTATGTTGTACAGCTCTATCATATTGCCATGGTCTTCCCAATAGTAAGTGACACACATCCATATCCACAACATCACACCATATATCATCTTTGTACTTCTTCTCAATAGAAAATGTAACAAATGCTCGTCTTCCTACTATCACTTCTCCACCTTTCTTTAGCCATGCCAGTTTATAAGGACTAGTGTGCTTTTCAGTCATCAACCCTAACTTCGTGACGGCTTCTTCAAAAACAATGTTATCACAGCTTCCCGCATCAATAACAAATCAACAAACCTTTCCCAAGATAGTACATGTAGATTGAAAGATATTGCTTCTCAGCCAACTAGATTCATTCTCATGCTTCGGCATTAAACAAGACCTCCTTATCATCAAGTTACATCCTTCGTCTCCTGACACAACTTCTTCATCTTCATCAAACTTCGACGGTTGAGTATAATCAATTTCAGCTTCCACATCTTCATATCACATTCCTCTGCAACTAATGCTCTCTTCTTTGGCTTTATACATTCATTACTTTTATGACCAAACTCCTGACAATTATAGCACTTGATACTGTTATTGACCTTTGCTTTAGCGGCTTCATTGACAATTGGTTTATTGACTGCCTTGGAAACATTAGCGCTGCTACTAGCCCCCTTATTCTGGTTGTTAGAACTTGTAAACACACCACCTCCTCGTCTCCCTTGTTTTTCCTAAGCTAGAGATTTATGATGTGCTTCAGCAATAGACATTGGATTAAACATATTCACCATGTCTTGAACTTGCATTCATAACCCTCCAATATATCTAGCCGTTAACTATTCCTCTGTCTTCATAATATCATTCCTTGCAATCAATTGATAGAATTCATCTGCATAATCATTCACTGCCCTCGTCCCTTGTTTCAAATTCTGCAAACGTTGATACATAAGAGACTGATAATTGTACGGCAAGAAAGTTTCTTTCATCATCTTTCTCATCTTCTCCAAGTGAAAACTTTTGATTTTTCCATTCTCTCCCGAGTTAGTTTAGTTTGTTGCCGCCAAGCCATGGCTCTTCCCCTTAGTCTTGTAGCAACTAATTGAACTCTGCGATTCTCTGGCACCTCCTTGAATTTCAAAATTTCTTCAACAGTTGACAACCAATCAAGAAATTCTTTTGCTTGCATACCACCTTTGAATTCTGGAATTTCCATCCTCATACCTAACTCCCATTTACGATCATTTTCTGAATCTAGATATTGATTTCGCACTTGGCCTCGATTTCGATAATGAATACTACCTCCATCACCTTCCTCCTCAAAATCATATGTACTTCGATATCGATCTCGTCCATCTACATCTCTTCGACCATACATGTCCCTTCTACCCTGTCTTTCAACATCACGATAAGGTTCATTGTCAAACCCACGTTGAGTTCTTCCCTCTTCATTTCGATACCCATGGTGGTTTCTCATCATTGAAACAGATGATTCTCTCCTATCTTGATAAGATTGGGGTGACATCCTCCTTTCTTCCGAAACCGATGGTGAAACCCTGTTTCCACTCTGGTATGAAACTGATGACATTCTCCTTTGATTGTGATTCATGTCTTTCATCAATTTCTCCAATTTCTCAATACCCTCATTGAACTTTTCATTGATACGCTACTCCATCTGCTCAGCTTCTTGTCTTCTATACACATCCTCAACATTATGATCGCGATTAGCACACCTCGGAGGCATGATCTAGCTTTCATCTGGCTCGATACGGATTTGATATGGTTCGACTTAGCTTTGACTCGGCTCGGATCTGATATGGCTCCGATACCTAACTTCCTTTAACTCGGCTTGACTTAGCTTCAACTTGATCTTACTTAGCTCCAATCCGGCCTTGATCTTACTTTGCTCTGATACCAGAAAGTGACACAGCAGTTTTAACTTGACGTGCTAATAATGCTTTCTTCCTCTCGAAATGATGATTTCGTGTCAAATAATCCGATAAAACGATAAATGCCCAATTCCATTGATCGTGACGATGCCAGGCTCTAGCTATCTCCAACCCGTTGATCTCGTAAGATACCGTGTTGAAAGATCTACAATTCGATCGTTGATCACTCGCAAGTGATACCGAGAATTGGCTTCTACTTCGTTCGTTCGTGCACGAATAACCCGAAGAAGGAAAGAAGAAGGAGATCACACTCAACTTCAACAATGGTGGCAAAAACACACACACAAATTTTATTCAAAAATCAACTCCCTTTACAAATGACATCACATCCCTATTTATAGGAATTTACAACACACATGTGACATACATATGCGACTCACGACCTATGACCTATCAACACTTACAAGCGACTCATCATCATAGGCGACTTAACAACACACACGACCTAACAATACAACACCAGCGACTTAACAATAAATCATACACATACGACATAACGAAATAACGACATAACGATATACAACACATGACCTAATATCAGCGACATAAGCAAATATGCGACTTAAGAAACCAGCGACCTATCAGAGCGACTTAAGAAACGCGGCATAGGTTGGTTAGCTCGCGAATGACTTAAGAGATGCCAGTGACTTACGACTTAAGAAGAATGCGGCCTTGTGAACGACTTATTGAAACACATCATAAGTGAACGGCTTATAGAGCTGCCGCATACGACCTATGACTTATAAGATGGGCGACTTAAGGCAATGGGTGACTTAAGGTCGTTGACCGTCTCTTGAGCCGTTATTTGCAAGGCATGCGACTTATGTTGGTTGCGACTTAAGGAAGTGCACGACTTAAGGATGACGAGCGACGTAAGATGGTCATGGTGCGCTGCATCAGAAATGCTGCCCAAGTTGTTATTTTTGTAAAATAGGCTGCAGCATTTGAGAAACCGCCATTGTGCGGCATTCGAAATGCTGCCCAAAGTTGTTATTTTTGTAAAATAGGTTGCGGCATTTGAAATGCCGCAAACTATTTAAAGCGAAATTTTTTGTATTGGCGGCATTTGAAATGCCTCCAGTGCATTTTTGCGCTAATGTGGCACAATGTGACATATTTTTGTAATAAATTATTAAGCTATCTAAATTTGTAATTAGTTTTTAAAATTAGCTCAAATTTTAAAATTATCCATAAATTTATTATCGTTATATCTTACTATCTGAATATTTGGGATGAGGACCGGTCTACACAACAAAATTACATTTGCAAAACTTGTCCCCTATTGCGATTGCATGGCTATGTGAATATAGTAGATAGTGAAAATTTGAATAATACAATTATGTTTGCAAAATTGGCACTAATTATGAATATATGTAAGTTTAACTACGAATTTATAGTTTTTCACTTGTATTTGCTTTGAAAAATGCTAATTCTTGAAAGAATTATTCTTCACAATTATGCATTTATATCTTCCATAGTGTTTTGAAGTCTCAGTTCCATTTGCCTTAGTGTAAATTTATTACCGTGTATTATAAATTCAAATGATATCATCAAAAGCATGATAAACTCCACTACAATATAGTTCTGTGAGTCGAAAGTTAACAAACTGGACGCTCTTAATTGTGTAACTCGGTGGTGAAGATAAATGTACAAATCCCAGAATATGTATGTAGGTGATGGTAGATTTAAACATACAGTTGTTATCATGCATGAAGAATACATCTATATTGCATGGTTAATTATTTCTACATACAAAGCTAGATTGAGTTAGAGGCTGCTGTTCAAAATTTAAGTATGGTCGTGAAGAATGAAGTATCATTTAATTTGACCTTATTACCTGGATATGAGTTGTTTGCTTCGTTATGGAGCATCATTTGTCTGTGATGTACATTTAGGATGTATAAAAGTAATCAATTTTCCATGATTTTCATTTTGATAAACCTTGCTTTGAACTGATACAAATGTAAAGCGAATAGATAAATAATAATATTGACATATTAGTGATATTTGTAGGTAATGTTTTGATGCTTTTGACTTTAACACCATAGAAGTTATCATCAGCCATTCAAACAGACAAAATATTTTTTAAATGAGCATAATTTTTAGTGTACTTTATTATAGAGGTTCTGTTCTAGATATTTAATTGTTTATTGTCCATGGGATCATGTGTAATGAAAATGTTGGCCATGCCGTGCATGTGGGAATATTTAGTAAATAGCTAGTTGATCTTGCTAAAACATTAGATCACCAGATCAACCAAAACGCCCTTGTAATATATATTTATAGTAAGTGATGTTTTTGTTTAATGCATATATTGATTTAAATGCAGGATCATTAACCAGAGTATAGTATTATCAGTAGTATTGTGCATTTAGGATTATCTCCTGAATCTGGTCGTTGTCATGCATATATGAAGGTTATTATTGCTGTTTCATTATTTTTTATAATTTTTCTTCTATTTTTCGATATAATTTTTAACCCTTTCTAATTCTCCATGCACATTCTTTTTCCTAACCATTGAATCGTTATAGCATCCTATGGATCCTTTCAGTTGCTGGTACTATTGTAATGATTCTCAGGTTTCAATCTCAGGCATGCAAGAAGTTCTATTAAAAAAGGTCTGTATTCTTTTCTAATTACGGAATAATAAATACCTAAAGCATGTCAAATCTGCTTCACATTGTTACTATAAGCCTTATCCAAGCTACTCTGAATCATCAAGTACAAGATTTAATGGGCAATCTGATTTTAAGTATAATCATTACAATCATAAACGGTACTAACAAGAATCCTGGTATAATTCGTATAATGGAAATCTAATTTCATGTGGAAGTGGCAACCATTTGGCTAATAAAAATGGCTTTATCAAGAAAAATGCGAAGCATAAATTAACCCCAGGAGCAAAAGAGAGCACAACTTCACCCTTTAGTAGTTCATTTACCAAGTCAAAATCTCAGAGTAGATTCAATTTACTGCCAATTGAAATTGTTGCCAATAAAGTGGAAAGTGGTAACAAGAAGATACTGCGAATAGCAAATGGAAACATGCACAATAATCAAAATGAGAAACAAAAGGATGATACTACTCCAAATGTTTCAGCAATCGATAAATGATAAGATAATGATAATCCATGTAGCAACATGCATTTGAAAAACGGAAAAAAGGCAACCACCCTCAAGCAAAAATCTTGTGTTGATAAGTCGAAGGATGAAAATTTTGATAGTTGTAACAATAAGAAATTATTTCATCATTAACTGATGCTCATACGCTCTATGCAGGACACCAATATTATATGAAGGAAATCATTATGAAGAATTTGAAAGTTACAAATAAATGTGAGTTTTTTCTGCATATTTAGTTATTTTCTGCAAAGAAACGAACCTGTGAGATTCATATGGTCGCTGTGTTGAAATATTAAACTTGATTTGTTAATTTCTAGAAGTTTCTTATTATTAAAGTTTCTAGAATCTTCTTGTATTTAATAGTATTTGGAGAGAGATCTTTGTATATTAGTTGCTAGAAATAAGAATTATATAAAAGTTATGTTTCTAGAGTTGTCTAAAGAGAAAGTTCTAGAGTTGTCAAATGAGTCATGTTTCTAGAATATTCTATTTCTAGAATGTTCCATTGAGTCATATAAATAGAGGAGCACTCCCCTCATTTTGTAATCAAGCAATCAATAAAGCAAGAAATAAATCATCAATAAAGAAAAGTTTCTACAACAAAATAAAATAAAAACTCCTCTTTCTTATATTCTCTCTCTCTTTCTCCAAAATATTCAACAAAGTGGTATCAGAGCGAGGATCTTTTAGAAGATAGAGATGGCGAATAATGGCGTTTCCCTACAAGTTCCAATGCTTACCAAGAACAATTATGATAATTGGAGTTTAAGGATGATGGCTCTCCTTGGAGCACACCACGTGTGGGAGATAGTTGAAAATGGCTATACCGAACAGGAGAATGAAGATGGTTTATCTCAAATTCAAAGAGACGGTTTGAGAAAATCATGGACAAGGGACAAGAAGGCTCTTTGTCTAATTTATCAAGCATTGGATGATGACACCTTTGAAAAAATTTCTGAATCAAAGTCGGCCAAAGAAGCATGGGAGAAGCTTCGAACGTCTTACAAGGGAGCTGATCAAGTCAAAAAGGTACGTCTTCAAACTTTAAGAGGAGAGTTTGAAACTTTACATATGAAAGAAGGTGAACTTGTTTCTGATTACTTCTCAAGAGTTCTAGTGGTTAGTAATAATCTTAAAAGAAATGGTGAGAAGTTAGATGATGTAAGAATTATGGAGAAGATTCTTCGATCATTAGATCCGAAGTTCGAACATATTGTCGCCATCATTGAAGAAACAAAAAACTTGGAGACCATGTCAATAGAGGAACTTCTAGGTTCATTGCAAGCTTATGAAGAAAAGAAAAGGAAGAAGGAATAGACTGTGGAGCAAGTCCTTAAGACAAGGATTGATTCAAAAAAGGAAGAAAGTAATCGAAGCCAACAAAGATGGGGTGGTGGCCAAGAAAGAGGAAGAGGCCGTGCATATGGACATGGACGAGGTTGGAGGCCCAACTATGAAAACAATAACAACAACAACAAAAGAGGAGAAAGCTCAATAAGAGGTCGTGGAAGAGGAAATTCAAGGCATGACAAGTCACGTGTTAAATACTACAATTGTGAGAAATTTGGACATTATGCTTCTGAATGTAGAGCTTCAAAGCATAATAAAATTGAAGAGAAGACCAATTACGTTGAAGAAATAAGTCAAAAAGATGGTACTTTGCTGCTGACTTATGAGGAAAAGAAAGAAGAATTAATCTGCAAAGGATTATCAAAGATTGTCGAGAATGATTATGAATGGCCGAATGATTTGGAGAACGTGTCGCAAATTGACAAGAAATCATTTGCGAAATTACGATGGAATGACCATCATTCTCATGTTGTGATCAGTGAGAACGTTGATGAAGTAGCTTATGATCATATACTTGGAGAAGATTCCACAAAAGAATCGTTGAATTTATTGAAAGAAGTATATGGAAAGAATGATGCGAAAATAACAGAAGAAAACAATCTGATTCATGAAAAAGAGAAAACAAAGAATAGTGACAATGAGAAAGATGTTGAAAAATTATTGGAATTTGAGAAGTTAGAGAATGATAAATTGGAAGAAGAAGGGAAACGTGTAAATGACGAAAAAGAAGAAGATGAAGAAAATAAAGAAAGCAAAGATGACACCGATGATGAAAAGTATGAAAGTAAAGGAGATGACAATGAAGAAGGCCCGAATCAAGAAGATAAAATTCAAAAATAAAGAGGAAATTTAATGTACGAGCAAGAATCTAAAGATATGAAAAAGGAGAATGAAGCCAAAGTGGAAAGCGATTATTTTCATCATGAAAATAAGAAAGTGAGCAAAGCTTATATAATTTTGAACAAACCAAATTTTGAAGTAATGTTTTCAGAAATGACGGACGAAAGTGAAGTTTGGAAAGTATACATAGAAATTGGATTGATCAAAAACCGTAAGTGCAAAGTTATGAAAGAATTAAAAGATAGAATGTACGACTCGATTAAAATTTATGGTACCGAAACAAGGCGGATGTTGGAACGCTTAGTTTATGGAAAATCCTATTGTAACGAAGAAGGACGATATGAAAGAGATAAAGCAAGAATCTGTGAACTTGCATTGAAGATCTCGACGTTTGGTAAGAAGGTCGATGCAATGAAGACAGTTTGGATGATATCTCTATTCCTACCGAAGCACGTGAAATTTAAAGATTACAAGTACTGCTTAGAGTCACAAATCAAGTTTAAAAGGGGGTGTTGAAATATTAAACTTGATTTGTTAATTTCTAGAAGTTTCTTATTATTAAAGTTTCTAGAATCTTCTTGTATTTAATAGTATTTGGAGAGAGCTCTAGAATTGTATATTAATTGCTAGAAATAAGAATTATATAAAAGTTATGTTTCTAGAGTTGTCTAAAGAGAAAGTTCTAGAGTTGTCAAATGAGTCATGTTTCTAGAATATTCTATTTCTAGAATGTTCCATTGAGTCATATAAATAGAGGAGCTCTCCCCTCATTTTGTAATCAAGCAATCAATAAAGCAAGAAATAAATCATCAATAAAGAAAAGTTTCTACAACAAAACAAAATAAAAACTCCTCTTTCTTATATTCTCTCCCTCTTTCTCCAAAATATTCAACAGCTGTATGAATTATGCAGAATTGTTTTAGAAGCCATTTTTACTTTAGGATGATGTGGATGAGTATAAAATGTGGGTGCACACAAAAAAGAAGATTTGTGCACTAACTGCAATCAAAACTTTAGACAAGACCGAGTTAAGGTTAGAATCTATATAATCACTTGATATGTGATAACGTTTAAAGTCTTTTTAGCTTATAGATCTGCAGCGGCTGCCATTTGCTGCTTTCTCTGACTAACAACATATAAATTATTTCAAACAATTAGCATACCTTTTGTTTTACCTGGATCTTGCAATAATAATTCATGCTATAGACCTATGTTAATTTCCTAGTAGTTTATGTTCATCTGATCATATTGGGCTTACTAACTAGATTGGTCATACGGTTGAATTAACTATGAACAGTTTTATAATCTAAAATAATCCATGTGTGATAAGTTCGATAGTTGTATGCATACTGCATTATAATGGTAATACAACTATAGCACCTCACATTTGATGAACAAAATTACATAGTTGAAATATCCATACGTATGCAGTAATGTTTTTTTGCCTCTCGGTAAGATTATCCTATGTTTATTCAGCTTATTATAATATTGTAAATTTCATCGAGTGCTCTAGCTTTACTCTTAGGTTGTAACATCTTATTCGTGCTTGAAAATTTCATCGAGTACATTATTTCTTACAACAATCTTACTTCATGGATGTCCTTCCGAGCTAGTTAAAAGTGCGTGAGTCCCTTCTTCCGTCTATTAGGATAAAAAAATTCATTCTATTAACACTCCTCTGTATGTACTTTTCCACTATTATTAGCTGATTTAGCTTGCTGAAAATCCTTACCGGTTAAGGTGCTGAAACGTCTTTTAATATATGAAAGGAAGGGTATTGTACACATTGCTCTGCACTAAGGGTGTAAAAATTGCTAGGTGGATCCTAAGCGGTGGGCAATGATTAGTAATTAATCATCAAGGAAGAGATTAATTGATATTTGTTGGAACTAGGAATTTTTGATAAGATTAATTATTTTTTGTAAAATTTAGATATTATGCATGGAAAATTTTATTCCCAACTGTAAAATGTTCTTATAATTTAACAACAGGAAAATAGGCACAAGGAAAAAGGTACAAAAAAATTTAATGTCAGGGACGGTAAGTTTGTTTTTTAGTCTGAAGTACACTTTACAGTGTAAACAGAAAATGATAGCTATATCTATCATTCTGTGATTTACACTACAGAGTGTCCTTCAGACTAAAAAACAAACTTGCTGTCCCTGAGACTAATTTTTTTTGCAACTTCTTCCATGTGCCTGAAAACCTCATTTAACAATTGATATTATATTTTAAAGGCAGCTATACATGCAAATTCAACTTTTAATGAAACTTTTATGTTAATTGAAACAGGAAATTATTGTCAAGGACAAAATTTCACAGCTTTTTAGCCTCAAGGACAGACCTTCAATATTTTATCCTGAAGGACAACTTTCCGTAGGTATCAGTTTTTAGTTATTGATAGCAGTTTTTAGGTATCAGTTTGTAGTTATCGGTAGCAGTTTTTAGGTATCAGTTTTATCTCGGTAGCAGTTTTGTTGTCCTTATGAATAATTTTGAAAAATGTTTGTCCTTATGAATAATTTTTAGAAGAATGTTTGTCCTTATGGTAAAAATATTGAGGTCGTGTCCTTGAGGCAAAAAATATACAAATATTTATCCTTTAAATTAATTCCCCCTAATTGAAATGCATTATTACACAACTATCCTAGTTAGTGGTAATTGTTAATTGATATTTATTTCATTTGGCATTTTTTTCCTTATGAATAGGCTTTTATAACATGATTGCTAAACCTTCCTTTCTTCCCATGAAATTATGTGAAGAATGCACATCTTTGGTCAAAAGATGAAAAATGAAGTAATTGAAAGTAAACATTATTGTCTAACCCCTCACGATAAAGTAAACATTTTTGAAAATTTTGTCACTTTTGAGATATATGAGTCAAATTCTAAAGTTAATTTACCTTAGTACATGGAGCGTTGAGCATAGAAGGGAATGGAATTTTATTTGCTTTAAATTTTAATTTGTTAGTTTGAGCTTGATATTTTATGTTTATTTTATATTTGACTTGAAACATGTGAAGTTTTTTTATTAATATTACATAATTTGATCCATTTATTCATTTTATTAGTTTATTTTTACCTTTTGTATCATTGAGAGGACTGGCTGTATGATCCACCAAAGAGAGAGTAGCAGACAAAGAGTTAAGTGCATAAAGTTAATGGGAATGCTGCCGAAAAGTGTGTTTTAAATATATTTTTAAACTAAAGCAATCATTGCAAATGAATTTGATTTAGTTTTTTTTAAATTTGGATTTGAGGGAAAATACTTGATGAAGAAGATGCCTACATACAACTTGAGTATAAGAAACGAGTGTCCTAGAAGAGAATGAAAAAAGAGGAGATGAGATTGAGTTAGCTGATAATATCAGTCATACTATCCCAGCATTTAAAGATATTAGTTCATTGAAATTTAATCATGATTATTGGATATTTCTTAATCAGCAAATTTACCTAAAGCCGTATTTTGTGCTGTAAGTGAATATAACTAATGTAAACCATGGATATTTTGTTGATTAAGGTTTTTTAAAAGGTGTTAATGTAACATCCCTTCTTTTCGAACACCTCAAATCGACACACGTGCCAATTCAAACCATACGGAAGGGCGAATTATTATGGGGTAAATTAAAAAAAGTAGAGAAAGAAAAAAACAAAATAGAATCTTGCAACGGAATGATAAAATATAATAATCAAATAAACAGTTCATGAAGCTATTTTACAAAAACATTTGATTATACTTATACAATACATATCAGAGTTATACATAACATAGAATAATAATTATGCAGCGGAATTAAATGGTGTAGTGGAAGAATATAGTAGATAATAGTACTACAAATTTTCATCTTCGTCCTCCAGAATAACATCTTCAAATCCTGAAACGCTCGGACTGTCCCGAGCGAATTGAAAAGACAAAACACTCGAGTCAGAACTAAAAGATCTTATGTAAGTTAAATCAACATAAATAAATATGAGTGCAATAACTCAAGAGATGCTCGGGATTTACATCTCCTAAGGATCCGTTAAACTATTTACTATGTTGTATATTTCGCTATTATAATAGTGTCTAATTGTAAAATAAACTTACCTTTTTCTTACCATTAAGGGGTTACCCATATAGCTCTTAACACGTAATAGTCCCAGTAGTCCATCCAATATCATGGTCTCTCCTGATTGAGAAGCCACCAGAGGATACCACACGGGCTACGGGAGAAATCCAAACTGGTACAAGGCGCGATAAGGTAGGTGACACGACACAACTAGGCAATGCCACTGTAGATATACCATTTACGCTCGGTGGTAACGCGTAGCGCGCAGCTACCGCCCATCTCGAGCCACACCCCTAAATAAAAAAATCAAAAGTGACCACCAAATCAATCCAAAAGTTAAAGTATAATATCGAAGGGATGTGTCCGATCACTAAGAAACTTGAAACTCTATAATAATTCACCAATACGGATCCGATGAAACTAGTTTCGTCGAAATCCGAGTCAATGGCCAAAATGGCTATTATTATATTAATTAAATAAATTAAAAATTAGTCAATTTAATCAAATTTTCAATTTCAATTCGATAATTGACAACTCTTATCATTTAAAAATTTTCAAAATCATTTACACTGATTTAAATAAATTTAATTGTCAAATTAGCGTTGATTAATTCATCAATTCCAACGTTAACCTCACTTTTAATAATTAATTTCATTAAATTCACAAATTATAAATAAAATCCCCAAAATTCCATTTAGTTAAATAAATAAATTATTATTCCGTTCATTCATCATAAAATCATACATCCATTTACTACCTTTAAATAAGTTTACGTTTCTATTAATTTCCATTCACACTTCCGTTATTTTATATTACGATCATTAAAGTAACGTTTATCAACAACACAAACACTATGAATACTTATCAATCTGCATCATCCTTATTACATTAATTTACGTTTTATCCCATTATAAATTAATGCGCACATTAATTAATTCATATTTACATCCACTTCCGTATATAAATTTTGTAACCAAGTTATAACATTTACATTTTTTTCTTATTTTAATTAATTACCAAATATTCCTATTTAAATTCAATTATAACTTTGCAATCTTAACAAATCCATAAATTGTCAATTGCCTAATATATACATTAATTACTCTTAAATGTTCCCCATAAATTTGTTTACTTGGTTTCAAACTTTTTATTCATCAATTACTGCCCTATAAATAAACTTACGTTTCTATACAATTTACATTATTTCCAATTAATTGCAATATAAATTTTAAATTTTAAATTTAAATTTCAATTGCTACATCTAATTTCTATCATTCGTTCCAATATAAATTATTGGATTTTTTTTCCTTCTAAATTTAACTAAAATCTTATTAATTTAACTCATTTTAACCATCGAATTTTTACGGGTCGTTACAGTTAACATCATCATATTAACTAATATAGATTGTTTAGTCCATGTTTTTCTATATTTTTCCAGGACATTTGTGAAATGTGACACTTTCCTAACAGTTTGCTTGATTATATATTGAAATCTGATAAAAAAAGACCTAATTTAATGAGATTTCAACTTGATTAAGTGTAACTTTTAGGTGTCATTGCTCTATCTATTATATATCTTATGGTTGGTTGAAAGGCTAAATAATTGAAGCAAGCTTATTAGCTTCCTTTTCCATTTATGAATGGTTGTGTATATTGATTTCAACAATAAAGAAGTCGTATTCGTACCAATCATTTTCCATATTGTTCGAGTTACCTTACAAAAGTAAAACACACGAGTGAAGTTAATTGTTTTGAAAGGAGGTACTTTTTTTCTTTTGCTAAATCAATATGTACAAAATAATACAGCTCTGCCCATTTACAAATCAATCTGCCTTGTGTAAAAATTAACAACACAAAGGAATCAAAATGGGAAATTAGGTCGTGAGTTCGATTTCCGTCTGCCCTACTCCCAATTGCATGGCGCGGAAGTGGGTCACCACAAAACCGAAAAACTGGTTGGGGGAATCAAATCTCTGTGTTGGGCTGGCTAACCTCCCTCCTGTCCGTGGTCGGACCAGGCCGGAGGGCTCCTCCCATCCCTTCGATTTCATTAGGGCTCTGGGTTGAGTTAAAAAAAGGGGGAAAACCCTAAGTTCGGTTCAATTCGAAATAAGGTTTCCTTTAATGGCTGCAGGCATTTAGATCATACAAATTCCCACTACAATAGTGTTAATCTAAAGAAAATTAGGTCCTTTAGATTTCTTCCTTCACTGTATCTATCCTCTGGAGTAGGAGCTTTATTTATTCTCCCATTTCAAGTCATGCAAATGGAATTCGAGGCTAGAGTGTGTGATCTGGTGGTTTTGCTTTGCAATCGAATGGTATCCTGCATAAAAGTGAGATGCACTTGTCTTTTTATTTGATTTAAACATAAGGATCCTTAGGTATAACTCTCTCCATACAAACAGATAATTTATCTTTAGATTTATTAGATATTTCCTTTTGAATTTCGTTTTTTCCAAATCACCTAAATTGCAATTGATGTTACTAATCTATTCATATCTCTGAGCCTGTCATTGCCATTGAAGTTCCATATAAGGTACTCAATTTCATTCTATAATGTGTAACTATTACTTATAGTTCAAATATAAGTTTACACCAACTCCATATATATGTTGTAAAGTTACAATCAAAATACCAAGTGATTTAAGTATTCCATTTCCAGGTTGCAGAACACACTGTTGTCATTTTCAAAAGCTAAATATCTTTGAATAAGTCTTATTTTGTTGATAGCCTGTTGTACTTGCTTTGTATAAACACATCAACATTTTAGGATTGTGTACTTTATCATGTATAAACTTGCGCCAACGAACTATATTATTGTTTGGTTTAATGAGATAAATAGCTGATTTAAAATTGTAACTGCCTTTTGCATCATTTAACCAGTACCGGTTGTCAATTTTTCCTTGATGTGTTATGATTTGATTTAACTCATCAATTAAGGATATGGTAACAGCGCCTGATTGCCATCGCCCGTTGCTTACAATGTTGCTAACTTTTAAATCTACACTTCCTAATACTTCCAATGTAGTAGAGCATCCGACATACCCAAAAGTTTAGATCCATTTGAGTATCAAACCAAAGTCTTGTAGAATGGTCATCCACATTCCCTCCATACCAACTAAGACCCTTTCTTTTAAAGCAACCATTCTCTTTCAATATTCTGATTATGTTGTATTAATGTCACAAATATTTTTAAAAAATATATTTATTTCTCCACCATTTTGACCATGATGGGGTTTTATTTGTGAAACTCCACGCCAACTTTAATAAGCATATCTGATTAATTTCCTAAAAGTTATAAAATCTCTTTTCACCTTCGGATTTTCTCTGACACGTAATTTGTTTAGAAATTTTTCTAAATTTGTTATTTCAAATAAATCAGAACAAATTTTAGTTAACTTATTTAGCATTTTTGTTGGAGTTCTAAAACTTTGACACCAAAACATTACTATAAACACTATAATAGGATGAATTAGTTCAATTCCTCGAGCAATACTTAAACATTTACTTTACCCCCATTCCACTTTTCTCATTATTTTATCAATTTAATTATTACATGATTCAAATTTAAAATTCTAAATTGATAATGGAAATCCAAAGTATTTTACTGGCAACTCTCCTCCTTGTAGACCTAGTATATCACATACTGCTTTCTATGGGCAGCTTTTACAGGAAATATTTTTTCTTTTACAATATTCATTTGTAGACCCGCATAGATATGTCTTATTAAAAATCATTTTTATAGCCACAACTTATTGAATATCTACTTTATAGAAATAGAATATCATCTGCAAATATAAGATGTGTTAGTTCAGACTCAACTTTATGAAGGAGTTACTATTTATCAATTCCTTTGTCATTTTAATCCACTTATCAAAGAACTTTGTATACTTCATCATATGTAATATGAACTCTCTAGTCACCAGATCATACGCTTTTTTTAATATCCACTTTAATACGCACTTTCTATGCTCCTGTTGAATTAAATCCTCTGATTTGCTCGCCCGTCAACGGATTCTTTCGGATGCGGATAGTGCCATATCCACATCCAAATCATTTTTGGATATCGGATATCTGCATTCGTGGGTACGGACTGAATATCAGATAATTATCCTATCCGCTAACAACCAATAAATCAAGAATTGTAAAAGGAAAATTTTAGTTTAACATAAATATTTTCCAATCGCATTGACTAAGAAGTATTAAAAATTAACAAATATGATGCTAATAAATAGTTTGGAGCTGTTAATAAGCATTAAACGCATATAATACAAACTGCTAGCTTAATAAAATAATAAATGAATATTTTTCACCGCACTAAAATACCCATAATTTGAACTACAATTTTGACAAAAACCCGATGGGTAATTTTCATACATGAATGTCTTCGTATCCGCATTCGCATCCGTTTTCCGGATATAGGCTGTTTATCCGCATTTCGAATGTGAACGGATTTCAGATTTTTCGAATATCTATTGACAGCCCTACTAATGAGCTTGCATTATGCTTTCTACAATATTCCTTTCCGGTATAAACACATGCTAATTTTATTAAATGAAAAATTGGAGAGTGGGTTTAATTCTATAACAAAGTAACTTTGATAGAACTTTATATACAACATTACAACATGCTATATGGTTATAATCATTCATGGATTTTAGTGGGTCTTTTTGTATTAAAGCTAAAAAGGTATGGTTAATTTCTTTGATAATTTTACGCTCATCAAAGCATCCTTGCGTAGTTTTAGTTTTTCCAAGTGAAATCAATGAAGTTCAAAAGAAACCCTATTTATACGCAATGCTTTATCTTCGTGAACACTAAAAACTGCATATTTGAGTTCATCCATTATAAAAGAAGAACTTAAGTAGTTTTTACCAAACTCTGAATTTTTTTTCTTACAAGTTATATCCCAAAACTCACATTTGTGTCCCTCGTTATTGTAAAGATCCTTAATAAAAACCAATTGCTTAAACAATTAATTTAGAATCAGTTTTTGGATTGGATCATTTAGAATTCACCATTTTTATTGACAAATTAACATGAGCTCTTTTTGACATTTTCTCGTATGCTTGAGTCAGCCATGCGCATTTAGGCTTCTATTTCAATATGTTGAGATTTGTGATACAATATTTCCAACACAATGTATAAAGGATTGGCTTGGAACAGTAGGAGATGGGCAACATAGGCGAGGCGAAGCGACAAGGAGGTAGGAGAGAATAGAAGTCTGTAGCAATACGTAGAAGCATCCAGCTGACCGGAATAATTTCCAATTGATTGGAATCTATATCTATCGATTGGAAATTATTTAGGTTGACTACTTTTGAGTCAAATTTTAACCGAAGGAGAGCTTTGCCTCTCCAGCCAACTGATGGATTTTCTAGTCGATTGTATCAGCTTTTTCTAGAGAAGTTGGGTTTGAATTCTCTGAGGCAATTTCGTCATTTCGGGATGTTTTGGAGTTTCAACCATAAATCTATGCATATCTTTGATTTAATGAATGAGATTACTTTAGGCTACTATAAATAGACTTGTATAGATATCAATGTAACGTGTGCAAAGAACGGTTATTGTATTAGGATTTTGGAGTTTGAGATTTCTTCTTATTATAAGGCTTCTTCTTTGTAATTTTTTGAAGGAATTAATAAAGTTCGTTTGAAGGAAATTATTTTTCTATTTTTTATTCACTTCTTATCTCTTTTCAAATCTAATTGTATAGAGATCCTAAAGATAACTCTAACAGTGATATATGAATCACTTCTTATCTTTTGGAGGATTTTGTATTTGAATTGCAAGGAAAAAAAAATAAAAACAAAGTCTAATACATTTCTCTGTAATATTTATAATATACAAATTCAATAGTTAAAACAAAATTTTCCATGTTATTAACAAGCACATTTGGTTAAAATATAGAGGTCGTCATTATAAAGAGGTGCCAAATTCAATGATGCAGAAAAAAAAACCAATACTTAAAGTCACATTCGATAAAACTCTCACTAAAGCATTTACACAGGTGCTTCCACATGTAAAAATTGTACATTATGATGATGGTGGCGATGGTCACTGTGCATGAGATTAATTTGTATTTGATGTTTAGATATTGTTTGTATTGATGGATACATTAGTATATGTTGAATACTGTTTGTATTTGATGGATATACGTACGTCGTTTTGATGGATATATATTGGATATTTGTGTATGTTTGAATACTGTATATATTGGTGTTTGATTATGTGTGTTTGGATATTATTTCTTTATATTTGAGTGTTTAAACATTGATTATATATAAAATTGTGATCGAGGGGAGAAAAGCACTAGAAACCACCGCAAAATGCTTCAGTTGTGGCATCGGTAAGTGTGATAACCCGAATTTATGGGCATCTGCTAATTGGAAATTAACAGGATTAAAATTGTTAAAATACTTATTTGTTAATTGAACAAATGAAATTCTGATATACATAGATATCTGGATATATAAATGAATTTAAAATTTTAACAAAAATTGAATTATAAATATTTGGAAATAATAAAGATTGAATATATATATATATATATATATATATATATATAGATAAGCGGATTTTTAAGTAGAGAAAATTTTATTTTTTTTGAAACAAATTTAAGATGCGTTTGCTTAAAAGTGTATATTTATATTTATGAGTTGATTTTTTTTTTGGAATTTTGATTTAAATTGAAAATTTAAAAGGTAAATACTTTAAACTATTTTGGATTCAAAATAGTATTTGTCTTATATTATTTTCTTTAAAGGAAACCTTCTTTAGATTAATTAAGAAAGTGATTGTTAATTGATAAAAAAATACAAAAGCTTTATAAACATTTTAAATAAATATATCATGCAATTACAAAAGTAAGTTTAATAAATAAAATTTGAACAAAGAAAAGTTTGATTATTAAACACACTTAAGATATTATTAGTATAAAACTAAAATTTAACTAAAATTAACAAAGTTTTGAAAATTAATTTTTAATTACTTTGTTAATTACTAGTGTATTTGTATTGAGAAATGGATTTTAAAAACATTTCTAAAATTTAGAAATTTATTTTCTGTTGTAATAGAACATGTGTTAGGTTATTATACATGAGGAAGCCACTTGTAAATCACTCTACTACCTAATGTAACAAGTGGCATTTGTGTTATTTATTTTTGAAAACATTTTTATTCAAAATATGTTAATTTATTTTAGTTCAACACATTATCTTCAAAAGAGAAAAACTGAAATCAGATTTAGGAGAAATTCAAAACCAGATTTAAAAGAAAGTTCAAGCCAAGTTCAAAATCAAAATATGCTAAAAATCTGCAGAACAAATTCTATTGCAAATCTGAATTCAAAAATCTATAAAACGAGGCCTGTAATCAACATCTCTGCAAGGATTTTTGGATCTACAGCAAGTGATTTCAACTTCAGGATTTAATTCCAACAACAGTAAATCCAACAGAGGACCCAATTCAAAACTGAAAGATCAAATTTAGCTGTTCCCAGTTGAAACAACCCTCTCCGCTTTAATATTATGAGTAAACAAAAACCTTTAGAACTTCAAACAAGGTTGTAAGTTTAGATGCATAATTATAGCAGTAAGGATTACATAAGTACTCGAATATGAATGCATGAATGTACTTATGATTGTCTGAATAATGTCTGTGCATGTTTAAGTATATACATGTTCTATAAATTTCAGGCACAAAACCCTTAAATTTTTTTTTTGAAACATTAAAATTTAAGCTATGATTTATGTAAACAGTATGATTGTTTCAGAACAATGTAAATCCTAAAATAGTTTAGGGTGTTTTAATTTAGAAGTCAACTCCAGAATAAGAAATATTAGTGAAAATCGATTATAATTCAAAAACCAACATTTATAATTCTGTAATTTGTTCCCATACGCATATTAGCATTATGAAATGGTGATTTTTAATACAAATTTCATGGTTTTTAATATTGAATCTGTTGAGAATTTTGGAATTTGCCAATTTTGCAAATTTCGTCAATTACTAATGATCGATATGATGAAGATGGTCGGGTCTTGGACTGGAAATGACTCGTATGTCATAGATGTTGGGAAAATTGGTGAGGGAAATTCTAGATGAATGAGGTGGAGTGATGAGGCACATTTAGGGTTTGGAATCATGTACTTGTCGAACTATTTCATTGGGAACGGTGACATCAATAAGAAACTGGTCTCGATCGGACATTGGGGTATCGAAGTGAGGAGTCGAGACGAAGGGTTGGCCGGAGTTTTGTGGCCAACGGTGGACTGCGGTGGCAGTACGAGTGGATTTCGTGGTTCTGTTTTTTTTTTATGGGTGCGAGACCACTCGATTTGAATTTCAGAGTCGATCGAGGTTTTTGGTAGCGGGACACTTGGAGTAGGTCTCAGGCGACTTGAGTGTACACTCGGCAATGACCAGAGACGGTCAGCATGGTTGTGCATGTGCATGGTGCACATACATCTTTGTGGTCATTCGTTTAAGTGAGGAAGAAGCAGGAAGATGAGTTTCGTTTCGCAAGGTTAATTCATGGTTTTGAGATTTCGATCGGAGTATTGATCATCGGTGAGTGAAGCTTTAATTTGATCCTTGGAATAGTTCGAGGAAGGTGGATTGAATGGATTTGGGAAGGATTCTAGAAGAAGGGAGGGAAGAAGACGGAGCATTATGTTTTGTTTCATGTTTGATGTTTAGGATTTCGGGTTTGTTCCGATATGTTCTCGAGTGGGGCTTCGGTCCATATTGTTGCGTTTGGCCTGAGCATAGTTATGTGCTGGTTGTTTTGTTGGGTCGTGGGGTTCGGCCCAATAAGCTTTGTTTAATTGAAAGCTAGATTTTGTTAATATAAGAAATTTTGATTTGATGTATAAAATAAATAAATACATAAAAAAAAGAGAAGAAGAAGAAAATCGATTTACTTTCCAAAGTTTTAACGAGCATATTGTTTTTTTAATGATTTGTTTATTCAAGAATTTTATATATAGTCAAAGAAATTTGAGGGAAAAGAATAAAACTTGATTTATTAACATGACTAATTAACTAAGGTAATTAATTTAGAAGAGACTAAATTGTTGAAGGTTAATTACTTAGAGATTATAATAAAGTAATTACTTAACGTCATTAATTCAGAAGGGTAAATTAACGGGTAATTACCTAATGTGATTTAATCAATATGAATAATTATAAGATACTTATTTATGGACAAATGTAATAAATGTGAATGGGTGATAGTTAAATTAATTTGTGTAATTAACTAAAGGCTAATTACTTATTGTACTTAAAGGTGACAACTAAGGATTGATTAATCAAGGTAAATCAATTAATAAATAATTAAGTGATAAGTAATTAAGAGGTTATTACTTAATGTAAAGGAATTATTGTGAATAATTACTTAATGAAGTAATTAAAGGAATTAATTACACGGTGTAACTAAGTTGACGTGGTTAATTTTAGTTAATTAATTCAGTTTAATTAATTAAAAGTAATCAATTGATGTTGTGTTAAGTATAATTACTTAAGGCAATTAATGAGGTATAATTATTTAGTGAAGTAATTAGTGGATAATTACCGGATGTAATTAATTTAAGGAAATTACTTGTTGGCTAGTAATTAAAGGATAATTACTTGATGGGAGAAATTAAGTAATGATTACTCAGTGTAATTGAAGGATTAATTTATATAATTAATCAAGGAGTTGGTTTATTCGATGAAGTAATTAAGGAAAGTAAATTTATGATTGTGATTAATCATAATTGATTAATAAATGTAATTAAGTTAAAGGTTAATTATTATATGAAATTTAAGAATATTAACTAGTGAAAGTAATTAGAGGATCATTAATTAATGTAATTGATGGAAGTGATCAATCTTGCTTATTAATGATAAAATTATGATGGGTGCTTTGAATTGGTTGATATCTCTGATATGAATTGCTTTGTGATATGATATGTTGGATGAACGATAATAATGTGATTATCAATCAATTACGAATTTATGTGTAAAAATGTTATTCGACAATTAAAGTTGAATTGTATTTAATTTGATAACTTGGGTTTAGATGACATTGGATTCGAAGGGACCGGAGTCGGGTATTAGAAAATTCCCGAAACCATTTCGATTCTTTATAAATTGATATGTGAAATAAATAGGATGAAATGGAATGATTTAAGTGAATTGGACCATTTATTCTAAGTTTTTGAGCTTAGAAATTGATATGTGAAATAGGTGATGTCTATAACAACTTGTGGAGTTGTAAATTGATATAAGTTACCCCGGGTTATATAAGTAGTATGCTTTTGTATTACATGTTAGATGGGTTTACTCACGCTGGTTTCCAGCCTGACCCGGGTGTTACTTTGATGTAATGCTCAGGTCAGACCGAGTATTATAGATTTGCAGGTAAGGACGTTCTAGAGCTCAAGAGGAGAGCTAGAGGACAGGAACGTATAGAGTGTCTATCCGCTGTGATATACATATTGGTATTCATCTGGGATAAGTTATTTTAACTGTCCAGTGATTGTAAGTGTTGTAACTCTGATATATAAAAATGTAAATGTACTGATACAATTCTTCTTTGTAAACTGTTATTTTATGTGATATTATATTTTGATCCGCTGTGAACGTGAGGTTTGTATGTTTTAGTGTTTCTGTTTTCTTCTTTTTTCTTCTATCTCTTTCTTCTTTTCCTAACTATTTGGAGTTTTCGGAATCGAAAATGTTGGGTCGTTACAGTAAGTTGTTGGCATGACGTCAAAAATGCATTAACTAAGCATTGGAAGATTCATTGTATTCATGTTGACATGTCGTAGATATAACGTTGATTAGACGTCGAAATTGCATCAAAAATTAGATGTCGACAAGTACCCCATGAAAGACGTCAATATGGGAAGAAAAAATAAATTGATGCTCTTTTCACCGACGTCGAGTATGACTTCGACGCGGCGTCGGTTTTGTTTACCTACACCACGTGGATATCGTATTGGGATCGGCAAACTAATTTTTTTGTAGCGGACTAGGCGTACACTACAAAAAATACTCGTGTCGCAACTGGCGAAACCCCTTATAATAGGGTTAAGAGAACGGTCATAAGAAAGTCATACTAGACCAAGCTCTATTAGGGTTTATGCTTTTTACAAATGTTTTTGACCGTCGTAAAAGATCGTTATAGTAAAATCTTTTACAACTATTTTGGTCCGTTGTAATAGGTCTACAACTATTTTTCATGTTATAATTCGTATTAGACAACTATTTTGGTCCGTTGTAAAAAAATGGCAAATTTAAAAAGAAAAATCTAAGTACACGAAAGAATTACATTTCAAAATGTTAAAATGATTCATATATTCACACTATTATAAAGTTATAGAATAGTTATAAAACATCAAATTTCAAATATAGACTAACATAAACAAGTTTTACGGCATAATTACATTACAGTTTTCCCACACAAGCCAAAAAAGGCAACAATTTACCTATTAATAAATTAGTTGTTTTGTGATACCGAGTTCTTGTACATATAAAGAAAAGTTTACCAATATAGGCCACATTTGGAAAGAAATCATATATAGGCCAATTTGAAACTTACTTACAAATATAGACATGCTTTGGCTTTTCTGGAAAAACAGTTGGCAATTTTTCAAAAACCGCCAAATAAAAAAACAATTTTCCTAGTTAGCGATTTTTCAAAAATCGCCAAAGTTGTTTTTGACGTGGGCAATTTTTGAAACAAAATTCGCCAACATCAAAAGCTAAAGCGGTCTATTTCTGTAAATATTTTCGTAAGTGGCCTAAATTGGCTATTTTTTTAAAAAAAGTGGGCCAAGTGCGCAAATTTTCCTATGCTTCAAATTGCTACTAGGTGCTGCTTACATCGCTAATACTCCTAATAGGTAAAACTAACTTGAAAACTGAAACGTAACCAAAATTTGCTATGTTAGGTTTTATATGATGACTAAACATGTAGACGAAAAGGAAATGAGATCAACAACAAGATTAACACTCAAATCCTTTTCATTTTTTTCCTTTTGTGATTAACAATAGAATCTATTTACAACATATCTGAATAGAGTTAACAAAACCATAATCATACAATACTAAAAAAACATTTTGAATAAATGCTTCATTATCTAATTCTACTCAACAACATAATCATTACATTAGCTTCATAAGTCTGCAAAACAAACTAAGGCAATGCCCAGTTTGAACTGCCTCAGTTTTCTTATACATGCTGTGAAAAATACTACAGATAGTTAAGGATCATCAACAATAGAAGATAATTCATACAGGCACAGTGTTGAATGAGTATGCCGAGGAAGTTTACATGTTTTCATTGAAATGTGATTGCTTAATATGTATTGCATGCTAATAAGGTATAGGAATAAAAGATGTAGTTCGAACTCCTGTACCTGGTGCTTTCCATGATGTCTACATTGCAATTCGAGCTTATGAATACCGATTTTCGTAATATCATCTGATCCATTAAAGGTTTATTTGAGGAATGCTGTCAGGTTACATCCATATCCTACACGAACAAAAACTTAATTAGCCAATAACTCTATTAACTTTGTTCTTTTCACTTTCGAAATTTTGCAGTTATTTCTGTATCAAGTTGTGAGAGGATTGAAATACAATTATAGGATACATTACATAAAAATCATGAATCTAATCTCAGTCTATTTCACTTATAGTAACTTCACATGCCATATTCTTATGGATTTAAATACCAAACTACTCTTTAAATAATCAATGAACCAGTTCTATTGCCAAGAAGTACTTCAATTCATCACTGAAAATGTATTTTTGTCTCAGTAAAGTGTGCTAAAAAGATGAAAATCAATTCTTAAACCTTTAATATTATTGATATCATATACAAATAGAAATAGGTGAAATGTTTTAACTCTACCTATAATAGATGATTTATAGCCTTCACTGGCATCCTTCTATAGGCTTCAAACAATGAAATTTGGTATCTAATTCGTATAAACAAAAAGAAAAAGGTCATGAAATTTGGAAGAGATATAAGTGAATTAAACAACCACATTTGATCGACTAAAAGAGTAAAAAGTAGAAATTTCTTATAGGTATGCCAAAAAAAAAATTCTTATACATGATGTGATTTTTTTTTTCAAAGCTTAGGCATATGCCTCGGTTTTGACTGAGGCAAATGCCTCAGTTGAAACTGAGGCAATGTGAAAATTTCTTAAAACTGTGCCTCAGTTTTGACTTCAACTGAGGCAAATACACCGAGGCATTTGCCTCGGTTGAAACCGAGGCAATGCCTCACCAAAAACTAAGGCACTTGCCTCTGTTACAACTGAGGCACTGCATTAGTTTGCTCGTAGTCTCAAGGCCAAATGAACTCGGTGAAAAATAAGCAATGTTGATATATGCTAAAGGTTGATAGTAACTAAAATGGTGTTTGAGTATATATGTTATATTTTACTATGTACACACATATATACACATATGTACATATCTATGTGTGTATGTTACATGCATACACGTGCTCCCAAGTCCCAAGCATGTGTTCACTTTCCAAATTTTGCATGCAGTTAATGGAAATTATTTATGTTTTAAAAAGTTTGTGCACTGTGACACACTAAGACGTGTATTTGTCTTTCAATTTACCGTAAGGATTCAATACTTCTAATTCCAGTAATCAGTTCTTCCATTTTTTTGGAATTGTTACTGGTATAAGCTAAAAAAAGCACAACTTATATCTGATTCAAGATTAGCAGGTATGCTTAAGGAAATACCTGAAAATGTGTTTATTTAAAGAAATACCTAAAAATATGAAGCAACCACCAACTTTTTATTTATCGAAATACTTGAAAATGCAAAGCAATTGATGCAACTCAAACTTGCCACGGATAAACTTGTATTCTCACACTTCAGTTGCAACCTTATTTGACAAGAACAAAATTTAAAATAAGAACCACGATGATTAGAATAATTTCGTAATTTGGTATTGTTAACTAACATTCTAAATATTGTAAATAATCATTAACTTGCGAATATGGATGAGTTAATATAACATAATTTGTATTGTATATTTCAATTAAAATAAAAATAAAACACCTCGGGAGCTCTATACTAAAGCGTGAGAATCTACATTTCTGGAAAAAATTAGCAAGTGTGCGTGAGAAACGTCCCCTATTTTGCAGCACCACTGTAGCCCACTGATTTCCACCATACAATCCGATTTAAATAATATTATGATGTGGAAGAGAAAGAAGCAAATATTATTTAAATTGGAATGTTTGGTAGAAATTAGTGGGCCACGAAAGATGCAAAATAGAGGTGTCATTGAACGTTCCTTATATTTTCACACACCCCCCCCCCCCCCCCCACACACACACACACAGATACGCACACACACACACGATATGTATGTGTTGTTATTTTTCAGAAATGCAGATTCTCACGCTTCGATATAGAGCTCCCGGTGTGTTGTTGGGAATTAGTCATTAATTAGCTGGTGTAGATTTGTGACATGTAGGATGCATTTTTGGTACATATCAATTGCTTATACATACACACGCACAAAATATATGTGTTGTTAGTGTTTACTTTGTTGCTTTTATTTTTGGCTTTTCATCCATACAAAAATGCACATGGCGCATGTATATTGTCGAAAACACTAATTTAAAAATAACACAAGCACTTGAAACAATCCATTCATCTGTCGTCCCTCTATCCTCTTCGTCTTCTCATCCTTCTTTCTTTCGTTCCTCCATCGTCTCTCCATTCTTCTCATATTTGACATACATATTTAAAATCAAAAACACAAAATTCGTTTTTAAACCATACAATACCATTGATTTTCACGCTTCGGTTTAGAGCTCTCGATGTGTTGTGGGGAATTAGTCATTAATTGTACGTATGTGTTCTGTAGGATGCATTTTTGGTACATATCAATTGCTTTTATTTTAGTTGGAAATAGAGTGAAAATTATGTTATATGAACTCATCCATATTCGCAAGTTAATAGTTATTTAAAATGTTTAGAACTTTAGTTAGGAATACCAAGCGTGAAATTATTCTAATCATCATGGTTCTTATTTTATATTTTGTTCTTGTATAATGCGATTGCAACAAAAGTGTGAGAATACATGTTTTATCCCTGTGAGTTTGAGTTGCATCAATTGCTTTGCATTTTCAAGTATTTCGTGAAATAAACAAATTCTATTTTTTATCCCTGGCCTAATGTGCATGGTATGTGTGCACCCATATCATTATCATCCTCTCAAAATCGACATCGTCCTCAAGGTCGAAAATATCTTCTACATCAAATAGTAACATGCACCATATCAGAGTGTCCCTGCTTGGCCAAGAAGGCAAGAAGGTCCAAATGTGGCATGAAAAGAAGCAGCAAGAAGTGAGTTTTTGCAAAAAAGAGTGTTGGTTCGGTTGTCTATCGGATAGAGTTTTCTGTCTAGTGGAGGACCTCTCGAACAAGAAATCT
This sequence comes from Allium cepa, assembly GCA_030765085.1. Taxonomy (NCBI): domain Eukaryota; kingdom Viridiplantae; phylum Streptophyta; class Magnoliopsida; order Asparagales; family Amaryllidaceae; genus Allium; species Allium cepa. The sequence goes on from CM060942.1 coordinate 449,036,979, forward strand.
TGTTTGGTAGTCACTAACGAACGAAACATAGGGACCAGACGATACACCCTATGCGCCACCCTTCGAACCAAGAAATGCCGAGCACACCTAGTTGAACAAAAGCACGATATACATGAAAACAAACTATTTTGGCAGGACAACTGACCTAAAACCTATATATCTTCACCTATTTAACAATTGTAAACTCAAACTATTGGATAGAAGATGACTAGTTTTATTTTTTATTTTTGTTTTGATTGTAAAGCAATGACTATGAGCAAGACTATAGCTTCTCTACTTGTATAATTATTTGTGTTACAGAATTACATAATGATTACCTTCCTTTTGTTGTACACTATCATTTGCTTATAATATTTCATAGAATGATGGTAAAAGTCAAAAGTATCAAGAAAGTTTTTTTATTTCCAACAATAAGAAGTCGAATATGATTAATTTTCATAGTTGTATTTGTATAATGATACAACATTTATAATTACAACTTCGGGGTATTGTGTTTATACCAATATTAAGCACCACTTCCACTTCTCTATATTGTAGCCTTTTCTCCATTCAAGTACATAAAAATCCACAATGGGTGGTCTAAAGAAATGTAACAACATGGCTCCTAGGTATGAATTTATAATAAACTCCATGAAAGAACCATTTTATTCAATCTTTTCCCTACGAGCAAGCTTGTTAACAGTTGCCAATTTACAAGCAGGATTAAACAATTTGCTCTGGGGCTTTAGATAAAAGCAACATTGGCACACAAAGTTTGCAGAAACCATTTATATCAACACTGGTATTTCTTAACATAAAAACCCATTAATCAATACAGATTTGAGGACCAAATATACAAACTGATTACATAGAATTTTCATATACCTGAATCAATGCACTACTCATATTTTGTTCCCACCCCAGTAAATATGCGTTTGACCTCCATGAGAATTATTGACTGTACACCTAGTTTGGGGATGGTTTACCGCTCAACCCCACATAGCCTATTGTGAATCAATTTCAACAAACTAATGATGATTCAGTAATCATTGGTTTGATTTCAGATAGATACTGCAAAAGCAAGCTTAATCATATAGCATATCACTTATCAGTATGGACAAAAGAGGAATGCAGCGACAAGCAGGAATCCAATAACCAAATTTGGAAAATGAGTAAACTTCAAGCGGCAGTGGAGATAGCCGTTGAAGCACACGAGGCAAGACTATGACAACCTCTGTAAGCTAAAGAGATGGAAACGAATGGAAGAAAAGCTCTGCCGTATTTACCTTTTTCAGTAGCTGAATACAAATGCGGCTACGATTACAACACTAGTAGTGATTCTACATTCACTCGATTGTGTGCAGGTATAACCCGATATAGGTATGACACCATGTATTTAAAATGGGCTTTGGCCCTAGAACCTTTATCCAATTTCAAAAAAAAAATCGCTCCAAATTCAAATTGTCAAACTTAATCTATGGAGAATAGCTTATAATTAGTATTACTCATGTTCATACAGCTTATAATTAGGATTTTTATCCAGTTATAACCCGATATGGTATGACTCTTTGTAAGTTTGCCCATGTCCATTCAGATTGATGTTTAACAATAACTGTTGGAACGCTATGTGGAAAGATGTTATGACGTACCAACTGAGAAATATAATGGACGAAGAAACATGCAAAAGAAGCTACAATTTTCTTACATGGACATGTCACAAATAGAAAATCATGTAGTTGAACCTTGGAAAATAAGCTAAGCAACAGTCGGTTGATTGCATATTGCTTAAAAACTGTGCATAAAACTGACAAAGGGAATTAGGAGAAGAAACTGCAACCTCTATAAAATTGATAGAGGTTTCAAAAAGCCACAACATTCATTACTTTCTATTTGTACACATTTTTTCTATTTTTAGCCTACAACTAAAGGAAAAATGTTTCCAGTCTAAGACTATTGTTAATTCATTCATTAGTAAGGCGATATCATATGTACGAAAGCATTATCCTATTATGTCGGTAGTAATTAGTGGAACGCTCTCTAATTAATAAGATTTGAGAAAGTAATTGTTGAATATATACTAAAATGAGAATGAAACATAAAGTTAATATGGCCCACAGTCTTGTATTTTCTTTTTTCATTGCTAAGTACAATGATTAATGTTTCCAACTTGACGTCTTTGCCAATAATAGATCATATGTACAGCAAAGGTCCTTTAACTAAAACCAATTTGCAAGGAAACACCATTAGAATTGTATCATGTAAACTGAAACCACTTTGCGTGGAAATTGAAATCAACTTTACATGGTACCTCTAAATAAGATGGAAAATAAAACAATACAATGACAAACAAATTAATGTTCTACTCTTGGAGAATTATATCCTGGAGGAATATAGACAGTTCCATCTTATATCTTATATGTAGGTTAATTTTATAAAAGCAGCCAAATTTTAGTTCAAGGGAACGCATAAGAATAAGTCACTAATAAATCACGTGCTTATTTTATCTAGTAAAAAAAATTATGATATCATAAATTATTCAGTTGTAAATTGAAAGCATACAACATAAAATTTAATCTAAAATCTTACAGAGTAAAAATAATTTCCGAAAATAAATTCAACTGTGTGTTCATAGTAGCAGTTGGAAGAAAATTTAAAGAGAGAAATATATAGGTTAAACAAGAAAATCTACCAAATCAATCGAAAACAGAAGTTAAATAAAAAATATTTCATTTCAAATTGAAGAGAATATAGTTTACACCAAATTGAAACTTTAACTAAAAGACATTCACTATAATAACAAGTGAGGTATAAGAAATATCCTATCGAAACTTCAAATGGTAGTATATAGGAGGAGAAAAGGAACCCATTCCATATTACATGGATGCTCAAGCCCAGTGGCGTAGCCAGGATTGGAAGCTGGCCGGGGCACAATCATTGAGGAAGAAAAAAACAAAGAGCAATGACAATAGTGCTAGACATGCTAACCTCAAACATAAGAGCTGCAGTGGGGCTGCAGCCTGCAGTCGACAAATATAGCGACTTTGCCTTTGTCGGGATGAAGAGAGCTCGGTCTTCCAAGTTCAGCCTGAATTTGAAGATAAAATTAAAAGAGTTAAATATTAACATATGCAAATACTTGATCCTTGTAAACTTACATTAATGAAAATGATAGATAATCTTTAAAATATGTTAATTACCTTCACACTGGCAATAACATCTGTTGCACCTAATTTAACTCGAGCTGAACCATTTGCCTGCATGATGTTTTCCCAAAAGCAGTGATTAAGTTATTGTCTGCCATCTGTTCGTATATCTTGAGCAATTCCACCTTCTATATATTGCTTCTCTCCAATTGAAAGTCCTCCCATTGTATATGGACTGCAACATAAACAATACAAAACTAATACATTGTGTCTACAAACTTCAATAAGTTAGAATATCTAAAAGGTAATCATTTCTCACTGCAATTCTCATGATTCTGTGTATGAAGAAGCATTCTAGAACATCAAACAAGCACAAAATATAATTATATAATAATAATTCATTACAAAAATATCAACTATTGATCTTTCAAACTAAAATAACAAAACATATTTACTATTAGTTTAAAGTTGCCCACGTCGAGTTCTCATATTTTGAAAGCGGTCGAGAATTGCATCATTGTTAATCTCCTTGAATATATCTTTCTCGATGTATGCAACACAACTATCACTCAACCATTCATCTCCCATTCGATTTCGTAGGTCGTTTTTCACTATATTCATGGCAGAAAATGCTCTCTCCACAGTTGCGGTTGAAACCGGTAAGATAAGTGATAAGGTTATGAGCTTGTAAACCAAATTATACACAATATTTTTTTTCGTCAACACCATCTTCCTAGCCAAATCACCAATTGATTTCGCATCTTTAGACATATCATTAGACTTCATATCAATTTCATAAATCTCCAACTGATTATAAAGATCCATACGCTCTGCTTCAGAAAAATCATCGGGGTAAAATTCAGATAAACGAATCAACTTTACTTTATCAAAAGAGGCAAATGAATCAACTGGACTGAGAGAGGACATACAAAGAAGTAATTCTGAATTTACCTCATCGAAGCGATTATTAAGCTCAACAATCTGCTTATCTAGACAAAGATAAAACAAATCAACTCGATAATGATGTAAATTTTTAATCATTGATCCTCTCCTTGATCTGCCTAAAAGAAGATAATTATCATTCATATTTGAAATAGGAATTTGTTGTTTGATGCAGAAAGAGCCAACCTCATTTAGAAGAGTGTCCCATCCACTTGCTCGCATATTATTTAACCGTTCTTTAGATACTTTTACCAACATCAAAGCATTTACTATATCTTGATCTTTTCGTTGTAGTGCTTTGGAAAGATCATTAGTAATTGCAAGAACATTTTTCATCAAATGCAAAATAAATATGAAATCATAAGATTGCAATACTTTTATCAAATTTAAAGGTTCTCCTTTTTTATCACTAGAAATATCTTCTATTAGATCTGTAAGGACATCAATAACCGAAGGGAACATAACGATCAAATTGATTAGTGTACCATAATGTGAACCCCATCGTGTGTCCCCCGGTCGTTTCAAACTACGCTCTTGATTTAACCCTCGACCACTAGATAGTTCACCACTTTCGAGTTGACTAAATATTCTATTGGCTTCTTTTTCTCTAAGAATGTCTCGACGCTTGCATGATGCTCCAGCAAGGTTTACCAAATTATTAACCAAGTAAAAAAACTCAGAAATGTGGTCTATATCTTTAGCGACACGAACAAGTGCTAATTGAAGTTGATGTGCAAAACAATGAACATAGAAAGCAGACTTATTCTCATGTAGAACAAGTGTTTTAAGACCATTAAATGCACCCTGCATATTACTTGCACCATCATAACCTTGGCCTCGTAACTTTGACATGCTCAATTTATGTTTGCTAAAAAAAGCATCAAGTGATGTTTTTAGGGAAATTGATGTTGTGTTAGGAACATGTACCATGCCTACAAACCTCTCGATAACACTTCCTGTCTCATCCACAAATCGCAAAACAATTGCCATTTGCTCTTTAATTGATGTATCACGAGCTTCGTCAATTAATAGTGCAAATAGTCCTCCAGAAAGATGTAAATGTTGTAGGATAACATCTATAATTTCCACCGCAATACAGTTGACAATATCCTTTTGAATTTCAGGCGATGTCATCTTATTATTTAGTGGTGCATTTTTCAAAACAACGCCATCAACCGAAGGCTTTTCATGAGCAAGCCAATGCAGAAGTTCAAGAAAATTTCCTTTATTCATTGATTCTTCGGATTCATCGTGACCGCGAAAAGGCAGACCTTGATGTAACAGATATCGAATGCACACAAGACTTGAATTTAATCGATGTCGGTAATTAATTTTGCTTTCAGTTGATTGTCTCTCAATTACCATTGCAATATGTTGATTTTGGTTCATTAAATTCTCAGCCTTTGTATATGCTGCTTTATGAACATCTGAATTAGAATGTTCTCGAAGCCTTTGATTATGTTTCCAATTTCTAAACCCGCCTCGAATAAATGCATCACTTGTATTTCTACTTATCGATTGGGGACGAAATAAGTAGCATAGTAAACAATATACTGCATCTTCTTTCACACTATACTCCAACCAATTCTTATAATCGGTAAACCATGATTGACTGAAACGTCTAACCCTTCCACCAATTATTGTTTGTGGAAATATTTGCAAAAAAGGCTGACAAGGACCATTTTGTAAATATGCTCTTCTAACTATATCTTGGTCATTTGGATCATAGTCGAAAATTTGATGTCGTAGACTAGGATCAGATGGAAGATTCGATAAATCGACTTGAATACGACTTCGAGTTACCAACTTTGGAATAATTTTGTTTTGATTATCATCATTCACCGTGTTATTAAAAGGTGCAGAAGCTCCAACTTCGGTGGAAATATCTTCGATGGTTCTTTTAAAATATCTTCGCATATCTAAGATTAAAAAAAATTATATTTTCGTTAATACAAAAACTGCAATTGTCTACGGCAAATTTAAAAACTGCAATTGTCTACAACAAATACAAAAACTGCAGTTTGGATGTCTACAACAAATACAAAAACCACTAAACGTTTTAAATGCATATGCTCCTGGATTAGTATAAACAAAAGGCTTATTGGGATCTGAAAAGCAACGGACTTGAATTTATCTATAAACTTGGAGACTTTAAGTCCTAACCTGGGAGCTAGCCTTTGAGCGTCGAGGTGGTGATGTAATGAAATAATACGCCAACAACCTCCATTCCAAAGTATCACTATGTTTTATGTAATCTTTTTCATCTTATTTTAGCCTGACAGTTGCATTATTTTCTGCAGTTATTTTTTAGGAAAACAAACAAACATAAACATCAAGGGTAAAGCGGCAACAAGCCTGGAAGATTACTTGATTGCACGAGGTGCTAAGGTAATTGCCAAAATCCTATTGTACCAACTCAAGGAGGTGGGGAAATGACAATAAACAATGAACGATGGTGTTTGATTTTGCCCATTTCTCTGCAAATTAGCACTAAAATATTGTTGAATGACTATTCTTAGTAAGACTTTTAGGTACCTGCACAAATAATAAACCCTCTGTTTCAATTATAAATGTATTAATCAACTGGAGAATCATATCGAACTTTGTAGCACCTCTCTGAGGTTAGCAGTAATTTATAAAGGAACAAATTCATTAAATCAAAATCGCTCACCACCCATTTCGACTTTGATGCGAAGGAGCTGATTGGTGGAGGAGACGACAGCGACACGGAGGAGTTGCGAACTTGCGTCTGTTACGTTCGGTGGGTTGTGGTCCTACGGAGGAGTTGCGGTGGGTTGCGGAGGAGTTACGGAGAACTTGCAGTTGCGCCTGTTGCAGAGGCTACAGCGACGAGTTGCGGAGGCTGCAGCGAAGAGTTGCGGAGGCTGCAGCGACGAGTTGCGGTCCTTGCGGAGGAGTTAGGGTTTTCGATTTTAGATCGCGAGTTGAATTGGGGTTTTTTTTTTCTGTTTTTTTTTTCGCTATTAACTTTCTGGGAGGGTCACTTGCCCAGGCCAGGACTAAAGTGGCTCCGCCCCTGGTCTCCTCCACCAATCAGCTCCTTCGCATCAAAGTCGAAATGGGTGGTGAGCGATTTTGATTTAATGAATTTGTTCCTTTATAAATTACTGCTAACCTCAGAGAGGTGCTACAAAGTTCGATATGATTCTCCAGTTGATTAATACATTTATAATTGAAACAGAGGGTTTATTATTTGTGCAGGTACCTAAAAGTCTTACTAAGAATAGTCATTCAACAATATTTTAGTGCTAATTTGCAGAGAAATGGGCAAAATCAAACACCATCGTTCATTGTTTATTGTCATTTCCCCACCTCCTTGAGTTGGTACAATAGGATTTTGGCAATTACCTTAGCACCTCGTGCAATCAAGTAATCTTCCAGGCTTGTTGCCGCTTTACCCTTGATGTTTATGTTTGTTTGTTTTCCTAAAAAATAACTGCAGAAAATAATGCAACTGTCAGGCTAAAATAAGATGAAAAAGATTACATAAAACATAGTGATACTTTGGAATGGAGGTTGTTGGCGTATTATTTCATTACATCACCACCTCGACGCTCAAAGGCTAGCTCCCAGGTTAGGACTTAAAGTCTCCAAGTTTATAGATAAATTCAAGTCCGTTGCTTTTCAGATCCCAATAAGCCTTTTGTTTATACTAATCCAGGAGCATATGCATTTAAAACGTTTAGTGGTTTTTGTATTTGTTGTAGACATCCAAACTGCAGTTTTTGTATTTGTTGTAGACAATTGCAGTTTTTAAATTTGCCGTAGACAATTGCAGTTTTTGTATTAACGAAAATATAATTTTTTTTAATCTTAGATATGCGAAGATATTTTAAAAGAACCATCGAAGATATTTCCACCGAAGTTGGAGCTTCTGCACCTTTTAATAACACGGTGAATGATGATAATCAAAACAAAATTATTCCAAAGTTGGTAACTCGAAGTCGTATTCAAGTCGATTTATCGAATCTTCCATCTGATCCTAGTCTACGACATCAAATTTTCGACTATGATCCAAATGACCAAGATATAGTTAGAAGAGCATATTTACAAAATGGTCCTTGTCAGCCTTTTTTGCAAATATTTCCACAAACAATAATTGGTGGAAGGGTTAGACGTTTCAGTCAATCATGGTTTACCGATTATAAGAATTGGTTGGAGTATAGTGTGAAAGAAGATGCAGTATATTGTTTACTATGCTACTTATTTCGTCCCCAATCGATAAGTAGAAATACAAGCGATGCATTTATTCGAGGCGGGTTTAGAAATTGGAAACATAATCAAAGGCTTCGAGAACATTCTAATTCAGATGTTCATAAAGCAGCATATACAAAGGCTGAGAATTTAATGAACCAAAATCAACATATTGCAATGGTAATTGAGAGACAATCAACTGAAAGCAAAATTAATTACCGACATCGATTAAATTCAAGTCTTGTGTGCATTCGATATCTGTTACATCAAGGTCTGCCTTTTCGCGGTCACGATGAATCCGAAGAATCAATGAATAAAGGAAATTTTCTTGAACTTCTGCATTGGCTTGCTCATGAAAAGCCTTCGGTTGATGGCGTTGTTTTGAAAAATGCACCACTAAATAATAAGATGACATCGCCTGAAATTCAAAAGGATATTGTCAACTGTATTGCGGTGGAAATTATAGATGTTATCCTACAACATTTACATCTTTCTGGAGGACTATTTGCACTATTAATTGACGAAGCTCGTGATACATCAATTAAAGAGCAAATGGCAATTGTTTTGCGATTTGTGGATGAGACAGGAAGTGTTATCGAGAGGTTTGTAGGCATGGTACATGTTCCTAACACAACATCAATTTCTCTAAAAACATCACTTGATGCTTTTTTTAGCAAACATAAATTGAGCATGTCAAAGTTACGAGGCCAAGGTTATGATGGTGCAAGTAATATGCAGGGTGCATTTAATGGTCTTAAAACACTTGTTCTACATGAGAATAAGTCTGCTTTCTATGTTCATTGTTTTGCACATCAACTTCAATTAGCACTTGTTCGTGTCGCTAAAGATATAGACCACATTTCTGAGTTTTTTTACTTGGTTAATAATTTGGTAAACCTTGCTGGAGCATCATGCAAGCGTCGAGACATTCTTAGAGAAAAAGAAGCCAATAGAATATTTAGTCAACTCGAAAGTGGTGAACTATCTAGTGGTCGAGGGTTAAATCAAGAGCGTAGTTTGAAACGACCGGGGGACACACGATGGGGTTCACATTATGGTACACTAATCAATTTGATCGTTATGTTCCCTTCGGTTATTGATGTCCTTACAGATCTAATAGAAGATATTTCTAGTGATAAAAAAGGAGAACCTTTAAATTTGATAAAAGTATTGCAATCTTATGATTTCATATTTATTTTGCATTTGATGAAAAATGTTCTTGCAATTACTAATGATCTTTCCAAAGCACTACAACGAAAAGATCAAGATATAGTAAATGCTTTGATGTTGGTAAAAGTATCTAAAGAACGGTTAAATAATATGCGAGCAAGTGGATGGGACACTCTTCTAAATGAGGTTGGCTCTTTCTGCATCAAACAACAAATTCCTATTTCAAATATGAATGATAATTATCTTCTTTTAGGCAGATCAAGGAGAGGATCAATGATTAAAAATTTACATCATTATCGAGTTGATTTGTTTTATCTTTGTCTAGATAAGCAGATTGTTGAGCTTAATAATCGCTTCGATGAGGTAAATTCAGAATTACTTCTTTGTATGTCCTCTCTCAGTCCAGTTGATTCATTTGCCTCTTTTGATAAAGTAAAGTTGATTCGTTTATCTGAATTTTACCCCGATGATTTTTCTGAAGCAGAGCGTATGGATCTTTATAATCAGTTGGAGATTTATGAAATTGATATGAAGTCTAATGATATGTCTAAAGATGCGAAATCAATTGGTGATTTGGCTAGGAAGATGGTGTTGACGAAAAAAAATATTGTGTATAATTTGGTTTACAAGCTCATAACCTTATCACTTATCTTACCGGTTTCAACCGCAACTGTGGAGAGAGCATTTTCTGCCATGAATATAGTGAAAAACGACCTACGAAATCGAATGGGAGATGAATGGTTGAGTGATAGTTGTGTTGCATACATCGAGAAAGATATATTCAAGGAGATTAACAATGATGCAATTCTCGACCGCTTTCAAAATATGAGAACTCGACGTGGGCAACTTTAAACTAATAGTAAATATGTTTTGTTATTTTAGTTTGAAAGATCAATAGTTGATATTTTTGTAATGAATTATTATTATATAATTATATTTTGTGCTTGTTTGATGTTCTAGAATGCTTCTTCATACACAGAATCATGAGAATTGCAGTGAGAAATGATTACCTTTTAGATATTCTAACTTATTGAAGTTTGTAGGCACAATGTATTAGTTTTGTATTGTTTATGTTGCAGTCCATATACAATGGGAGGACTTTCAATTGGAGAGAAGCAATATATAGAAGGTGGAATTGCTCAAGATATACGAACAGATGGCAGACAATAACTTAATCACTGCTTTTGGGAAAACATCATGCAGGCAAATGGTTCAGCTCGAGTTAAATTAGGTGCAACAGATGTTATTGCCAGTGTGAAGGTAATTAACATATTTTAAAGATTATCTATCATTTTCATTAATGTAAGTTTACAAGGATCAAGTATTTGCATATGTTAATATTTAACTCTTTTAATTTTATCTTCAAATTCAGGCTGAACTTGGAAGACCGAGCTCTCTTCATCCCGACAAAGGCAAAGTCGCTATATTTGTCGACTGCAGGCTGCAGCCCCACTGCAGCTCTTATGTTTGAGGTTAGCATGTCTAGCACTATTGTCATTGCTCTTTGTTTTTTTCTTCCTCAATGATTGTGCCCCGGCCAGCTTCCAATCCTGGCTACGCCACTGGAGGAGACGACAGCGACACGGAGGAGTTGCGAACTTGCGTCTGTTGCGTTCGGTGGGTTGTGGTCCTACGGAGGAGTTGCGGTGGGTTGCGGAGGAGTTACGGAGAACTTGCAGTTGCGCCTGTTGCAGAGGCTACAGCGACGAGTTGCGGAGGCTGCAGCGACGAGTTGCGGAGGCTGCAGCGACGAGTTGCGGTCCTTGCGGAGGAGTTAGGGTTTTCGATTTTAGATCGCGAGTTGAATTGGGGTTTTTTTTTTCTGTTTTTTTTTTCGCTATTAACTTTCTGGGAGGGTCACTTGCCCAGGCCAGGACTAAAGTGGCTCCGCCCCTGCTCAAGCCTAACGTAGTTCTCTAATGCTCTAAATAAACATTTACAGATATTTAATTTGCTTCATCACTTTGTAACATGTAGCAGATTTTACAAATAATGGAAAATAAAAATCCAAAACTTTAAAACATGACCAAACAATTTACACTTCGATACTTTAATACTGGTAAATGAACTGGAAAATGAGAAATCACTAAGAAGTGGGGTTATTAACAGAGAAGGAGAGGATGACCATTCAGTTGATGGGGATGATATTTGTAGTAGAAGGCGATTGGTGTACTGCATAAACATATGGATGGAAGCATATTTGTTTCATGTGGATTAGCAAAAAAGATGAAGAAAATTTGGAGGGCCTAACTGAAATATTTGATGGGGAACTCTATAATTTTAGTACTTGGGCTGAGATCGAATATGGTCAAAGAATACAAAAGGTTGGTTGTCCAATTTTTCATATGGTAGATAGATAGTCTAATATAGCAAATCCTTTCTAACATTTCACGCTGAAACTCTTATATTTCGTGTGCTTCATGTTTACTACGCATGCTTGTACATATTTTCCTCCAATTTATTGACGGTACATGTACCTAGTCTTATTAATTTTATACGTAACTTATTTGATGGTAGTGCAGCATCATGCACAATACATATATATGCCAAATTTGTTTATAGAATAATGTCAAAATTTATCAACCTTCATTGGTTTTCTTTAACTTACAATCACGAGGTGCATCCATTGTATCTCTTAGGAATTCAATATCGTGATTACTAGCAAGAGAAAACCAATGAAAGTTGATAAATTTTGACATCATTCTATAAACTAGTTTGGCATATATGTGCATGTGCATGATGCTGAATCGTCATCAAATAAGTTATGTATAAAATTAATAAGACTAGGTACGTGTATCGTTTTCCTAAATTTCATTTAATTTTATACATTCGACAAGTATATTTAAGATTGCATTTACTTACTTTAATTTGATGATAAAGAAATTTGACTATTTGTAGCCATGTCTAATTTGATGCTAGGCGGCAAGCATAGGCCAGGCATTAATCGTTTAGGTGGGAAGTAGTCGGAGACTAATTGAATTTTTGTATGACAAAATTGTGTAATTTTGGATAAAGTTTTAGAATTTGTTAGTACTAGTTGATCCAAAATGAAATTTTAAGGGTTTGAATGAGCTTGAGAGTAACCAAGGAGGCCAAATGACCTAAAACTAGCATTTAGATGCTCATACTAAGCAATAAGCCTAAACTATTGCCTATGTAGTGCTATATACATGTTTTGTAAGGACCCGATTCTTAGACTTTCGAAAGTCGACATTAATACGTCCACTGTATCAACTGCCGCACCATCGATCGCCGGAAAACCGAACCATTAGGGTTTAAGAAGTAAAAGATAAAAGAAGAAAACAGAAACAATAACAGAATCTCACAAATCGCAACCGAACAATATATAATATTTAAATGAATAATCTTTAAACAAAGAATCATATTTGTTATTACATTACATCACATTACATTATCAGAGTGCTACAACAACAAACAACGGAAAAGAAAAACTATATACTAGTTGATACGCCACGCCTTCCAGATTGCATTCAGATCTCTACAACAACTCCTGAATTCCAGAATATCCTGATAACCTACCTCTAGACTGCCCGTGTGGAAATTGGTGGGCACCCAGAGTTTAGAAAGGGAACAATAAACTCCAGATCAGTCATGGGACTGGTGTGAGAACTTAAAACATTTTAACTTTAAAAAACAAACAAAGAAATATTTTAAAATAGATCTGCAATGCTTTTAGAAAATGTAACTAACATAAGGCCTCCCGCCACACACAAAATGCAAACGCAGAATTGGAGGAGATTTCTCCTTATGATAGTTAAATATGCTTGATACGTGAATTTCTTTGATATTATTACTATAAGTGCAAAGTGCAGAAAACATTTCGAAAGTATGATACAAATCTTAGCCAACATACGACCATTATCGTATGCCTACTATATCTACCATCTAAACAGTGGTGACCACCATAAGTAAATGGCAGATTCTACAACTAAAACCGTACATGGCACCTATTGGTGATTGGATTTCCAACAAATGGTCAGGCCAAGGAACTTCCCATTGCCACATGGGTACGCCATTGGAAGGAATCCCCGAGAACCTAACCGGGTCTCTGCCAACACAAGGCCAGGTTACCTCTAGCTAGGTAACTACTGACACGAGTATGCCATCCCTCGGTCGTAACCGACCTTTATCCCTGGATTCACCGACAACCACAAAGAAATAAATTTGCAGCAACCACATAGGTTAAGTATCTGGGCTCCATACCATAATACCACCTCTATCCAGAAGGAAATGTACATACCCTAAGGGGGCGCTATCCCCTAATAACCTTGCTGCATTCTTCCTGTTTTGACCATTTCCGTGTTGTGAGGTTCGACGAAGTCTCGTCCGCAAAGCTACGCTTTTCACAAAAGCCACGCTTTACCAAATTGGGAATGTATCACTAGTAACCATCAACTACATAACCTCTGAGCTCGTACGTCTCAGAGAAGGGTGTTAAGCTAAGAGAATAAATTCTCTACCACCAACAGAAGTGTATTTGATAGAAACCAGCTTTACTTCTCAAATTATAACGTCAGACACACATCCATACAAGTCCGTTCCGGGATTGAACGGAACCGAAGGCACTTCCAAAGAAGCCCTTGCAATCCAGATATTCACTAATCACGTCCGGACTTCCCATCACAAAGGGTGATAAAATCTCTATATCGGGGATCAGCCGATCCAGAGACATTCGACGGTAATCCTTCCATTTTCGAAAATATCCGGTCTTCAACATTGGTCTTCAAATGCTATCCATTACGACGTATCACTATTTGGAATGGATTTATGACCCAAAGGTCCTCTCCCAACTAAACCGAATAACGAGCGCTTATTTTAAAATAAATGTGGCATTCAAATTCAAGCAAATCACAACAAATACCCATTTAAAGGTAAATATTGATAGTCGGTTATTTAACTATCAATAGATATGCACAATATGTGATAACCCTGATTTGATGAGCAATTTTATGATTTAAATTAGCTTATGATTGTTTAAAAATTGTATTGAAAAAAAATAGGAATAGAAACCTGTTGCCAATGGATGGTTAAAACATGTACAGGTGCACAAGATAATGCACACACATGCACACATTTTTCTGCAAGATAATAATAGGTAGAAATTAATTTGTAAGTTAGAATAAATAAATTACAAATACATAGGCATGCAGACATGACTGTTGCAGACATGATAATGTCTTTAAAACAAGTTTAACATAAAGAAAATAAATATAGGTAGGCTGGAATAAATATATGCAGAAGATAGTAAATACTTAAAATAAAAATAAGAAAAAGATATAGGCAAGAATAGGAACACATGTATTATACATGTACACAAAACAAATGCTTGCTGAAATAAAATTAAAATTGCATGAAAAATGGTATGAACTTTTGAACAAACACTTTATCCATTTTTAGCAATTTCCTTTGCTTTAGAAAACAGAAATCATGCAAATGACATGACCGGGGTAATAAGGCATATTTTCTGAAAATAAAAGCAAGGACCACTTACCCATTTTATCTAGAAAAATAAAATGAGAGGCAGATCATAGTTGATAGGGCAGAAAGGACATTGGGTAATTTCCTTAAACCCTAGTAGCAGCCAGGGTTTATATAAGAAGGCCTGGTGCAGTGAGGTTTTTACATTGCTCTGCCTCATGAAAGAAAAATAATAATATAAAAAACAGAAGTTAGAGGAAAATATGGAGCACCAACCATTAGAGTAGGAAGAGGGCAGAAGGTCAAAAGAAAAAGAAAAACTTAAGGAAAATGGGGGATTAAGGTGAGTAATCTCACTGAGAATTTGGCATTAAGTCCTGAATATTGATGCAGCCTAATTGATTTTATATTTTCATTTTTGCAAACTGTGTTCATTTTATGACTTGATGCTTCTAGTATGTGAATGATTTGTTTAAGGATGAAATTCTGCATAGTGATTTATCCAGTATAAAAGAGTCATGTATTTCATGTTTTAAAATGTCTATCTGATTATGGATTAACTTTGAGATGAAGTGGTTTTTTTTTCATGGGTTTTCTTCATTTAAATACTTATTTAAATTCCAGGATTTATGTGGTAAATAAATGGTCTAAAATGGAAAGAAATATGGGGCAGTAACATTGTGTTGTTGCTTATGTCTCATATTAAACTGAGAAAAAAATAGAAGTGCAATGTTACACATGTGCTGAGCTTCTATGATTTTATAAACTATCCAAATCAAAGCTTAAACTTATGGTTTAACCAGATCTAAATTAATAAGGATCTGATTGAACCATAGGTAAAAAGGAAGTAACCAGAAAAATCATTTATGACCATATGTTTATGACTTGATCTATTTGAACCCATAGGAAAAATAATATGCAAAGTAATCATGTCTATTTGCATGATTAAACAGTTGCTTCTGAGCGTATGATTTATGCATCTCTGAAAGAATACATGATTGGATGAATTGTTTATTTTCCTCTAATTGAAGTGTGACCTGCAGAAGAGATTAGCACAGTTAAGAAAAGGGAAAATAACACTTAGTAATTTAACTAAGGACTTTGGATCTTAGGGCTACAAAATATGGCTTGGCAAGGTGAACATTGCAAGCTCACACATGGTATGTTTATACCCAGAGGCCTGAGTGTGCTGGGTTAACAGAGATTTGTCCCAGGCAGTGTGTGATTTAACAGGAGAAAGTAGCTAAATACCATAATATATATACTTGATTGTAGACAATAGAAATAGGTTGAGGCTTGGGTAAAGTCCCCGATGGCCAGTAAATTTGGAAAAAAGGGGCTGGATGATTGAATCGAGGATTGCATTGGTTAGTTTATAATGTTTATTTGGTGAATCTTTAGATTGTTTTTCTCTGAACTAAACCATTTGGGTTATATAAAAGTTAATTTGCTCTGATGAGAATGCACGTGCCTTACAAAAAAAACATGTACAAAAATGATACTGAGTTTCTTAATTCATTTAAAGTATTTGCATATAAATAAAGTCATATAAAATCATATTTTTAGGTAGATTACTCATACCAGACATTAGTCTGACCCATGTGTGTTGATGCACTATTGGGTGTCTCATATTTTTGTGAGGCATTCTATGGTGATTGTGCAGGTAAATAGGCATTTCATTGATCAAGCTTTGGATGAGTTGGCTGCTTAAGAATTTGGATGCAATAGTTAAAGATTTTCTGAAATTAAGAATAGAAGTTTAAGTCAAATCTATGTTATGCTATGTTGTTAAAGTTGCTTAGAAAGAAACTAATGTAATGTCATTTTCTATTTTTGTAAGTATTGAACTTAAAAGTGTCATTCAGTTGAAACTTGTGAGTTGCTCTTGAAAATGTTTTTAACTGGGTAATGTAGTTTCTTCTTTTAGCTTTTAAAATGGTCAAACTTATAGCAATAGAAAATCTGAGATGGCAAGTATGTATGAACTGAATAAATGATCCAGTAGTTGATATGAGGAATTCAGGTTTAAAGATGATAAAAAAAAATCTGGCATATACAAGTTTTGAATTACCCTAGGAAGAACCCAAAATAACATGCACTTTGTTTAAGAATAAATGCAAGATGAAAGGCTAACCTGACCATTTTACCAAGCCTGGGTTCAACCATTTTTCAATTGTTTTAAACCCAGTTTGTAGTAAAGCATAAAAACTCAAATATATAGGGTAGGTCTCATCATTTTAAGTTGACAATTATTTGAAAAGAATTTAAGCACTCAAAAGTCTTCCCAGTGAATAAACATACACAGGAACATGCACACACATAAACAAATTTAAAAGGCACAGTCCATACAGAAATGAAATTATGAGAAATATAAACAAATGCTAAGTCTAGAAGGCATAAAATCAATGGTTATGTAGAAATAAATATGCCTAGAAATAAAAATCTGATTTCTAGAAATCATATTGCTATGTGGGAAATTATTATTTTTAACAATTTCCAAACAAATTTCTACTTATAAATTTTCATACTCTGATTTAAGTAGAAAGTAACTTATATATCTTCATATATGTAAGTTTAAGATGATTTAAAACAAACCAATATTTATTGGCAGAAAGATCCTGGAAAGGAGAAAAATAAGAGAGATTATTATTTTCTTATTTTAGATGACCACTTTACATATACAAAAGAGGGAAAAAATTTAAGTTGAAGAAAGTGGGTCATCTCATTTGGTATCAGAGCTATGTTGTTAAATAATAGCAAAATTTTGGATGAACTTGTTTGCATTGAATGTATGGAAGTGCTGACTGCCTTGGATGCTTTGCTTTGTTAATGCTTACACTAGCAATATCTATTATGACGAAATAGTGATAGATTAAAATGAGTTAATTTATAGAATATTAGACAAAATGGACTGACTCAAGTGTCATATCTATAGAGCTATGGTAGGACCCAGACATCCAAATGTAGGACCAAGTGAACCACCTATGGTGAATATGCAAGAATTCATGAGAGCTATAAGGGATGGAGTAGGCAACAGGGAAGAAAATCCACATGAGGAGCATTCCAAACTACTCAAGACCTTCACAAATCTTGGAGGAAAAACTTTTGATGGTACAGAAGAGATCATGGGAGTTCAAAATTGGCTCAGAATTTTGGATAGAATCTTTGCAGATATGCAAGTTGATGACCAAAGGAAGAGGCAAATAGCATCTAGACAATTGAGAGGAGCAGCTTTGGATTGGTGGGAGGTTATCATAAGGAAGACCTGAAGGAGAGGTGACATGGATTCAATTTAAAGAAATGTTGGAAGGGAGGTTTGCACCTGCATTAGCTAAGGAATCTTTGCTAGAGGAATTCATTAAATTAAGGCAGGGGACTATGAGTGTCACTGAGTACACACAGAAGTTTGAATCATTAGCAAAGTATGGTGCAGTTGCTTATCACAACTAGGGAAGCTAAAAATGGTAGATATATTCAAGGACTGAACCCAAGCCTTAGTAGAGCTATGTTGCCATATAAGGACAGGACATTTTATCAAGTTTTGGATCTGACTTTGAGCATTGGACAACATGATAAGGCTAGAGAAAATTTCAGGGCATTCAAGAATAACCAAAACAAGAAAGGAAAGGATAAGTTTCACCCTTATGGTAAAAAGAAAATAGACACAGCTTTCACCAAGAAACCAGAAGAAGTCAAGGCTACTGAAATTAAGAAAAAGATTACTTGTTATAACCGTGGTCAAGAGGGGCATATGAAGAATAGGTGGACAAATGTTAGGCCAGCATCCTTCAAATGTTACCATTGTGGGAAGGAAGGTCACATAAAGAGGAATTGTCCAGATTTTAAGCAAGGAAAAATAGGAACTTTAGAAGGGAAAGGCAAAGCAACTGAGGGAACAAATATTGAGAATCATGGCCAAGTTGAAGGTACTTTTCTTATTCACTCAATACCTTATGTTGTAGTGTATGATATTTGGGCTACACATTCATTGATTTCTCATGATATTGCACAATAATTAAAATTGAATTGTATGATTATTGATAAGCCACTGCTTATTAGAAGTCCTATAGGTAGTTCATGTGTTCTGGGTATGATGTGTATGCAACTGGAATTAAATATAGGGGGACATGTGTTTAGTTCAGACCTATATGTGTTGCAATATCCAGGCATAGGGATTATTTTAGGAGTTGATTGGTTAAGAAAATATTAGGCAATTATAAATATGGAAACATCTACCATATCACTGAAAATTCCTGAAGGCAAAAGGGTAGTTTTTCTTTGTGAGGCAAACAAGAATAGAAATATAGCCAATCTTTTTACACTGTCTAGTGAGAAACACATGCCTACACTAGAAGAAATCCCCAAAGTGAATCAATATGCTGATGTGTTTGGTGAAGTTAGGGGAGTTACAAACCATAGACCAGTTGAGTTTTCAATTAAATTAATTCCAAGAGTTAACCCAGTAGTTAGAAGACCAACCAGAATGGGGCCTAAGGAATTGATAGAACTGAAAAAGCAATTGGTTGAACTTGAAGAAAAAGGCTTTATTAGACCTAGTAGCTCATCATGGGGAGCACCAGTAGTCTTTGTTAGGAAACAAGATGGATCCCTTAGATTATGTATTGATTATATGGAATTAAATAAGGTCACAATTAAAAATAAATACCCCTTACCAAGAATTGACGATCTCTTTGATCAATTGAGTGGTGCAAAAATATTTTCTAGCCTTGATTTAGCTTCAGGATTTTATCAGATGAAAGTAGAAGAGGAAAGCATAAAATATACAGCTTTAACACTAGATATGGACTTTATGAATTTTTAGTAATGCCATTTGGCTTGACAAATGCTCCTTCCTATTTTGTTGATTTGATGAATATGATTTTTAGAGAATACTTGGATAAATTTGTATTGATATTTATTGATGATATACTAATTTATTCTAAGTCAGTTAGAGAGCATGAGAATCATTTGCATATAGTACTCCAGAGACTGAGGCAAGAAAATTTGGAAGCAAAATTTTCAAAATGCACTTTTTGGCAAAAAGAAGTAAAATTTCTAGGTCACATTATATCTGAAAAGGAATATCTGTGGATCCAAGTAAAGTTATTGTAGTGCAAGCTTGGAAAAGGCCTACCAATGTTACCGAGGTCAGATCATTTATGTGAATGGTTGGCTACTACAGGAGATTTATAAAAGACTTTGCAAAAATTTCAATCCCATTAACCAGATTGACTAGGAAAAATCAACTATTTGCTTGGACAGAAGAGTGTGAGAAAGCCTTTGGGAAGTTAAAGGAAGCACTAATACAAGCTCCAATACTTAAAGTACCTGAAGGGAATGAGAAATTGGTGGTGTATACTGATGCAAGTGGACAGGGGATCGGGGCAGTATTGATGCAACAACATCAAGTGATAGCTTATGCCTCTAGGCAGTTGAAACCCAGCGAGGTAAGATATGCTACACTTGACCTTGAATTGGCTGCTATAGTGTATGCTCTTAAGTTATGGAGACACTACTTGTTAGGGGCAAGATTTGAAGTTTACACAGACCATAAGTCACTTAAATATTTGTTTTCACAAAATGAATTGAATATGAGGCAGCAAAGGTGGATTGAACTCCTAGCCTCATATGACTTTGAAATATTGTACACACCTGGTAAGGCTAATAAATAGCAGATGCCTTGAGTAGACAACATGCTAATGTAGCTAGATTAATGATAGAAGAATTTAACACTTTATCACTGCTGATTGACTCAGAGGTAGGAGGTGAGAGTGTAGAAAGCATGAGCATATGCAGTGAGGATGTAGAAATGGGAAAATTAAGTTTGATCACTCTGGGGTCAGAATTGAAGAATAAAGTTGTAAAGCTACAAGACCAAGATCCATTTTTATTTGAAAAGAAAACTCAAATATTAAATGGTGAGGCAGTGGAAGGTTTTCAGTTGAATGAACAAGGCCACTTGAAGAAAGGAAAAAGAATATGTGTTCCAGCAGTTGATGAGTTGAAGCAAGAAATCTTGGATGCTTACCACAAAAGAAAATATACCATACATCCAGGAAGCACAAGGATGTACCATAACCTCAAGAGAGACTATTGGTGGACTGGTATGAAGAGTGCAGTGGCAACTTATGTGTCTAGGTGTATGGTTTGTCAACAGGTGAAGGCTGAATATCAAAAACCCTCAGGGATGCTTCAACCTTTGCAGATACCACAGTGGAAATGGGAAGACATATCCATGGATTTTATTGATGGTTTGCCTACAACCAGGAGGGGAAATGATAGTTTTTGGGTAGTGGTTGATAGGCTAACCAAATCAGCCCACTTTATACCAATGAAGTCAGGAAGGAATGCATGTACACTAACTCAGTTATTTATTAAGGAAGTAGTTAGATTGCATGGGATAACAAAGACTATAGTAAGTGATAGAGATACCATCTTCACTTCAAAATTTTGGAAAAGTTTTCACAAGGCAATGGGGACTGATTTATGCTTAAGCACAACATACCATCCTCAATCTGATGGTCAAACAGAAATTGTGAATAAATTGCTTGAAGACATGTTGAGAGCTTGTGTATTGGATTGGGGAGGAAGTTGGGAGGATCATATCTTTTTAGCTGAATTTGCATACAATAATAGCCATCACAGTAGCATAGGCATGGCACCCTTTGAAGCTCTCTATGGGAGACTATGTTTGTCACCCTCAAGTTGGCTTGAATCTGGGGAAAGAGTGGTTTTAGGGCCAGAAAGTGTGAAGGAGACTTCAGAGAAAATATCTTTAATTAGAAAAAGAATTACTTCTGCTCAAGATAGGGAAAAGAAATATGTAGATTAAAGAAGGAAGGCAGTGCAATATGATATTGGAGATTATGTATTTATCAAAATATCACCCATGAAGAAGGTTCTAAGGTTTGGGAAACAAGGAAAGTTGATTCCTAGATATATAGGGCCATATAAAATTTTAGAAAGAATAGGAACCGTGACTTACAAGTTAGAGTTGCCAGAAGAAATGAGAGCAATGCATGATGTTTTTCATGTATCTCAATTAAGAAGATGGGTTCACGACAAAGAGACAATCTTAAAATCCCCTAAGGATGTACAGATAGATCCCAGGATGATCTATGAGAAGGAGCCTTTAGGCATAGTTGCTAGAGAAATCAAGAAATTAAGAAACAAAGAAATTAAATTAGTAAAAATACAATGGAGTCTTGACTCAAATGATTGCACATGGGAAGTGGAAGATAAAATCAAAAATGATCCACAACCGTTTAATTGAATGAAAGGTATAATATATAAATACTGATGGATGTTCTGATTGAATATGCATTGTGAATTTTTGTTTTGATATGCATAGAGTTTAATTAAGTGATTGGTTTGAAAATGATTGATTTTCTGGATTAATGATAATTGAGCTAAATATGAAAGAATTGTGGGGCACAATTCCTGAAAGGAGGGGTATATGTGATAACCCTGATTTGATGAGCAATTTTATGATTTATATTAGCTTATGATTGTTTAAAAATTGTGCTGAAAAAAATAGGAATAGAAACCTGTTGCTAATGGATGGTTAAAACATGTATAGGTGCACAAGATAATGCACACACATGCACACATTTTTCTGCAAGATAAAATAGGCAGAAATTAATTTGTAAGTTAGAATAAATAAATTACAAATACGTAGGCATGCAGATATGATTGTTGCAGACATGATAATGTATTTAAAACAAGTTTAGCATAAAGAAAAAAAAAATATAGGTAGGCTGGAATAAATATATGCAGAAGATAGTAAATACTTAAAAAAAAAAAAGACATAGGCAACAATAGGCACACATGTATTACCAAAAAAATGCTTGCTGAAATAAAATTAAAATTGCATGGAAATGGTATGAACTTTTGAACAAACACTTTATCCGTTTTTAGCAATTCCCTTTGCTTTAGAAAACAGAAATCATGCAAATGACATGACCGGGGTAATAAGGCATATTTTCTGAAAATAAAAACAAGGACCACTTACCCATTTTCTCTGGAAAAATAAAATGAGAGGCAGATCATAGTTGATAGGGCAAAAAGGACGTTGGGTAATTTCCTTAAACCCTAGTAGCAGCCAGGGTTTATATAAGAAGGCCTGGTGCAGTGAGGTTTTTACATTGTTCTGCCTCATAAAAGAAAAATAATAATATACAAAACAGAAGTTAGAGGAAAATGTGTAGCACCAGCCATTAGAGTAGGAAGAGGGTAGAAGATCAAAAGAAAAAGAAAAACTTAGGGAAAAGGGGGGATTAAGGTGAGTAATCTCACTGAGCATTTGGCATTAAGTCCTAAATATTTAGGCAGCCTAATTGATTTTAAATTTCATTTTTGCAAACTGTGTTCATTTTATGACTTAATGCTTCTGGTATGTGAATGATTTGTTTAAGTACGAAATTCTGCATTGTGATTTATCCAGTATAAAAGAGTCATGTATTGAATGTTTTAAAATGTCTATCTGATTATGGATTAACTTTGAAATGAAGTGGTTTCTTTTCATGGGTTTTCTTCATTTGAATACTTATTTAAATTCCAGGATTTATGTGGTAAATAAATGGTCTAAAATGGAAAGAAATATGGGGCAGTAACATTGTGTTGTTGCTTATGTCTCATATTAAACTGAGAAAAAAAATAAAAGTGCAATGTTATACATGTGCTGAGCTTCTATGATTTTATAAACTATCCAAATCAAAGCTTAAACTTATGGTTTAACCAGATCTAAATTAATAAGGATCTGATTGAACCAGAGGTAAAAAGGAAGTAACCAGAAAAATCATTTATGACCATATGTTTATGACTTGATCTATTAGAACCCATAGGAAAAATAATATGCAAAGTAATCATATCTATTTGCATGATTAAACAGTTGCTTCTGAGCATATGATTTATGCATCTCTGAAAGAATACATGATTGGATGAATTGTTTATTTTCCTCTGATTGAAGTGTTACCTGCAGAAGAGATTAGCACAGTTAAGAAAAGGGAAAATAACACTTAGTAATTTAACTAAGGACTTTGGATCTTAGGGCTACAAAATATGGCTTGGCAAGGTGAACATTGCAAGCTCACACATGGTATGTTTATACCCAGGGGACTGAGTGTGCTGGGTTAACAGAGATTTGACCCAGGCAGTGTGTGATTTAATAGGAGAAAGTAGCTAAAGACCATAATATATATACTTGATTGTAGACAATAGAAATAGGTTGAGGCTTGGGTAAAGTCCCTGATGGCCAGTAAATTTGAAAAAGGGGGCTGGATGATTTGAATCGAGGATTGCATTGGTTAGTTTATAATGTTTATTTAGTGAATCTTATGGTTGTTTTTCTCTGAACTAAACCATTTGGGTTATATAAAAGTTAATTTTCTCTGATGAGAATGCACATGCCTTACAAAAAAACCATGTACAAAAATGATACCGAGTTTCTTAATTCATCTAAAGTATTTGCATATACATAAGGTCATATAAAATCATATTTTCACGTAGATTACTCATACCAGACATTAGTCTGAACCATGTGTGTTGATGCACTATTGGGTGTCTCATATTTTTATGAGGCGGTCCATGGTGATTGTGCAGGTAAATAGGCACTTCATTGATCAAGCTTTGGATGAGTTGGCTGCTTAAGAATTAGGATGCAATAGTTACAGATTTTCTGAAATTAAGAATAGAAGTTTAAGTCAAATCTATGTTATGCTATGTTGTTCAATTTGCTTAGAAAGAAACTAATGTAATGTCATTTTCTGTTTTGTAAGTATTGAACTTAAAAGTGTAATTCAGTTGAAACTTGTGAGTTTCTCTTGAAAATGTTTTTAACTGGGTAATGTAGTTTGTTCTTTTAGCTTTTAAAATGATCAAATTTATAGCAATAGAAAATCTGAGATAGCAAGTATGTATGAACTGAATAAATGATCCAGTAGTTGATATGAGAAATTCAGGTTTAAAGATGAAGTAAAAAAAAATCTGGCATATACAAGTTTTGAATTACCCGAGGAAGAACCCAGAATAACATGCACTTTGTTTAAGAATAAATGCAAGATGAAAGACTAACCTGACCATTTTACCAAGCCTGGGTTCAACCATCTTTCGATTGTTTTAAACCCAGTTTGCAGTAAAGCTTAAAAACTCAAATATATAGGGTAGGTCTCATCATTTTAAGTTAACAATTATTTGAAAAGAATTTAAGCACTCAAAAGTCTTCCCAGTGAATAAACATACACAGGAACATGCACACACATATACAAATTTAAAAGGCATAGTCCATACAGAAGTGAAATTATGAGAAATATAAACAAATGCTAAGCCTAGAAGGCATAAAATCAATGGTTATGTAGAAATAAGTATGCCTAGAAATAAAATCTGATTTCTAGAAATCATATTACTATGTGGGAAATTATTATTTTTAACAATTTCCAAATAGATTTCTACTTATAAATTTTTATACTCGGATTTAAGCAGAATTTTTTTTATACTCTGATTTACATATACAAAAAAGAATTTTTTTTTTATGTTGAAGAAAGTGGGTCATCTCACAATATCACCAGATTCCAAATAATTCCCCAAATTATTTATTTTCCAAAAATATCTTTACAAGATATATTTTTTCCACACTTCAACAATTTGAAAACAAATTTCAAATCACTTTTCACCTTTACAACTTTTGAAAACAAATTTCAAATCATTTTCCTTCTGCGGAAACACTTTCAAATATTTATTCATTTTCATTGGAAATCTGCCGAGTTCAAATATTTAAAATAATTTGTAACACTTATCCAAAATATATCAGGAAAACACTTTGAAATGAAACTATTTTTCTTTAAACAATTTACTTAAAATATTAGTTATAAAAACGTTATACTAATATTACATACAACTTAAGTCCAAACTAACTTTTCAAAATAAAATTTGTAGATAGAGTATAACTATTTAAATAACTATTTTTTGACTCAAATATTAATTAAATCTTAGAATTAACCATTTCTTTAATCAATTCAATAAATCTTTACTTAAAGGATTTCAAAATAACTTAAGAAAATGTTTTCTCCAAAATATTCTTTTAAAGCAGCTTTAGGACTTTTTAATTTATACTTTAAAAGCTACTTTGGAAATATACTCGGCTTTCAAGGGTGAATATACCTTCATTTCAAAATGGTCCACTTAAACCAATTAAATAAATCCTTACCATTTTATTTTAAACTTACGTTCCAAATCCGTAAATTTATTTCCACACTTCAAAAATAAATCAATGTTTATTTTTTTAAAAACAAATTTCCCTTTCCTTTATAAATTCCACGGTGAATTACATTTCCAAAATCTATTAATATACGATTTTCAAATCAATTTCAATTATTCACTTTCAACACCAATTCAATTTTTAGTTGATTTCCAAAAACACCAATTCAAATTCTATATTGATTTTCCAAATTCATTTCACTTTCCCAAATTAATTTCCAAATGGATTTCCAAATTTATTCCTTTTTAAAATAAATTCCTTTTTAAGAAAAATAAATTTCTTTATTTTCCAAACTCTTTAAAATCCGTATTTTGAGTAAATTCTTCAACCTTTGAAAAATATTCCCCGATATCCATTTATTAAAGCTTTTCCCATATCTGGAATTTTATTCAATAAGATTAAAAATAAAACTTTATTATTTTAGAATTCCTTCTTTTAAATTTATCCAATTCTCAAAAATAATTTTTTATATAAACTTTCAACCTGAATTTACAAAAATCAAATTTTTATTTATTTTCGGTATCTAACGATACCATAATTATATTCGGCTAAATTTTAGCCTTCAATGATTTCAATCACAAAGATAATCACACAGAGATTATAAATAATCAACACACAATATTGAAACAAATTCAATTATTTGAGGAATCCAGTTGGATCCCTCCTACCTTTTCCCTGCATCCACTGATGGTAGCACAATACCGATCCCGTTTCAAGACGGGATATCGCGGTACATGAGTTTATATAAAATATCATCCGCTATTATGCGGCACAATAGGGTCTCATCCGCTATATAATGCGGGAAATCAACTCCAAGTACATATATAACACTAATTCCACTTCAAGTTGGAATATCGCGGTATATGTGTTTAATAAAATAACCTTCGCTTAATATGCGGCGTATAGGGTCTATTTCAATACAATAGATAATAATTTATCATCCAAGCATACAATCAACACAATCAAGCAATTTAAATCTAACTATCTAAAATTTAAACAAAACAAATTCGATTGAGTGAGAAGTTCTCACCTTGCTTCCAATAACAGTTGCAGTGTTTTATTTCGAATAAAATTAAACACGCATTTAATTTTAACCAAAATTATCCCTAGCTCAAATCAATCCCAATCCATCTCCATCGCGTAGTGCTTGTCCATACGATTCCAACGCAATTCGTTTCGTGAATTTCCGACCTCGTATCAAAAATTTACGTAGTTTAAAAGTTTGTACGAATTTTATATAATAGAATAATTCAATTTTTTTTAAACCTTCGTTAAATCTGGCCGTTCAATATGCTTACTCCAATCCAGGCCATGATTAGCTTCTCCCTTCTTCTTCATTACGAACCAGGCAAAGGTCGCCTTCAACCCATATACGCACGCATATCCCATCGACCACGTTCCGCCTACGACCATCTCCACGATGATCAAACACCACCACGCTGAAGCCCTCACGCACGTGCACCATTGGCCAGAGCTTGGTTGAACTCGGTCGTCCCTAGCTCGTGAAAACCGAGCTCGACTTTCGTGCATTCGAACCCTAATCGCCATCGATCCGCTCCACCTTAAACGATCACCACCGTTAGATCGATAGTTCTCAACGTGCTATATAATTTTGTAGTTGGAGATTTCTTGTAAAAGCTTACGGATTGGAAGAAAATTGAGGAAGATCGAAAAAAAATTTTGGCCACTAGAATTTAGGGTGGCGGCTAGAGAATAGGGTTAGGGTTTTGGTGAAAAGAATGAATGTTGAGGTCCTTTTATAGAAAATATTCGCGCACTGTTCACCCGAAATTTTTTTGAACTCCAAACGAAGCGTGCCGCCTGGCGTTTATAATGTCTTACCCCTATTTCGAATGCAATGGAATATATATCGGGAACTAATTCGATCATATTTGAAAGATAGGTTTTCAAATCGACTATTTAAATTCAAAATTCACTTAACCGATTTCTACGCGTTTTAGCTTGCCCCGGACAAATCGTAAATCCGATTGACACGAAATTTGAAATCTTACTGTAATTTAACATTACGGATCCAATGAAACTTGTTTCATCGAAATCCGAGAATGTTTGAAAAATGGCTATTTTTACTCGTCAATTAAATATTAAAATATTCATTTTTTACAATTTAACTTTTAATTCGATTTTAAAAGTTCTTTAACATCATTCTAAATAAAATATGACTTAATATCACTTTACAAATCATTTTCATTCATATTAAATCCAAATTCCAATTATTTACACAATTTCAAATATTAAATTAACAATTTAATTATCCAATTAAATCACCATATTCAAAATAAAATTTATTCGACTAACAAATTTTACTTGTTAATATTTACAATTAAATATACAAATTTCAAATGACAGGAATTCTGGGTCGTTACAAACTTCCCCCCTTAAAAGAATTTCGTCCTCGAAATTGCCAAGTAAGAAAAAGTCTTGAAATCCATTAACTTTTCAAAACCATTTGTTCAAATTAAATTTCAAATTCATTTAAACATTTTAACTTTTCCAAAATCAATAGTTAAACTTCTTACAATAACTTTACTAAGTTTTCAAATCATACTTAGTTATCTTTTCAAAACCAACTATATCGTTTAACTTTTCACTCCAAAATCAAAGTTATAGTTTTCAAAATTTTCACATTTTCTCAAAAATATTCCAACACCCTAAATTTTCAGAAAATTTCGCCTAACCTCCTTTGCGCGGCTCGATCCAAAAAAAGAATGGCAATATATATCACAAATATACATCTCATCAAAGTAATGAGGCATCCCGTTGGGAAAAAAGTGTAAAAGTACGATATGTAATCCGAGATATGTACCTTATATATTATTAGCGAGCATATACGGCTAATATAGCGTGAAAACGAGCTCCAAAAGCAAAGAAAGCGCAATCCGCACGTACTAAACACTCAACAATAATGATAAACATGCATATATGTAAGTAATATCAATATACAACATATACCACTACAACAACTATATATGCCACTATAGCTAATGCAACAAAACAACAAATCCAATCATCAACCAACTATCATCCAACTAACATCCAACAAATCCCTATCAAATCAATATACATTCACTTCTCATTAATATTCATTGAATTGGTTTTTCATTTAATCACATTTGATTCATTAACATTGGACTTTACTAACTTTCATTTATTCATTTTCAATTAGTTTATATTCACTAATTTACATTCAAGTTAGTTCACTTCCACATTCAAATCAAATTACATAGCTTTAAATTTTATCAATTCAACTTCATATGAATTTCTATACAATCAACTAACAACAATCTAACAATCAATGTATATCCAATACAACCAAATTAATTCAATTTACTTTACTTTACATTCAATTTGGTTCAACACATTTAATTAGCTTTAATGAATTAACACTTACATCCATTATTTCATATCAATTTCTTTTACATTCGATTGATTAATATTCAATTCATTAGTTCAATTCAATTGCTAATTCATTTAACCACAAAAGTTAAATTTCATTACATAACTCGAGTTGATATTTATCGCTTCACTTTATTAATTTACTTCGATACTAAAATCAAATTCATTCAACATTACTTAAGTTATATTCCATTTCAAACATCATTTGTTTAACTTAACTTAAATTTCCACTTATAAATCCAATTCAGATTCCAATTCTAAAGTAAATTCTTTTTACTTTTACCAAAGTCAAATTTTGTCACTTATTCAAATTCATATCTCGTTTTGCTTAACAAAATTGTTTAACCATTTTATCATTTGGTTTCACTTACATTTTCACATTTAATAAGTTATACAACTTATATATTTAAACTTCCAAATCATATTAAATAATCACCTATCTAATCTAATTCAATTTATTTAACTTTCCTTTAGTTAAATTTCACATCATATATTTACTATGTTAACCCAAATTCTTTAACTTTACGAAAGCTAAATTTATTATCTCATATTATAAGTTCAAAACTTGTTTTACTTATATTCAACAATTACAACTTGGATTCTAATTTCAAATTTGTTTATCACAACCAAACTTAAATTTTCCAATTTTCTATGGTAGCAAATCCATCACACAAAAACTTGAAAATGATACCGACGATGCTGCAGCCATCACCCTTATTATTTTCCAGTAACAGTAGTGAATTGAGTGCTTAATATTCTTTCAAAAAATTTCCTTTTACTCATAAATCACATTTATATGTCTTTTTCTTATAGAATTTCACTATTCCACTTCACTTACATAAGATTATTCCAAATTGATTTATCTTACTTAATAACATCTTTAACTTTGAAAAACAATTTTCAAAATAAACGGGACTCAAAACTTTCAAATTCATAGTCCAAATTCATTTTTTTATTTACAACACATATTTATAAATATATTCATATAGTTTCACTTCTTATATATATAAGATTATTTCACAATTGTAAATCATATTAATTATAGTTCCATACTTTATAATTCATTTGCTTATACAATTATTCTTTTTTTTTGAAACTAGGGAAAACCTGATCAATCACTACCGACATGCGGTTGCTGAACAGTAAACCTAGGGAATAGATGGAAGGCCCGCCACAACCACTATTCCAGGCTAGCCAGACCTTTCGGTTGACTTGGTGTAAGAGGCGCGAAAGTGAAACAACCTCCTATGTGAAAGGCATTTCTCCTCCCACACAAGGTGGGACTCGAACCTGAGACCTCCCACTTGGGAGGCGTATCACCCCACCACCGCACCAAACCCGCGGACTGAACTTATATACATTTTAATTAACTTATATATATTCTTACATTTTCAATCAATTTATATACACTTGAATAATTTCAAAAAATTGTTCCTTTATATGTAAAATATAATCGAGGTAAAATTATTTCATTTACCCAGTTTAAAATGATACTATGCGACCTTGCCTCGTTTAAGTGTTTAGAAATTCCTATCGATAATATGGCGTCCCACATACCGACCAGAATTCACAAACAGCTCAACGGATAAGAAAACACAATATAAAACATTTTTATATTCACTAACAAATACGTGCTCGTATCTATTATTACACTCACACTCATTCTAGAGTACTACTGACTCTATCTCTAATGAGTAATTCCCAACAGAGCCAAGGTTGTCGCTTAACCAATTCTCTGATACCAAATGTAAGGACCCGAGGCAACGATGACCGGTAGGCTGTGTAACCATCCCAGACCCACCGTGGCATACAATGGTACCCGAAACTTGCTTTTACGGCCAGCCTCTCGACCATCACGGCTTACGCCTAACCAACCCCGTAAAGAGGACGTGTAGGGGTAAGAGTCTCCCGTTCTCCACCAAACTGCGAAGCGAGAACCCCCATCACATTTCACTAAGGCAAGCAAGTCTCGTCCGCAAAACTACGCTTTTCACAAAAGCCATGCTTTGATCAACAGATGATCAACAACACTCAGCATGCCACATTACCAAATTGGGAATGTATCACTGGTAACCATCAACTACATAACCTCTGAGCTCGTACATCTCAGAGATGGGTGTTAAGCTAAGAGAATAAATTCTCCGCCACCAACAGAAATGTATTTGATAGAAACTAGCTTTACATCTCAAATTGTAACGTCAAACACACATTCATACAAGTCCGTTCCGGGATCGAACGGAACCGAAGGCACTTCCAAAGAAGCCCTTGCAATCCGGATATTCACTAATCATGTTCGGACTTCCCATCACAAAGGGTGATAAAATCTCTATATCGGGAATCAGCCGATGCAGAGACATTCGACGGTAATCCTTCCATTTTCGAAAATACCCGGTTGTCAACACCGGTCTTCAAATGCTATCCATTACGACGTATCACTACTCGGAATGGGATTTATGACCCAAAGGTCCTCTCCCCGCTAAACCGAATAACGAGCGCTTATTTTAAAATAAGTGTAGCATTCAAATTCAACCAAATCACAACAATACCCATTTAAAGGTAAATATTGATAGTCGGTTATTTAACTGTCAATAGATATGCACAATATCACCAGATTCCAAATAATTTCCCAAATTATTTATTTTCCAAAAATGTCTTTATAAGATATATTTTTTCCACACTTCAACCATTTGAAAACAAATTTCAAATCAATTTTCACCTTTACAACTTTTGAAAACAAATTTCAAATCATTTTCCTTACGCGGAAACACTTCCAAATATTTATTCATTTTCACTGGAAATCTGCCGAGTTCAAATATTTAAGATAATTTATAACACTAATCCAAAATGTATCGGGAAAACACTTTGAAATAAAACTATTTTTCTTTAAACACTTTACTTAAAATATTAGTTATAAAAACGTTATACCAATATTACATACAACTTAAGTCCAAACTAACTTTTCAAAATAAAATTTGTAGATAGAGTATAACTATTTAAATAACTATTTTCTGACTCGGCTATTAATTAAATCTTAGAAATAACCATTTCTTTAATCAATTCAATAAACCTTTACTTAAAGGATATCAAAATAACTTAAGAAAATGTTTTCTCCATAATATTCTTTTAAAACTACTTTAGAACTTTTTAATTTATACTTTAAAAGCTACTTTGGAAAGATACTCAGCTTTCCAGGGAGAATACACCTTCATTTCAAAATGGTCCACTTAAACCAATTAAATAAATCCTTACCGTTTTATTTTAAACTTACGTTCCAAATCTGTAAATTTATTTCCACACTTCAAAAATAAATCAATGTTTATTTTTTTAAAACAAATTTCCCTTTCCTTTATAAATTCTATGGCGAATTTACATTTCCAAAATCTATTAATATACGATTTTCAAATCGATTTCAATTATTCACTTTCAACACCAATTCAATTTTCAATTGATTTCCAAAAACACCAATTCAAATTCTATATTGATTTTCCAAATTTATTTCACTTTCCCAAATTAATTTCCAAATGGTTTTCCAAATTTATTCCTTTTTAAAATAAATTCCTTTTGAAGAAAAATAAATTTCTTTATTTTCCAAACTCTTTAAAATCTATATTTTGAATAAATTCTTCAACCTTTGAAAAATATTACCCGAAATCCATTTATTAAATCTTTTCCTATATTTGGAATTTTATTCAATAAGATTAAAAATAAAACTTTATTATTTTAGAATTCCTTCTTTTAAATTTATCCAATTCTCACAAATAAATTTTTATATAAACTTTCAACCTGAATTTTCAAAAATCAAATTTTTATTTATTTTCGGTACTGACGATACCAAAATTATATTCGGCTAAATTTTAGCCTTCAATGATTTCAATCACAAAGATAATCACACAGAGATTATGAATAATCAACACACAATATTGAAACAAATTCAATTATTTGAGGAATCCAGTTGGATCCTTCCTACCTTTTCCCTGCATCCACTGATGTTAGCACAATACCAATCCCGTTTCAAGATGGGATATCACGGTACATGGGTTTATATAAAATATCATCCGCTAGTATGCAGCGCAATATGGTCTCATCCGCTATATAATGCGGGAAATCAACTTCAAGTACATATATAATACCAATTCCACTTCAAGGTGGAATATCACGGTATATGTGTTTAATAAAATAACCTCCGCTTAATATGCGGTGTATAGGGTCTATTTTAATACAATAGATAATAACTTATCATCCAAGCATACAATCAACACAATCAAGCAATTTTAAATCTAACTATTTAAAATTTAAATCGAAACAAATTCGATTGAGTGAGAAGTTCTCACCTTGCTTCCAATAACAGTTGTAGTGTTTTATTTCGAATAAAATTAAACACGCGTTTAATTTTACCCAAAATTATCCCTAGCTCAAATCAATCCTAATCCATCTCCGTGGCGTAGTGCTCGTCCATACGATTCCAACACAATTTGTTTCGTGAATTTCCGACCTCGTATCAAAAAGTTACGTAGTTTAAAAGTTTGTATGAATTTTATATAATACAATAATTCAATTTCTTTTTTTTAAACCTTAGTTAAATCAGGCCATTCAATATGCTTACTCCAATCCAGGCCGTGATTAGCTTCTCCCTTCTTCTTCGTTTCGAACCAGGCAAAGGTCGCCTTCAACCCATATACGCACCGCATATCCCATCGATCACGTTCCGCCTACAACCATCTCCACGATGATCAAACACCACCACGCTGAAGCCCTCACGCACGTGCACCATCAGCCAGCGCTTGGTTGAACACGATCGTCCCTAGCTCGTGAAAACCGAGCTCGACTTCTGCGCTTTCGAGCCCTAATCGCCATCGATCCGCTCCACCTTAAACGATCACCGCCGTTGGATCGATAGTTCTCAATGTGCTCTATAATTTTGTGGTTTGAGATTTCTTGTAAAAGCTTACGGATTGGAAGAAAACTGAGGAAGATCGAAACAAAATTTTGGCCATTAGAATATAGGGTGGAGGCTAGAGAATAGGGTTAGGGTTTTGGTGAAAAGAATGAATGTTGAGGTCCTTTTATAGAAAATATTCGCGCACCATTCACCCGAAATATTTCCGAACTCCAAACTAAGCGTGCCTCTTGGCATTTATAATGTTTTACCCCTATTCCGAATGCAATGGAATATATATCGGGAGCCAACTCGATCATATTTGAAAGATAAGTTTTCAAATCGACTATTTAAATTCAAAATTCACTTAAACCGATTTCTACGCGTTTTAGCTTGCACAAGGACAAGCCGTAAATCCGATTGAAACGAAATTTGAAATCTTACTATAATTTTACATTACTGATCCAGTGAAACTTGTTTTGTCGAAATCCGTGACTGTTTTAAAAATGGCTATTTTTACTCGTCAATTAAATATTAAAATATTCAATTTTTACAATTTAACTTTTAATTAGATTTTAAAAGTTCTATAACATCATTCTAAATCGAGTATGATTTAATATCACTTTACAAATCATTTTCATTCATACTAAATCCAAATTCCAATTATTTACACAATTTCAAATATTAAATTAACAATTTAATTATCCAATTAAATCATCATATTCAAAATAAAATTTATTCGACTAACAAATTTTACTTGTTAATAATTAAAATCAATTAAATATACGAATTTCAAATGACAGGAATTCTGGGTCGTTACATGTTCAGATGCTTGGATGATGCGGGAACCCTTGTCCAAGCGAGCTTAGAAATGGCTAGACGACAAGCCTCGCCTAGCGCATAGGAGGGGGCGGCAAGAATGATTTTTAAAAAGAAGATTAAACATTAGATGCTCTTTTCAAGTGAATGCTTCGAGCACTTGGTAAGTCGATTTCGTGTGATTTGATGACGGCGTTGATTTTCTGGTGGCTTCGGTTATGCTTTGCTTTGACCATGGCCTTGGATATGTTCGAACTTGCCACCGTGGTTTGTTCATCTCTACTTGATTTTCTACTGCACTTAGTATCACTCGTTTGTACATCCCCTTGTAGACAAGTTTGTTTATCCTACAACCTGATGCTTGTAGCTGCCTCTGTTTTGCGTGAGTTTGAATCTGCCTGTTGTTTCATGGTTTTGGCATTTGTTTGAGTATATTTTTGTTGTAAATATTGGTGCACTTGTATATTGGTTCGTCATGTAGTCACTGTGTCATTTATTGGTTCACTGCTTGGATTGGAGTTCGGGTAGCACTCGAGTCATGTTCAAGCTTCATGCACTGTCCACTGATCATTTGTTCGTGTGCATATATGTTGGTTCAGTCTTGCATTTTGATACATGTATATCCCCACTATGCACTGGGTTGATTAGAGACGCTGCAACTCGGTTATGCTTGAGTCCGCAGTGTTGCAGGGTTGCTCATTGAGTCTGATTTGGTGCTTGTATGACTGTAGTTGTCTTCATCCTGTACATTTGTCTGCAGTGTTACCATATTCAGTTGATAGCATTTTGGTCATTTTACTTGGACTTATACACTTCTGGTTTCACTGCATAGCTTTGCATTTTTGGTGAGCGGAGTATTTTGACTTATATTCAGTTCCATATGCATTGATCTGGAGTGTTTGTTGCATTCAGTCTTCACTTGAGTCTGATTCTAAAGGGTATGCACACATGTCTGTTGCATCACTTGATGTCATGGCCGTGCTCGACGTTTCCTTTTCTTGTGTAGTCAGTTCCACTTGTTATTCTGGTTTGGTATACTTCATTGAGTTGTTTTGAATCTGTGCATTTGTTCCATTTACTTCGAGACAGTTTTAGTTGCAAGTGCATTTGCATTTCGCTCCTGTTCGGTTTGAGGCTGCACTTGTACCATTTCTCTGCTGCCATTGTGTTTTTGGTCATAGCATTCCTGAGTATATATGATTTGGCGAGGCAGTGCACGCGAGCGTGTACTGCAGCCAATTCAGAATTTGACGTTTTAATTGATGATTTAAATTGATGGAATTGTTTAGTGTTGCCAATTCAATATATTTTGAAGTGTATTTTGATTTGGTTTAATTTGATATTTTGTTGTTGTCTAATTATCTTCTTGATAATTAGATTATGAGTTTTTAATTATTTACTTAATAATTAGATTTTGTTGTTAATTGCCGTTTATGCAATCCTGTTGTTTTCTAAATTATCTTCATTGATAATCCTTTCATCTATCTTCGTTGATAATTTGAATTTGCTGATTTGTTGTTTAACACTGTTAAGTGTTATATTTACCGTTATCTAATTTCTTATTAAAGAATCGGATAGACGAGATTTATTGTGACTGTCGTCTATTGATTATTTATTTATTATTGCTTCCGTGCATTAATAACTGAGTTTAAATTAGACTGACCCGTGTATTATTTTCTTTTGAATTTAATACTCGGGTCAGACCGAGTTATTACAGGCTGTTGATATCTTACTTTGGGTTGTTGCTTGAGCTATGAAGTCTCTTTATATCATTGGAGTAGTCGTTGTCATAGTATAGGAAGATATGTATTCATGTATATTATTCACGATAATGTACTTGTATATGTAACTTCCAGTGTCGACAGTTGTAGTTGTATCATATGTATTGTATCACATGTATTGTAACTGACTTCAGTTATATATATATATATATATATATATATATATATGAGATTTTATGTTACATATGTTCCGCATTAGCTTATCTGTGTTATTATTATATATATTGTCCTAAACTATTATGAACCATCGCGGTTCGTTTTATACTGGAATTGGGTATGTCGATGGGAGTAAATAAATAAGAGATGAAAAATAAAAAATATATACCACTCCTATCGAGATAACCAATACTAGTGTAAGGCCTAACTACGGATGGCCGCTCCGATCCAGCCTTATTCTTGGTAATAACAGACAGTATTTCTTTCAATGCTCTTTGTTATTGTGAGCATAAAAGTGGGGCATCACTATTGGTATCAGAGCTTGGGGTTTATGGACATAATATAAAACATAACTTAGATGGAACATGTGTTACAACTATTTGTCGATGTTTTATTGTGCCTTGAGTCAAAACTAAAGTTTTGAAATTATGATGAAGTTTTAGATATCTTTATTTAAAAATAAAAGTGAAATTGTGTTTTGATGTTTGATTTTTTTCTATTTATCAGAGTGCGCAGCGGAAACAGTGAGACTGTCTTCGCTGAATACCGCTGATAACCTTTTTGATTTAAAAATCAAAATTCAAAATTGAAATAAATTTCATTTGTTGTTTACAAAGATGTGTTTCTTTTGTTTTCTTTGAAAATTTCGAATCTGATTTGAGGATCCGAAGCGATTGCAGTTATGTGATCATTGTTGAGATTTTTGTTGTTTTAAATTATCTTCGTTGAAGATATATTTGAATGATTTCTTTATTCATTTTATGGTATACGTGCAAATTTAAGTTGCACGTTATTGCATAAAATTTTACGTTGAACCGATGTTTGGTTTTAAACGTATTTTGTTGCCGTTATTTTTATAACGGGATTTTTACACCGGTGCTAAAATTTTGAAGCACGGTGTTTTGTTGACATTTTTAATGAATGGAAATTCACTGGTATTATATTTTGATGTGAATTATTTTGATGAGATTTTGACGTATAAATTGCTCTTTCTTTGACTTCAGTAACCGTCAAATTTTAAGGTGGATTTTCAAGTGGTTATCCCGCAATGCTGATTTTGAGATCCATTTTTACGGTGTTTCGAGAAGTGCGATTTCCTTAGAAATTGTTACAGATGTTGCTGTTTTAATCACGTATTCTAAAAATCGTTTTAAAAATAAAATTGTTTTCCAAAATTTTAACAGTTTCCGCTTTCAAAAGAATAAGTAAGCGATTTAAACGCTTCAGCAAAATTGAGGACTATGAACCCTCACTTTTACCGATTCGCTTAATTCCGGGCTTGTCCATTTGAGAACATAAAATGTTATTTATTTAAAATACACAATTTTGCACTTTCAAGAAAACGATGAAGAGAATTAAATGATTTAGTAAAACTCGTGGTTATGAGGCATGTGCGTTTGCTATTTTGGTTAACTCTAGACTCGTTAATTGAAACATCTTCTGTTTTGATGATTTTGATTATTTGTGTGCTTTCGAGCCACTATGTTGGACCTTCGGGTCATATGTTGGACCTTCGGGTCATATGATGGACCTTCGGGTCAAATACCAGTACCAGACCTTCGGGTCATATGTTGGACCTTCGGGTCATTTGTTGGGCGCCAAAATTTATGTTGACGGTACTTGGTAGGCTTCGGCCATATGTTGTTGCACGTGTGGCGTAGCTTAGACTCGCCATATGATGGGATTGATCCAACCTTTTATGTTGATTTTCTAGTTATCTTAATTGATTCTAGATATTTGTTGCTTCTAATTATCTTCAGGTAATTAGATATTTGATGTTATGAGTTCCAATTATGGTATTGATAATTAGATATTTGATGTTATGAGTTCTAATTATCGTATCGATAATTAGATATTTGCTGTTATGAGTTTCTAATTGTCTTTGTTGATAATTAGATATTTGTTGTTTCTAATTATCTTTGTTGATAATTAGATATTTGTTGTTTCTAATTATCTTTGTTGATAATTAGATATTTTTTGTTTCTGATTATCGTTTTTGATAATCGGATATTTTCTGATTTGAGATTTGATTAACATTTTTGATAATTAGATATTTGATGTTATGAGTTCTAATTATCATATCGATAATTAGATATTTGATGTTATGAGTTCTATTATCTTATCGATAATTAGATATTTGCTGTTATGAGTTTCTAATTATCTTTTTTGATAATTAGATATTTGTTGTTTCAAATTATCTTTGTTGATAATTAGATATTAGTTGTTTCTGATTATCGTTTTTGATAATCGGATATTTGTTGATTTGAGATTTGATTATCGTTTTTGATAATTAGATATTTGATGATTTGAGATTTCTGATTATCGTTTTTGATAATTAGATATTTGTTGATATGAGTTCTGATTATCGTTTTTGATAATCAGATATTTGTTGTTTCTGATTATTGTTTTTGATATTTGGATATTTGTTGTTTCTGATTATCGTTTTTGATAATTGGATATTTTTTGATTTGAGATTTCTGATTATCGTTTTTGATAATTAGATATTTGTTGATTTGAAATTTGATTATCTTTTTTGATAATTGGATATTTGTTGATTTGAGATTTCTGATTATCATTTTTGATAATTAGATATTTGTTGATTTGAGATTTCTGATTATCGTTTTTGATAATTAGATATTTGAGATTTCTGATTATCGCTTGTCATAATTAGATATTTGTTGATTTGATTTTTCTGATTATCGTTTGTGATAATTAGATATTTGTTGATTTGAGTTTTCTGATTATCGTTTTTGATAATCGGATATTTGTTGTTTCTGATTATCGTTTTTAATAATTGGATATTTGTTGATTTGAGATTTCTGATTATCGTTTGTGATAACTAGATATTTGTTTATTTGAGATTTCAGATTATCGTTTTTGATAATTAGATATTTGTTGATATGAGTTCTGATTATCATTTTTGATAATCGGATATTTGTTGTTTCTGATTATCGTTTTTGATAATTGGATATTTGTTGTTTCTGATTATCGTTTTTGACAATTGGATATTTGTTGTTTTGAGATTTCTGATTAACATTTTTGATAATTAGATATTTGTTAATTTGAGATTTGATTATCGTTTTGGATAATCAGATATTTTTTGTTTCTGATTATCGTTTTTGATAATCGGATATTTGTTGATTTGAGATTTCTAATTATCGTTTTTGATAATTAAATATTTGTTGATTTGAGATTTGATTATCGTTTTTGATAATTAGATATTTGTTGATTTGAGATTTCTGATTATTGTTTTTGCTGATTAGATAATTGTTGTTTTCAAATTATCTGGTTGATAACTAGATAATTGCAGTTTTGCGAATTGTGATTTGTGTTTTCTAATTATCTTTGTTGATAATTAGATTTTGCTGTTATCTAATTATCGTATCGATAATTAGATATTGCTATTTTGTGATTTCTTTATTCTAATTATCTAATTGATAATTGAATATTGCTGATAATTGTAATTAATCAGTTTGTTGTTTTCTAATTATCTATTTGATAGTTAGATTTTGTTGAGAATTTGTGAATTTATGTTATGAAATTAAAAGATTTCTTTGGCGTTTGTATTCTCGACCTTTAATTTTCTAGCTTAACCAGTTTATGTTAGAAAAATAATTGTTATTGATGACCTTAATTATGAAAATTGCGGGGACGCAATTTTTATAAGGAGGGGAGTCTGTAACAACCCGGGGTTTCGCACTAATTAATTATCGTCATTAGACGATTTATTTCTGCTGGCTAATAGCTGTTTGTTGTTGGAGTTTTTAAATCAGTAGAAATTCTTTTCAAAAATTGTTAAGAATTATATGGGCTTTAAAATTCATTCTTGGCCCACGTTTCCTTTGTTTGGTGTTGAGTTAAGTATCGAGTGAAACTCGTTCCTTCATTTTTTTTAAACCCCTAAATAAAAAAAAATAAACGAACGAAAATGGTGGCGGCTTCTTTCTCGTTCGTTCCTCTCTTCAAAACTAGGGCTTTTCAAAATCGAAGGCGCCGACTTCAACAGCTCGATCGAGTGATGGTTTCACCCCTTGCCCTGTCGATCGACTATCTCTTTGAGTCGCTCAAGGCTGCTAGGGTTTCGTTTTTGGCTTCACTCGATTTCTTGAGGACCGCGGCTTCAACTCCGAACTGCTCGATCTTTGGTCGCTAGTGCTCTTCGATGCTAAGGTGAGTGGTTTGCCACTCACAACTAATTCAAAATTTGTTGATGATTTCTGGCTCGTTCAAATTCGTGATTTTTGTTGTTGATTATTTAAAATTGTTAAGTCTTTATCTCGGCCATTCGATTTGTTTTGGTGTTGATGATTCCTCTGATTTTGTCGATTTCGTGTGATTTGATGACGGCGTTGATTTTCTGGTGACTTCGGTTATGCTTTGCTTTGACCATGGCCTTGGATTTGTTCGAACTAGCCACCATGGTTTGTTCATCTCTGCTTGATTTTCTGTTGCACTTAGTATCACTTGTTTGTACATCCCCTTGTAGACAAGTGTGTTTATCCTACAACCTGATGCTTGTAGCTGCCTCTGTTTTGCATGAGTTTGAATCTGCCTG
This sequence comes from Allium cepa, assembly GCA_030765085.1. NCBI lineage: Eukaryota > Viridiplantae > Streptophyta > Magnoliopsida > Asparagales > Amaryllidaceae > Allium > Allium cepa. The sequence goes on from CM060942.1 coordinate 449,078,722, forward strand.
CTGTTTCATGGTTTTGGCATTTGTTTGAGTATATTTTTGTTGTAAATATTGGTGCACTTGTATATTGGTTCGTCATGTAGTCACTGTGTCATTTATTGGTTCACTGCTTGGATTGGAGTTCGGGTAGCACTCGAGTCATGTTCAAGCTTCATGCACTGTCCACTGATCATTTGTTCGTGTGCATATATGTTGGTTCAGTCTTGCATTTTGATACATGTATATCCCCACTATGCACTGGGTTGATTAGAGACGCTGCAACTCGGTTATGCTTGAGTCCGCAGTGTTGCAGGGTTGCTTTATTGAGTCTGGTTTGGTGCTTGTATGACTGTAGTTGTCTTCATCCTGTACATTTGTCTACAGTGTTACCATATTCACTTGATAGAATTTTGGTCATTTTAGTTGGACTTATACACTTCTGGTTTCACTGCATAGCTTTGCATTTTTGGTGAGCTAAGTATTTTGACTTATATTCAGTTTCATATGCATTGACTTGGAGTATTTGTTGCATTCAGTCTTCACTTGAGTCTGATTCTAAAGGGTATGCACACATGTCTGTTGCATCACTTGATGTCACGGCCGTGCTCGACATTGCCTTTTCTTGTGCAGTCAGTTCCACTTGCTGTTCTGGTTTGGTGTACTTCATTGAGTTGTTTTGAATCTACGCATTTGTTCCATTTACTTCGAGATAGTTTTAGTTGCAAGTGCATTTGCATTTCGCTCCTGTTCGGTTTGAGGCTGCACTTGTACCATTTCTCTGCTGCCTTTGTGTTATTGGTCATAGCATTCCTAAGTGCATCTAATTTGGCGAGGCAGTGCATGCGAGCGTGTACCGCAGCCAATTCATAATTTGACGTTTTAATTGATGATTTCAATTGATGGAATTGTTTAGTGTTGCCAATTCAATATATTTTGAAATGTATTTTGATTTGGTTTAATTTGATATTTTGTTGTTGTCTCATTATCTTCTAGATAATTAGATTATAAGTTTCTAATTATTTACTTAATAATTAGATTTTATTTTTAATTGCCGTTTAGGCAATCCTGTTTTTTTCTAAATTATCTTCATTGATAATCCTTTCATCTGTCTTCGTTGATAATTTGAATTTGCTGATTTGTTGTTTAACACTGTTAAGTGTTATATTTACGGTTATCTGATTTCTTATTAAAGAATCGGATAGACGAGATTTATTGTGACTGTCATCTATTGATTATTTATTTATTATTGCTTCCGTGCATTAATAACTGAGTTTGAATTAGACTGACCCGTGTATTATTTTCTTTTGAATTTAATACTCGGGTCAGACCGAGTTATTACAGGGTGTTAATATCTTACTTTGGGTTGCTACTTGAGCTATGAAATCTCTTTATATCATTGGAGTAGTCGTTGTCATAATATAGGAAGATATGTATTCATGTATATTATTCACGATAATGTACTTGTATATATAACTTCCAGCGTCGACAGTTGTAGTTGTGTCATATGTATTGTATCACATGTATTGTAACTGACTTCAGTTTTCATATATATATGAGATTTTATGTTACATGTGTTCCGCATTAGCTTATCTGTGTTATTATTATATATATTATCCTAAACTATTATGAACCATCGTAGTTCGTTTTATACTGGAATTGGGTATGTCGATGGGAGTAAATAAATAAGAGACGAAAAATAAAAAATATATACCACTCCTATCGAGATAACCATTACTAGTGTAAGGCCTAACTACGGATGGCCGCTCCTATCTAGCTTTATTCTTCGTAATAACAGACAGTATTTCTTTTAATACTCTTTGTTATTATGAGCATCGAGGTTGGGCGTCACACTTTTTTTCATATTAATCTGGTACTTTGATTCACTAACCATCGTACATTATCAACCAGGCCAATGAAAAGGCAATCATTATGATTCCTCTTTTACTAATATAACAATGTTGAGGTCATTATTTGTGTTGTTCATACGCTAATTAGGACAACAACGGATGTGGTCATCGCAACAAGTGCAAAAAAAAAAAAAACAGAACTCAAATATAAGAAGTAAGATCACTCTCTCCGCTATGATAATGGAGATGTTGGTTGAAAAAGGTGGAGCTGACAACAAGAACAACCCATCATTTACAGTTTTAAATCGCACTAAGCTTATTATTGGTAATTATTGAAGAATGATTTTAAACAAATGAATCTCAAACATGTCTGGTATAACATTGTTTTATCATTTATATTCCAAACTACTAAAATGGGGAGATGATTCAAAACCATTGTATATATAATGTCCGTTAATCAATAAAATTGCAGACCAAGAAACAATATATATCAGTTGTTCGGATTAGACTAGTATAACAATAAAAATATGAATAAATAGAACAAAATAATTAGAATTGAAATGAATCAAGGTAAATCAAACTAAAACATTACAACGATTCAACTCACGAGTAAAAGTTACATTCATAAAGATTGCAATTTTGCTCTTTTCGGGAGCAACGATTGGATCAAAAAAAATTTTGATTGCTTTTTTTGCAACCTAACAAGCATAACTAGCACAAACTGGTGCCTCGCACACTGATTGCTTTGACCTCATTAATTCGCTGCATATTTCACGCAGTGTAATAATTCTAATCATATGATTACTTTGTTCCAATGATTGACATTTTACGAAGGAATTTGTAAAATGGAAAAGCACCCACCATGTGTGTGTGTATACACACATTCGCGCGCACGCACACATGTGCATGTATATGTTTATGTCCTGTGACATCATTTTAATCTGACTAGTAATAAAATTCAAAGACTGTATGTAGTATACATACATACATATACATATACATATATATATACACACACACATACACACACACAAAGACAGACACATACATATACATACATATATATAGTATGTTTTGAAGAACTTAGAACTTTTCTTTGCTTATTGTATAGCCACAAGTTTGGTAAAAAAAAACTTACCATGAGTTGTTTGATGTTACAACTACATCGAATTGATCCTCTTTATTATATTTTAAGAATTATACAAAACAACGTAGAAGTGGAGATAATTTTGTGCCCCTGTAAATGTAACTTCCAACATAGTTGGAATAGAAAGTAACATGGAAAAAGCTTTTAAAAAAAAATCGGTGATTTTTCTCCATATTTTATTTATGTTTATAACTGAAGTCGTTAGATATAATTAGGATTGAAATGAATCGATGTAAATCAAACTAAAATATTATAATTATTCAAACTCACAAGTAAAAGTTACCTTCAACGGGATTGCAATTTAGCTCTTTTTTGGAGGAGATGATTGGAATCAAATAAATCTCGATTAAATTTTTTGCAAACTAATGGCGATAACAAGCACAACGGGTACCTCACACAGAGATTGTTTGGCCTCTTTAATTCGTGGCATATTTCACTCGGTGTAATAATTCCGATCGTATGGTTACTTTGATATCACGATTGATGGTTTGAGAGAGAATTTGTTTAATGTAAAGTCCCCTCCATCTTTGTCAGTCGTACATATACACACATACATATATATACGTATGTATATGTGTATGTCTTGTGACATCATTTTAATTTGACCAATAATAAAATTCAAAGACTGCACACACATGTAAGTATGTATATATTGCGTTTTCATGAACTTTGGATTTTTCTTTGCTCATGGTATATGTTGTGAGTTGTTTTATGTAATGACGATGAATTCAGCCTTTGTAATTTATTTGAAGAACTATACAAAACCACACAGAAGTGGAGAAAATTATGTGTAAACATAACTTCCAACATAGGTGGAAAAGGCAGTAACATGAAAAGGATAAAAAGAAAACCAATGCCGACATATTCTTTTTCCACTGAAAGTTAGAACTCGACCTCTAAAAAGTTTAAGAATTGGCTCATGCAAACCTTTCCTAGGGAAACCCTTTATTTAGTTCCCATTTGGTTATCTAATGTAATATGATTAAGACTTTTCATTTAGTACACATAAATATATAACAATTTGCCTAAATATTAATAAAATAGAAATACATCATGATATTTTTATTACATCAAACCAAAATATATTTTAGGTTGCATTTCAATAGGGAAAAAATGTTTTGATTTAATCTATCGCTAAGGAATTGAATGACAAATTGGAATCCAACTGATTCTAAAAGGGAAAGGAGTAATCACCCTGATCGCCAATATCGATTTTTCAATTTTCCGAAAATTTGTGAAGTACAGATATTATCAAATTAGTTACAATGAAAATTCTTGGTAATGTTAGGAAGTTATCCTTGCTATTTTCAATCACCTCAACACTTTTTGGGTATGTTTATAGCAGAAGACGTTAGAAATGTTTATGTCCTAGTAGTGAAGCTATATTATAGATATTCAGGTATTATTCAAACAAAATGTATTTAAGATATGTAATCTATTTTTCACTATGTTCTAAAATCACAATTAGGCTTATAATAATTTACAATATTAACAGTATGGATCAGCTCCAGTGCGATTATATTACCATGATTTTAAGTTATGAACGATACAAAATAACCATGCAAAAGCCAACAAATACAGGTACAATTCAACATGTCAACAAATATTTGGATACCATTTAGCATAAATTATAAAAATTGCTTGCGAGACCATATACAATTATAATTTTTTTTCTTAAAAAATGTCGTGTTATCTATTCAACACATGAATGTCCTAAGAATAACATATGTTAAGATGTTCTAGAGTCCTTAACATGACAAAGATCATATTGATGTACATTTAATGAGAATAGTAAAAACAACGAAAACGCAATAACATAAAACACCTTAGTGACATCAGGCTAACCTGACAGACATTTTAGCATAACCATGTTTTTGTCATGCATGTGAGTTTGTGTGTCTACATATACGTTATAAAACTCAAAGAAGCGAAGGTAAATCTAATACTACTATAGCCAAGCAACAAACATGAAAATTGACCTCAAAATCTCAAGTAAGCTCCTTGTCCAGCACTTTCAGAATATGATGGTGTACTTTCTGCTTTTGCAATCACTTATAGTTGATGGTGCTCTTAGCTTTTTTGTTTGTCTACATGTTTATTATGGTATCATGGTTTTAATTATGCACAATATGAAATTATACTAATGGAGCAAAGAAACGCGGTTACAATTAAATATGACGACATATTTATGTACCGTTTGGTACGACAGCATTAGACTTTGAGGAAGTGTGCATCGAACTTACAACACATGCTACATGTATATGAATAGAAGGTTTCGTGTCCATGAACATTTCATGTGCTCGAACTCCAGACATTTTATCACCCATTAATTCCTTAAGCATTGGGCCACACGGTGACTACTGGACATGGAGGGTACTAGATCAATTGCGAGACCATGTACAATTATTAAGTTTTTCAAAAAAACTTGTTTGCTTATTGTATTATGAAGCTCTGATAATAATATAGGTTAAAATGGGACCGAGTCTTCAACATGACATGGATCAAATTAAAGTAAATTTTACGAAGAATAGGCAAAATAATGTTGAAATAAAATCGACTTGAATTAACTTAATAAAATTATAGACATCAACCCAACCTAACAAATATTTCAACATAACCATGTTTTTGTGCATGTCTGTGAGTTTGTGCCAAGATATGAGAACTCGGTTTTGCAATCTAGCTTTTACTCATTTAAACTTTTAGTAATTTCGGTCAATTTCGAAGGTTTCGAGAGATTTGGTTTTGGTTTTCCTTTGATCTCGAATTTACGCATTTTCCCCAATAAAAATGAGTTAATAAAGGATTAGACTAAAATTAAATTGAAATAAACAAAACAAAAGTTAATTTAAAAGGTGAAATCCTAATCGATTAAATCAAACAATTCAAAACCATAATCAAATTATTCCAAAGCCATTAAATAATTACAATACCAATTCAGCTTGCATGGGCCCAACCTAAATTAGTAAACCCACTCCCAAATTAATAAAACCCTAATGCGCTCGCTATCAATTATGGATTACCTTCAACGCTCGCATTTCATTACCATGGAAGACTAAGGTTTAAAAAGCCGCAGCAGTGGGAAAAAATGAATGGTTTCACCACATCTGACTGGATTAAGTTCGGTTTCACTTGGATTATATGAGAGACTCGATTTCAAATTGACGTAAGTTATAGGAGAGTTTCGAATTTCATTTTGATTTTCAATACGTTTTCCTTATGATTTTCCCTCTTTCTTCACTTGATTGTTGATTCTCTAAGGATTTAGATTCAATTTTATGATTTATTTTACCAAGTTCGAAACCGGATTTTATGCCTAGTGTTCGATTGGTGTTCTCCAGTACCAGTACAATATGATCGGAATTTTGATGTACCGAGTGATACCTTGAACCTTGGTTTGTGCAAGTGTATACATTATAAAAGTCAAAGCTGCAATGCTAAATTTCTTTCTTAGCCAAAAACCATGCTAGTGATTCATTTAAAAAATATATAATCAAAGAAAAAGTAGAGTTAACCTTAAATCTTGGGTAACCTCCTTATCCAGTACTTCCAGAAAATGTTAGGTTATAATTCTTATTGCTTTTGTAGTAACTTCTCGTAGATGGTTTTCTCATTTTTTTCCTTATCCCCTTTCGTCTTTATGTTGAAAACATAGAGATACAAACCCAATTAAGGAATTTCTTCTACTGTCATACTGCAAGGTACATAAGTTACCAAAATTTACACCATTGTCTCATTCATAGTAACAAGGAATCAAATATTTAAGGTGTGTTACCAGAGGAGATGACTAATGGTTAAATCAGTTAACCAGAAATCTAAAAATAGAGACCTAAAGCCATTAATTCAAGGTCCTTGATCAAAATATTAAGTCAACAATTAAATGCCCTCCATCAAAATACGACCACTGGGTCACAAAATTGACATATCAGTCACCTCTTTATCGTGTTTAATAATAAATTTTCATATTCATAATCCAAACCCAGATTGGTCGATACAGATTATCATAACCACAATTATTTATAGATGAAACCCAAACATCAAACCTAAACTTAAAAAAAGATGCTCATGAGAAGAATTAGCATACATATAAACAATTTATTCATAATTATATTTTAAAAAAATCAAATGAAAATACGAAATCCAGACTAAAAATCAGAAATAAAATAAAATTTACCAGGTATAGAGATAGCTAGCGTCAAACGACGACTGGCATTTTGGCAAGAAAGGGGCGATTCGAAAGCAGCTTGGTTTATCTCTTAATCGGTTGGTGTCCAAAGACATGGAATCACTTTTATACTGAAAAAAGGTATCTGTATCCAAAGGGAAAGGAAGTGATCGTAGATTCAAAGTCGCATGGCGGAAGAAGAGGAAGTGATGAAGATATTCATGTCTGAAGGTAATTATATAGGTGATTGTAATCTGTAGATTCATTTTCAAATGCGAACATGAACATTGAGGAGATTTGCTAAGGCATTAACGGGCCGGATGGGCTAAACGGATTATATTAAACAATGTCCTTGAAGGAAATGAAACACAGGTTATATCGTCAAATGTTCTGAATTTAAGACCAAGGTTGAACGAATGGTTTGAAATTTCAGTGTCCAATGCACATAAACACCGTTGCTAATACTCATTACTCAATGACTTGTAGTCTTTATATATTTCTTATAGATTAAACTTGCTCAAGCGTGTGCTATGTTGTACTGTTTTTTATAATGTAATATGTTCGAAAAAACCAATAAAAATGAATTGTTCTTTTTTAAACAACAAGAATAAAGTTCCACAAAACACTAAAATATTTTTTCATATATTTATAATTTTCCTTTTGTTTCATTTTTATTCCATGATATGCGTATTTGTAAGAATGTAATGAGTATGCTGCAAGAAAATCAACAAATTACGTGTCGCATTTCCTTATGATTCGTTAGCGACATCTTGTTGTTTGCATTGTTTTTATTTGCAAACATAGTCTAAAATTCGACAATTTTTGCCCAGTAAGTTTAGATCAAAGATGTGTTGGATCAGGTGTATTGAATAACGGAGTAAAAGACGAAAATTTCCCAAAAAACAACAACTTTATCCATCATGCATTAAATCTTTTAATGTGTTATTATGAAAATACAAATTACATTAAATCATGTTTGATGTTCATTTTGATACGATCAGATATATTTTGAATTAAATTAATTTATTGTAAATATATTACTTAAATTATATATGATATAAACAATGAACGTTATGTGTTCATCATTATATTATAATAATATCTAGGTATAAATATTATATTAGTGTTTATAAATATTGTTATATAGATGATTATATATACATGTGATAAATGGAATTTATAATCACATTACACACACGTGTGTGTATTCACATGCACACAAACACAAATGTTCACACACATACACACACACAAATGTTATAAAGTATGCACTATATGTAAATATATGTCGTCTACATATAAATACATATTTATATATGTATACATATGCATTTATAAACAACCATAACTATATATATATATATATATATATATATATATATATATTTGAAAGTGGGTAAAAGATTTTATTGCTAAGTGCAAAATGCAACCCAACCGCTAAGACCGATCCGGCCCAATATAGAACAAAGGATATAAAAAAGAAGAGAACGTAAGATACATTTAGACAACTCAAACAGATCTAAAACATTGGTTATTCTTCTAAGCTCAAGGCGGCTGCCATGGCATCTTCTTCTGAATCTCGTTAGTACTTACTGCTAGTCTCAGCTTCATCAATGTCTCTTGTTCAACAACTGATAGCCTTGTATCTTTTACCCACTTTCTTCATAATCATTTGAATTTCTCTACCAATCATAACACTAATCGCTTGCTCGTTCTTGTAGTTTTCTTGAAAAATATGACAGTTCCGCCCTTTCCAAATATGCCACACAGTTGTAGTCATAATAATGGAGGCAATTTTACCCAACAAGATTTTGGGTTTCCAACTTCTAATCAAGTATGTGACTTCCTATTTAAGATCTGTACTTGGACAATTACAGCTTAAGACGTGTTAACGCAAAAAATTTGATAGAGACACTTTCCACAAACTTTTGCGAAGCAATGACGAAGATAGCTTGAGTTCAATTCTCAGTGAAAGCACCAAAAATGTTAACGCTAAAAATTGAACGCTAAAATCCCGGTGTATGTAGAGGTTAAGTGAAAGCACCACCTATGAACACGGGAATTAGAAACAAGTAGGAAAGTCACAGAGAAAGCAGTAAAAGACAACAATTTTATAGTTGTTCGGCTTCAGGTTAAGCCTACGTCCACTTTAATCCTCTTTATTACCGAATCAATTACAACTTTACAACAATCTTCAATTACAATACTAATGAGACAAACAACTAGAACTCCGATGTAGAAGAATTCTTTGAATCCATGTTGATTGTGTTAGATTTCCTCTTGAAGTTAGTTGAGATGCCTTTCGTTTTTGAAGTGTCGAGTGAGTCGAGAATTCAGTAGAGTATCGGCGTTCCAGGAATGAGCCAAAAAGATCCCTTGAATGTTGGAGCTAGCGCCGTATTTATAGGAGAGTTCGGCTTTAGGTCGTAGGTCGCGAGCGACCTTGGATAGGTCATAGGTCGTCCGCGACCTAATGGGAGTTGTCTACGACTTATACATGGAACACTTGATCGCTCCGTAGAAACTAACAAGTCATAGGCCATGGTCGACCTAGGTAGGAAGCGGCATAGGAAGCTCCTTTGGTTTGTTTAGGTCGTGAGCGACTTAGTATAGGTCGTGAGCGACTTAGTATAGGTCGTAGGTCGTGGGCGACTTAGTAGACACGGTTTACGGCCTAACAGGAGCACCCTTGATCATTCAAGTCATAGATCGTAGGCGACCTAGGGAAGGAACAACAAAGGGAAGACAAGTTACCTCAGCTTTGTGTAGCTCGCTAGGTCGCGGATACCTTTAGGTTGCTAAGTCACCTCAGTCCATAGGTCATTTATGCACTAGGTCGCTCAGTCCATTTAGCAACTAGGTCGTTTAACTTGCTGGGCCGCTTTATGTGTTAGGTCGCTTACTCCCTTAGGTAGTTAGGTCGCGTTCTTCTGTAAGTCGTTAAGTCATAGTACCGCTTAGGTCGTTAACCCGCTTCAGTAGTTAGGTCGCTGTTAACTCGTTGATTCATAGGTCGCTGGACCATCTACTCCTTTAGGTTGCCGAGCTCTGTAGGTCGTAGGATCGTCGATAACTTTAGGTCGTTGAGCCATTCAATCCTTTAGGTCGTTGAGCCTTTCAATCCTTAGGTCGTTGAGTCGCGGAGAAGAGGAATTAACACTTGCCCCTCGAAGTATACGCCTAAGGATTAGGTCGTGTGCTTCGATATCTTTTAACCCGTGCTAGCTTAGATCGTTAAGTCGCGGGTGACTTATGAGAGAGTTAGGCCGCTCGTGTCGATTCGTGTTCTTTTCTCTCCCCTATATAAGCTGTTAGGTCATTTTCTTCTTCCTTCACCTTACTGACTATTTGAAACCGCCATTAACGAATTACCGAGCTCTCGAAGGCAAGAATTCAACCAAGTAGCCACCGATCATCTTCATCGTGTAAGTGTATTTGCTCACTATTCGACCATTGATCATCATCGAGTTATGAAATCCACATTTTCCTTCCCTAACCCAATTCCTTACGCTGTGCTTCACCAAAAGTCGTATTACGGTTGATTGTTGCTTGTCATCGGTCGCACTATCATTATGATTCCCGCGATCATGGAAATGTATCAGGTTCATGATGGATTTGAGATAACTTGGCTCGATTTAAGGTGATTTTGGTGGTGAGGGGTTATCGGGTTAATGAGTTAGTGGATAGCAAGCTGTGCGGTGACGCCTCTGGGTGATACACATGAAGTAGACGCATGGCAGAATGTAATTGGAGAGCAGGATTAGGGTTGTTGGTTTGAATGTGACTCATGCGACCTATCCTGCTCGCGACTTTACTTACTGGAACAACTCAAAGCTTAAAGTAGAACGACCTAACAAATTAATGACCTATCTTCCTGCGGCATAGGTTTTAGGTCGCGGTCGAGTTAGAATAGCTGACTTAACTTTTAGATCGCGTGAGCGACCTAGTCTTTAGGTTGTGTGAACGACTTAGTACCTAGGTCATTCGAGCGACTTAGGACTTAAACAAAATTTGAGTTGCTTCTTGCGACCCAGACCAATCTCAATCCAACCTATTAGGTCGTGAGCGACCTAGAACTTAGAGAATTTTTTGACTTGGATTGTGACTTAAGGACTTGAACAAAACTTGAAAGCTTCAGAATTTTGATAGAACTTGATTGTATTTCTAACTTGAACTGCTAGAATAAACTGCTAAGATAACTTGTATGACCTTGCTGTACCTCTTAACAGATTATATTCACTTGTAAGCTAACAACCTGCTGAACACAATATTTGCAGAAAACTAGGGCGAATATACTGCCGTTGACAGCCCACATCGAATGACAGATTAGTCGATAAAAAGATAATCATCTTAAAGAAATTATATGAAATGCTGTGAATCAACAAATTCAAGTGAAGTATTAAAGCAATGCTGAATTAATCAACCAAAGCTAATCTGTTTGCTTCAACACTGTACTTGAACTTAAAACAACAAGCCCTGAAGCTTTTTAACTAACAACTATTGACTAGTTTAATTTCAGTTATATTTTCTCGTTATTTTATTAGATCTGCACAACACTTCACACATTTAGGATACGTGCACCTTCATATTTGAGTATCCAGTTCCTTGTGTAGAATGTCTTCTCAAGAAGAGATCACAGAGCAATCTGAAGGAGTCTTCCCGATAGCCATCCCATTGGATAATCCTCCAGAAAAAACTCCAACTACCCTCAGTCAGCGGGCATTCAACCAATTACATATTCAATTTGGGATTGCCGAAGCGGATGCTATTCTTCCTGAGCCAAACGATACCGCTGACAGGCCGCCTCTCGGTTTTGTCGCCGTCAACCGTCAGATGTGCCTTTGCGGTGCCATTCCTCCTTTCAACGAATTTCTTCAACAACTCATTCTCCGACTAACCATCTCTCCCTTTCAACTGCATCCCAATGGCTACACCATCCTGATGGGATTGTGCATTCTATTCAGGAGGACACTCAACCGTCTTTCGAGCTTCGAAGAAGTTTGCTATTTATGTACATTCGCAAAGAATAAAGACCACCCCTCCATCATACTCGTGAGAAGTCCAGAAACCGTAAACTTATTACCGATCTCTCCGAGAGTGCTCACGGTTTTCTGAATCAGTTCTTCTTCGTTCGCTGCCCTCCAGGGTTTTATGCCATCTGGAGAGTAGGAAGTAAGATTGCTCATCCCTGTTCTTTCCGTTTCAGCTTTTCAAGATCCGAATTGCTAAGTGCTAACTTCATTCTTTTCTTTTACAGCACTTCCTCCTCCCTCTAGAAATCCTAGTCACAAGAAGACTTTTGATAGATTAAGTGTCGTGCCGGTTGAAGAAAGAAGTATTAAGTTTTTGCTGAAAGATGAACTTCTGCACCAATACGGGCTTCTGCACCCTCCCGTTCCACTCAACCTCATGAAGTACCCGACTCTCCAGTAGAGGCATCGGATGCCCCAGTTTCTGTTGGAGAACCTACGCCAAAGGAACGCACTGTTGAGGCTTCATTGGTATAGTGTTCTACTTCAACTGATGTTGCGGGGTCATCCGTCAAACATGCACTTGCCCCGGTCATCGAAGAAGAGGAGGCTCTTCATCAACCCGGGAAATCTGGTGATGAAGGGGCTGAGAGAACAAGTCCCTCTAGGCACAGCGGCGATGATACTTTTGAGGGGTTGAGCGACCTGATGATTACTTCTTAGGAGCTTTTTAAAGATGATCCTATCACTGCTAAAGTTACTTCTCCAGCAGTCGAAGCGACATCCGTTCTGCAACAAACTCCGTCAGCCCAAGAGTTGACACTGGCTGTTAAATCCATTATTACCTCCCAACCCAGGAGTGGTTCGTGATTCGACGCACGTAGTTTGCACGTTACACACACTTAGGATTTTTCAGCACTTATATGCGTTCAACTCTCTTGCTTTCAAGATTTCTGAGTTTATCTTTTCTTCATTTTCAGATTCTCCAATGGGAAGAAGTGGCTCCTACTACGACGATTTCCAGCATTATGGGAAGCACGGTGCTTATGACCCCAGGAGGTATCTTCCTGCCCCTTAGGAAACTGATGAAGAAAGAGCTGCGAGGAAGGCTCGTGAAAGGCGCGCCTATGAAGAACGCCACAAAAGACGAGATGAGCGACATGACTCTTCCCAGAGGGAAGATGATTCTCATAAATGGAAATCCTGTGATGATAAAGGGAAAAGCCACATCCCTGAAGATGTGAGTAAAAGGGCCAAACATGGAGAAAACCGGCGTCCGAACTTCCTAAAAGGCCCGCTGCTCTTGTACCTTCTCAATCTCCTGCCCTTACTCGTACTGATATTCAAACAATTATTGGAAGGCCCTCATATCAGGTTGGACAAGGCCCGGCCACTCTTCAAAGTCGGTTTCCGCATTGGTGCTTGAAGGGAGTGCGCTTTGACCTTGATTTGGTTCCGATTGACAAGCAGACAATGCTGCGCAATCTTGATGCTGTCAAACTCGATATTGAGAGAATGTCGGGTTGGCAAAAGCTTGTCGACGAGCTTCAGAGGGTAAACCGCACAAATCTTGAGGCCATGCTAACAATGGAAAACGAAAAATCTGAATGGCGGAAAACGAAAAATCTGAATGGCAGAAAACTCTTGAGCAGCATGACGTGGAAATGAGTAGCATAGCTACTTATAATGAAAAGCTTGAAGCAGAGGTCGAAAAACTTAAGGAAGAGCTCGCCACTTCTTTCACTTCTTATTCTCAGAGAGAAGAAGTTCTTCTAAAACAAGTGAGAGATGCTCACACGGCACAGAGAGATGCCGAAGCTAAATTTGAAGCACAGCAACAAGCTGTAGAAGACTACCGGGCTGATGTTGCTCAACTTCGAAAGAAAACCAACGCCTAGAACTTGGAGATTGAACTACTGAAAACTCGATTTTCTAAAGCTGAAAAGGAGCATGATGAAGCTGTTGCCGGCAAAGCTGCAGCCGAAGAATCTCATATGGCAACCAAAGCTGAAGTCAGCTCCACTTTATTCAAGTTTTACATCCATAGTGTTCTGGGGCACGGTAGCCTTAAGTTTTTGGGACCGGCATATGAAATCACTTTGGCCAAAGTGTGGGAGGCCATACTTGATATGTTTGGAGGAGCCGGGTATGCCGAAGTAGATATAATGGCGCACTACCTAGATGATGATGCATGTGCCGCTCTTGCTAGGGGAAAGGAGCAACTTGCCAAAGTGAGAGCTGAAACGACAGAAGGAGAACATTTAGGAAAGACAATTTCAACCGACCCAGTTCTACCTTTGGTTTCAGCCGATATCGATATTGCTGGCTCCAGTTCCCATTCTCCTCCTCTTGCTAAAGCCGTTACTGAAAGCGCCACCGCCCACACTGGAGATGAGACTCAGGAAAGCGCTGAAGCGCAGGACTTCAAAGTTGACATAGTAAAGTCTACTTTCCAGGTAACCTCAATGTTGATCTCGCTCAAGTGGAATGCTTGTTTGCTTCGACCGTGTTCGATGAGCTCCTTGCTTATCTCTTAAGTGTCGATGAGCCATTATCCCCTCTTTTTATGAGGAATACCGACTTTAACTTTTATTCTCCTGTAGAGAAAGCACCAAGTATTGCTCAGCCTTCCCCTCTTCCAATTGTTTCCTCTCTGCCTCTTCAGATTACTCCCTCTTCCGTTTCTCAACCGAGGTCACAAGAGGAGCAGATAGAATCTCTTCAAGGCTTGGATGACCCGGTCGTTTCTAGAGAACAGAAGCCCGAAGAACCTGAAGAAGGCGAGAGAACTCTGGAACAGACTGCTTCTGATGACATAACATTATCCACTCTTTTCTCTCCGGGTAGTGATCCTTCCTCAAGGAAGGAGGGAAAGCGTGTAGTTTCAAAGAAAAGGAGAGAAGCTTCTGCTGGCGAAGAAAAAACAGAAGAAAGTCCAATTGCACCCCTTCCTCTTTCTTCCCCTACTCCCACAAGCCGACCTAAAAAGTTAATCATCCGGCCAGGCGAAGGCTCAATAGGTGGTAGGAAGAAGAAGTGATCGGTTTAGGACTTATGCTTTTCACCTTGCTTTTTGATTTTTTGCTTGTATATACAAAGATTTATGTTGACCGGCGATTGTGCGGGTACCGGTCCCCACCTTCTTTTGTTTTGAAACCTGCACATGTATAAATTTTTTTATAGTATGGAATAAAATAATTCTTTTACTTGTACAAAGTTCTGTCTGTATTTGAGAATGCATTTATTCTTTTTTTATACAAGTGTCTTTATTTTCCCTGTGTGATGTTGCAATAAACCTATGGTATGTTGCTTGAGCATTGTTTTTATTTTTGCGACTGTATTATATTGCCCCCATACCATGGTTTATTGCAATCTCTTTTACATTGGTAGAATTTTGGAGAACAACTCTTCTGTTTCGAGAAGACTTGTGCTCTTTCTTTAGAGAACAACTTTTCCACTTGAAGGAGGTTTGCATCTGTACTTTATAGGATAATATCTCCGTTTTAAGGAAATATTTTTTTGATTTAGTAGAATGCGCCTCGTATTGGAGGAGTTTTCTCTTTCTCTCTCTCTTTTTTTGTGTCGTGAAGTTTTACACTTCACTTTTATTTTGGCAAGTGAATTTTCCTTCGTGGTACAATGGGCCTCGGAAAAAGGGCTTTGACCTGCTTGTGCCTTCGAAGAGGTCTTTTGTTTGATTGTGCCTCTGAGAAGAGGGCTTTTTGTTTGATTGTGCCTATGGGAAGAGGGCTTTTTGTTTGTGCCTCTGGAGAGAGGGCTTTTTTTTTTGTTTCTGCCACTGGGGAGAGGCTTTTATTTTTTCCCTGTCCACTGGAAAGCGGGCCTCCGAAGAGGGCTTTTCACATTTCGACTCGTGCAAAGTTTTATTTCAGATCACAGTGAAATGTTTGCCTCTGAGTAGGGCTTTTTCCTGGAAGTTTGGAGTTTCCTTCTCTCGGTTGGATGGATTCACGGGGCGGACACAAGTTACTTGGATTGTTTGTTTGCACAAACGTTCTCAGCTAGTTAACGAGTGTCCTGTGCCACCGGTCAGTCCACAACTTTCTGTCGAGAAAGAGAACTCTCTTTTTCTGGCACGTCCCACTAAAGGTCTTTTAGCATTTCAACTATGGTGAATTGGGCCTCCGAAGAGGGCTTTTCACATTCCAGCACTTGTGAAGTTTTATTTCAAATCTCGGTGGAATGTGTGCCTCCGAGTAGGGATGTTGCCTGGAAGTTTGGAGTTTCCTTCTCTCGGTTGGATGGATTCACTGGGAAGACACAAGTTACTTGGATTGTTTGTTTGCACAAACGTTCTCAGCTAGTTAACGAGTGTCCTGTGCCACCGTTCAGTCCACAACTTTCTATCGAGAAGGGGAACTCTCTTTTTCTGGCACGTCCCATTAGAGGTCTTTATCCTCCGAAGAGTTGTGCCTCCGAAGAGGGCCTGTGCCTCCGCGGAGGTCTTTTGCTGTTTGCTGCCTGCTCGCCCATGTCTTTTCACCATTTGCTCATATCAGCGGTTCCCTATTATCATTTCCAAGCGCACATTCCTTTCTTTTGCAAGTAGCTAATTCTATCCAAAGAAGTGTACTTCATTGTTAAATGAGTTCGCAGGGATAGACACAGGCTAATTAATCGAATGTTTGTTTGCACAAACGATCACAATTATTTAGGAAGGGTCTACCTCTGGAGGAATCACTAACTGTTTGATTGAAGCACTTCTTATTTAGGATTTGAACCTGGAATTTTTGTGGCTAGATATTCATTTGTTGAGTGATGTCAGGGATCGATTGGTCTTATGATGGGTAAGCTTTGTTTTAATAGCCTGCAATATTAAATCGACATTTTAGCAATACAATTGAAGTACTTTATATATCGAAATAAAACAAGCAGTAGAGAACACAAGATTTATAGTGGTTCGGCCAAGAACTGGGCCTACATCCACTTTATAGTTCTTATTATTCACTTACACTGGCTTTACAATGGCTTTCAATACAAGAATCATACATTCATAATTCTCTTTACAAACTTAAGCAAAGATTTTAAGTAAAATATGGACGCAAATGATTGCCGTTCCAAGCTCTTGGAATTGGATCTCCTTCGACAGTTGTCGGTTTGAAAGTGCCATCAAGAAGTTTTTGGCCTATGACATATGGCCCTTCCTAGTTTGGCGCAAACACTCCTGTTGCTGTCATGACCCTTTTCAAGACTAGATCTCCAATCTCAAAGCTGCGTTGGCGGACTTTGGAATTGAAATGCCTGGCAATTCTTTGCTGATGGGCTGCAGTTCTGAGTTGAGCCCCTTCCCTTTTTTCATCAAGGAAGTCAAGTGCTTCAAGTTGCAACTCTTCGTTTTCAGCTTGGTTGAAATGAATTCTTCTATGTGAAGGGACTTCTATTTCTATCGCAATCATTGCTTCTGATCCATATGCTAATGAAAATGGAGTGTGCCCGGTCGCAGTTTTGTGGGTAGTTCTATATGCCCATAGTGCTAGTGGAAGCTTATCACCCAACCACCTTTCGCTTTTTCTAGCAGTTTTTTGATGGTTGATTTGATAATTTTGTTTACTGCTTCCACTTGCTCGTTTGCTTGCGGATGAGCCACTGCTGAGAAGCTTTTCTGGATCTTGAATCGCTTGCAAAAATCTTGGAACTCTTCACTTTCAAATTGGGTTCCATTATCTGTGATTATCTTTTGAGGCACACCATACTTGCAAATGATATTCTTAGTTACAAAGTTTATCATCTTTTTAGAGTAATAGTAGCTAATGGTTCAGATTCAGCCCATTTAGTAAAAATAATCAAAAGCAACAATAGCATATCTGATTCCAGATTTGGCAGTTGGCAGAGGCCAGATGAGATCTATTCCCCAAATAGCAAATGGCCACGGACTGACCATCTGAGTTATCTCAGTGGAAGGTGCTCTTGGGATTTTTGCAAATCTCTGGCATCGGTCACATTTTCGGGCGTAGCTTGCAGCATCACGATTAATATCTAACCAAAAATACCCATAACGGAGGATTTTCTTTGCTAGAGTTTGACCACCTGAATGGTCTCCACACTCTCCTCCGTGTACTTCAGTTAGAATTGTTTTAGCTTCTTCCGTGGTTGCGCATCGGAGTAATGGCATTGAGAATCCCCGCCTGTACAATCGGCCATCTTGAATTATGTCTCTGGAGGCTTTTCTTAGCAACTTCTGTCGTTCTTTTGAACTTTCTAGTAGAGAACCGTTGAGAAGATATTCCATTATCGGAGTCATCCTTGATTCTTGCTCTTGAGATACAGTCGTGATCCAGTCAATATCCATCTCATCAATGCTTGGAGATGACAGGACTTCCACAGGAACTAATCCTAATAATTGAGCTTCACCAGTGCTTGCGTACTTTGCGAGAGAATCTGCCTTCATATTCTCTTCCCGGGGTATATGATTTATCGTATAATGGTCAAGTTTATCGAGAAGTTCCCAAGCTCTTGACAAATAAGCAGGAAGATTTCCTCCTTTAGTCTGAAACTCTTTCTTGACTTGACATACAATAAGATGTGAATCACTAAAGATCTGCAACACTTTGACATTCAACTCTTTAGCAATTCTCAAGCCGGCAATAAGAGCTTCATATTCCGCTTCATTGTTTGTCGAAGGGAATTCCAATCTCAATGCATATCACAACGACCTCCCTTCAGGGGTTTCAAGCACAACCCCAGCTCCGGAATAGTAATCGTTTCTCGCACCATCAACATATAATTTCCATTGAATTGGGGGATTATCAGTCACTTCTTCCTCACTATCACCTTTATCTATACATTCTGTGATAAAATCTACCAAAGCTTGTCCATGATTGCCCATCGGGGATGATAAGTGATGTCGTATTGGCTAGGTTCAATATTCCACTTCAGAAGGCGACCCGAAGTCTCAGGACGAAACATGACTTGCTTTAGAGGTTGATCAGTGAGGACTTTGATAGGATGAGCTTGGAAATACGGCCTTAACTTTCTGGATGCAATCAGTAGACAATAGGCGAGCTTTTCCAATTTTGAATAATTCATCTCTGCCGCGGTGAATCTCTTGCTGATATAATAGACTGGGCGCTGAATTCTTGCGTCTTCTCGTACCAACGCTGCATTGAGAGCATGAGATGAGATTGCCAAATATACAAAAAGATCTTCACATTGTCCGGCTTAGAAAGTATTGGAGGCGTTTCCATATGACAAATCAACTCATCGAAAGCTTTCTGGCATTCAGGAGTCCAGTCAAAATTTTTCCTTCCTTTCTTCAGTGCATCAAAGAATGGAATGCATTTATCAGTAGCTTTGGAAATGAATCGACTCAAGGCAGCGAATTTTCCATTAAGACTTTGCAATTCCTTCTTCGTTCTAGGAGCTTTTACTTCTTTTAAGGCAGCAATCTAAGTAGGATTAGCTTCAATTCCCCTAGCACTCACAATGAAACCTAGAAACTTTCCGGACTCTACCCCAAACGAACATTTTAAAGGATTAAGTTTCATTCCATACTTTCGGAGGATTGCAAACATTTCCGCCAAGTGGTCCATATGGTCTACCGCTTTATTTGACTTCACCAACATATCGTCAACATAAACTTCCATAGTTTTGCAAATCTGCGGTTTGAACATAGCATTGACGAGTCTTTGGTAAGTTGCCCCTGCATTCTTAAGTCCGAAAGGCATGACTCTATAGCTGTAGAGACCAACATCGGTGATGAAGCTTGTATCCTCCTGATCCGGCTCATGCATCATAATCTGGTTGTATCCGGAGTAAGCATCCATGAAAGATAACAATTCGTGTCCCACTGTCCCATCCACCAACTGATCTATCCTAGTAATGGGAAGCAGTCTTTGGGGCAGGCTTTGTTTAAATCTGAGAAGTCAATGCAAACTCTGCATTTCCCATTAGCTTTCTTAACCAGTACTAGATTTGAAACCCAATTTGGATAAGCAGACTCCCTGATGAAACCATTCTCTATAAGCCTGTCTACATCTTCTTTCAAAGCTGCTGACCTTTCGGGACCTTGGGTTCTTCTTTTCTATTTTACCGGTGTAAATTTCGGATTAATGTTCAGAGTATGTACTGCTATTTCCGGGGATATTCCACACATATCAGCATGAATCCAAGCGAATACGTCCAGATTAGCTTTCAAGAATGTTACCAAGGAATTTTGAACTGTCATACTAAGCTGAGAACCCACATTTACCACTTTGTTCGGATCTTTCGGGTCGATAGGTACCGGCACCGTTGCTTCAACTGGCACCACTCTGTTCTCCCCTGCACTAGATTTTCTAGGATCCATTTCTCTTCGTGCCCCGCTATGCTCGCCAATGCAGGGTCCACCCTATAATTGCTACAAGGTTG
The DNA here is from genome assembly GCA_030765085.1 of Allium cepa. Lineage (NCBI taxonomy): Eukaryota > Viridiplantae > Streptophyta > Magnoliopsida > Asparagales > Amaryllidaceae > Allium > Allium cepa. The sequence continues at coordinate 449,099,191 of CM060942.1, forward strand.
GTTCTTTGATGCAGACTGGGGCCGCCGCATCTTTTCCTATTTCTCTCTTCCTCGCTTCGCGCAACTCTATCAGATAACATTCTCGCCCAGCGTTCTGATCCCCTTTAATAACTCCAACTCCGTTATCCGTGGGGAATTTCATAGTGAGGCACCACGGGGTGAGAATTGCTTTAAAAGCCGCAAGAGTTGGTCGGCCTAGAAAGGCGTTGTAAGCAGAAAATTCGTCAACAATTACAAAAGTCTGTTTTCGAACCACCTTTTTCTGCCCCTCTCCAAGCTCAACGAACAAATCAATAGTTCCAATTGGCTGCTTCGGTTCCCCAGTGAACCCAACAATCTTCTGAGATGAGGCTTGAACATCGGCCATTGGAACTTTCATTTGGTCGAACGTCTTTTTGAAGAGAATATTGCAAGAAGCGCCGCAATCTACAAGCACTCTTCTCACAATGGCCGGCCCAATGCCCGCAGAGATGACCAAGGGATCCATGGTTGGAGATTCAATACCCATAGAGTCCCTGGCTCTGAACACAATATCATCGTTAAAAGTTTTCTGCTGCTTCAAAGGTGCAACATCTTCTAGCACAAAAACACTCTCTTCTGTTGGTGTGTATTTCAAGGCACGGGCATATCTTTCCATCTCGCCCCAGCTTCTGCCTGCTGGGTGAGGACCTCCTGTAATCACATTAATAACAGGCCTTTCTGATTCATGCACAGTATTCCTCTCACCCGTGCCAGATGAATGAGCAGGAAGTTGCTTACCCTTAGTAGACGAAGTTGGGTCATTTCTACTTCTCTTAACATATTGCTGCAACTTGTTCTCTCTCAATAGTTCCTTAATTAAAATTTTCAGATGGCGACATTCGTTGGTATCATGACCGGGTTGATTATGAAACCGACAGAATCTCCCACTTTGAGCAGCTTTTTTGTTAACTCTCATCTCATGCGGTTTAGGATATTCTACCGCATCTTTGGTAGCCAAGAAGATATTCTCTGGAGTGTTAGTCGAAGGAGTGAAATTTGAAGACTTTAAGAAGCGAGGTTTCTTCATATCTTTCTGCTTCTTCCCGCCATTGTTCTCCCTTTTCTGACTTCCGGATTCCTTTTTGATAGGGGCAACAGTATTATCCTTAACCTCTGTCAATGCCACTTTAACTGGTACCCGAAGGCTTTCTAAGCGCATGAATTCATCAGCTTTCTTATAGAATTTCTCAAGTGAATTCGGTTCTTTCATCTTCAGCCACTTTCCAATTTCGCTTAATTTGTCAATCGCCCTCATCAGGTATGTTAAGACCATTCGTGGCTCTGCATTGTCCACTTCAACCAAAGCTATGTTGAAGCGGTTCAACAAAGACCTGATAGATTCCCAAGGATTCTATTCCAAGCTTGACAGCGACATAATATCCTTTGCCTTTGAAGCATACAACCTGAATTGCTCTTTAAACTTCCGAGTCAAATCGGCGAACTGGTCTATGGATCGGACCGAAAGTTTTGTGAACCAGAGCAGAGCCACTCCTTCCAAGTATACCGGAAAGTACCGGCATTTGATCTCATTAGACGCGCTAGCACCAGTCATGTGCCAATCATACTTATACAGGAATTGATTGGAGTCGCTTGTTCCCTTATAAGCCGTGATGGTCGGAGGAACAAACTTCCTTGGGAATTCTGCCTTTAGAATCTTCTCAGTGAATGGAGTTTTGCTCGGAGCGAATCCCCATTCCTTCTCGTCCTCATCTATCTGCATGCTTTCTTTCATGATTTGTCGCACCATGCCCGAAAGATATTCCTCATCATTTAAAGGATCTGCAGGACAGACTTCGGCCACTTTCTTGGAAGTTTGTCGGGACAAACGTTCGCGGAGAGTTGCCTGTGGTCTCGATCCTCCAGCTTGAGGAGGTGTTTCTTTGGCGGGACTAGCTGCTCTTTGTGGAATATTCCTTTCCTCAGGATCATGAATATCATCTGCTAGGTTTTCTTCGTTATTGACCGGTTGACGGTTTGCTTCGAGCAACGCATTTATCCTCTCAAGCATTAAAGCATTCTGAGTTTCCATCTGCTGGTATACTCCAGATACTGCAGCATCTAACTCTGCTCGTGTAATTCCGGCACTTGGTGCTGCTTGACTTGACGAAGGAGAAGTGGCAGTATTTTCATGGACATTACTAGGTCTTGTATATCACGCTTTCTTCTAGGAGCCATTATTTCTGATAAACTTCTGGTTTTGATAGAGACTCTTTCCACAAACTTTTGCGAAGCAATGACGAAGATAGCCTGAGTTCAATTCTCAGTGAAAGCACCAAAAATGTTAACGCTAAAAATTGAACGCTAAAATCCCGGTGTATGTAGGGGTTAAGTGAAAGCACCACCCGTGAACATGGGAATTAGAAACAAGTAGGAAAGTCACAGAGAAAGCAGTAAAAGACAACAATTTTATAGTTGTTTGGCTTCAGGTTAAGCCTACGTCCACTTTAATCCTCTTTATTACTGAATCAGTTACAACTTTACAACAATCCTCAATTACAATACTGATGAGACAAACAACTAGAACTCCGATGTAGAAAAATTCTTTGAATCCATGTTGATTGTGTTAGATTTCCTCTTGAAGTTAGTTGAGATGCCTTTCATGTTTGAAGTTTCGAGTGAGTCGAGAATTCAGCAGAGTATCAGCGTTCCAGGAATGAGCCAAAATAATCCCTTGAATGTTGGAGCTAGCACTGTATTTATAGGAGAGTCGGCTTTAGGTCGTAGGTCGCGAGCGACCTTGGATAGGTCGTAGGTCGTCCGCGACCTAATGGGAGTTGTCTACGGCTTATACATGGAACACTTGATCGCTCTGGAGAAACTAACAAGCCATAGGCCGTGGCCGACCTAGGTAGGAAGCGGCATAGAAAGCTCCTTTGGTTTGTTTAGGTCGTGAGCAACTTAGGTATAGGTCGTAGGTCGTGGGCGACTTAGTAGACACGGTTTATGGCCTAACAGGAGCACCCTTGATCATTCAAGTCATAGATCGTAGGCGACCTAGGGAAGGAACGACATAGGGAAGACAAGTTACCTCGGTTTGTGTAGCTCGCTAGGTCGCTAGGTCGCGTATACCTTTAGGTCGCTAAGTCACCTCAGTCCATAGGTCATTTATGCACTAGATCGCTCAGTCCATTTAGCAACTAGGTCGTTTAACTTGCTGGTCCACTTTATGTGTTAGGTCGCTTACTCCCTTAGGCAGTTAGGTCGCGTTCTTTTGTAAGTCGTTAAGTCGTAGTACCCCTTAGGTCGTTAACCCGCTTCAGCAGTTAGGTCGCTGTTAACTCGTTAATTCATAGGTCGCTGGACCATCTACTCCTTTAGGTCGCCGAGCTCTGTAGGTCGCAGGGTCGTCGATAACTTTAGGTCGTTGAGCCTTTCAATCCTTTAGGTCGTTGAGCCTTTCAATCCTTTAGGTCGTTGAGTCGCGGAGAAGAGGAGTTAACGAGATGTTTTCACCTTGTCCCAAATTGTCATAGATACGCTTCATGTGAAAAATAAGTGACTATGAGTTCCCTCCTCTTTTCCAAATAATACAGACATAGATTCCTACAAAATACCCCAATTCTTTAGCCTGTCTTTGGTTGGAAGTCTGTGTAATAAACTTTTTAGGATGTTTTAGAATTTTTGGAACACTAGCTCTACTCCAGATCAGTTGAGACCATTCAATTTCGTAAACTTTAGTTCTTAAGCTATCCCAAGCAGGTTTTACAGTATACTATTTACCTATAGGTTTTCAGATCCAGCCATCCCTCTGAAGTTTAGTTTTTATGTCTTGAATAATAGGATTGTTAGCAATAAAATTCCATTGGCCACCCTGAATAATTTGGTCTAACTCGAAGTTAGTTTCTCCATATGCATTAAAATTGTCCCAACCCAATTAGTCAACATCTTTTTGATTATTTAACTAGGGGTCATACTAGAAACTAGTATCTTTGCCATTAGCAATTCTCCTTTCTACAAGATTTTGCTTTTCATTTCTAACTCCAAGGATAGATTCCAAGTACCAAAAGCATTATTATCCTCTTTTATAAACCATAAATTATCCCAAATACCTACTTCTTAACTAGTCTTCCCAAAGATCTTTACGTTTTAGAATTTTCCAAGCAAGTTTAGTGGCAAAGTTTTTTTCAGGTCTTTGAGATTTTTTAAACCTACTCCTTCTTGTTTTGGTTTGCAAAGGGTCTGTTATATTACTTTATGTAAGCCCCCTTTTTAGATGAAGTTAGCACAAACATTTTCAATTTTATTAATAGAAGAATTAGGAATTTGAAATGTTTGTAACAAGAATATAATCATAGAAGTGATGACCATATGAACCAATTCCACTCTATCAGCAAAAGACAATGGTTTAGCACTCCAACTCTGAAGCTTGTTTTTGATTTTTATGATCAAGGCTCCACATTCTCTATCAACAATGATATTGGTATATAAGGGTACTCAAAGGTATTTGACTGGGAGCTGACCTTTGGTAAAATTTATAATTTGACAAATTGCTTCTCTATCACTGCAATAGTCATTGAAATAACATTTGGTTTTTTGCTCATTGACCTTAAGACCAGCAAACTTTTCAAGATTATAAAATATTTCCATGATCCCCTCTACTGCATTTGTAGTAGCCTTGATGCAAACTATAAGATCGTCAGCAAAGAGCAAATGACTGAGTTAGGGTTTGGTATCATAAAAAGGCTGAATGATTCTATTATGATAGTAGGTCTCCATTTGAAGTGTAAAATATTCCACCACCACTACAAATAAGTAAGGAGATAAGAGGTCCCCTTGTCTCAAACCTCGGTTACTTGAGATAAATCCCTTTGGCATACCGTTTATTAGAATTGAATAAGTATGGGTACTAAGGCATTCTTCTATGATGTTAACTATTTTATTTGGAAACTCCGTGGCTCTAAGAATATGTAGAACAAACTTCCTGTTAACTTTGCCATATACTTTTTGCAAATCAACTTTAAGACATACTTTATCAACACCTTTCTTTTTGAAATGTCTAACAAGTTCATGAGCTAATAAAGAATTCTCAAATATGCTTCTACCATTAACGATTCCCTGACATTCACCAATTCAGTTATTTGGAATATCCTTAATTCCGTTGCAAATAATTTTGCTAAGAATTTTGTAAGAAACATTGCAGCAAGCCATTGGCTTGTAGTCTTGAATTTGGGCAGGTTTATCCTTTTTAGGTATAAGGAAAATAAATGTGTGATTCATTTATTATATGATTTTACTTGTATCCAAAGCTTCTTGGTAGGCTAATCTTAAATATTCTTTCAAGTGCTGGCAGTGGGTTACATAAAATGCGAGCCTAGCCCATCTGGCCCTGGGTTGGAGTCGTGATAAATGCCTTTAATGGCCACTTCAATTTCCCCAACTTCAATGCTCTGGTCAACATCTGAACTCCCTTATTCATTAATCAGGGAGCTGGTCTGAACAATTGGTAATTCTCCTTGACTTTCACCATTGAATAAATAAGTATTGTTAATGCTTAAAATTGAACGCTAACACCCCAGTGTACGTAGAGATTAAGTGAAAGCACCACCCGTGTACACGGGAATTAGAAACAAGTAGAAAAGTCACAGAGAAAGCAGTAAAAGACAACAGTTTTATAGTGGTTCTGCTTCAGGTTAAGCCTACGTCCACTTTAATCTTCTTTATTGCTGAATCATTTACAACTTTACAACAATCTTTGATTACAACACTGATGGGACAAGTAACTAGAACTCAAATGTAGAAGAAGTCTTTGAGTCCATGTTGATTGCGTTAGATTTCCTCTTGAAGTTTGTTGAGATGCCTTTCGTGTTTGAAGTGTCGAGTGCGTCGAGAATTCAACAGAGTATCGGCGTTCCAAAAATGAGCCGAAAAGATCCCCTTTTAGTTGGAGTAGGCGGGGTATTCATAGGAGAGTTCGGTGTTAGGTCATAGGTCGCAAGCGACCTTGGATAGCTCGTTGGTCGTCCGCGACCTAGTGGGAGTCATTTATGGCTTATACAAGGTACACTTCATCGTTCTGGAGAAACTAGCAAGTCATAGGTCGTGGCCGACCTAGGTAGGAAGCGGCATAGGAAGCTCCTTTGGTATGTTTAGGTCGTGAGCGACTTAGGTATAGGCCGTAAGTCGTGGGCGACTTAGTAGACACGGTTTACGGCCTAACAGGAGCACCCTTGATCATTTGAACAAGTCGTAGATCGTGGGTGACCTAGGAAAGGAATGACATAAGGAAGAAAAGTAACCTCGGCTTTGTATAGCTCGCTAGGTCGCTAGGTCGTTAGAGAGCTTCATTCCTATTAGGCCGCATCTCAGTTAACTCATTCACACTTTAGGTCATTAACCCGCTATTGGTCCATTAGTCCGTTAGGTCGTAATGCTTACTGTGTTAGGTCGTTTCACCTTAACTCGCTGCAGAACTTTATCCCTGTTAGGTCGCTCCCTTGTTAACTCGCTAGGTCGTTCATCCCTTAGGTCGCTGGGTCGTTGATAACTTTAGGTCGATGGACTTTCAATCCTTTAGGTCGCTGACTAGTTGAGTCGCTAGGTCGCTACTTTCTCTAGATCGCAGGGTCGTAGAAAGAAGAGGGTTAACACTTGCCCCTCGAAGTATACGCCTAAGACTTAGGTCGTGTGCTTCGATATCTTTTAACCCGTGCTAGCTTAGATCGTTAAGTCGCGGGAGACTTATGAAAGAGTTAGGTCGCTCGTGTCGATTCGTGTTCCTTTTTCTCCCCTATATAAGCGTTAGGTCGTTTCTCCTTCCTTCACCTTATTGCATTCTGCTGCCGCCATTACTATCTTTGAGCTCGAGTATTTTTAGAAGCGAATCTACCTGTTGATCTGATCATCATCTTCTCAATCTCACTACGTAAGTGAATTCGACCATTATTCAACCACGACCACCATCAAATTATGAATCCCTCAATTTTCGGCCTTATCCCGATTCTGCATGCTGCATTTCGCCGTGAATCATGTCACGATTAACTTTTGATCTTTTTGGACACGTTGTCATTGTGATTCACGAGAGTACAACAGTACATTGGGTTTGTGATGGATCCGAGGCGATTTGCGTTGGTTTTGGATGTTCTGGTGGCCAAAAAAAAACAGAAGAAAGTCCAATTGCACCCCTTCCTCTTTCTTCCCTTACTCTCACAAGCCGGCCAAAAAAGTTAATCATCCGGCCAGGCGAAGGCTCAAAAGGTGGCAGGAAGAAGAAGTGATGGGTTTAGGACTTATGCTTTTCACCTTGCTTTTTTGCTTTTTTGCTTGTATATATAAAGACTTGTGTTGACCGGAGATTGTGCGGGTACCGGTCCCCGCCTTCTTTTGTTTTGAAACCTGCACATGTATAAAATTTTATAGCATGGAATAAAATGATTCTTTTTACTTGTATAAACTTTTGTCTGTATTTGAGAATGCATTTATTCTTTTTTTTCATACAAGTTTCTTTATTCTCTCTGTGTGATGTTGCAGTAAACCTATGGTATGTTGCTTGAGCATTGTTTTTATTTTTGCAACTATATTATATTGCCCCCCCATACCATGGTTTATTGCAATCTCTTTAACATTGGCAAAATTTTGGAGAACAACTCTTCTGTTTCGAGAAGACTTGTACTCTTTCTTTAGAGAACAACTTTTCCATTTGAAGGAGATTTGCATCTGTACTTTATAGGATAATATTTCCGTTTTAAGGAAATATTTTTCTGATTCAGTAGAATGCACCTCATATTGGAGAAGTCTTCTCTTTTTTTTTGTTGCGAAGTTTTTACACTTCACTTTTTGAGAAAGTCACTTTTATTTTGGCAAGTGAATTTTCCTTCGTGGTAAAGCGGGCCTTCGAAAAAGGGCTTCGACCTTTTTGTGCCTCCGAAGAGGGCTTTTGTTTGATTGTGCCTTTGGGAAGAGGGCTTTTTGTTTGATTGTGCCTTTGGGAAGAGGGCTTTTTTGTGTGTGTGCCTCTGAGGAGAGGGCTTTTTTTGTTTCTGCCTCTGGGGAGAGGCTTTTATCTTTTCCCTGTCCGCTGGGAAGCGGGCCTCCGAAGAGGGCTTTTCACATTTCGACTCGTGTGAAGTTTTATTTCAAATCGCGGTGAAATGTGTGCCTCCGAAGAGGTCTTTTAGCATTTCAACTATGATGAAATGGGCCTCCGAAGAGGGCTTTTCACATTCCAGCACTTATAAAGTTTTATTTCAGATCTCGGTGGAATGCGTGCCTCCGAAGAGGTCTTTTAGCATTTCAACTATGGTGAAATGAGCCTCCGAAGAGGGCTTTTCACATTCCAGCACTTGTGAAGTTTTATTTCAGATCTCGGTGGAATGCGTGCCTCCGAAGAGGTCTTTTAGCATTTCAACTATGGTGAAATGGGCCTCCGAAGAGGGATTTTCACATTCCAGCACTTGTGAAGTTTTATTTCAGATCTCAGTGGAATGTGTGCCTCCGAGTAGGGCTTTTTCCTGGAAGTTTCCTTCTCTCGGTTGGATGGATTTACGGGGCGGACACAAGTTACTTGGATTGTTTGTTTGTACAAACGTTCTTAGCTAGTTAACGAGTGTCCTGTGCCACCGATCAGTCCACAACTTTTTGTTGAGAAGGAGAACTTTCTTTTTCTGGCAAGTCCCATTAGAGGTCTTTATCCTCCGAAGAGGGCTTGTGCCTCCGAGGAGGTCTTTTGCTGTTTGCTGCCTGCTCGCCCATGTCTTTTTGCCATTTGTTCATACCAGCGGTTCCCTGTTATCATTTTCAAGCGCACATTCCTTTCTTTTGCAAGTAGCTTACTCTACCCAAAGAAGTGTACTTCATTGTTAAATGAGTTCGTAGGGGTAGACACAGGCTAATTAATCGAATGCTTGTTTGCACAAACGATCATAATTAGTTAGGAAGGGTCTACTTCTGGCGGAACCCTTAACTGTTTGCTTGAAGTACTTTTATATAGGATTTGAGTCTGGAATTTTTGTGGCTAGACATTCATTTGTTGAGTGACGTTAGGGATCGCTTGTCTTATGATGGGTAAGCTTTGTTTTAATGGCCTGCAATATTAAATCGACATTTTAGCAATACAATTGAAGTGCTTTATATATCGAAATAAAACAAGCAGTTTATAATAGTAGAGAACACAAGATTTATAGTGGTTCGACCAAGAACTGGGCCTACATCCACTTTATAGTTCTTATTATTCACTTGCACTGGCTTTACAATGGCTTTCAATACAAGAATCACACATTCATAATTCTTTTTACAAATTTAAGCAAAGCTTTTAAGTAAAATATGGATGCAAGTGATTGCTGTTCCAAGCTCTTGGAATTGGATCTCCTTCGACAGTTGTTAGTTTGAAAGTACCATCAAGAAGTTTTTTGCCTATGACATATGGCCCTTCCCAGTTTGGCGCAAACAGTCCTGTTGCTGTCATGACCCTTTTCAAGACTAGATCTCCAATCTCAAAGCTGCGTTGGCGAACTTTGGAATTGAAGTGCCTAGCAATTCTTTGCTGATGGGCTGCAATTCTGAGTTGAGCCTCTTCCCTTTTTTCATCAAGGATGTCAAGTGCTTCAAGTTGCAACTCTTCGTTTTCAGCTTGGTTGAAATGAATTCTTCTATGTGAAGGGACTTCTATTTCCACTGGTATCATTGCTTCTGATCCATATTCCAATGAAAATGGAGTGTGCCCAGTCGCAGTTTTATGGGTAGTTCTATATGCCCATAGTGCTAGTGGAAGCTTATCGACCCAACCACCTTTCGCTTTTTCCAGCTGTTTTTTGATGATAGATTTGATAATTTTGTTTACTGCTGCCACTTGCCCGTTTGCCTGCGGATGAGCCACTGCTGAGAAGCTTTTCTGGATCTTGAATCGCTTGCAAAAATCTTGGAACTCTTCACTTTCGAATTGGGTTCCATTATCTGTGATTATCTTTTGAGGCACACCATACCTGCAAATGATATTCTTAGTTACGAAGTTTATCATCTTTTTAGAGGTAATAGTAGCTAACGGTTGAGATTCAGCCCATTTAGTAAAATAATCAACAGCAACAATAGCATATCTGTTCCGGATTTGGCGGTTGGCAAAGGCCCGATGAGATCTATTCCCCAAATAGAAAATGGCCACGGGCTGACCATCTGTGTTATCTCGGTGGAAGGTGCTCTTGGGATTTTAGCAAATCTCTGGCATCGGTCACATTTTTGGGCATAGCTTGCAGCATCACGATTAATATCTGGCCAAAAATACCCATAACAGAGAATTTTCTTCGCTAGAGTTTGACCACCTGAATGGTATCCACACTCTCCTCCGTGTACTTCAGCTAGAATTTTCTTTGCTTCTTCCTTAGTCACACATCGGAGTAATGGCATTGAGAACCCCCGCCTATACAATCGGCCATCTTGAATTATGTATCTGGAGGCTTTTCTTAGCAACTTCTGTCGTTCTTTTGAACTTTCTGGTAGAGAACCGTTGAGCAGATATTCCATTATCGGAGTCATCCATGATTCTTGCTCTTAAGATATAGTCATGATCCAGTCAATATCCATCTCATCAGTGCTTGGAGCTGACAAGACTTTCATAGGAACTAATCCCTATAATTGAGCTTCACCAGTGCTTGCGTACTTTGCGAGAGAATCTGCCTCCATGTTCTCTTCCCAGGGTATATGATTTATTGTATAATGGTCAAGATCATCGAGAAGTTCCCAAGCTCTTGACAAATAAGTAGCCAAATTTCCTCCTTTAGTTTGAAACTCTTTCTTAACTTGACATACAATAAGCTGTGAGTCACTGAAGATCTGCAACGCTTTGACATTCAACTCTTTAGCAATTCTCAAGCCGACAATAAGAGCTTCATATTCTGCTTCATTGTTTGTCGAAGGGAACTCCAATCTCAATGCATAGCACAATAACCGCCCTTCAGGGGTTTCAAGCACAACCCCAGCTCCGGAATAGTAATCATTTCTTGCACCATCAACATATAATTTCCATCGAATTAGGGGATTATCAGTCACTTCTTCCTCACTATCACCTTTATCTGCACATTCTGCGATGAAATCTGCCAAAGCTTTTCCATTAATTGCTCTCCGAGGATGATAAGTGATGTCGTACTGGCTGAGTTCAATATTCCACTTCAGAAGACGATCCAAAGTCTGAGGACGAAGCAGGACTTTCTTTAGAGGTTGATCAGTGAGGACTTTGATTGGATGAGCTTGGAAATACGGCCTCAACTTTCTTGACGCAATCAGTAGACAATAGGCGAGCTTTTCCAATTTTGAATAATTCATCTCTGCCCCGGTGAACCTCTTGCTGATATTATAGACCAGGCGCTGAATTTTTGCGTCTTCCTGTACCAACGCTGCACTAAGACCATGAGATGAGATTGCCAAATATACGAAAAGATCCTCACCATCGTTGGGCTTAGAAAGTATTGGAGGCGTTTCCATATGACGAATCAATTCATCGAAAGCTTTCTGAAATTCAGGAGTCCAGTCAAAATTCTTCCTTCCTTTCTTCAGTGCATCAAAGAATGGAATGCATTTATCAGTAGCTTTGGAAATGAATCAACTCAAGGTAGCGACTTCTCCATTAAAACTTTGCAATTCCTTCTTCGTTCTAGGAGCTTTCACTTCTTTTAAGGCAGCAATCTGAGTAGGATTAGCTTCAATCCCCCTAGCACTCCAATGAAACCCAGAAATTTTCCAGACTCCACCCCAAATGAACATTTCAAAGGATTAAGTTTCATTCCGTACTTCCAGAGGATTGCAAACATTTCCGCCAAGTGGTCCATATGGTCTACCGCTTTCCTTGACTTCACCAACATATCGTCAACATACACTTCCATAGTTTTGCCAATTTGCAGTTTGAACATAGCATTGACGAGTCTTTGGTAAGTTGCCGATGCATTCTTAAGTCCGAAGGGCATGACTCTATAGCAGTAGAGACCAATATCGGTGATGAAGCTTGTGACCTCCTGATCTGGCTCATGCATCATAATCTAGTTGTATCCGGAGTAAGCATCCATGAAAGATAACAATTCGTGCCCCGCTGTTCCACCCAAAAACTGATCTTTTCTGGGTAATGGGAAGCAATCTTTGGGGCAGGCTTTGTTAAAATCTGAGAAGTCAATGCAAATTCTCCATTTCCCATTAGCTTTCTTAACCGGTACTGGATTTGAAACCCAATTCGGATAAGTAGACTCCCTGATGAAACCATTTTCCATAAGCCGGTCTACCTCTTCTTTCAACGTTGCTGACCTTTCTGGACCCTGGGTTCTTCTTTTCTGTTTTACCGGTGTAAACTTCGGATCAATATTCAGAGCATGTACTGCAATTTCTGGGGATATTCCGCACATATCAGCATGAGTCCAAGCGAATACGTCCAGATTTGCCTTCAAGAATGATATTTAGGAATTTTGAGCCGTCACATTAAGTTGTGAACCCACCTTCACTACTTTGTTCGGATCTTTCGGGTCAACAGGTACTGGCACCGTTACTTCCACTGGCACCACTCTATTCTCCCCTGCACTAGCTTTTCTGGGATCCATTTCTCTTTGTGCCCTGCTCTGCTTGCCAGTGCAGGGTCCACCCTGTAATTGCTACAAGGTTGGCTCTTTGATGCGGACTGGGGCTGCCGCATCTTTTCTCATCTCTCTCTTTCTCGCTTCACGCACCTCTATTAAATAACAATCTCGCCCAGCATTCTGATCCCCTTTAATAACTCCAACGCCTTTATCCGTGGGAAATTTCATAGTGAGGCACCACGGGGTGATAATTGCCTTAAAAGCCGCAAGAGTTGGTCGGCCCAAGAAGGCGTTGTAGGCAGAAAATTCATCAAAAATTACAAAATTTTGTTTCCGAACCACCTTCTTCTGCCCCTCTCCAAGTTCCACGAACAAGTCGATAGTTCCAATGGGCTGCTTCGGTTCCCCAGTAAACCCAACGATTTTCTGAGATGAGGCTTGAATGTCAGCCATCAGAATTTACATTTTATCAAACGTCTTTTTGAAGAGAACGTTGCAAGAAGCGCCGCAATTTACAAGCACTCTTCCCACAATAGCCGGCCCAATGCCAGCAGAGATGACCAAGGGATCCATGGTTGGAGCTTCAACGCCCATAGAGTCCCTGGCTCTGAACACAATATCCTCATTAAAAGTTTTCTGGTGCTTCAAAGGTGCAGCATCTTCTAGCACAAAAACACTCTCTTCCGTTGGTGCATACTTCAAGGCACGGGCATATCTTTCCATCTCGCCCCAGCTTCTTCCTGCTGGGTGAGGACCTCCTGTAATCACATTAATAACAGGCCTTTCTGATTTATGCACAGTATTCCTCTCACCCGAGCCAGATGGATGAGCAGGAAGTTGCTGGCCCTTAGTAGATGAAATTGGATCATTTCTACTTCTTTTAACATATTGCTGCGACTTGTTCTCTCTCAGTAGTTCTTCAATTAAACTTTTCAGATGACAACATTCGTTGGTATCATGACCAGGTTGATTATGAAATCGGTAGAATTTCCCACTCTGAGCAGCTTTTTTGTTAACTCTCATCTCAGGCGGCTTAGGATATTCTACCTCATCTTTGGTAGCAAAGAATATATTCTCCGGGGTGTCAGTCAAAGGAGTGAAATCTGAAGGTTTTAAGAAGCGAGGTTTCTTCACATCTTTTTGTTTCTTTCCACCGTTATTTTCCCTTTTCTGACTTCCGGATTCCCTTTTGGTAGGAGCAGTAGTATTATTCTTAACCTCTGTCAATGCTACTTTAACCGGTGCTCGAAGGCTTTCCAAGCGCATGAATTCATCAGCCTTCTTATAGAATTTCTCAAGCGAATTCGGTTCTTTCATCTTCATCCACTTCCCAAATTCACTTAATTTGTCGATTGCCCTCATCAAGTACGTCAAGACCATCCACGGTTCTGCATTGTCCACTTCAGCCAAAGCTATGTTGAAGCGGTTCAAGAAAGACCTGATAGATTCCCCAGTATTCTGCTCCAGACTCGAGAGTGACATTATATCCTTTGCCTTTGAAGCATACAAACGGAATTGCTCTTTAAACTTCCGAGTCAAATCGGCGAACTGGTCTATGGATCGGACCGGAAGCTTTATGGACCAGAGCAGAGCCACTCCTTCCAAGTATACCGGAAAGTACTGGCATTTGATCTCATCAGACGCTCTAGCACTAGTCATGTGCCAATTATACTTATACAGGAATTGATTGGGGTCGCTTGTTCCCATATAAGCCGGAATGGTAGGAGGAACAAACTTTCTTGGGAATTCCGCCTTTAGAATCCTTTTAGTGAACGAAATTTTGCTCGGAGCGAATCCCCATTCCTTCTCATCTTCATCCCTCTGCATGCTTTCTTTCATAATTTGTCGTACCATGCCCGAAAGATATTCCTCATCATTTAAAGGATCAGCGGGACAGACTTCAGCCATTTTCTCGGAAGTTTGTCAGGACAAACGTTCGCGGAGAGTTGGCTGTGGTCTCGATCCTCCAGCTTGAGTAGGTGTTTCTTAGGCGGGGCTAGCTGCTCTTTGAGGAATATTCCTCTCTTCAGGATCTTGAACACCATCTGCAAGGTTTTCTTCATTATTCACCGGTTGACGGTTAGCTCCAAGCAATGCATTTAACCTCTCAAGCATTAAAGCATTTTGAGCTTCCATCTGCTGGTATAATCCAGATACTGCAGCATCTAACTCTGCTCGTGTAATTCCGAAACTTGGTGCTACTTGACTTGACGAAGGAGAAGTGGCAGTATTCTCATGGACATTACTAGGTCTTGTAGATCCACGCTTTCTTCCAGGAGCCATTATCTCTGACAGACTTCTGGTTTTGAGAGAGATTCTTTCTATAATCTTTTGCGAAGCAATGACGAAGATAGCCTGAGTTCAATTCTCAGTGAAAGCACCAAAAATGTTAACGCTTAAAATTGAACGCTAGTACCCCGGTGTATGTAGAGATTAAGTGAAAGCACCACCCATGAACAAGGGAATTAGAAACAAGTAGAAAAGTCACAGAGGAAGCAGTAAAAGACAACAGTTTTACAGTGGTTCGGCTTCAGGTTAAGCCTACGTCCACTTTAATCTTCTTTATTGCTGAATCATTTACAACTTTACAACAATCTTTGATTACAACACTGATGGGACAAGTAACTAGAACTCCAATGTAGAAGAAGTCTTTGAGTCCATGTTGATTGCGTTAGATTTCCTCTTGAAGTTTGTTGAGATGCCTTTCGTGTTTGAAGTTTCGAGTGCGTCGAGAATTCAACAGAGTATCGGCGTTCCAGAAATGAGCCGAAAAGATCCCCTTTTAGTTGGAGTAGGCGGGGTATTCGTAGGAGAGTTTGGTGTTAGGTCGTAGGTCGCAAGCGACCTTGTATAGGTCGTAGGTCGTCCGCGACCTAGTGGGAGTCATTTACGGCTTATACAAGGTACACTTCATCGTTCTGGAGAAACTAGCAAGTCGTAGGTCGTGGCCGACCTAGGTAGGAAGCGGCATAGGATGCTCCTTTGGTATGTTTAGGTCGTGAGCGACTTAGGTATAGGTCGTAAGTCGTGGGCGACTTAGTAGACACGGTTTACGGCCTAACAGGAGCACCCTTGGTCATTTGAACAAGTCGTAGATAGTGGGCGACCTAGGGAAGGAACGACATAAGGAAGACAAGTTACCTCGGCTTTGTATAGCTCGCTAGGTCGCTAGGTCGTTAGAGAGCTTCATTCCTATTAGGTCGCATCTAAGTTAACTCGTTCTCACTTTAGGTCATTAACCCGCTATTGGTCTATTAGGCCGTTAGGTCGTAATGCTTGCTGTGTTAGGTCGTTTCGCTTTAACTCGTTGCAGAACTTTATCCATGTTAGGTCGCACCCCTTGTTAACTCGCTAGGTCGTTCATCCCTTAGGTCGCTGGGCCGTTGATAACTTTAGGTCGATGGACCTTTCAATCCTTTAGGTCGCTGAGCACTATAGGTCGCTGACTAGTTGAGTCACTAGGTCGCTACTTTCTCTAGATCGTAGGGTCGTAGAAAGAAGAGGGTTAACAAGTATAATAATGGATGGCATTAGTTTCAAGAATTTGTAAATATGTAGCCTGATCTCTATTTTCATCAATAATATTAAGGATATTGTTGGTATTTTTCCACAAAGACATCTTGGCATAAATTTTTTTGAGCATTTATCTCCCTTTAGAAATCATTTTTCTTTTTCTTTTTGTTTGAAAACCATTGCCTGAATTCTGAGTGCCTCCTTGAGCTCCAATTGAACATAATATTCTTTATTGAGCTCTTTATTACGAGGTCCATTATCCAAAGCAATTTGAGCTTGATCAAGAACAACCTGCAAGTTGTCAATTTTCTGTGTTTGCTTGACCCTATTCCTGTTGTGACGACCGCCCATGACTCCCGCACCAAACAAGGAAATAATGCGCTGAAAGGCATGCCAGGCAGCCATGGACGATAGTCAGGGTAAAACAAAACAAAAGAATCTCTATCGTACAACTCACAGCGCATGGATAAAATACAATAGAGAAATATAATATAGTGAAGCTCCATAGAACAGAACATCATCATATAAGCATCACAGTAGTTTTATACAATCATCTACTCAAATCCATACATGAAAGCCTCACTACAAATCACTCAACCAAATACAGCAGCGGATACCCAGTACATATAGTAAGAAAACTAATATGCAAAGCCTCCTGCTCGTCTTCGTCATCTTCATCGTAGAACTCCTAGCACAGCACCTGTCACCTGCTACCTAGTCTGCCCATCCCAACATGGATGAACAGCCCAAGGTAATAAGAGGAGACATAAAACCTTGAGTCAGACAAAGTCTTAGTGAGCAGTAAATCAACTATCAAGCATACCAAAAGAGCATAAAGGATAAAAGGAATAGGAACCAAACCATCCCACTCCACCTCTTTCTACAGTGATAGCCCCAGACATACACTAAGGAGAAGCAAGCATAACAACATAGACAATTAAGGTAAAGCGAATACCACTCGAGTCAAGGACGATGTTTCCCAAATACAAACCCCCAAGGCCTAAACCAAGATCAGATAAGCACCCAGAAAACACCGCTCTTGAAGCCGAATGATAATACAACCAAACATCCATGACTCTGGCTATCACTGTTATCCTTGCCTCGATTTCACCGTTAGTTGAATGACCATCTGTCAAGGGCTAATGGTAACCCCGGTTCTAACCATAACTCCGCACACTGCCTTGTGCCTAGGACTTATCTACTTTGCCCAGAGTACTCAACTACCTACCTGTAGTCTTTTGGGTGTCCCGACTACCTACCTGTAGTCGTTATGGGCGCCCCATGTACTCTTGCTTTTGAGCATGCTAGAACCTTCAACAACGACGAGATCCAAGCCTCCTAGCCATCCTTCTTGACGACTATCCTCATACAAGCTCAAGCTACCTCTTGAACAATCCATTATCAACCAACTTGAACTACTCTTCAAGTTATCAACATGCTTGGAATGATCCCTGCTTGGATTAAGCCAAGACTCACATCATACTTCGCTTCATCGCATCAAAGCAAAGTCTCAACTCAACAACATGGTTTGCCTCATCAAATCATGGCAAAGTCCCATCTCAACATCATCCAATCTATACATATGAGCTTCAACATCCGCTACATATGCCTTAAGCAGCTTTCACCATTCAAGAGCCTTCTTCCATAGCTTTTGAATCCTCTTTCATCATCTTGTTCCAAATCAACTACTAGCTAACTTGGAAACAATCAAACCAATCATACATTCAAATAATCAATCATTCAAACAAGATCTATTAAGCAATTTAAGCAATATCAACTATAATGGGAATTTCGTAAATAAACGAGCAAAAGTCCAACATATGTGAAATCATGGTTTTTAGCATAGATCTATCAATTATAAAACATGGGATTTTGTCTCTAATGCTTATTAAACAAACTTGCATAAGTAAACATCTTCAAAAACCATGGATCTAGACTTAGATCTAAGAAAAATGCATGAAATCTCTAACTTTAACACCCAAACATGCCACCAATCCAATATACTCCTTTGGATCCGCGTGAGAGATAACTACCACTCACCAAATCACCAAAACAACCTAAAATGAATCAACTTCAGATCTGGACAGCGAAGATCAAGGTTTGATCCGGCAATATCTCGCTCCAATCGATGAATTCTAGCTCGAACGGATGAAGATCTTCAACTTTGGCACTTGGATCTTCGATCTCGATCTTCGATCTTGGATGGATGTTAGAATTAGATTGGAATGGAGAAAAGAAGATGAAGAAATGTTGTAGTCGAGTCTTCAAAATGGCAGCACTTCGTCGCTTCAAAAACCGGTGCCAAAAAGTGAGCCAAACCCCTCTATTTATAGGCTGGAATCCCCCTTAGCTCGGCCGTCTTCTTAACTCGGAGCTCGCTATTAGGTCGTTGCCGACCTAAAAGACTCCGACCTAACATAGGTCGCTGCCGACCTATACGACTCAACTACACAGCCGCTAACACACCTAAGTCTTAAGTCGTACGACGACTCAGCCAACGTGCCGACCTAACTCTTAGCACAGAACCAACTTAGGTCGCATACGACCTTATCCCTCGACCGACCTAAATCCTACCGACTCACGACCTAAACAACTCAAGAACCCAAGGCCGACCTAACTATAAGTCGACTCAACCAACCACGCGACCTACGACTCATCTCATCCAACGACCTAACACACTGCCGACTTAAAACTCAAGCGACATAACAACAACACGGGCCATACGACCTAACCCCTTAGGTCGTTCCACAGGCCTAAACCACCATCCTATGAGTCGTTCACCACTGAGTCGGCCCAAACCTTAACTCGGCAACCTTTTAGGTCGTTAGCTCCTAAATCAAACACTCCTATGACCCGTTCACTCCTTAAGTCGGTCATTCCTATAGGTCGCTCTACCGACCTATCTACCTTAGGTCGCTCTCCCGACCTATCTACCTTAGGTCGCTCCACACTAAACTCGGCCAGTTCCTAAGGTCGTCTACGACTTACTATAGGTCGGTCACCATCACTAAGTCGCCTAACTTTTAGGTCGTTGAATTTCTTAACCCGGCTAAGCCTACTAACTCGGCAACACCTATAGGTCGGTCCTCTATGAGTCGGTCACGACTCATCACTTGCACTCGGGTTAACTTCTAAACGACTCAAGCTAGAAGCAACACAAACAATACTAACGACCTGCAAATTCTACGATTTATCGACACGTAAAATACGGGTCGTTACATTCTCTCCCCCTTAGGAATTTCGCCCCCGAAATTCCAAACAAACAACAGCAATCAAAGATATTCCGCATGCCTACCATCCAAAGCAATCAACAAACCATGCAACCAATTCTAGCCTAGCATGCAGAATTCTATGGCTTAGAACAAGCTACAAATTCATGAGATGTCACGACACTTTAGGGCCATACCTCGAAGAGTCCGGGATGAGCTGCCTTCATCCTCTCTTCCTCCTCCCATGTACAGTCGTTAACATCATCACTCCATTGTACCTTGAGCAACGTAATCGTCTTCCTCCTAAGCTGTTTCGTATCGGTTTCAACAATACGAAGCGGCTTACGAGGTCTCGTAACCATGGGATCAACCTCTAAGTCTTCACAGCTATCAGCAGAAACCACCTTAGTTGGGTCGTGCACATACTTCCGTAGATACGATACATGAAAAACATTGTGCACACCCGCCATCTTTTCCGGTAACTCTAATCTATAAGCGAGCTTTCCAATTCGCTCGATAATCGGGAATGGTCCAACGAATCTTGGAGTTAACTTTCCTTTCTTCCCGAATCTAATAACATTCTTCAAAGGAGAAATCTTCACAAATACCATATCACCCACGTCGAATTCCAAATCCTTACGACGATTATCTGCATAACTTTTCTGTCGATCTTGGGCTGCCTTCATTCTTTGCCGAATGATCTCTATACAATCCGAAGTCTGTCGAATCATCTCTGGCCCAAGTATCAACCTTTCTCCAGTTTCCAACCAACATGTCGGAGAGTTACACGGTCTTCCATATAATGCTTCATATGGTGCCATACCAATACTCGACTGATAACTGTTATTATAAGCAAACTCCACCAAATGAACGTGATCTTCCCATGATCCTCCGAAGTCCAAAACACATGCTCTAAGAAGATCTTCCAAAACACGGTTGACTCTCTCAGTCTGACCATCTGTTTGAGGGTGATAAGCTGTACTCAAACACAACTCGGTTCCCAAAACTTCCTGGAAGCTCTTCCAAAATCCACTAGTGAACAATGGGTCTCGATCGCTCACTATACTCTTCGGAACACCATGGAATCGAACAATCCACTTCACGTAAAGCTCAGCCAACTTTGATGCAGTCCTAGTCGATCGAACAGGAATGAACCTTGCACTCTTGGTCAAACGATCTACTATGACCCAAATCCCTTCATTCCCTGCTCTTGTCCTAGGTAGACCATCGATAAAGTCCATCGACACTTGCTCCCACTTCCATGTAGGAACCTCTAATGGCTGAAGCAATCCACTGGGCTTCTTCTGCTCAGCTTTCACCAACTGGCAATTCATACACTTGGAAATAAAATTTCCAACATCCTTCTTCATACCTTCCCAGTAGTAGGTTCTCTTCATATCCCGATACATCTTATTTCCACCTGGATGAATTGTCAACTTCGAGTGATGACTCTCCCTCAGAACTTCATCTCTCAATCCATCTACATCGGGAACAACTAGTCGCCCTTGCTTTCGAAGCCAACCCTCTCGATCGACCTCGAATCCCTTATCCTTCTCCGGGTCCAATCCAGATTCCAAATCACAGATAATCTTGACAAGCTTATCATCTCCCCTTTGCCTCTCACCAATTCTTTCCACAAGAGTAGGCCTTATCGATAAGTTTGCCAACATCTCAGGTTCCAATTCACATCTAGGCCTGAAATCAAATCCAGCCAAATACTCAAGACTCTTCCATTCCGAAAACATGGCTCCCAATCCTGCATGTCTTCGACTTAACGCATCAGCCACTGCGTTACCTTTCCCTGGAGTATAGGCTATACCAAAATCATACGATGCTAAGAACTCTAGCCACCGTTGCTGTCGAAGATTCAAATCCTTTTGGGAGAACAGATACTTCAACGACTTATGATCTGTAAACAACTCGAATCTAACTCCCAATAGATAATGTCTCCACATCTTCAAAGCAAACACAATTGCCGCTAACTCCAAATCATGAGTCGGATAGTTCCTCTCATGCGGCTTCAGTTGTCGACTTGCATATGCAACAACTTTATCCTTCTGCATTAGCACTGCTCCAAGTCCAGTACCACATGCATCGGTGTAAACCACCATCTCATCATTCCCACTTGGAATAGTCAAAACAGGAGCACTCGTCAGTCGCTCTTTCAGGATTATGAAAGCTTGTTCACACTTATCATTCCATCTGAACACTTGATTCTTCTTCGTCAATCCTGTCAACGGTGCAGCTATCTTGGAAAAGTCTTTGATAAACCGACGATAATATCCTGCTAATCCAAGAAAACTTCTCACATCAGATGCATTCTTAGGCCTAACCCAATCCTGGATCGCTGCCACCTTAGCGGGATCAACCGCTATTCCATTTCCAGAAATAACATGACCTAAGAACCTCACTTCATTCTTCCAGAAGTGACACTTCGAAAACTTAGCCTTCAGCTGATGTTTCCGTAAGATTCCTAAAACAATCCTCAAGTGCGTCTTGTGCTCTTCCTCAGTTCTGGAATAAACCAAAATATCATCCACGAACACAAGCACGAACTTATTCAACTGATCTCTGAACACTCTATTCATAAGATCCACAAAATATGCTGGCGCGTTAGTCAACCCAAACGGCATTACCAGCCACTCATAAAACCCGGATGGTGTCCTGAAAGCAGTCTTCGGCACACTATCCTTCGCCACTCTCAACTGGTGAAATCCCGTTGCCAAATCCATCTGAGAAAACACCTTAGCCTCGTGAAGCTGATCAAACAAGTCATCTATTCTCGGCAATGGATACTTGTTCTTCCTAGTCACCTTATTCAGCTCACGATAATCAACACACAACCTCAACGATCCATCCGTTTTGGTTGCGAACACAACGGGCGCACCCCATTCGGACACACTTCTCCGAATGAATCCTTTCCGCAAAAGGTCATCAACTTGCACCTTCAGCTCTTGCTGCTCCCTCGGTGCCATCCGCCTAAGAGGCATCACAACAGGTCTGGCTCCCTCAACTAGATCGATACGAAACTCGATCTCCCTATGCGGCGGCAACCCTTTGACTTCCTCAAAGACATTCTCAAACTCATTCACAATAGGCACCGATGACAGTCCATCCCGTGGAACAACTAGCGAATACCTGAAGCTCATGAAGACGCCTTCCTCATGCTTACATCGTATCACAACCTTTCGCCCTTCCACATTCCCGACTGTCACCTCAAGCCTCTCACAATCAATCCTTGCCGCATACTTCCTAAGCCAGTCCATACCCAAAATAATTCCGAACCCCGCAAAGTTCAGAACAAAGCAATCACAAACAAACGAGCAATCATGACTCGACACAACTAGACCACGGCATATCATACACAAACATGACGAACCCCCCACTGGATTAGTCACAACCAATGGCCTATCAACAATATCCGGTTTCATACCTAACCGGCTTACCAAATCATCACAAACAAAAGAATGCGACGCTCCAGTATCAAACAACACTCTAACTGGAACACCACAAATAGAAAGAGTACCTTGAACAACCACACTCTTCCCCTTCTCTTCAGCAGTAGGAGCTTTCGAAGACGATGGAACAGCCCCCAAAGCATAGGCTTGCACAACCTGCCTATCTTTCCTCGGTTCTGGACAATCCTTCTTGATATGTCCCAGCTTATCACAGTTGTAACACTTTCCCGGCACTTTGGGATTCTTACAATCTTTGTAAAGATGGCCCTTCTGCTGGCAGTTATAGCAAGTCACTTCACTCTTCGGCTTCTTCTGGCCATCCCTACCCCTCTGTTGCTGTTGTTTCCTCTTCTTATTGCCACTCTGCTGTGGTTTAGATCCTTCCCTGGTTACAGAAACGACAGAACTTTCCCTAGGAAACAAACTCTCATGCCTAAGAGCTTTTTCCACAAGCTTCTCAAACGGATCATCCAAGTGATCCACCAACTGCCTTCCAAGATAAGCATCCAGACCAGTCACAAACTTTTCGTTCTTCTGATAGGGAGAATCAATATATGATCTGGCATACTTAGACAAAACTTCGAACTCAGAAATATACTCAAGAACAGGCCTCCCTCCTTGCTTGAGCTCTACAAACCTCTTGAACAAAGCAGACTTCTGAACAGTGGGGATGAACTTGGCCTCAAATCTAACTTGGAATTGCTCCCAAGTAATCTCTTCTTCTGGTGTATCTATAGTGATAGAATTCCACCAATCCGCAGCTCTCCCTTGAAGCTGTCTCGATGCAAGCTTCCTCTTGGTTGCATCCTCAATTCCCAAGTCACCAAAAATCCTCCGGCATGCATCAATCCATCTCTGCACTTCAATAGTCGACTCCGTCCCCAAGAAAGCTTTTCCTCCAAGAGAAGTATAATCCTTGCAAAGCTTAGCAAAATCCACCGGTCTCGGAGCTTGGACTTGAACTCCCACATCCACAGATGATCCTGAAGCTGGTATCCTCCTCATGATTGAAGTCATCATGGCCTCAAACATAGGAGCATAATCAACAGCCTCCCTAGTAGCACGGCTATCCCTCGCAGCTTGTCTCTCCCTTCTGCTCATCCTTAATATCTGTAAAAAGGAATGATCAGAACACCTTAAGAAACAACTGCATAAGGAGTCCAAATCCTTCTAAGCTACTATATTATATATAGTAATCATCCACCAAAATACAATTACGTCTCTCATA
The DNA here is from genome assembly GCA_030765085.1 of Allium cepa. Taxonomy (NCBI): domain Eukaryota; kingdom Viridiplantae; phylum Streptophyta; class Magnoliopsida; order Asparagales; family Amaryllidaceae; genus Allium; species Allium cepa. Next base: position 449,123,105 of record CM060942.1, read on the forward strand.
CGTAGTTACGTCAGCGAGCGTTGGCTAAAATCGATTAACCAAAGCTCTGATACCAAATGTGACGACCGCCCATGACTCCCGCACCAAACAAGGAAATAATGCGCTGAAAGGCATGCCAGGCAGCCATGGACGATAGTCAGGGTAAAACAAAACAAAAGAATCTCTATCGTACAACTCACAGCGCATGGATAAAATACAATAGAGAAATATAATATAGTGAAGCTCCATAGAACAGAACATCATCATATAAGCATCACAGTAGTTTTATACAATCATCTACTCAAATCCATACATGAAAGCCTCACTACAAATCACTCAACCAAATACAGCAGCGGATACCCAGTACATATAGTAAGAAAACTAATATGCAAAGCCTCCTGCTCGTCTTCGTCATCTTCATCGTAGAACTCCTAGCACAGCACCTGTCACCTGCTACCTAGTCTGCCCATCCCAACATGGATGAACAGCCCAAGGTAATAAGAGGAGACATAAAACCTTGAGTCAGACAAAGTCTTAGTGAGCAGTAAATCAACTATCAAGCATACCAAAAGAGCATAAAGGATAAAAGGAATAGGAACCAAACCATCCCACTCCACCTCTTTCTACAGTGATAGCCCCAGACATACACTAAGGAGAAGCAAGCATAACAACATAGACAATTAAGGTAAAGCGAATACCACTCGAGTCAAGGACGATGTTTCCCAAATACAAACCCCCAAGGCCTAAACCAAGATCAGATAAGCACCCAGAAAACACCGCTCTTGAAGCCGAATGATAATACAACCAAACATCCATGACTCTGGCTATCACTGTTATCCTTGCCTCGATTTCACCGTTAGTTGAATGACCATCTGTCAAGGGCTAATGGTAACCCCGGTTCTAACCATAACTCCGCACACTGCCTTGTGCCTAGGACTTATCTACTTTGCCCAGAGTACTCAACTACCTACCTGTAGTCTTTTGGGTGTCCCGACTACCTACCTGTAGTCGTTATGGGCGCCCCATGTACTCTTGCTTTTGAGCATGCTAGAACCTTCAACAACGACGAGATCCAAGCCTCCTAGCCATCCTTCTTGACGACTATCCTCATACAAGCTCAAGCTACCTCTTGAACAATCCATTATCAACCAACTTGAACTACTCTTCAAGTTATCAACATGCTTGGAATGATCCCTGCTTGGATTAAGCCAAGACTCACATCATACTTCGCTTCATCGCATCAAAGCAAAGTCTCAACTCAACAACATGGTTTGCCTCATCAAATCATGGCAAAGTCCCATCTCAACATCATCCAATCTATACATATGAGCTTCAACATCCGCTACATATGCCTTAAGCAGCTTTCACCATTCAAGAGCCTTCTTCCATAGCTTTTGAATCCTCTTTCATCATCTTGTTCCAAATCAACTACTAGCTAACTTGGAAACAATCAAACCAATCATACATTCAAATAATCAATCATTCAAACAAGATCTATTAAGCAATTTAAGCAATATCAACTATAATGGGAATTTCGTAAATAAACGAGCAAAAGTCCAACATATGTGAAATCATGGTTTTTAGCATAGATCTATCAATTATAAAACATGGGATTTTGTCTCTAATGCTTATTAAACAAACTTGCATAAGTAAACATCTTCAAAAACCATGGATCTAGACTTAGATCTAAGAAAAATGCATGAAATCTCTAACTTTAACACCCAAACATGCCACCAATCCAATATACTCCTTTGGATCCGCGTGAGAGATAACTACCACTCACCAAATCACCAAAACAACCTAAAATGAATCAACTTCAGATCTGGACAGCGAAGATCAAGGTTTGATCCGGCAATATCTCGCTCCAATCGATGAATTCTAGCTCGAACGGATGAAGATCTTCAACTTTGGCACTTGGATCTTCGATCTCGATCTTCGATCTTGGATGGATGTTAGAATTAGATTGGAATGGAGAAAAGAAGATGAAGAAATGTTGTAGTCGAGTCTTCAAAATGGCAGCACTTCGTCGCTTCAAAAACCGGTGCCAAAAAGTGAGCCAAACCCCTCTATTTATAGGCTGGAATCCCCCTTAGCTCGGCCGTCTTCTTAACTCGGAGCTCGCTATTAGGTCGTTGCCGACCTAAAAGACTCCGACCTAACATAGGTCGCTGCCGACCTATACGACTCAACTACACAGCCGCTAACACACCTAAGTCTTAAGTCGTACGACGACTCAGCCAACGTGCCGACCTAACTCTTAGCACAGAACCAACTTAGGTCGCATACGACCTTATCCCTCGACCGACCTAAATCCTACCGACTCACGACCTAAACAACTCAAGAACCCAAGGCCGACCTAACTATAAGTCGACTCAACCAACCACGCGACCTACGACTCATCTCATCCAACGACCTAACACACTGCCGACTTAAAACTCAAGCGACATAACAACAACACGGGCCATACGACCTAACCCCTTAGGTCGTTCCACAGGCCTAAACCACCATCCTATGAGTCGTTCACCACTGAGTCGGCCCAAACCTTAACTCGGCAACCTTTTAGGTCGTTAGCTCCTAAATCAAACACTCCTATGACCCGTTCACTCCTTAAGTCGGTCATTCCTATAGGTCGCTCTACCGACCTATCTACCTTAGGTCGCTCTCCCGACCTATCTACCTTAGGTCGCTCCACACTAAACTCGGCCAGTTCCTAAGGTCGTCTACGACTTACTATAGGTCGGTCACCATCACTAAGTCGCCTAACTTTTAGGTCGTTGAATTTCTTAACCCGGCTAAGCCTACTAACTCGGCAACACCTATAGGTCGGTCCTCTATGAGTCGGTCACGACTCATCACTTGCACTCGGGTTAACTTCTAAACGACTCAAGCTAGAAGCAACACAAACAATACTAACGACCTGCAAATTCTACGATTTATCGACACGTAAAATACGGGTCGTTACACCTGTTCCACTCTTTAAGTCTCATCTTTATAGTCTTGAGTATCATTGTTAGTACAAACATATGGTTTCCCTCAAATTGTTCTATAGTAGAGAAATCAACAATAGAATGAGTCTTTACATTAAGTCCAAAAATTAGCATACCTGAAGGGCTTTACTTTGTTGTTTTTGTTAGAGTTAATAAGTTCAACCAATAGAGGAGAGTGACCACTAGTAGAGCTTGGAAGAATAGTAACTTTCATATTAGGGAATAAGTTGATAGCGATAGCATTAACTAATACTCTATCAAATTTGCAAGCAATTTTCTTAACTTCCCCACTCTTCCATCTGTATTTCAGCTCGGTGTTCAGCCTGGTGTGCAATACTTCTATCAGTCCAGTAGTAGTAACACAACCATTAAACTCCTCTAGTTGGGACACTTTCAATGTAAGTCCACTAGACTTTTCTTGTACTTTTAAAACAATAATATAATCTGACTTGATAAATAGATAAGCTGCTTCCATAAACATGTTTGCCAGAAGCCAAATTGCTAGCATAAATAAAAGAGATAGTAATGTGTAGTCCCCAAGTATCGATAGCCTTAACCATGATTTGATGATCATCAGTAGATATTGCTTTACAACTCCATACTTCATAAACCCATGCAATAATAATTCCGCCTTTACTAGTATTAGCATTGCTATGAATAATATTCCAACTAGTACCCAGAGTATAATGAAAATTGTATATATTATCATCTCCCATTTTATTTTCCAAGAGACCAAATAAAGAATATTTATATTTATTTATTAAATTAAGTGGTCTAGTTGTATCTGATCATTATTTAGATCTTTTACGTTCCAGCAAATAATTTTCATTTGGAGGGTAGTGCCTTATTACTCCTCAAGTTCCTATGAGCAATGTTCTTTGGTCCTTGCTTACTAGCTTTCTTATTGAACTGTTCTATGTATGCCTGGTTTTTTTTAGTGTAAGTTCTTGACTTCTGTTCATTATTAGAATCTTCATCACTAGAATCAAGTTGAATATTTAATTTATTTACCACCTCTACTGTTTTCTGTTCCTTTTCAATCTGGCCTTCCTCCATAATATCCTTTCACTTCTAACTACCCTAAATCTCTTAAAGTGTGATCTTCTGTCCATGGCTTGATTTCTTAATCAATGGGGGTGCATCTATAAACTCCTTCTTCTCTGTTTAATTTTAGATTTCATAGGAACAATCAGAATGTAATTGACTATCGATAGTATTTTGATTTACTAAATCAGTTACTGTATATGCAGCTTTATTTATATTAGTAGGGCCAGCCGTGCTTTTGTCTATATGATAAGCTGATGGTATTTTGGGGGAATGTAAACCCGCTGAACTATTTGCTGATGTTTTTTTATTTGTGTGGTTAGTTCATGAGAACTTAGCTACTACACCAACACTCCCTTGCACATCTTTATTTGTTTGACTTCCTAAAGCACCACAAGTATTCTCTTTAGCTTTCCACTCCTTTGTTGTTTTTTTCATGCATTGCATTTCAGTATGTTCGAAGCAAGTACATTTTTTCATTTAGGAGGTATAAATTCATGCGCCACATCTTGTAGGTATTCTTTTCCTTTCCCATCTTTGGCTCTGATCTTAGTAGTTAGGTTGGAGTTAATAATTATTTCAACTAGTACTCTAGCAAACCTAGGTTTTTTCATATATTTGGTGTCATCATCCATCTTAATTGGCTTGCCAATAAGACTTGCAAGTTTACTTATTCCTCTAGCACTCCACAAAGCTAGGTTTAAATTCATTAATCTTATCCATAGTGGGTGAGATTCAAGCATGTCATGTTCAAGTCTTAGATTAGTTTACCATCTCTTAATAAAAAGCAACCTATTGTCCATAAACGATGGTCCATTATCTATAATTCTCTGATAGTCTTTTTCTAGTTCAAATTTCACCAAATTGTATCAACTCTCTGTAGCAAATATGTTCCACTTCCCTTCAGGTTTCAATTCCCTCTTTATATAGGCATTAAAATGTATGTAGTAAGGACGTTTCCTTACTAGGTATATATAAATCAAGTTTCTCCACATGCTATCAGCCTCTACATAATCTTCATCATCAATAGCAACAAACTCTCCTTTCTCGTCAGCAATTTTTTCATAAAATTTCACCGTGACATCAATCTGGGTTTTGCACTCCATTGCTTTTATCCAACTCTTGACCCCTTCAGTCGAAAAAACTTAGGATCTGAGCGCCTCTGCATAACTTGGTCGACTTATCCTAAGCCCTTGATCCTCCGCCACTTTCTGCTTCCCTTTCCTTTTGATCTCTTGCCAGTTCTCATCATCATCATTATTCAAATCATTTTCTTTTAGGTAGATCTCTAGTTATTTTTGAATTAGAACTGTTAGGGTTTGAGTCGCCTGTGGAAGATGCAGCCACCGTTTTTTTAAATTTTGCACTTTAATTTGGATTTGATTTTCTAATAATATATTTGATTTTTGATCTATTAATGATAATAGTAAATGTAATTTCTTAATATATTTGACTTATTCTACATTTTGTAATTATTATTGTTGCTCGATTTTCTTATATAAGCAAGTCAGCTAAACATCCAACTTACACCCTCGTGCCACTTGGTCTCGCTGGTGAAATATATAAATTTGAGAAAAATTCTCTATTTGGATCTCAAGGGACCTATCAAATCTAATGTTTAATACAATATCTTATCTAGTTGTTTTTAATAGAATCATATTTTATGAAGAATGTCTTATTCTTAGTTAATTAAATATGGCATTTTAATAAGCGTAAATATATCAAAAATATTCTGATTTGAAATGGTGTGACAAACACCTGAAATATATAATAAATATAATTGATACGTGTATAAAGATATGAACAAACATAAAATTAAATCAAGATATAATCACATCAAGATGTAAAGAAAAGAGATAAAGTGGCATCATTTATTGATTCCACCTTCCTCTTTTGAAAATATTAAAATGATACAACACCTAATATATATATACACAACATATAACATGGATAATAATATGCTTAACATGACATATAACAACAAAACAACAACATGATCAATATATACATGTACTTATATTAAGATTTATATCTACCATGAATATACTATACACACACACACTCAATTTAATTAAGTAATGTAAGATGTATATATGGCTACAAATATTATGAAATCTGAATATTAATAAGAAAGATCGATTTGACCAAATCTAACACAAATTAACAAATGGAAAAATTCAAAATCAAAATTCGAGGTTAAGAAACTAAGTTTGATTTAGTAAAGTTTGTTCAAAATTCAAATTTAGAATACATTTGAATAATGTAAAATACCCTTAATGAATTAAGTACTAAAATTAAATTGTCTATACGAATATATATAATTATGAAGCTGAAAATAATTTTAATATTAATTCAAAGTATATGTGTACACACACATGCATATTAAATTAAATTGTTTTAATATAAACATAAGATTCACATATTTGTTAATACTTTTAATATATTTATATATAACATATATATATTGTTAAAAATGGATCAACATCCAGAAATCAAATAAAGGCACCAGCTCTATCAAAATAAAAGAAAAAAGCAGAAAAGAAAAAGGGGACATAAGAATTTTTATAGTGGATTATCATAATCTCCAGCCTACATCCACTTAAATCTTTTATATATGTTGTTCTCTCTTTGGATTACAATTTTTTATATCAGATCTGGCCACTATCTAGTGGATCCCATATTTACAATAGAGATTTTAGAGTGTGAAAGTCACCAATACCCGGTATTTACCGCTCTAAGTCCTAGATAAAAATAGTAGCTTCCTAGGTGACTCTAATAGAGGAGAGGTAAGATGTGAAGAAGACGAAGTCTCCAATGGAAGAGAGATCAGATCCCGTTTTGGTTGTAGATGGGCTAGTATTTATAGGAAAACAAGTGTACAGGTCAAAAGCCCGCTTGCATTGAAGTCCAAGTGATAGTTGGACACTGCACAAGAAGTACGAAAGCCATGAGTTAATATAATAACTCGATACCGAGTTAAATTACTCAGTGCCGAGTTATATTAACTCGTCTAATTGGAAGTTTGCCTACTTGCCAACTTTTCTATCTTCTTTTTAAGTTGTTACAATCTCTTTTCCTTCTACTTTGCGTTGATTCTTGTGATCATTGTGATAACGGTTTCCTTTGCTTTCTTCTTGTCAATCCCTGGAGCTGCTCATCCAAATAATTGGAAAATCACTTGACCATGAGTTGTTGGAGCAACATAAGAGGTGTATGGCGTTCAGGAGGCAGGAGACAAATAACTCGGGGCCAACCTATTTAACTCAGTGTCGAATTAAAAACATAGCAAATTTTCACCTCAAATTTCTTGAGCTTAACACTTTAGTCCTTCTGATCGTGTTTCCAAGTCCATGTATCATTTCATCCTTGTTTCTATCTTCTAGGTCCATTCAAAATTTATCTTGGTAGAAAAGTGGGTTAACACTTTCCCCCATAGTATGTCTTTCGAATGGAGGATATGTTTTGTTTGAGAACAAATTCCAAAAAAAGTCTTCAATAGTTGAGCTCTTCGGCTATTCATTGATCCCAATCTTGGGGAATCATCTGGTTCGTTTGGATTCTCTTGCAAATCAAAGATCGTTCCAAACCCTTTATAGCTAAGGACTCCAGCCCTTACTTAAATATTGTTCATGCATCACTATCATTGCAATTTCATTCAGAATTACTGTATCACGTATCAAAATTGTTCCGTGCTCATTCGGGCTTTATCTGTTTTATTCTAATTTCAAGATGTTCAAATCCTTTTATCAAATCTACATCCGTTCGAAGGTTCGATCTCTCCGAATCAATTCACATTCAATCTAAGGCTTCAAGCTCTCTGGAACATTTTACTTCCAATCTAATGTTTGACCCTTCGGGTCCTTGCTGATCTGCTTGCCCATCAGCAATGGAATTCAATGACCAAGAAAGTCTATCCATTCACACTTCAATGAGGGGACTTACTTTTCATATAAGCCCATCCACTTGCACTTGGGTAAAGGTGCTTGCACCCTACACCATGGTCTCGTCTCTTTGAATAGGACCTAAAGCGATCAATATCGTACAAGTTCATCCACCCGCTCTCTGGCAAGGGAACTTGCACTTTGCTGATCTCGTCTCCCCAAATGGGACATAAAGTGATCAATATTGTACAAGCCTATCAACTTGCTCTTCGACGATGCGACATACACCCTATATTTCAATCCCGACTCCCCGACCGGGACTTAAAGCGATCAGTATCAGTTGTTACATTCAATGTGGATTTATCAAGAGTTAAATATTCAAATCAAAGCAAACAACTAGAAACCCTAATTAACCGTCAAATCCAACTTAGACTGCCCATTGGGACTAATCTTGGTCCTGTACATACGCAGTCCAAAGTCATTATCGTTCTAAATAGTCATCCCATACATCCGACTCAAAGCCTGTCTAGAAACCAATCTAGGCCTCGTAAATGTGTAAGAGGTCTGAGGTTACTATTATCCTAATTATTCAAAGCAAGAAAAAGTAAAGTGTGGAAATCATACCTAACTCCCAACCACCATGATCATGGGATTTCATGTCTTAACTAAATCCCTAGTTGTTCCTTGATGCATTCAGTATTGATGGTGGTTGCTCCGGGTGCACCATTATAGTTTGGTTCCTCGCGTAATATTCCAGTTGGTTGCTCTAAACCTATTCTTCTATCAGATTACAAAGTTTCGACACTCGTTCGTCTTATGCCCCTCTGACTCATGAAAAATGTAAAACTTTTTGGATCTCCTCTCCCGATCAGTGTGCTCTCTTCTAGCTGGCGTCCAATAGGTGATTTGCCCCCTAGTGTCCAGATACATCCTCTTCGAGATCTTTGTTTGATCAGTGTAGGAAAATAACTTTGACTCACTCTTTTGTTGTTTCTGTTCCCTAAAGTCATCATCGGCTTGTTGTCCCTTTGTCTTTGTCGTTTCTTGCTTCGGACAGTCCTCTGTTATACATAGCATTAATTTCAACATCCTCAGCTTCGATGTCTTCAATACACAAATATCTCTCAGCTTCATGGTAGAATTTGATGAGATCCATCGATGGATCCCTTTCTAAAGAAATCTTGAAGTTGATCTTGCTTCCGACTCCAAATACTGCTACCAATAAGATTATGGACCGATCCGGCTTATCGATGGTTGCTGCTGCTACATTGAATCTAGTCAAATAGCTTCTAAATGTCTTTCCGGGACTTTGTTTCATGCTCAATAGAATTATCATGTTCATCAGTCTACATAACCTCTTAACCGCCTCAAGAACTTACCCACCAAGTCGGTCCACGTGCTAATGGAACCATTCTCCAACTGTATAAACCACATCGCCGCTAAATCTATTAGATATAATGGGAAGCACCGACCCCTCACCTCCTCCGAAGAACCCTACACCTTCATATATCAAATATATCTCATAAGATGAACCATCTAATCTGTCTTTTCATCCTACATTTCCAGTGCTGAAAGCTTCAAATCGGGAGGATTCCTCGCATTTCGGATATTAGAAGTGAATGGATTCCTGCTCACGTCCTCTAAGCTTTGATCTGGGGGTCCACCTCAATTATCCTCCATACCAACTCAACAATTCAGTTTTCTCCTTCCAATGACGGTCTTCAACCAAAATCGATATTCTGCCCCCTGCACATGTAGGGGAACTCTGATCATCTACTCTTCTGGTTGAGCATTTGCGTTCTAAACTGCTCCTTTGGTTTCATTTTTTCCTTCGTTCCTACAAGAAAGCTCTGGCACATATTCCTTTGGTCTTTCATGTTCTGCTTCACATTTCTAACTCCAGCATCGTTTGCTTACGGTATTCTAGCATCTCCCAAGCTCACACTAGTGTTGCCCCTCGAGTATAATTCTCTCGGTACCGAGTGGATTTTGTTGGTACCGAGTAGTACTATTTGTAGCGGCATCATTCCAGTTTGCTCCTCTCCAACTCTAGATATTCCTGCGTTAGCTCATTGTCCTTAGTTCTGAATTCCAACAGTCCTAACTATTCCTTGTCCCATCCTTTGGAGAAAATCCTTCTAGCATTTCCTGCCGTTTAGCCATTGTTCCATTCTACATTTTCTTCACCATTCACTCCATCTTCTCTCTGGTCACATAGCTAGATTGATTAGAATTTCAAGACACCTCGTTACTTCCCTCATGCTCTGGTTGATTACCTCCAAAACTAGATCTAGTGATAGGTCTCTTCATCTTCTCCAAATTTCAAATCTAAGTATGTTCTTTTTGAAAGCACTAAAATGTTAACCCAAAAAATGGATCAACACCTAGAAATCATATGAAAGCGCTGGTTCAATCAAAATAAAAAAAAGTAAATGGAGACACTATTTTTTTTTATACTAGTTTGGCATAATCTCCGGCCTACATCCACTTATATCTTTGTTATATGTTGTTCTCTCTCTCTGAATTACAACTAGTTATATCAGATTTGGCCATTGGTGGATCCCATGTTTATAATGGAGCTTTTAGAGTGTCTAAGAGTCATTGGTACCTAGTATTTGCTGCTCTAAGTCCTATAATAATAAATAGTTGCTTATTAGGTGACTCTAATAGAGAAGAGGTAAGATGTGAAGACAAAGAAGAAGAAGTCTTCGATGGCAAAGAGATCAGATCTTATTTTGGTTGTAGATATGCTAGTATTTATAGGGAAACAGGTGTACAGATCTGGAAGCTCGCTTGCATTGAGTTCAGGTGTTAGTCAGACACTGTAAAAGAGAGTATGAAGGCCCATTAGTTAATAGAATAACTCGGTATCGAGTTAAATGACTTGGTGTCGAGTTATATTAACTCATCCAATTGGAACTTTGTCTACTTGCTAACTTATTTATCTTATTTTTTAGTTGTTCTAAGCTCTTTTCCTTCTACTTTGAGTTAATTCTTGTGATCTTTTGATAGCTATTTCCTTTGCTTTCTTCTCATCAATCTTTGAAATTGCTCATCCAAATCATTAGAAAATCACTTGACCATAAGTTCTTAAAGTAGCATAAGAGGTGTATGGTGTTAGGTAGGCAAAAGGTGAAGATAAAATAACTCAAGGAAGACCAATTTAACTTGGTGCAAAGTTAAATACTTAGCCAATTGTCACCTCAAATTCTTGAGCTCAACCCTCTAGTCCTTCTGATCATGTTTCCAAGTCCATGAATCATTTCATCCTTGTTTCGATCTTCCAAGTCAAGTTGAAAACTAGTTTCGCTCAAAAGCGGGCTAATACTCATCCTCTAAAGTATGCTTTTTGAATGTAAGGTGTGCTTTGCTCGAGGAAAAATTTCGAAAATCAGTCTTCGATAGTTGAGCTCTCCAACTGTTTACTATTTTCAACCTTTGCGAATTGTTTAGTTCCTTCAGATTCCCTTGCACATCAAAGGTCATTCCAAACTCGTTATAACTAAGGGCTCTTGCCCTTTCTTAAGTGTTGTTCATACGTCATTATCATTCTGGGTTTATTCGTAGTTATTATGTGACACCACGCAAATTTAATAATTAAAATAATAATATAAACGTAATTTTTGTAAATGTCAAAATTTGATCATGAAAGATGCACCATTGCATCCGTGGCGATTTCCTAATAAATTTTAATATATAGTATTTTGAAAACGGAGTTCAAACGAAGAAGTTAGGGATGTTTGAAGTTTTTGAGTTTAAAATAATTTAAAATGAATTTAAAATTTAAATTTTGAGAGAATTTCAAAAGTTTAAAATTTTAATTTGAATAGTTATTTAAGTTGGAAGTAATGATAAGAGGAAACATTAATGTTAATGGTAATTGATTTGGGTTAAATAGAGAAATAAATAAAAAATAAGCTGAAGGAAATTAAACGGGTTGCAAATTACATTGGCCAATCGACCGCCTTACTAGGCCCGATTGACCACCAGCGGTCGAGCACCTCAGCATAGTGGTTGATCAATTGAGATGTTTTGAAGAGAAACGTGTTAGCCAACATCCCAGATTTTGATTAATTCGATCCAACAGGTCTCATTTCTTCATACCTCTTTAAATAAGCCCGTAAACTCTCCACTTTTTCTTAGAATATTCTATAGCAATACCGATATTCTATCAAAATCATTCCTCCTAGGATTTCAAAAAAAAAATAAACTTCAGGTAAGTAATTCTAATTTCTAAACTTTATTTCATATTAAATTCTCAATCCTTCTTCTCTTCATCTTCTAATTTCTGGAATCTAATATATATAGACAAAAAAAAATCTATTTGTGTATATTAGAAAGGGGAAGATCTGTCTGAGGCTTAGAAACGGTTTAATTTAGATCCAATCTTAAAACAAAGGAATCTTCTTTGAGTGGAATTTCAATTTTTCATATTACAGTATCTGTGTTGTATCTATTTGGATATGATATTTGCCTTGGAAAATTTATAAATGAAAAAGCCTAAAACAATAAAATCCTAGAATTCCCTGAAGTAAATATTAATTTATGTATATGTTGGAATTATAAATTGTATTTGGTATTAGTATATTAGAAACTAATTAATGGTTTACAATTAGATAACCTATGGTTCATTCAACCTATTTCCCTGCTTAAATTGGAGTGTTAAGGGTTCAAAAAGAAAATAAATTATAAATGGCTTGTAAAGTATGAATTAAATGGTTTTTAGTTTACATCACTTATTTCTATCACTTAAATAAACAAAGAACTCCTTTCTTACTTCAAAATGATGTATATAAATGTTGAATTGAATGTAGACAATCTAATCTGTGAAGATCTATTTCTTTACAATAGAAAAGTGATTATAGTATGTTAATACATTTGACTTATTCTACATTTTATAATTATTATTGTTTCTACTCGATTTTTTTATATAAGAATGCCTGCTAAACTTCTAACACTCTTGCCCTCATCTCACTTGTTCTCATAGGAGAAATATGTAAATTTCATAAAAATTTCCTATTTGGATCTCAATGGCCTTTGGAATCTTATGTTTAATACAATATCTTATCTAGTTTTTTTAATAGAATCATATTTTATTAAGAATGTATTATTCTTAATTAATTAAATATTGCATTTTAAAAATGTGAATATATCAAATATATTCTTATTTTGAAATGTTGTGACATATATGTGAAACATATAATGAATAATATAATTGCTTGGTGTTTAAAAATATGAACAGTATAAAATTAAATCTTGATATAATCACATCCAGATGTAAAGAAAAGAGATAAAGTGCCATCATTAATTGATTCCATTCCTCTTTTGAAAATATCAAAATGATACAACACCTAATCCGTATATAACAGATGACATGGATAACAATATGCTTAACATGACATATATCAACAAAACGACAATATGTTCAATAATATATATGTATAAATGTTGAGATTTATACCCACCATGGATATACATACATACATACGTACGTACGTACGTACGTACGTACATACATACATACACACACACATATATTTATATATATTTCATAGTATATGGTACGTATTACACTTTGTATCGCTTGTTCTTCTCAATAAAGGAACCAAATTTCAAATACACAAACACACACTCAATTTAATTAACTAATGTAAGATGTGTGTTTGGTTACAAATACTATGAAATCCGAATATAAATAAGAAAGACTAGTTTGAATAAATCTAACGCAAATTAACAAGTTGAAAAAGCAAAACCCAAATTCGAGGTTAAAAAACTAAATTGGATATAGTATTATTCGTTCAAAATTCAAATTTAGATTACATTTGAATAATGTAAAATACACTTATTGAATTGAATACTAAAATTAAATTTTGTATATGTATATATATAATTATGAAGCTGAAAATAATTTCAATGTCAATTCAAAGTATACGTGTATACAAACACATGCACATTAAATTAAAATGCTTTAATATAAACATAAGATTCGCATATTTCCTAATACTGTTAATATATTTATACATAATATATATATATATGTATGTGTGTGTGTGTGTGTGCGCGCGCGCGCGCGCGAGTGCGAGTGTGTTGTTAACCCAAAAAATAGGTCAACATCCAAAAATCAAATGAAAGCACCAATTCTACCAAGATAAAAGAAAAAAGCAGAAAAGTAAAAGGAGACACAAGAATTTTTACAGTGGTCGGCATAATCTCTAGCCTACGTCCACTTAAAATTTTTGTTATAAGTTATTCTCGCTAGATTACAACTAGTTATGCCAGAGTTGGCCATTATCTAATGGATCCCTAATTTATAATAAAGATTTTTAGAGTATTCGAGAGTCACTGGTATATGGCATTCTGCTTTAAGTCCTAGTTCAACAAATAGTAGCTTCCTAGGTAACTCTTATTTTGTTGCAGGTAGGCTGGTATTTATAAGAAAATATGTGTACTAGTGTGGAACCCACTTGCAACGAAGTCCAGGTGATAGCCGAGCATTGCATATGAGAGTATGAAAGTCCACGAGTTAGTAGAATAACTCGGTATCGAGTTAAATGACTCGGTGCCAAGTTATATTAACCCATCCAATTGGAATTTCGTCTACTTGCTAATTTTCGATTTTTCCTATTATAGTATCTGTGTTGTATCTATTTGGATCTGATATATGCCTTGGAAAATTTTATGAATGCTAAAATCTAAAACAATAAAACCCTGAAATTTCCTTAAGTAAATATTAATCTTTGTATATGTTGGAAGTATAAATTATTTTTTGTATTAATATATTAGAATCTAATTAATGGTTTAGACTTAGAAAACCTATGAGTTAGTCAACCTATTTCCCTGTTTAAATTTAGGTGTTAAAGGATTCAAAAAGAAAATAAATCAAATATGGTGTGTAAAGTATGAATTGAATTATTTGTAGTTTGCACCGTCAATTTCTAACACTTGAATAAACAAGGAACTCCTTTCTTACTTTAAAATGATGTATATAAAGGTTAAGTTGAACATAAAATGATCTAATTTGTGAAGATCTGTTTCTTTAAAACATAAAAATGATTACAGTATGTTAATATGGAACAAGTTGTAGATATTCTATGCTTGTACAAGTCTATTTTATTTGGCTATGGATAATAGCTGTTCTTGTTAGAATTGTAGATTTATATGAGATTGATATTTCAATATATCTTGCAAGTGAATTAGTATCGAATTATTGGAATGTAACGGTTGGATCATAAATTCAACACGTAGAAATATACATAAATAATATTAATGTATTGACTATTAAAACCCATTGCGTATTGATTATGGCATATTAAGCGTGGTAATTAGTAATATTAGAATAGTTAGGTAATATTAATTTTTGCGAAGGAAGTCAGTGTAAATTAGGAATTAATCCTTAATTAGAGGCATAATAAGGGGACACCTTATATGGCCTCAACTATTAAACGTGTAAGATGGTATATGTATATAGTTGGTATATGACTAAGTTATAGGGATGCGAGATTAGTCCAAAGCTATATGGATGTCTACCCAGTTGAATCTGGCTGCCAATGGTGTGTCTTTGTGAATTAATATGGGACATTGCCTATAATAAATAACCATAGTGGACGTGAGGTTAGTCCCAATTTTGTAGGGTAAATCTGCCAGGTAACCTAGCTACGAGTAGGTATGAATGGTCAGACTAATGTGAGATGTCAAAAGTGGGTTATGGGTTATAAGTTGCACTGTGGATGTTGTAGGTGAAATCCTTAGAAGGGGTCCGCTTCGGGTTAGCGGCATTAAGTGGCTAGGATAGGGTCAACCTCTTTCTTAGGTGAAGAAAGTAAGTGGCCTAGTAGGATTTCTTATGATGTCAGTAAGGAAGAACTATGTAGGGACCTGCCTTTGGGTTAGGTCTTAAATGACAGGGATCTTCCTAATTTATAGGTCTTAAATGACCAGAATCTGCCTAATTTCGATTAAAGAGGTATTAAGTGACTTAGGTGCTTCCTCTTATATCATAAATGCTAGTTATGTTAGAGTTGTAAAGTTGGGCTGGAAGGGTCCTTGGGCTTGCAGTTGACTTGTGTACAGTCAGGTTAGAAGAGCCTACGAGCTTACAGTTGATTTTCGTATGGTCAGATTGGAAGGGCACACCGGCCTACATTTTTTACTTTATACATATTTGAAGATTTAAATGCGTAAGACCTATTACTTTTCTGGATAATATTTCCTAGATTACATTATTATCCCCATAATAAACTTTGAAAATGTGCAGTGTAAGATGTGAATAGAACCTCGAGCCGCTTATGATCAAGAATACATGATTGATGATGCAAATCAATTGTCGACATCGCTAATTGTCCTTGTCGACCTCGTCGACTGGTTGAAGACCAATACTGCATGTGATTGGCACCACGGTTCCTCAATATCACCCCCATTCAAAGTGTAAACTTTTCGACGACGTTACTCAAAGAGCACTGCATTTTAGCAAAGCCAAGGTTTGTGATGTGCATACTCAAAGTAGCCAACCACCAACACTGCAAACAAAGTCACTTCGTGTTTAATTAATGATGCATTCCATCCATACCACTTTTCTTTGAAGTCGATTCTCATTCAGATCGCACTACTACAATGCCGCCAATCATTTATGTCGGTCTTGCTACACAAGTACAGCCCCATGCCAATAACTATACTAGAAGTCAATAATGGCATCGCCAATGACACTTCCATCCCATACTGCTGCCATTGATGCCGCAATTCGTCAATTGTTGAATGGGATCATGGAATAATATTGAATCATGGTTGCTGAGGTCATACTGGAAAGAGCCACCTCATATGAACATCTCTCATCATGGATGTCGCTGACAATTAGCACCGTGCCTCATCTATCGCGAAGTGCGTCTTATTGACAGTCAAATGGACTTCGCTCGTCTATGCCTGCGATGTTGATGACAATCGTCGTCAACGTCCGCAGAGGCTACAATTGTTGCGCTTCATTCATAAAGCATTCAATTAAAGCCGCATTTCAAAAATACATAAGGAATAAAACCATATGATAGTCGCCGAAGTTGAGCGTACCTATGCCAAATCTATCGACACCGAGCTCGTTGAAGCCAAGAATGTCAAAATCAGCTACTACGCCACATTCCACCCTTACAAATATGGATGTATGAGCATGTTGAAAGGGACAAATTCTCTCTCCTCATTTCTTACTTTTTCAATTTTGTAAACCTTAAATTGATTTGGGGATTTTTGGAGCCTATTTTATTGTTTAAACCTTGTACACATAAGAATTTGGAAATCTAACAATTGCAAAGAATAACATATTGATTCGATTTGAACTAGTGACTTCGAACTTCTATTAGCATAGCCTATTTGACTTCGAACTGGTTCTTGCATAACAAACTTGACTTCGAACTGGTTCTTGCATAGCATATTTGACTTCGAATTTGAACCTTAATAGCATATCTGACTTCGACTTCAAGCTTACAAAAGCTCATATGACTTCGACTTTGATGGCCACACTAAGGAATGTTATAAGAACTCTATTCGACTTAATGACTTCAACTTGCCTCAACAGAGCCTATCTTTGAATTTGCACTATTTTACTCCACTTTTGGGGTTAGCGACTTTATTCCTTAACACTTTGAACCTCGAAGGTGGGCTCGAACCTCCGACTTCATTAAAATCCCAAGTGAAACCACCTTGGTCTGCATTGGACTACCTTAACCTGCATATTTAAGGTATAAATAACTTTCCAAACCAAGCATATCCATTCCAAGCTAACTATCCTTAAGCCTTAAAACCATGCCAATTAACCATGCTAAGATGTCCGAACAATGGTTATCTGAACTTAGAATAACTAGGCCCACTTATCAAGTCTTCAATGATCCCAGGCTTCATGAGGAACGGATGCTAAGAATCAAGGCATTGCGGATAATGGAAAATAAGAGAAGACAAGCCACGTCCTATAAACTAGATAAACAGAACTTGAATCCATTTAGTCTTGGGCCATCCTTAATTTTTGCTCTAGAAAAACAGTATAAGAGAGATGATGTCTTCTCAAGAATAAGAAGGGAAATTCAACTTCAGGCTATAGGAACCATTTTTGAAAAAGAAATGGAAAAGTACTTCGAACAATTAACTAGAAGGTGGGAAAGTATTCTAGACCACTCCTTAAAATACAATGAGACTTGGGCCTCATTAAAAGGAAAACCTGTTATGGATGCTAAGAAACCTAACACAAAAAAGTGAAATTCCACCTAAGAATATCACCCCAAAAACATCTCGGCTTTCCTAAAACTATTCCCTTAACACATCATATGAGAACATTTACTTCCTAACCAAAGATGAACTTGACTATTGGCTGTCATAGAAGAAACATCTAAAGAGTGAAAGGAATCTTGAGGGCTATACTGCTACTATCATCAAGTTAATAAACATGGCATAAATCAATGCCGAAGCTTGGATGGCATTATCAATAATTTCTTAAGGCAAGGTAAGTTGAACGAATGTGTGCGAAGATGTTAGCTCAATCATCTATAAAAAATAGAATTTTTGAACAAAACAAGTGAATGTACATAGTGAGGAGTAAGACTCCTATAAATAACGGAAAAACCTAATTACTACCTAAATGGTAGTAAGGGGTTAAAGCGTTTGTCCCTAGCTAACATAACATAGACAATGCACCTCCTAAAGGGAGGATGGAGTAAGCCTTTGGTCCTATCTAAAAAGGCTTGACCAAAGCATCGACTAAGCCTTCGGTTCCCCCTACGTGGCCTAGCCAGAGCGTAAGCCCTAAACCCTGTCATCAAAAGACTGGTTAAGGCACCTCCTAGAGGGAGCCAGAGCAAACCCTTCGGCCTATCTGGAAACAAACCTGTCCAAAGTTTCTACAAGCCTTCAACCCCTGCCTACGCGGTTTGGTTGGAGCGCCTCCTAGAGGGAGGACGGTAAGACTTTGGCCTATCCAAAGCACCGAACAAGCCTTCACTGCCATCAGCAGAGGCCTCAATGAAGCACCTTCTATAGGAAGGTCTGGTAATTCTTTGGTCCTGCTTAAGATAGCTAACCAGATGCATCAGACAACAGACCTAAATCATCACCTAGGATGGTGATAAGGGATCCGAGCCAAAGTAGTGCTCCTAATCAATTAATCTTATAAACAAAGGTCTATCAAAATCCAGCCAAAGTAGTGCTCCAAATCGATCAATTTTCTAAGACGAAGAAGATTGATTAAAATCCAAGCCATGTAGTGTTTCAAATCAATCAAATCTACTCGATGGATGTCCATCAAATATGAGCTATTTAGGCTCCCCTACAGACACAACGTTCAATTTCCAAATAAAGGTTTCTGGTCCTCAATTATTACTACCAAATAAGGATTTTTGGTCTTCCTTTATTATTTCCAGATATGGATTTCTGATCTTCTTATGTTATTTCTAGATATGAATTTCCGAACTTCTTCTTTTATCATTGCTAGATATGGATTTCTAGTCTTCTTCTTGTATTACTACCAAATATGGATTTTTGGTCTTCTTTTGTAATTACCAGATACTGATTTCTAATCTTCTATTATTATTATTATCATCATCAAATTTGGGTTAGTAGTCTTCTTCATTTATTATCAGATATGAATTTCTAGACTTTTTTTAACAGATAGATTTTTGATTTTCTATTATTAACTATTGAACGGATTTCTCGCTCTTTTGTGAGAACGAAAATTCTAATATAAAAATTTCAATTATCTTAACAATCAGAATGTTAATCTAGGCATCATAAGCTCGAAGTACAAAAGCGAGATAATCATATGATTTGATTGAAAGCTAAATACTTTACATTTAGGGTAACTTTCATTCTAATAATGGTTCATTTATAACTACTATATTATATAGAAAGTTGTAGGTAAAAAAATCAGACAGAAAAGAAAATCTATTTAAGGTCAGCTCATTGCTGTAGCTTAAGGTTTCATGTTGACTTTTCCAAGTACTTGGAAAGTGAAGGATTGGTAATGTGGCAAATGGCCATATCCAAAATTTCTTTGAGTTTCTTTTCCTTCTTCTAAATGATATTTGCATTGTCAATTGAAGCAAGCTGAGTTCTTAAAGAGCATTGGAGAGTTTTGTTGGCACCTTGCAAACTACGAACCATACTCTTTAACTCTTCAATCTCCTGGTTAAGTCATATATCTCACGTTCAAGTTTTTGAGCTTTTCTTTCATATTCACTAATGCGTTGAGATACTTTCTTATCCCATTTCTTGCTAAAGTGTTGGATACATTCAAATTTAACTTTTCTACCCCACCTTTAGATCGTTTCATCACTAAAGCCTAGAGGAGGGTTTACTAAAATTAGGAATTTCTAGCTCGTCAAAGACTGTGATTTAGTCATTTTACCAGAAGTAGGGGTAAAAAGGCCAGATTCGCCTTCACTTGCAATAAGCTGTAATAGTTGACAATAATTTTAGCTCTTTATTAGATCTATTTCAAGATCAATTATTCTTTGGTGTAGTTTAGCTATCTCAACGTCAGCTTCGATCGAAAAACTGATCCTTAAACAGTGTCAATTCTCTTTTTCAATGCTTGAAGCTCATTTTCTTTTTCTTTAAGTTTCTCCTCTATGAAAATAGTCATTTCTTGTAAGTCCTAAATGTTTATTTTAATATAAAGTAGTTCATATGCCACTCCTGTGCCTTAGGATTATTTGTGAATCACAAAGTTGAGTCGCCTTGGGATGATAGTTTCTCTTCTACATAGGCAAACAACCTATCTTTAATCTCAATAACCCATGAAGTACTTAGAGAATCATATGTACACACTGACTGGGTCTCATATTAAGGATAGGGGATATAAGAATTAGTATATGAGAAACAAACTTTTCTATTGATAATAAGCATAGTTCATAAGTAATACAAAACTAAGGTTAATCACTTTTACTTCAAAAACATCTAATCAACATTCAAAGTTTTAAGGTTGCAATTTTAGCCTTTCAATGAATTAGCAAACAACGTAAGTATAGAATCGAAAGAAGTCTTAATTCCTTCTGGATATAAACATGTTGGAATTGACCATAATCTCATTCCCCAAATGAAGGGCTATCATGAGCACGTATTGTTTGAGTTTGATAAGATCAGATTTCACCTAGCAACTTATCTTTTTCATCACCTAGGAAGTCAAGGCAAAAACAAGGGCAATGAATGTAGACTTCTTGTAAATCTTTAAGGAAGTAATGTTTTGCCAATTGCGATGTCTTGAGAATCGAAGGTTTTTCTATAAAGTCTCTCTTTAACTTGGAAAATTTACTTAAGGGATCCCTAGGAACTGGACTACTCGAGAGGTTTTCACTCTATACAACATGTTAAAATCAAATTAAGGATAAGAAAACAAAATGATGAAATTTATAAGTAAACCAAAAAACATATCACTATTATATAATCATTCAGGTTCATACAAAATCAATTTCTTATACATTTCAAAAATAAATATCTTCCTATTGAACTTAAGTTTCTTAGGGGGAAGCGAGCGGGAAGAAAGTGAAATAGGAGTAACTCTGGGAAGATTCCAACATGCCTTAGGGTGGGAATTGGACCCAATCTCGTCTAAATATCCACGTTGAATGCGTTTGAGCAAACCCCCACAGTTTTAAGCAAGAGAAATCGATAAATTTACCCTTACAATAATTCTTGTACAGAACTCTACTAGGCCATTTCTGTCATCAATTAATATCCAAAATATGGTCATTAGTTCGGAATTCTCTTGCATATGTATTTCCCAATGACGGCGGACTTTCTTCATCCGAGGAGCAACTTTTCTTTCTTTGAGATATTTTTACTTTGATGCGCTCTTAGCAAGCTTCTTGTAGTTCTCAGACAATTTATCATATTCTTTCAATTATTTGTTCAATTCTCTATTTAGACGATCTGTATCTGTTTGTTCCTTTTCAAGCATCACACTGTAATAACATTTCTCCTTAACTAAAACAATTAACGTATTAACTAAAAGTTACTTGATAGCTTGAGGCATTTGGATAAAGAGATCCATACCTAAGAGAGTGGAATTGAAGATAATGAGATCTTTCATTTGTCTTTGGACTGTTGGCCTTGGAAAGTATTGCTCTTATTAGGAAAATCCTTTTTTGAAGGGTCTTGCATATTAGTAGTTTCTGTATCTTGAACAGCCGAGTCTAAGTTAGTGTTGCCAGATCCATTCCTTTCATCTGGTTGACCAGAAAGACCCATTTCGTCGCGTCCCCTATCATCATCATTATTGTCATCATGATCATCACCCTAGTCATTATTATGATCATCATCATCATTATTATTATCATTGCTGTCGTCATCTTTTTCTTCATCGGGTTTTGGCTCTTCATGAACAGGAGCATCGTCAAATGATAGCCACTTTTCAACATCGATTTCCTCCTCAGCGAGGAATTCTTCCTCAAGAGCCTTTTCGTCCATTTTTATCCTGAGACTAAACTTTCTCTTACACTTTTAATTCAAGGCCGAAAGAGATGGAAAGTCAAAGTCTATGCATTTTCAAATGTTGTTGGCATATGCTATATACAAAGCATCTTCATAGCACTTCTTAGTGACTTTGGGAAGCTCAACATCGGGAAAGGAAGTGACCTCTTTCTTGGCATCGCTGATAATGATGTTTGAATAACCTAGGATGCTAGACTTCCTTTGCGGCTGGGCTTCTAGTAATTTGTTCTTCTTGATTAGCTCAAAGTTTTTCCTTTGCAAACTTAATGTTTTTCCTAGTCACCCTCTTTAGATTTGCTTTAAACCTATTAGACGACTCGAGGTCAGCTTCCTTGTTTTTTTTGTTTTTTTTTCTTCTAATAGCTGTCTTGCTTTCTTTTCTTCATCGAGGGAGGAAGCAAGTTTTCCATTTTCGAGGATCACCTCATTTCTCTCCAATGTAATGTTAATCATACTATTTTGAAGTGAGGAGATTTTTCCTTTAAGCTCAACTGCCTCATTTGATAACCCTTGAGAGGCACCTCGGAGAAGAAGCATGTGCTTTCCCACTAAGAACACATGAGTTGTCTAAGTCAAAACAAAATTTATAAAGCTAAAGTTAATCAAATAAATAGTAAAACGTACCGATAAAAGTTGTCTGAGGATTAGGAAAAGGTGATTATTGTTTGTACCAAAATTGAGTACAACACTCATCGTGCCTGTTTGAAGAGATTAAAGTGAATAATATAAATGGAAAACGAGTAAGACCTAACAAACACACCAAAAACAGACTAACAGAGGTATGAAAACACAGAGATTTAGAGTGCTTCGGCGTTGTAGCCTACATCCACTTTAGAAAGTTTGATGTTTATTAATAACTCTTGCTGATTACAATTGTTTGCAACAGAACACTCGGTACAATGAAAATTTCGATAGAATATCGGTGTTTCAGAGTCAAAAGTCTTTTTTCTAAAGGCGTTGGACTGTTATTTATAGGTGTAGGCTGTGAATATCTTTCTCAAACTTCGGAAGACTTCTTCTCTCACATGGGTGGGCTCGATCCCTGGATGTTTGGGGCGGATCCATGATCGATACGCATGAAATTCGTATCGATCCAAATTTGGTCGTTTTGGGAAAAGATTGATCACGAATATCCTTGAGGTAGTATGCAAGCTCCTGTGAAAATTTGGTGGCATTTGGACTTATAAATTTTGAGTTATGATTGATACAAGTTTGTGTTTACAGTGTATTACCAAGCTTCGTATCGGTACCACCTCGTATCGATGACTTCGTAAGGGTGATTTGCATGTGTCGATCAGATAACGTGGTGCTATATTCTAGTATTGATCCACTTTTCATGCCGAGCGACCGAGTCTTCCCTTCTTTTAGGTTTTTTCATATCCAATGGTGTAACTTCATTCGTATCCACTTATTGCATTCCATTTCGTATCGATCGTTGGTAGTCACTTCGTATCGATTGATGGATGATCCTTTCGTATCAATTACAGAGTTGTTCATTTTGTATTCATAATGCATGGTCTTCTTCACATCAATCAGTAACGAGTGATACGAACCAAGTATGTAAAGGACCGATATGAAGTGTGCTAACATGTTGTATATGAAATGGCTCCAGTTTGATGGATGCGAAGGAAAGTAGCGGGCAACCGATACGAACCAAGTTGTCTTTATTCGATGGACACGTGCTTAATCTACTTGAGGGATGGCTACGAAATAAAGGATAATGATGTGATAGTTACGAAATTCCATGGATACAAACATGGTTGGTTTTGTTGATTTTGATCGATCAATATCTTGGCATACGAATTCCGATTGACTTGAAATCTGGAACATTGGCTTTCATAGCTTTGCTTGTCGTGTTATATCAATTATAGCTTGATCCAGATTCGGCAAAAATTCACCAGTATCCATAGTAGGCATGTGTATAGCCGATCTTTGGGACGATCCGTCTTTGGTTTCCAGTTAATTTCTTGGTGTCATGGCCTTGCCAAAAGGCGAGATAACATTTTCCCCTCAAATTACATCTTGTCTGAACATGACGTGCTTTGAAAAGCTGTTGTCTTTAGTCTAGAAAGTTCTGTCTGATTTGTTGAACAGTCATTGTCTTTTCGTCAAAATATGTTACATTTGGATGATTTCCGGTGTTATAAATGTTGAATTGTTGACTGCCAATGATCGTACAATGCATTGTGGTAACTCAGTGTCGAGTGGTAACAAACTATTGTTCATTGTTGTAATTGTCAGCAGGTGAACATCCAATTCCTATGAATTTTGAAAATTGTATGTTAATTCATTACACATAAATGTATGTTAACCTGACTCCCGTTAACGTTTGCACGTTCACGATTCATTGTCAACTTTTTTGTACCGAATTCCGTATCAATCCTCTCCTAAATCGATGTGACATTCGAGTTGTAACAATGCTTAATGGTCGTTTTAATATATATCTTTGTATTGATCCTCTGTTGGATCAATATGAAAAGTTGAGAAATCATCTTTGTATCGATGGTGATCGATACGAATTAATTGGCTTTTCAAAATATTTCATATCGATGGATTTGAATCTCTATAGGCTTTAGGTTAATGGATACGAACTCATCATTTCATATCGATGCATTTCTAAAACAAGCTCTAAAATATGAAGAAAATACTAGAGGTAACAATGCTTAATGGTCGTTTTAATGTATATCTTCGTATCGCTCCTTTGCTGGATCAATATGAAAAGTTGAAAAATCATCTTTGTATCGATGGTGATCGATATGAATTAATTAGCTTTTCAAAATATTTCATATCGATGGATTTGAATCTCTATGGGCTTTAGGTTGATGGATTTGAATTCATCATTTCGTATCGATGCATTTCTAAAACAAGCTCTATGGGCTTTAGGTTGATGGATACGAATTCATCATTTCATATCGATGCATTTCTAATGAGTTCAAATCCCCGCAAACAAGCTTTGGCTTTGTGCTTCGTATTGATCGCCTGATCTATACTATACGTTTCATTTTAGATCAAACGCAAATGGATGCGAGGTTAGTCATATCACAGGTGCTAGGACTGCTTCAGTCGAACATTGGATTCGAATCAGTAGTATCGTATTTGTTTGGTAGAGGGATATGAAAGAGGTTCTCATATCGATTGCGTTATTGACTGTTTCAATCGGTCATAAGAACTAGGAGACGAATAGACTCTCTCCCTAGGTATAAATACTCTTATACTTACACAAATTCCCCACTTGTTCATTTTTCTTCTAGCATTTGTATCACTCAAGACATCAGAAAATTAAGAAATCACCTTTGCCTTCGAATCGAATTAGACCCTAATCCTTCTAACCAATTACTATAACTAGGTAATAAACCATGAATTTGTGTTGAAAATGATGAGACTTGAAACTCTTTGCTATTCCACTTGTTTATGTGGCCGGTTTTGATGAAGTGGTGGTCGGGGATAGTCGGAAGAGTTCGGAGAAGGAGATGACGGCCTTTGTGTGGCTTCGGAGAAGATGAAGTGTGGGGATACGAAGAGAAACGCTCGTGTCATTCTAGGATAAAGGGAGGAAAAGCATGTTCGTATTGATCTGGGACGAGAGGTTCGTATCGATCTGGGATAAGATACAATTTCATACTGATAGGAGAGACTTGATCGCATGGATGGATGGTGGTTTGAGGGTGAACCTTCAGGTCGATAGACCGATACGAAATTTTGGGCAAAATGATCGATATGAAGGCATTATCGATGATCGATCGAAGTAAACGATTTTGTATCGATAAAAATGGCCTCTGCCGATCGATACAATATGAAGCTCCATGACCGATATGAAGTGACGTTTCCCTGGACCAATACGAAGTGTATCTTTGGTGATCGATCCAAGTCTAAATCTTGACGGACACGAAGCCTCTTTGTGCCCTCGAACATCGGACCCCGACGAGCTTCTGCGTTGCGTAATTGGACTTACTTATTTCACTGCATATTTGGCTACCCTTCCAATCTCATCGATGGAACTGTAACTTGACAAAATTTTACGAAGTTTAACTTGGATCGGCCCCGAAGTCTAGATGGCACGGTTGTGATGGTCAACGATGATGGTCACTCTGGTTGAATTGCGAATCCTCGTCGTTCGAACGTTTTTCAAATCTTATAGAATCACTTAAGTAATATATAGCACTGCACTACACAACACATTCATGCACTTCACATTGGGAGAAACATGGGTTTATTGTCGTCTAACGATGATTTTTGCTAAGTTGAATAGCTATGGAACATGGAGGTTTACAGTCGAGGAAGTTCAGAGTCCACCACCCCATGTAATCGCGACGCTGGCCATCACAACAGAAGTTGTCAGTCCTACTCTGGATGAGCTACCAGGAGTCGTTTTCATCGCGCATCCGCAAGATCGATTCCTTCTAATATCTTTGAAGACATGCTAGGCAGGATTTGCATATGGCATGGGTTGTCAAGGGATGATGTCTTATTAGCAGGAGCAGGAGATAGAGCCCATACTCCCTCGAAAGTTTACACGGCCTGTAATAGATTTTCATGCATAGCTGGCACGCTCCCTGCATTTAATCAATCCGGGAAGTGTTATTCTATTTAAAGATTGCCCTATCACAGCTGCACCCGAACGGGTTTGCCTTGCTGAATAGTTTATTCGTCGTCATCATGGAGCATCCCTTCTGACGTCAAACTCCAGAGGAAGTTAGATAATTGTTCAATATAAAGAGCTGAGGAGATAACCCATCCTTCACTTTCTTAGAGGCAGTCAGGAACTGTCAAGTCGTGATCAGAGCCTGGACTAAGCTGAGTTATTTCAAGACTGAATGGTTCTACATTCGGTGCCCATCGGGTTTTTCCATACAGTGGCTAGTCAGGCGTGTGTGCTTCAACTTCTATGCTCATTAACTGGATAATAGTACTCGATTTCGGAGTTTAACACTTCTTTTCTTTCACAGATTCTATTTTGCGGCCCGAAGGCGCTCAATGTAAGGAGATTGTAAGAGTTCTTCAAGTGGTACCTGCCGAGTACAGACAGATCGATGAGATTCTCACTGATGAAAATTTGAGGGTCGTTGGGACAATCGATAGAGATCAAAGCATCGGGATTGGAGGATTTCTCAAGACGGCTCCAGCGAGGCATGTCAGAAGGAGAGTTTCTAGAATCGTGATCAACAAGTAAGGTGACGATGAGAATATGCCCGCTGGAGATGTGTCCGCACCCGGGCTTTCACATAGTAGTCCACATTTAGAGAGGATAATTAAAGGCATTGCCGCTACCCACAAAGCTCCGAGACGCAAGTCTGTTGTAATGTCTTTTCCAGTAGTGGCTGTTGAAATTACAGAGGCTCCCTCTTCACAAATAAAGAGTCCTTTCGAAGCACTTGTAGATATTCCCATTCCAGATGATGTGTCTCTTCACCAAGATACCGGATTAGAAGGGCTTCAAAGTGCTTTAGATTTAGGAGTGCCAACCCCTCCGAGTATGGCTGCTACATCCAGTTGGTTGGGGGGTTTACACATGCATGCAAACACTGACACCACATAACTAGTATTCATGAGCTATTCAATCTTTGAAGATAACTAACTCTGTTTCTTTTTGCACTCTGCAGATATAATGTCGAAGAAAGGATCCATGATCAGTAGCCTCTGTGCCATACGCCAATCTTCCAGTTCATACCGAGAGTCTCATAAACATGAGTTTGATTATGATCGCCGTTACTTTAGTAAAGACAGGGACCGCTATGATAGGGAAAGTGATAAGGAAAGTGATAGAGAGAGGAAAGAGAGAGGCAAGATAGGCGCCGTTCTCGGTCGCGCTCTTCTCCACCTAGAGTTCCCTTACCACCCTCCAGTTCTGGAATAAACATTGCTGAAACTTCACGCTAGCCAGTGCCTAAATTTCAAGGCCTAGCGAGCAGCGCCACAGAACTGGGGCGGACGCTCCTATTTTTACTGCATATGCGGCTATGGAGCCTACAAGGGAAGGTGTCGCCCGAATAGCTAAGCTAAAGGAAGATTTCCCTAATATATGTTTTGACGGCTTTCACTTCCCCATAAACTTGAGGTTGATTTTATAAGGGGTGGAGAAAACGATGCATAACTAAGTGTATGACGCTTACAACCAATACCATAAATGGAAGAAAACTGCAAAAAAGGCCTCGGCAGTGGCATTCGATCGAGTGAAGACAATTGGATAGCTGCAGAAAGATCTTTCTCACAAGGATCGCATGGTTCAGGTGCTCACCAATGAGAATGGCACTTTGAGTAATTTAGAAATAGGGGTGTTGAAGAAAGTCGATGAGGCTAACAAGAAGATGGAGTAGATGAGGCCAGAGCATCTAAAACTGGTCGATGATATGGGTCAGAGGAATGCAACCGTCACAGCCGAGAGAGATAGTGTGCTAAAAGAGCTTAATAAGATTAAAGCGAAGTAAATCGAGGTCATCAAAGAAAGGGATGACGCTAATAAGGCTATTCAGGAGGCATATGACTAGACTGTAAAGCTTAAGGGTGAATGGGATGCGGCAATTTTGAAGGTCCAAGAAGCCGAGGCTAGAATCGAAGCCAAAGTCGGAGCAACAGAGGCCAGGTTAGAAGGCAATATGGAAGACCTTCTGACCACTTACAACACCAATGTCTTGAAATACCATGGCTTGATCTAGCTCGTTGACTATCCAACTCATTTGCATGATGCCTGGCGCCGCTTGGTAGGTGATGAGAAGTCTGAACACCACACTACATCTATTGATGAGTTTGAACTGGAGAATAGGGAATTGACCGAAGATGAGAGGAGAGTTCTCCTTAAGGCCATTGTTACATTTGAAAAAGAGAAACTCTCCACTCAACATCCGGAGGTTAGAGAGGGTTCTGGTGTTGAGCATCATGACACAAGTTTAGAAATTCCTATGCCAACCTAGCCTGAACCTACATCAACAGTCGATCCTCCACTTGTGCCAGCTTACGATCTCGATCAACCGCAATTGTCTCCGGCTCGCGAGCACGTTTCTGAAGAATCCCGGCTCCACCCGCGAGCCAACCTGAGGAAGGTATTCTTAACACTTCTCGAATTCATTCAAAGTTTGGAGTGTTATCATAAGAAATCACTAATATTTTATCTTATTTCCATTCAGCTATGGAAGTTGCGGCAACCGTGCCCCTTACAACCCAAGAAGGCATCAAGAGTAGGAGGCTATCGTGACGGAGGCAACAACTACTACAGCTACCGCATCGATTGAGGAAGTTCATGTGAGTGCTTTCATATTCAATGAACAAATGGTGGAAGAACTCCTCAATCCTCAAAGCGATCCACTCCTGATTTGCCTTTTGTCATGGGCGGAAGTGTGTTCACAGCCAGCTCTTCGACCCCAACTGCCAACATCACGTCGGACACTCAAGCAGCTCACGATGAGGCAATAATGGCGGAGGTCAGTGCCAAGATGGCAAGTGCTGCACTGGGTAGCGGTATTGGAGGTGGAATGGCATGTCATTGCTTGGCCCCTTCACGTATGGTCTCTCCGGATGGTACAATCATCATCTGTGGGGTACCCTCTGTATCTTCTCATATAAAAAGTACCCTCGTCCCTTCAACCATGCATTCCGAAAGCGTTCCAATTTCTATGAGTTCAGAGGAGGAGACTACAATACTTCCCCCGACCGAGGACCAACCGGGTGAAGGCAAGAGTTCGAAAAGGCACCATAGCGGTAGCTCCAGTGGATCAACGTCGAAAGGAAAGAAGAAGACGAAGAAACATAAGGATTAGGCATGTCTTTTTGTGTCCCTTTTTTGTATATAAGTAGGAATTCCTCTTTTACTTTAGTAGGCCATGTATAGACGCAGGTTCGGCCCCTGCTAGTAGGAATTTTTGGAATAATCTTTTTTGTACTTATTTTGTTTCCAAAGAATAGATGAAATAAAATCTCCTTTTTGTTTTTAGCATAACTCCAAATTTATTTGCTTAAGCGTTTCAGCACTTGAATTACACTTGTGAAACTTTATTCTATGGGTAAGACTTGTGTTTTGTAGTTAAGTTCTGGAGCCATGGCTCCGATCCGTAGCCAAATGTTTAAGTCGAGTCCTAATGTTATACTATCTCAATCAGTAGTCAGTGCTCGAGTTATACCCCCAATCTTGGGGATGAGTCGAAGTGGTCGAACGATTGTTGCTTTTCTGTCTTGGACACTTTTAATTTTACTCAGTCAGAACTAAGTTGTTGTGAGATGAGTTCGAGTGGTCGGATCACACTCTCTCATGTATTGACAATCGCATCTGCACTTTGGGGATCGAACTTGTGCGCTGGCGATTGGTCGTGCCTGCTTGACGTTTAAAGTTATGTCCATGCTCCAGGGACTTAAGTTATTTTATGGGCGGTCAGTCACACCCGTTCTAATAATAGGAACTGCGTCCACACTCTAGGGACTTAGCTTGACTTGTGGGCAGTCAGTCACACCCAACTTGTGTTTATACTCCAGTACACGCTTTGGGAACTTAGAGTTAGTTTGTGGGCAGTCAGTCACACCCAACTTGTGTTCATACTCAGGTTCACACTCTGGGGACTCAAAGTTACTGATGGGTAGTCAGTCACACCTATTTGGATAATTATACTCTAATTCACACTTTGGGAATCTGGATTTGATCGACAGATGGTTAGTCACATCTGCCTAAGTGTTGGAATCTCGTTTGCACTCTAGGAACGATTAGTTGGTTAGGATCGTGGATGGTCGAACCATATACACACTAAGTAAACAAGTGAATTCGTAGATGGAAAGATCCATCCTCCTCGAGCTTTTAAATGTGAAAGGCAAGGTTGTTAGATGGACAGATCCATCCTCCTCGAGCTTAGATCTCACATGGGTGAGGTCGTGGGGGGATGGATCCAACAACCTCGAGCCCGCGTTCTGAATTTTAAGTTTACACTTTGGCTTGCACTCTGGGAACCGGAGTAGTTAGAGGATTGTCGTGTATCAATCCTTTTTTGCATTTGTGTGATAGCTTACCCTCGAGCTTGGGGTTTCAGTAAGCGAGCGACCGGTCGTATCACAATCACTCTCTATTTGAATAAGTCCCACGGTAGAATGGAACTTAGCTCTTTGTGCATTGTGATGGTCGCATGACACATTTCAAGAATCACTACTCTAGCTCGAAGAGGTTGCATTTTATTGCTGAAATAAGAAAGTATGGCAAAGTCAGTTGCCTTATTACAAGTTAAAATTTTGAAATGCATAAACAAATTGCAGATGAAAATCAGATTAAATGAATAAACAAAGCCTGTTATGTGTAGTAGCGAATGAGACTCTCGCTGTTCCAAGCTCTCTGCAAAGTGAGACCATCAACAGTCGATAATTTGAATGTGCCATCTCCAAGTCTCTGTTCAATAAAATGCGGTCCTTCCCATTTTGGCTTCATATGCGAAGGGACCAGATAAATCCTCTTGAGCACAAGATTGCCAAGTTCAAAGGTTCGTGGTCGAACCTTAGTATTGTATAATCGTGCGACTCGACTTCGATGCGCGACTGCCCTCAAATCAGTCTCTTCACGCTTCTCATCTAATAAGTCTAGAGATTCAGCAAGAAATATGGCTTTTATCTTTGGATTGTAGTAAGTCACACGATGAGGAGGTACTTCTAACTCGACCGGAATGATGGCTTCTGAGCCATAGGAAAGTGAAAATGGAATGTGGCTGTCGCAGACTTATGGGTAGTTCAATATGCCCATACGACCATGGGAAGCTCATCAATCCATTTGCCATCGGCCTTTTCCAATCGTTTTTTCAGAATGGATTTGATAACTTTGTTAACAGCTTCGACTTGTCCATTCGCTTGAGGGTGAGCAACCACTAAGAACTTCTTCTGAATATGGAAACGTTGATCGAAGTTTTTGAACTCGACACTGTTGAATTAGGCTCCATTATCGGTGTTAATGGTATGTGCGAGACCAAAATGACAGATGATGTTGCGGACAACAAAGTTGATTACTTTCTTCTTCATCGTGATAGTAACAAGGGTCCCAGCTTCCGCCCATGGTTTATTTGTGTGTTAGGGTAGAAGCATGGGGTGTTTCATGTATAGATATAAATTAATATATTTTGCATTATATGATAGTAACTTTTCTTTTTTCTTCATTACAGTAACTAATAAGAATAATAGAAAGATATTTGAACATTAAATGAAAATAAATCTTTCTTATTTACACCTAGAAACAAAAATTACTGGCCATGTTCTTTGCTCTTCTATTATTAATAGCTTCAGCTGAACAATTGTGATCAACCAAAATGATTTTAAAAATAGAAAATTATTCTTGTATGCACGAGTTCCCAAATAACTTATTTATTCCTACGCACACATGTACACATATACATATATGAAATTATTTCAAAACCCTTAACTCGTTCAAAATGTTAAGTTAAATATCAACTGCTAATTAAAAAACTTATTTTAATCATTGATTTGAAACATGATTTTGATCATGCATGGATATTCAAATTAAACCAAATTTAATAGAGATAACTAAATATATAAGAACATATCTATAAATTTTCATTTGATTTCAACCTGTGTAGGTTGAAAACTAAGAGGTGTAATGAGATGTAGTAGATAGAGGTATATCATAACACAACCACCCCTCCTCCCCCACGTGCACACACAAACACGCGAAGATTTTAGAATAAAACACCATACATTCTTAAACAGTCATTTTCACATGTTGATGCCACTTTATTATTAGATTCCACTGTGATTATTTCTTTTATAATATAAATAATGCATTATGATTTAAGTAAAAATTAATTTTCATTTCTAACTATTAAATTAATTATTTGTCTAATATATTATCATTACTTGCTTTGTTCGATAAAAATTTTGAACATAATGCAAGCTATTAAAAAATTGTACATAATTTTTTGTTTGACATAATGCAAGTTAATAACAAATTCAATGAATTTTATTATTTGACTTTTAAAGGCAGGTTTCCCCATTGTCGTGCGGTTGTACTAGTAGATGGAAGAAAGGACATACCCACTTTTCGTTAGCTGGGAATAAGGACACCCGCGAAGTGTGATTATTGAAGGAAATAATGTACTTATGCACACAAATCATTTTCAAACGGGATAAGATATCACAACATAAGGGTGAAGCCAGAGCACGGGGTGAAATTTACAATATTATAATATTTAAGCATGTTTTTCCTCCTTATCATGACCTCACGAGTCAGGAAAACCTCTATATGATGCAAGTGATAAAAAAATAGCATACACTTGATAAATCTTGTCTTCTTCAGCTATGTGTGTATAAAGTAGACTTTTTATATACTTTGTATTTTATACTCATCAAAGAAATAGTGGGTACTATATTGAAAGTCAAGTCATTGCAATATGAAGCAGGATGAAACAAAGGAATTCATAATAAAGATGAATGAATATAGGACAATCTGACTGTGGAGAGGCAAAAAAATATTACTACATACGTACGGATATTACAAATATGCAATTTTACGCATCAAATATGGGGTGTTATAGTATTATGATTACGAGTACATATGCACGCCCAAATGGGCTTTCATTTAATCACAATGTGCATGCAATTTTAATTGTACCTATGAAAGTAGATTTTATAGTAACACCCCGATATTTGGACTCCGCTTATGCAGAAGCGGCTATTTGTTTTGTTTAAACTGCAATAACTTCATCATACTAACTCAAAATTAGGCGAGACTTCAATCGATAAACTCCCATCTAAATTACAGACAATAAAGAACACTTGGATACTTCATCTAGTAAACGTATACCATAGTCTCCATGATGACTAATAGTTTTACTTAAAAAATAACATGCTACATCTCATATCTTGTGAACGCACATGGATATCACCTAAATAGTTACATAGAACTGAAGTAGTTTTTTTGTTTAATGATTACCTGATGTTGGATGAGATATTTTAATATTATGTTTATTTAAAAGGTGCTATTAGTGGTTATGTTGATGATAACATTCAGAACCATGCAGTCGTTATTTAATTATGTGGTCATAACCATTAATAGAAAATTTTATTTATATACCTATATAACAATAACATTTTTTAGTTAGGAAATGCATTGCAATGACAGTTTGGTGTAGCGTGCATGTATCAAGCAATGGGCGATAGATAGCTGGAATATAAAAAAGTGGCATGTTTAGAAAATGAAGCATATGCAAGAAGTCAAAGAATTAGAATAGGTGCAGCAATTGGAAAATAAAATATCATATGTTAACTGGAGCAGCTATCGTTGGAAAAACAGAAAGCACGAAGTTACTCATCCATTTTGTGTTTGGAGCTAAAGTTGAAAAATCTTAATGTAAATCATCCATTTTGTCAATGTTCAAAATGGAGTTAAGTGGGCTGGTAGTAGGTGGGCACTATTATTTTTATACATTGGCAGAACTTAATATAAAGTCAACTATACAAATCATAAAAATATCACGTATACTCCATCCAAACAAAACCCATCAATTGTCAGACAGTTCAAACTCAATTTGCACCACTGGTGCAAACTCGGTTGAGTTTGCATCAAGTTTTGAGATTTGAGTTTTTATCTCGGTTTCGGTCTTTTGTAATTTTAGGAATTTTGTTGTAATTCGTAAATTTTGAGAATTTCGATTCTAGTTTCAGTTTCAAATATCGTTATTTATTTTTCATATAATTATATATATATTTGTTAGTCTGTGAGATGATGGTTTTGATGACAACAACCTTAGAATAGATTATAAAATATAAATACTAACATTATAAGTTTAGATATGTATGTATATGCAGGATTTAACCATGCAGGTACTATGAATAAAGACTGTACAGTATAGAGATTCAAGATATCAAGATAGAAGACTCATGAGTATCAAGATTATCAAGATTTCAAGGATTAGTATTTTCTATTAGGAATATCTGTTAAAACTCGTAGAAAAGCACTGGCATCTTAATATCCAATTTATTCGTGGAATGGAACCCACTTCGAGCCCGTTAAAGGGATGGAACCCTAAGTAGGATGGAACCTACGTAAATCTAGTGGGACATTGTTTTGTATCCACTAATCTTAATTCAAATGATTTTTCAAAATTATCTTGTTTTCAAAATGATTTCAAAACTTTCATTTTAAAAAGATTCAAAACCCTCGATTCCGATTTTAAATAATTTTAGCCTCAAAACATCTTTACTTTCAAAGTCAAAATTACTCCTGATTTTAAATTGTCTTTATAAATAATATATTTGACTTTTAAATGATTTATACTTTGATTTAAATTATAGTTAAAATAATATATATATATATATATTGTTCTTTATATTTACTTTACACACACATAGGAAATTTCTGAAACTAGAGAGAGATTGAGATGGAGAAGAAGAAGGAGATACTTACCTAAGCTTCTCTTTGAATTTAGAGCTAAAACTTGGATTTTCTAAAGGAACTAGGGCTTAGGATTTTAATTTCCCATCTCCACCACTATTTTTGCTAAAGCTTAAGTTGTAGGAAATATTATGAAGTAATGAAGAGGAGTGGAGTGGAGTTTGGTTGATATGTTAGGTTAATGGGCTGAAACCCAAATCCAAAGCCCAAAGTGAAAATGTCGAAATTTTAGCTAGCTCCAAACCTATCAATGTTTATACTCAAAAAGATTGCAAACGTCATTTTGAACTCAATGGAAGTGGTTCCGAGTCCTAATTCGATCGTCTGCATAAAGTAGTATTTCGGACTAAAATCCGACTAAAGATGCTATATTTAAATAAAATATTTAAATATACAGTCGTAAAATATGCGGGTTGTTAAAATGACCTTCAATGTATTGTCCAAAATGGAAATTTATTGTTATCTAATTTCCTATTAATTACAAAACATGAATTACATGTGAAATTTGTAGCATCATGCTTGAAACTTGAGGATCTAAAGTCAAGAAATGTATACTCTAATTTCAGGATCTTTAATTCGCTGAAGACCTTGTTCTAACTATCCATGACCTTCCATGTATTGTCCGGAAATGGATATTTATTTGTTATCTAATTTTTAACCATTAAAGACATTAACATTGGCACAACTTGTACTTCATTAACAAATTCATCACCGTCTTTAAAAAATACCCATAAATGAATGAATGAAAGTATTAGAAACATGCATCCAATCAAACTTTCGGTAGCCAAACTTTAGATCTCCATCACTTTAATTCATATGCTATAAAGTTGACATACATTGCTTACAAAATACAGCTATAGAAGTTTTCCATAGACAGATGGAACCAAAACAAAAAAAGACCACAGTTATCAATAAGCAGGAATTAATGAAAATTATTGATGAATCGGAAAATATGATGGTTTGACCATAGTTATCAATAAGCTACACAAAAAATCATAAAATTAAAATTCGAAAGAGCTAATGAAAAACAGTGAATACTTATATGAGATTGAAGGTTAATGGACGTCGTACAATGATGATTGAGGTTAGTCCATAATCGAACTTAGGAACTGCAGTTTAATGGTTTGACCTTAGTCTTGATCGATTTATAATTGTTCCAACGACAATTGATAATAAGTGATAGAAGTTGGAGAAGATCGCCCTGAACTAACCATGGCTTGTTTGAGAAGCTGCGATGGTTGGTTACGTCCTTTTGCAGTTAGGCGGGTTGGAGAGTTGGGCTTTCCTCAGTTTTGGAAGACATGTAGAAGCGAGCAAGGCAAAGAGGAACGGAATGCAAAAAGGGTATTATGAGGATTCCAAAAAGACAAGGTTGATTTCTATTCATTGAATTATCATTATTAGTAGGAGAGATGTTAAAGTGGGTTATATGAAAGAAATTTTTAGCAAAATATTTGACTTCTTCAAGCTGTTGATTTGTTATCCAAAATTAATCATCAAAACTTAGATCTAAAAAATATAAAATAAATATAATTTTTTAACTACTAACTTCTCACTCTAAATCTTATATTTTCTTTCTCCAATTAT
Organism: Allium cepa; assembly: GCA_030765085.1. Taxonomy (NCBI): domain Eukaryota; kingdom Viridiplantae; phylum Streptophyta; class Magnoliopsida; order Asparagales; family Amaryllidaceae; genus Allium; species Allium cepa. Next base: position 449,160,400 of record CM060942.1, read on the forward strand.
TCTTATAAAATCTACTTTCAAAAATATTACGTGTATGAAACCCAACCTTTAACGGTTCTAGATTTTGTTGTGGGCCACAACACCCACACATCTGCCTTGCTTCATTGTAGGTGACCATACCTGCTTTGCTAATGAAAAAATGTTAACATATGTTCATTGACGTATATTAAATTTTGAATTAATCAAAATATGCACTTATTTTGTAATTAAAATAGCATTTTGAGTTTCACATCTGCTATTTTGTTAGCGTTTGCCCACGGAGCACATATTAACACAACTCCCTGGCACTAATAATATTCACATAGGTTGTTGTATTATATCATTAGATAAAGTACATCTCCACACAATTTTCCACCTTTCCTTTTTCTCCATGCTGGAACTCCTACTGAAAGCAGTCCCAATTACAATTGCAAAAGCATGGTGAATCCTCACTACTAAAATTAGTTGGGATGGGTTTCTATAACTTGCTCCATTTTGCTTTCTTCTCAAATGTTTTTTTAAATTTTAGTATGTTGCCTTTGTTGAGGGATATAGAGAAATGGAAACTTGGAGTAATGGATTAGTGTTAGGTGTGGTTTGCATTGTAAATGGAGTGGGTGCGTGGATGGAATGGTTAAAGTCCCGCATCGCGGTATATTCAGAATAATCGTGGTATATATATGGGATTGGTGGCATGTAACATTGGTGATTCCTTTTGTTACAATGTATTGCAAAGACCAGATTATATGCCCGATGGTAGGCGATGGAGGGATGTTCAATCAGGACGCCGGCATGGGAGACTTCGATCGTTGACTCCGGCTAGACACGGTGAAGCGAACGCGTACGGTATGCGGGAATGCCGAAACTCAACATGGTATCAGAGCTCCATGGTTTGATGGTACCGGTATGATGCAGCGTGACCGAAGTATGGCTCCTAAGTGGTTTGAGCATGGGATGCTCGTCAAGGTGGAGATATGGTTAAGTAGTCGCTCCGTCCTACTTATGAGAACTCAGGGTAGCAGCTTGACTCCACCGCGAAGAGGACTCGGTATAACTCCATGCTGACTTGAGCAATGCTCGCCACGGTGGAAATTGTTAGATGTGACTCGCATTGTAAATGGAGTGGGTGCGTAGATTGAATGGTTAAAGTCCCACATCATGAAATATTCAGAATAATCGTGGTATATATATGAGATTCCTTTTGTTAAAATGTGTTGCAAAGACCGGATTATACGCCCGATGGTAGGCGATGGAGGGATGTTCAATCAGGACGCCAGCATGTGAGACTTCGACTAGACACGGTGAAGCGAACGCGTACGGTACGCGAGAATGCCGAAACTCAACAATTAGAAGATCTAATCAAGTAAAATAAGAATAGGTCGCAGGTGGGCTTAGACTTTGGAAAGCAGCTACAGCGGTGGGTTTTAAGATGCAATAACCGTCTCGGATGAACATTGGGAACCAACAATTGTGAATTGGTTGGGCCTTTTAAACCTGATTGGTTACTTTGCAAAAGAAAAAAAAGACAATTGAAACACTGATTTTGAAATAAAGGGTATTTTGGGTAGTTCAAAAAGACACGAAATAATTATCATTATTAGTAGCAAAGATAAAGATAATGCAGTAAGCATCCAACTATCAAACTTATCACACCTAGATTATTTTAGATGATATAACTGTTTATAATTAGTTCAACTATATGACCAATCTAATTGGTAAGCCCAATTTCATCAAACGAACATAACTACACAAGGAAATTAACATAGGTCTATAGCATGAATCAATGCAAGATCCAAGTAAAACAAAACGTATGGTAATTGTCTGAAATAGTGAATATGTTCTTAGTCAGAGTTAATAGCAAATGGTAACCGCTGCACATTTATATTAGCTAAAGACTTTAAAAGTTAGCACGTATCAAGTAATTATATGGATCCTAAACTTAACTTGATTTTGTCCAAAGTTTTGCTTGCAGTTTGTGTGCAAATCTTCTTTTTTGTGTGCATGAAATTATACACATTATCAACCCACCCACATTTTCGCAAAGTAAAAATGGCTCCTGCAACAATTGTGCATAATTTATATGGCCACCACATGAATCTCACAGGGGTGTTTCTTTGTAGATGATAACATGTAGAAAAAAAATATAAATTCACATTTCTTTGAAACTTTCAAGTTGTTTACAATGATTTCCTTCACATAATATTAGTGTCCTGCATATAGCGTATGAGAATTGTTAAACTTCATTTGTGAAGATGTTGATTTAGTTTATTTTGTAATTTATGGACTGATTATTCTTAAAAGCAGATTGCCCATTCAATATTGTATTTGATTTAGAGTCTCTTGTATAAGGCTTATATCGTCATTATAGATTTTATAAGCCTTCCAATTATTTTAAACAGGCTTAGAAATTCCAGATTCAACAATTTACCCAATTTCAATTATTAAATTCAACATTTAAACTATATAATTCGATGATTTAATTATCCAGAAAATATTGATATCTTGAATTCAAGTTAAAACTAACCTTTAAATATTTAAAATCAATTAAATATTTCAATTTAAATTGTTAGAAATTCCGGGTCGTCACATTCCTCCCCCCTTAAAAGAATTTCGTCCCCGAAATTACTAGTTAGGAAGAATGGACCAATACCCGTTTACCTTTTCTCCAAAATCAATAGTTTTATCAACATCCTACCAACTGTCTTTTATAAAAGACTTCTTATCCTTCTTACTAACTTCTCAAACTCTCCCACAGTTTTCAAACAATCCCTTTTGACCCAATCATTCAAATTACAATCTAAAACCAATTTGGAATTATCAAAATTTTCTCAAAAATTTTCTAACTCTCTAAATTCCCGAAATTTTTGTCAGCGTCTCCTTTGCACAGCTAGCTCGGTACAACTACAAAAGGCCTCTACGGGCCCCCAAATTCCAAAAGAAAACAAAAGCCAAGTGGCTACATCAAAAACCCAACCCAATTCATACAGAAATTAAAATACATACCGTTTTGTCGGCAATTCACATTTATCTTTTGGAATCAAATCCAATTTTCTTTTCCCCTTTTAATACCTGCATATCTTATTTAGCAACAATATACAATTGTAACCTTTCAAATCATTTTATACTTTTCTTTATATAGGTTTCCGTATTCACTTCTATTCAAATTAGTTTTTTTCCGTTTCCATATGAATTCAATTTATTTCCCATTTTGAATATTAAATTTCATCTTCCATTTATAACTAATTCTTAGTAGTTTCATTTACTAATTTACTTTAATTTCCAATTTGAAATCGTTTTGTCATTAACGAATTTTTTCTCAAAATTTTCCAAAAATTTTCTAACTTCCAAAATTTTCAGAAAATTTTGGCAAAGTCTCCTTTGTACGGAGGAGCTTTTGCAGTTTGACAATAGATATAAATATATATACATCGACCCACCCGGTCGAAAAAAGCAAAAACAGTTCATATTTCCTATTTGTATTGCGTAGGCGTACCTTATTTAGCATTTTAAGCAAGCAGCTTATTAATTTTAGCAATTAGTGCAATCCAAATCCAACCAAACGGCCTTCAGGTACCTGTACTTACTCAATTTAAATATGTAAGTGCCATATATAGAAAATTTATTAGCATTTCACTTATATTCAATAGCTAAACACATGTATATCATAAGCAACAAGCACCGAATCGCTTTCCATAAGCGATTTATATAACTTTAAAGTTAAGTCAATTGCTTTCAACTAATTCATATGCCATTTCATTAAATTTTGATGGTTTGCAACTCAATTTCTCACATTCTATTGATTTTTAATCCAAACAAGCTCATATTTGCTTCAAATGATTCAAAACTAATATTATTTAACTTCTCTCAACCCATATAATTTTAATTACCTTTGTTTACAACAACGACAACTATTTTTATGAAATTTTGGCGATATTTGCTTAACAGAGTATCCATTTAAGTTTATAACTACTTTAAATAAATTTCAACTCATCTTATATTTAATTCCATTTCATTTCTAATTTATTCACCCACCATTCATTCGCTCGACACATTTCACTCTTGTATACTACTAGCCATTCCCAAATTAATTCAATCCAAGTTTTATTTAATGGGTTTTCACCCTTATTCGAAACCAAGCTTCCATAAATTTTTAAACTTAAGTAAATTTACTTTAATTTATTCCAATATCAAACTTAAGTTTATTTCTATTTGATTCTCATTTAATCAAATTCCATTAAATTCAGTTAGCCCATCCTTTTAAATTTTAATTTTAATTCACCTCCTCAATTTCAAAAATAATATCCAAGCACATACTTAACTCATTTATACTTCAAATTAATATGCCACCGAGCTTAAGTTCGGTCTGATAATCCAATTCCAATCACAACTTTGATTTAGTTTCTATTCTATCAGACTTCATCCATTTATTATTTAACTCAATTAATCCATTTTAAAATTTTCATTTACTTATACTTAATTCATTTTCGAATTTATTTTATTAATACATGGCCATTCTCAATTTATTTCTATTCACTTGGATTTTGTTTCAATTAAACCATGTCTATTATAAATAAATTTCACATGACGATACTTCTCTTATATCTAATTTACTTGCAAATTTCATTAAACATTATTCAAATCACCCTTGAATTTTATTTGTAATTCAAACCATCACATTTTTCAATCCAACTCTATTTTATTTTTATTTTATATCATCCTTACTTATTCAATTCGTTATCAATTCTAAGTCGAATTCTATTTAAAATTCGAATTCATTCCCAAATCCATTGTCAAATTACAACCCATTTATTTCCCAAGTTGAATTTTATTAATATACTCAATCAAATAATTATTTAGCCAATTAGCTTATTTCCAACTTCTATCGATTTTAATTACAAAATTACTTCATTAAAATTCCAGTTTGGGTTTCCTTGATTTTCCAAAATTCCAACATCTTTATTTAAAATATTTTAGAAATGCTTTTAAATTCACATCATACTTAATAAAATATCTCTTTATAAAAATACTTTTTATGACTCGATGTCTCAACCAGTCCATCCTTGTTCTCACAGAAATTCAGCCACACGTTGATCAGGCGTAGGACTGAAAACCAATAAGTACTTGGCAAACCCGTTTTCAACACCCAGTGAAAATACTTGGAAAATAATTTTATTGAAATATAAAAAACAGTTTTTTCTTTTTTGAAAATAGAGGAAATATTTTTGGTGAGAATGCTCTGGAAATCATCACCCCCATCCATGGTCGCGGTTAACTCGATGGTTACGTTGCCATCCCGACAAAATCCATAGATAACTGTTGGCCTCCATGCCCCTCGATTACACCATGGAACCCACGACAGATCTCAGCTACAACTGGGGTTACGTAGCTATCACAGCAAAAACCCATATAACTGTAGGCATCAGCGCCAACGAATTTCGCTGCCAAAAATGAAACTTCTCCACTCCACTTGACTATAGATCGCAGTCTACCAATGTTGCGTTGCCTTCCTGGCAAAATCAATTGTAGACTGTTGGCACTAATCCTCCACATGTATTTCGCTATGGTCCCCACAGTAGATCGCAGCGACATCGAGTTACACTATCGTCGCAGCATAACCCAAATGCCTCTGTAGGCATCAGCGCCCTCGACTTTCGCTACCCAATAATCCTCAGGAACTAGTTTTGTCCGGTGTGATATCCCGGAAATTTTAGTAATATCAATTTAATAATCTGTATTTAAAATTAAATTGATTTGATAGAATTTTAATAAAAAATTACTTAATTTAATAATCCAATTAAATAAATGTTTAATTGGTGAATTTTATCTTTTAAAAGCTAATAATTGTTTTCCTATTTATAATATGTGTATATATATTTTTATATATATTGTGAATAGGTAAGTTTTGAATTGAAGTTAAATAGACAAATAAAATATGGTTTTTAAAATTCTAATATTCATTTGATAATTGAAGATTATTATTTTATTTAATAAATAACTAATTGTTTAAAATACTAAAAAAAATTGTTTTAAATTGTATAATTGTATTTTAAATATAGTTTAAATTTTTATAAGATGAATTAAAGGTTTATTTTATTTGTTTTGAAATATAGCTTAATAATTATAATTTGGAATTATTTAGAAATTTAAAATACCATTTAAACATTAAACATTAATTCTTTTAAATATAGATAAATAAGATAAGAAATTTATAATTTCTTTATAAATAATTTAAAATTGATAAATGAGTATTTTCTAATAATAATAAATGTATAAATGTAGATATGTTTTAAAAGACAAAATTATTATTGTCAAAATAAATATGTTAATATAAATTAGTTTTAAAATTAGATTTTAAATGTAAATAGCATTTGAATTTGAATTCATTTTGAAATTCAAATGAATAAACCTATATGAATCTTGTAAATAAGTTTTCATTTTTATATAAATTGTTTCACTTCATTTTCTTTAAAAAGGGAATGTATATACATTTACTCATGGAAATAACTTGCACATATATAAATACAAATTAAGTGAAAGAGTTCTATTTACTTTTAAAATAAAATAAAAAGAAATAAATTTCATTTATAAAACACATTAAGTAATAAAACAAGTGTTAATATCCTAGGAAACTAATGAGACAAATGTAAATTTATAAGCTACTCAATTTGACAAATGTTAGGTTTGAGACATGTGTCATTTTTAATTTTGATTTTCTTTTCATTTTTAAATAAATCATTCATACTTATAAAACATGCTTTCTTTTTCCCTCATTCTTTTTTTTCTAATCTTTTTTTTTTCAAAGTTAAGAAAAAAAAAAATCTTAGCTGAAACAAACTAGTTTCTAAACTCTTCAAAACCAGATTTTTCAAATGCAATGCAACCCTCCCTCAAAATCAAATCTATAACCATAATCCTCAAAACAAAATCTGGAAATTCTTTTTAAAACAAAATCTGAAGTTCCTTTCATATTCATCAACCTGAAATCTTTTGAAAAGCAAATGAAAGTCTGCATCTGGAAACCAAAGGCTCTGCAATTTTTTTTTAATCTGAGAATCAAATGTAAAGCCTGCAACTTGAATTCATATCAAAAGCATATGTTACCTGCATGCAGATCTAAATGCAAGCAACTCAGTTCTTTTTAAAGCATGCAACTTCAAGTTTTCCAAATTTAAAGATTCTAATGCATATAGAAGCTAGCCTGCATGCAAAATTCAATCAGTAGGCAACTCAGTTCCTAAAGCATAAAACAAAAGCTCTGTTCTTCATGCTCTAGACAGGTGAGTAACACTTTTTTAAATTTTAAATATGAGTTGGTTTCTTAAATAAGTATGTAGTGTATGTTATCTGGATTGCATGTTTTTAAATGCATTGTTGTTTATATACTTATGAATGTATGTACTGTGAATCTGCTTGCCTAGTTTCAGAAGCAAGGATTTTGTAAAAATCCATTTTTCTCTTAAAAGTTTATGTTAGTATTTAGGAACCAAACAATATCCGATTGATTGATTATAAAGAAAGCTTTAAAATTTATTTATGCCAAGACAAATTATAATTGCTCTGAAAAATAAGAACAACAGGGAAGTATGAGTTTTTAGTAAAAATTCAAACTTATGTAATCATGAATTCATGTTTGAATTATAAATACTTATACTAAATACTGATTTTTAAAAATCAAATCATAAATTTTAAGGGTAGAATTGAGGAGCAATTCTGTTTTTAGTGGAAAATGTAATTGGGGAAAATTCTGATGATCACGGGTGAGAGGAGTGTCGGGCTTCCTTCTGGCGATGGATGAGTTATCAGTAATGATGGGAAAAATGGTGTAAGTGGTGGCAGATCAATGTGGCGGCGGCGGTGTTGGGTTTTGTTCTGTAAACCTAGTTTGGTGTGCTTATGAATATTTGATCGGCATTGAGCCTCTGGTTGTTCGAGTGCTCTGGAACGCTAGGTAAAGGAAGTTAGGGGATGGCCGAAGTCTTGGCCGAAGTTTTAGCAACTCCGGTGGCCGAAGAGGAGAGGTTGAAGGTTTTACAGTCTTTGGGGTGAAGTTACCTGCTGTTGCCAGGTTGGAATTGGGAAACTCGATTTGTTTTCGAGTGTACTGGGTGGTTTTGAGGTCAGTGAAGTGATGCAGGGATAAGAGTCGATATGATAGCTGACTGGGTGGTGGTCGGAGGTGGCTACAGCCACCGTGCATATGCACGGTGAAGAAGGAGTATCAGGTGTTTGTTTTGAAGGCTGCTGTGTTTTGACTCGAGATTTTCTCGAGTAAGTTGAGTTTTTGCCCGGAGTAGTTAGGTATGCATCTCGAAGTAAAATGAAGGGGTCTCGAGTATCCCCTGTTATTACAGTTTTCACTGAAACCTGTATATGTATTTTCAATTTAAAAGATTTGTTTTAAAATTTAATGCAGGATTTGAAACAGAATTTAAGCCAAATTTAAAATTTGAATTTCAAATGAGTTTTGAATCCAGGTTTGAAATTTAAATTTAAATTTTGAAACAAAATGTTTAAACAACTTCAAAGAGTTTAAATATTTTAATTTAGGATAAGCTTTAAATTTAAGTAAGGATTCAAACATAAGTTTAAATCTGGAATCAAACTTCAATTTTGAAACAATGTTGAAAATTAAGGAAGTTTAAAAAGAAATTTAAATGTTTAAACAAATGTGTTGTTCAAACATATTTAAATATGATTTGTACTTTTAAATGAATTTGGAGTTTAAATTTCTTATAACTTCTTTTATAAAATAAGAATAAAGCTTTAAAAGATTTTAAAATGTTTTTAAAACTTTGTTTAAGTTAAGTTTGATTTCTTTTTAAATTTAAAATTTAAAATGTGATTTGAAACAATTTTGAGTTAAATTGTTTTAAGTTACTTTATTTATGATAATGTAATCATGAATAAGAAATGTTTTATTTTTAAAAGTAAATTTAAGATTTAATGATTTTTGTTTCATTAAATTAGTAAGGTAATTTAAATAATGTAATTAATTAATTTGTTTAATTAATTAAAGATTTGAAATTAATTAAGTTTAATTAAATTTGTAATTAATATTAATTAATTTAGGTTAATTATTTAAGAAAGATAATTAAGAATTTGTTATTAAGTTAATGAAGGTCATTAACTTGTGATTATTTATTAATTAATTGATGCAATTAATTTTGAAAATTAATTGGATTAATTAATTTAAATAATCAATTATGAAACTTAATTAATTATGATTACTTTATGGGAATAATTAAAGATATTATTTACTCTTTGTAATTAATTTATTAATTTTATTAGTTTAAACTAATTAATTAAGTTTAATTAATTTAGAATAATCATTGAATGGATTGATAAGAAATCAATGTGGAATAATTACTTAGAGAAGTAATTAAGTTAAGTAAATTACTGGAAGTAATTAATTAAAGTATGATGTTTGGGTTTAATTACTTTGTGAAGTGATTAATAATTAATTGCTTAAGGGAATTAATTTAAGAATTTATTAATTGAGTTATTTGAAATAATTAAATGATGTAATTAATTAAGAGTAATTAATTACTAATGAGATTAATCAGGGATGATTAATAAATATAATTAATTACTAAATGTAATTAATTAAAAGTAATTAAAGAAGTAATTAAGAGTAGTTAATTACTAAATGTAATTAATCAAGTATGACTAATAATGGTGGTTTAATTAAGGTTAATTACTTAATGTAATTAATTTAAAATAAGTAATTAATTTAAATGTAATTAAGGATCATTAATTAATTAATATGATTAATGATGTAATTAAGGATTAATTAATTAAGATTAATTAATCAATGATAAGTGATTAACGAAGTAATTAATTAATGTAATTATTTAATTAATGAAGTAATTAAAGGTTAATTACTGAATTTGGTTAAGGATAATTAATTTGTAAAATTAATTAAAGATAATTACTTGAATGTAATTAAGGGATAATTAATCAAGGGTGATTAATTAAGGTGATTAATTTGAGGATAATTATTTGATTGATTGGAAATCAATTAAGAGTTAAGTAAGCAAGTTTTAAATGGTGAAGTAATTAATTTAATTCATTTTAAATTAATTTAAGATAGGTAATTAATTTAATTCACTTTAAATTAATTAGAGATAGAAGTAATTAATTTAATTTATTTTAAATTAATTATGATGATGTGATTATGGATCCTTGCTTATGAATGGATGATTTGGTTTGACTTGAATGGTTTGAATCTCAGACATGAGATAAATAGTGTTGTGTGTTATGGATGCATTGGTTGCATTGTGATGATGATATGAGTTATCTATGGATGATGGTAATATAGATTGTCAATCTGTGATGATTACTTGTTTTTGATAATATTGTTGATTATCTATTATGATGATGTGAAGTATCTATCTATGTGTATATAGATAATTAGAATTGAATTGTTTAAACTTAAAACAACTTGGACCTAAAAGACACGCTTTGGATTTCGATGAGACCATGATCGGGTTTCCATATTTGGAATCCGAAAACCACATCGATTCCAATTAAACGTTAGGTCGTGAATCTAAGTGGAGCAAGTGAAGACTCGAGGTGTAAGGGCTATACGTCAGTATAACTCTGTGGGTGATTCCGTAATGAGTTGACGGAATAGTGCTTATAGATTCGAGATGGTGAATCAGAGTGCAAGGGCTATGGTCGTTGACTCTGAGGATGATTCCAATAATGAGTGCAACGAGATAGTGCTTTCGGTTTCGTTCGAACCCGGAACGAACTTGTATGGATTGAATGCTTTCAGTACATCGTCAGGCGGACGATGAGCATTCTAAGATTTGATGTCCTATAAAGGTAATCGTAGCCTCAAGCCTCATCAACCGGGAATGGCTAAAACAGGGGAGGTGCAGCAAGGCTTCGTGGGTAGCTCCCACTGGAGAGCAAGATTGATCCCTGTCTAGAGGTCCCTTTATATTCGGCTGTGTAGGCGGCTGGTTCGCGACAACTGCCGGGGTTGTCTTGTTCGGAACTGTTCAGTAAGGAACGGGTCCGGCCTTGTGTTGCAGGGGAGTGGGAGTACTCCTCGGTACGGTGATCTAGGCCACATACTGTGACGGGCGGTATCCCGGTAGCCCTGCCATTGTATGGAATCCAAAATCCAATAAGTGCCAACGGTTTTGATTGTATTACCCACTTTTGTGGCTAGTAGCTGGAATTTAATAAATGTAACAATTTCGGCTATTTCATATTAATTTGAAAACTCTAGACACTATTATAATATCATCGGATTTCCTATCAAATGTTTTGGTTAGCGTAAGGTAAAAAATTTTCCATGTTTATGTGTGGGAAGTCTTACGTGATACCTTTCTTTTTAAAGGTTTTTGAAAGTTAAACAACTTTAACCTATTACTCACACCAGACCCATGTCTGACCCGGAGTTTGTTTTTGTTTTTCATAAACTCTTGGGTACTCAAATTTTTACGAGAAGCCAAGGGATTCAGGTTAGGATTCGGGTTAGCTTTGACGAATATTGGAGGAGCAATGGAGCAGGAGGCTTCTGCGTTAGATATTAATATTCCGCTGTGTTCTGTGATTGTCTCTGAGATTGTATTATGTTGTAAATACTAGACAGGTGTTTATAACTGTCTAGTATGTGTTGTATTATCTATGTACTCTGATAGTGATTGTAAACTATGTAAATATTTTATGTTATTAATATAATTTATTCGTTCCGCTGTTTAGATTCTGATGTGTTGTTTTCTTCTTCTTCCCTTTCTTTCTATTCTCTATCCCTTTCTTTCTTTTTAGCGATGCAATTTCCTGGAGATAAGAAGTTGGGTCGTTACATCCGGACTCCTCACAAAATTAACTTTAGAACCCCTCCTTGGGGATCAAGGAAGCACCACCTGGTGGCACTCCTGAGAAGTTCATTTCAAGGGAGCGCCTTTTTTCCCCAGAGCCATCATCAAAACACTTTATACTATACACATATAGTATCTTTAAAATCATACACCTAGTATGATCACATACAAAGCTCATTTATACAAAATCGATTATTCCAAAATCGATAATTCTCAAACTAGGCTTTCCAAATTCTCATATTGATTTTACCCAAAAATCAAAGTCTTTCCAAATCTAAAGGTTCTCAAAACCTTTTCCAAAATCCTCATAAGATCCTTTATATGTATATAGATATATATAATTTTTAAAACTTTGGATCATTTCAAACTTGACTTTTATACTTCAAACACTTTCAAAAATATTTTCTTCTGGCTATAGATTTATCAAGGGGAGTTTTATCTCATATAACAAAGATATATAGCTTCATTTGTTCAAAATCAAATATTAAAATTTGACTTCTCTTTCCAATATCAATTTCATTCAAATCCGCACAATGTACACTTATCATTCGTACACTATACCAATCTGACCGCTCACTCGATCACTCAATTTTACTTCCGAACTAGTATCGTCCACCCGACTTCCTAGTGCGGACACTGATCTGGTTTCTTGATCAGAAACCGTCACTCTCCTTGCATAGCTATAATTATGATAGAGAATATCCAGAACCAATCAACAATCCATATCCAGGTTCGCCGTCGAAAATCGAGTGAAAAATCCCAACTCGGATCGATAAACTATCTCGACATTCTGTGCTCGAATTTGGATCAAATCACTATGCGAATAAAATAATATACGTACATCCTACGCATTTATTTCCATTGATTATTAGCCAAATCAATTTCATTTCTATTCACATTTCCTTAAATTCCCCTTCACTTATTTACAATTGCCTTAATCCCCATTTGGATTATCACTTCAATTCTTATCTCAGTTAGGTATTTAAATCAATAACAGTTTGGACTCCGACCGAATTATATTTAGAAAATAGCTTGAAAATTTTAAAAATAAATAAGTAGTAGAAAAATAATTATTAGTTTGCAAAATAGCTATAAAATAGTTAACTAATTATAGAATAGTTGAAAATAGTTAAATAGTTTCAGAAATTTCAAATAATTGCAAAATAGTTGTAAAATAGAAATTAGTTTGTGAAATAGTTGAAAATAGCAATTAATTTAGAAAACAGTTGAAAAATGATTAAATAGCTTCAAAAATAATTGTAAAACAAGTATAAAACAATTTGGCTTTAAGAAAGAAAGGTTGTATATACTTAATAGCTTAGAAAAATAAGTTTATATCAAAACAATTTATATTGAAAATAGTCAAGAGCCAACTGTTCACTTCCCCAACAATCCAATGTAAATTTACACTTTCTTTTAAATTGATCCAATTCCAATTTGAATAACTCCAATTTCCATAGAAGTTTATTTAATCCCAACTCAAGTTGAATCAACCCTGATTCCCTTCCCAATTTAAATCAAATACCATTTGATTTTAATCCTGTCCACTTTAATTATAATTTAAAATTATTCCAATCAATTTGAATTATTATCAATTGAACCCATTTCAAATTCAAATCACTTCAATTTAATCCAATTCAATTTCCCATTTAAATTTTAAACATATACACCTTCAATCACCAATTCAATTAATTCAAACCAAATTCAATCTCAAGCTTGAATTTAAACTATCCCGAATTATATAAATTCGAGTTAAATTCTCAAAGGTTGGTTTAACTCTTTTTTATTTTAAACCAAATTAACTTTTATTCAAAAAAAAAAATTCTTTTTAAACAATTTAATTTCTGAGTCCAATTCTCAAAATTCCTTTTTAAATTATCTTCACTTATGTATTTCATGGTGCAATATAATTTTATTTTAAAATTTTAATTTATTATCAATTTAAATTCCGGTTTGAAGCCAGTTCTTAAACAAGTTTATTTTACAATTAATTATTCAAATTTATATTATTTATACAATACTATGCTCGATTTAAAGATTTTTATTAACAATAGGATGATATCATCCAATTTATTTTAAAACGTCCATCCATTTTCAATTTTTAAATCTCAAACCCAATTTGAGATCACACAACTACCAATCCAAATTATCCATTTAACTTTCCAAGTTAAATTCCAATTTACTTAATCCAATCAACCTTACTCAATTTGAATTCCCGCTTCAAACATCAAAATTCTTTCCCTCTCATAAGTTCAAAACTTATATCACTTTGGGTTTGTACTTCACACTTCAGGGAAAAATCAAAACTCAACCTCTTAATGTTTATGTCAAATTGCCTTTGATATCATGTATATCCATACATATATTCATATTTATTTCTTGGCCCTCCCAGCCATGTTTTAAAATTTTAAACCACCTTTGGTTTTAAATTCAAATCAATTTTCAAACAACCCATTGTTTGCATCAAGTCCCAGTTATCCAAATAATACTTGTTTATTATTTTTCATTACTTTGAAACAAAATTTTCAAATTCTGGGACCAGATTTAGAATTTTATCTTCAATCAAATAAATTTTAATTTGGTTGTATTTCTATTTCTACTTAATTTAATTCCAATTCAAGACATCAATTTGGTTGTATTGTATTACTTCTTAATTTTCATTTCAATAAATTTAACAACCAATCGCTTTAATATTTATTAGAACGAAATATTGCTTTATATATCAAAATATATTTTATATAAAATCATTTAAAATCTTTATATAAGAAAATAACAAGTATGCTCTCATATATATATATATATATATATATATTCAACTCATTCTAGAGTACCACAGACTCTATTTAAATGATAATCCCCACCAGAGCCAAGGTTCTCGCTTAACCTTTTAGCTCTGATACCAAATGTAACGACTCGAAATTTTCGAAGCAGAAAATTACAGATAGTTATGAAAAGAAGAAAGAGATTGAAAAAGAAGAACGGAAACACCAAACATCTCACAATCGTAGCGGGTAAAATATAATAATAATAAATAATAACAGTCTACAAAAGAATACTATATCTGTCGACTACAATCTAATACATCAGAGTTTCACATTATATACAGTCACTGAATATTTACAATTATCATGTCTTAGATTTACAATAATATAAATACAGCGAAAATACTCTATACGCTCCTGCCATCCAACTCGCCTCTTGGGCTCCAGAACGTACCTACCTGAAAATTGTAATACTCGGTCTGACACGAGCATTACACCAAAGTAACATCCGGGTTAGGCTGGAAACCAGCGTGAGTAAACCCAACTAAGATGGAATACCAAAGAGGTCCACTTATATAAACCCGGGGTAACATTATCAATTAATCTAATTCATAATTTATTATAGACAACACTTATTTCACATATCAATTTCTATTGTACCAAACTTATATAAAATAATCCAATTCACTTAACTTGTTTTATTCCAGCCTATTGATTTCACACATCAATTTATAAAAGTTCGAAGTAGTTTTGGGTTTTTCCTAATACCCGATCCCGGTCTCTTCGAGTCTCATGCCATCCCATTCCAAGATATCCAAATGAAAAACACAACATTTCATATCAAAGCTATCAACTCATTCAAGGCATCCAATACCATTCAGTCATCCATAAGCAATGCGTAATAACATACAAATTAATTCAGTTAATTCTGATTGAATTTCTAACCACATTCATTTAGATTCCTTCATTCAATATTAATTAATTCCAAATCAATTAATTAGTCAACCCTTCACTATTCATCTTAATTAATCACATTGGATTAATTGTTTTTCAATTACATTCAAGTAATATCTTAGGTTAACTTCACAATATTAATTAGTCTCAACAAGATCATTAAGTAATCTTTACTACTTCATGAGTTAATTAATTATTTAATCACATTGATCCTTAATTACTTATATTAATTAACTTCTCTTAAGTCACTTATTTCTGATTAATTCATCTTAATTAATCGATCTTTAATTACATCTTGATTATATAAATTAATGATTTCCAATTATATTTCAATTTATCCTAATCCAAATTAATTACATTAAATACTCAATCATTAATTAAACCATAAATATTAATCATGCTTGATTTATCTCAACCGATGTTTAACTATCTTTATTTACTTCATTAAATAAATCAGTTACCCCTTAATTAATCACTTTAATTAATCTCTTGATTAACTCCACAAAGTAATTATATTTTATTAATTACATTAAGTAATTACTTGTCAAACCATCCAATGATTATTTTGAATTTCTTACACTTAATTAATTAACTCAAAACTTAATTAATTAATTCAAACCCTTCATTACTAAATTAATTAACCCAAATCATTAATTAATTGAATTAATCAATTATTCATTTCAATTACCCTACTAATTTAATGAATCACAAACATCAAGCCCTTATTAAATTTAAAATAAAAACATTTTCTTATTTATGATTTAAATTTAAAACAATTTAAAACCCAATATACTTCGAGTCAATTCACAATTAACTCAAGAACCAATCAAAACCAAAGTCACATCATCATCAGTATACATCCAATCAACTTAAACATTCAACCAATTATTTAAATTTAACCATATAAATTTAAATAAGAATCCAACAGAGTGAGATTAACTCACCTGTGATTTTGCTTTTTGCAACCCATTCCAACCAGCTTGTTTTCTTTTCAAATTTCAAACCTTGAATTAAACATTCACAATTTATTAACATTTAATTAATTATCTTAAATTACTCGATTAACTAATTTATAATCATCAATTATCAATCCAAACTTATTTAATTTAACTCATTATTTGATTTAAAATTTTTGAACTAATGGTTTCTTTTAACAAACTATTTTTTTTGACAACCCAAAAATTAAATAGGTTAATTACAACAGTCTAATTACCATTTATTATTTAACTGATGTTTTAATTCCAAACTAATAAATTTCCTTTATTATGTTTATATGTATAATCTAATAAAACAAACAGAAAATACCTTCACGGAACAGATGAACCCAGACTCTAGCAAATCTTCCTCACCATCGTTGACCCTTAAGATTTCCAACATCCCCTTTTTCCTATGTTGCTTGTTCACTGTATCCATTGAGCTCATGGATGCGGGTACTTCATGTTTGCATTCTTTTGGTGGTAGGCGCGACTGGGTTTGATGGTACCTGATGTGAACAGTCATGGCTAGGGTTTAGTGCTGGAGGGAGATTTAGGGTATTTTAGGTCGGCGATTAATGCACGATGCGTCTCTTTTGATGGCGAGCTAATGGGGGAGTATAAGATGGTGTAGTGGCCTCGCGTGGATCACATCGATGTCGCAACGCTCCTTCGGCTCCTACGCTGAGCCTCCACACCGCCCTAAAGTCCCACGCCGCCGCACGAGGACGACATGATTCAATTTCCACTCGCGACTCGTGAATCCTCGATCTGAGCTTGAGCTAGGGATCGCGTCGAGATTTCGAAATACGGTCGTGATTTATGAAACGAAGAAGGAGAATTCATTTGCGAAATTGGATTCGTGAATTTAATCGAAGATGGGAGATTGATTTTAGATAGACTTCGGCCATTATTCTCTTTGAACGTTGATTTCTTGTTGAAGGTTAGAGAGAGAGATCGGGGATAATGTATAGGGTTGGAGAAGCTTCCTGAGAACGATTGTGGGTAAAAATATCTTTGACTATTTATTATATTATATTATAAAATTCCCAAAACGTCTCGTTAATTATCTTTTAAAATTTTGAACTCTTTTCAAGGAATGTCACTAGGCGATTATAAACTTTTACCAGCGTTTCGAACACAATGGAACGAGTTTCGAAGGCTAACTCGATCATATGTGCGAGTTACAGAACAAAATGGTCGATTTTAAATTAAATCGATCAAAATAGTTCTAAGCGTTTTGAGCTGCCAGGGTCAAACGACAACTCCGATTGCTATGAAAATTGAAATCCGATAATACCTAACTATTACGGATCCAATGGAACTGGTTTCGTCGAATTCCGAGACTGTGCCTCGGAAGGCTATTTTCAAGTTCCAATTTAAACGATATATTATTAAAATTGACCAAATTACCTTTAAATTAAATTTCAACCATTCTATTATCTTCTGTATCATCATTATAGATTTTATAAGCCTTCTGATTATTTTAAACAGGCTTAGAAATTCCAGATTCAACAATTTACCCAATTTCAATTACTAAATTCAACATTTAAACTATATAATTCGATGATTTAATTATCGAGAAAATATTGATATCTTGAATTCAAGTTAAAATTAACCTTTAAATATTTAAAATCAATTAAATATTTCAATTTAAATTGTTAGATATTCCGGGTCGTCACATAAAGGCTGTGTGCTGCTAGTTTTGCTCTATTAAAAAAGAATATGTATTTATGAAATTAGTGTATATTAAAATAAAGAATATAAATAAGGTTATATTTAATTTACTGTGTTGTCAACTTGATCTAGGTTATGCATAATAACTTTATCGGCAGGCCATGCTACTAACATAACCACAGCCCCTCCAATATGTACGTATTTAACACGACTCTCCATAGAAAAGCATCCAATTTCCTCGAAAACTCAATCAAAACTACCTTTTCATTTGGTCCTAGAGGAATTCTATGTACAAGTTCATTTGGATCACTTGACACGACTCTTCCTTCAGTAACTATTTCATCAGTTCGATTCCAATCCAATGAATCACATTTATCAAATATATTTCCATAGTTTCTCTGTAGTTAATTAGAAGCATCTTAAGTTAATTACTATATTAAAAATTAATTTTTAAGTAGTATCACAATGATAATATATTTGATATTTAATAGCAAAGTATCATATGCACACATATGTAAGCATGAAATTATGCATATGCTAATATTTGATGTTTACCTGAGACATAGATTCTTCTCTCCGACATGCATTAACCGACAAAATCAAGTGTGTGGCAAATGGATTAAAAAATCAAATGCAAAAACAAAATTGAACATTATCTCTAATATTACCACACAAGTAGAATAATAAATAAAGACTGATGTGTTATATCCTAGATTCTTCTTTAACATGCGGGCCTCCTCTTCCAACTTAGAAATTCTATCATCTTTAGCTTGTAAGAGTAAGAACTTGGTATGGTGTGCACCTCTACCCATTGCTCGTAGTCGTCCAGGTCTATCGTGTCCCAACACTTGGAAGAGAGCATCTACTCTCTAAAATCATACAGCATTCTGCAAAATATTGTTTTTCTCATTTAGATAATGTATATGGAGCTAGTGGAAGACATATCTTGTTCCCACGGGATTGTGTATGAAGACCATGTCGAATTCCCCAATCGTACAAATCATTTCTAGAGTTAACACCATCTTTTGATTTCTTGTCATGCAATATTGTGCCCAGTATACTTTCACCAACATTTTTATCGACATGCATTACATCTACATTATGACGTAATGGAAGTTCCTATAAAAATCAATAGTGGAACATTTTGGTTGTATAATTCCATAATGTTAGTATAATAGAATAAAATAGAACATATGCACTAACCTGCCGATATGGCAATTGAAAAAAGATAGACTTTTTTCCAGCTTAATAACTCCATTCTCATAGGATCTTTGTCCTCGTCATCTTTATTTTTCTTGCTATGCTCAATTCTTCTTTTATTCCCTATTAATTTTGCTTATTCCTTTATGTTACCTTTTCTATTATTCTTTTTTTTTTGGTTCTTTTTTACATTTCCCAAATTATTCGGAAAACCTTTTAAAATGATAGAAATTTTTCTTCTTGTTAGAATTTACAACCTTCATCCACGGTGTTACTAAATAAGGCCTTCTGTTTTCTTAAAGGGTTCGAAGGAGATAGAAATCTTCTTTAGCCCATATAGACGATCTTTCTACTATGATTTAGCCATCGATGATATGTGTTGACATCGCATAATGGAAAAAAGCTTTTTTTACCATTTACGCAGGATCCAGCAGGACTACCATATGCTAGAAAGTCATTTGTTGTCCAAAGCAAAATTGCTTTCATATTAAAGATTGATTGACTATATGCTTCATAAACCTTAACTCCGGTATTCCATAAATGACATAAATTTTCGACCAATGGCGCTAAATATACATCAGTGTCATTTCCTCGTTGTTTCGGACCAGGAATCAATAATGTTAACATAATAATATCTTTCTTCATGCACAACATAGGCGAAAGATTATATATCACGAGCATTACAAGCCAATAACTATATTTGGAACTTAACATGGAAAGTGGATTAAAATTATCTATTGCAAGGCCAAACCTAATATTGCATGGATCTACTGAAACTGGTTTCCGTTTCTCATCCACTACATTCCATGTTATAGAATGTACTAGATGTGGCATTTTTCTATCAATGCTTTTGTTATTGAAATGCCAGTATAAATCTTTCGCCATTCTTTCGGATCTAAACATTCTTCTAAAACTAAATAGGATAATTAGGGGCTATGGAAGGCAAAGATGAAGGATTTACTATAGCTCAATGATCTTCACCCGCCATTGGAGAATAAAGGGGGAAAACCTAGCAATGTATCTGAGGCACAGCCAAGGGCTTGTCCGATGCTTTAACTTGGGCATAGTGTGGCACGACTAAAGGCTTACTCCGCCGTCCCTCCAGGAGGTGCTCTGCCCTAGCCAACTTGGTGCGAATAAAGGCTTTTAACCATCTTAGGTAATGTCCAAATGCAAGGAATATTTCACTCCTAACCATGTAGATCTTTCTTAGAAAAGTAATTCTTTATTGATTTTTATCATGTTCTCTTACAAATTAATCTTTCCTTGACGAAAGAAATTTATTATCATCCCCTCTAGGGCTCTATAATGGTTGGTTTCGTGTCCGTTCATCATGTGATGGTGATAGTAGGATTCCCCAAGATTTCTTTCATGTTTAGGCTTCTTTTTCTATGGTGGCCAATAATTATGCTCATCCTTGGTTAACAGTAGACATTCTCTATGGATGTTGTTAAGTTGCTTTCTTTAGGAATTTTATACTCGAAACTATTTCTTAAGGATGGCTTTTTATTTCTTATTCCTTGCCTTGTAGTTTCGCAATCTTCAATCGCTTTTCTTTTCGATAGCCTTTAGATTTCTTTTATTAGAAGTTTTTTTTGTAGTCTGCTGTCATTAATGTGCAAAGCCATTGCAGTCAGCCATTATCTCTTCTTCAAGATTGTGCCTTGGGAATAACGTTGAATAGTTCTCCTCATTTGACAAAATAAATTATCACTTCCATTTTTCCTTTTTCCTAAGGCAAAAATAGGGATGTGGCTAATATTAAAGGGGTTCAAGCTCCATTTCTAAGGATCATATAATTCCACTTTTTTCTTATTAATAACTCTTAGAGCTTATAATCACAGCCTTTGCTCTTTATATTGGTTGGAATCCTTGATGGTTTTTGAATGGAATCTTATCTCATTTGGTTTAGAAGATCCTTGCTCGGATCTTTGGATGCCTCTAGCCATGATGATGTTAGACTAAAGTTGATAAGCTTATGATTGAGTTATGTTGGGTTTGAGACAAGTGGTGTTGGGTGTTCAACCAAGTCGGAGGTTCGAGCCCTCCTTCTAGCGACAAAATTTTTAACAAGAAATCTTGTCAACACCCCGAGGTAGAGTTAAAAGGAAAGGTTAATTCCTTTTGGTTTCCTTTAGGTGAGTTAAGGAGAATAGAATGTATATATTCACTTTGGTTATCCTTCCGAATAGGTTGCTGTAGTGAAAAATTGTTCAGATTGACCTTTCGAGCCAGTTGAAACTTTTGATTCCTTTTCTTATCAGCCTTTCGATCTTGCTGAGATGATATGGTTTCCATTCGAAAGCTCTCCTTTTGAAGCAATTGAGAAGCTCAAATGGATAGTTTAGGAATCGCTGGGTAAGGTTGGAATTAGTAGGTTTTGACCCTATCAAAAGTTTAAGTTGTTGAGTGGCTAGGGCTTTGATCAAGAATCCGAGATTGAGGTTTCGACCCGGTCGAAAGCTGTAATCTTAAACGTCTTGGGTTTGGATAAGAAATCTATAATTAAATTGGTTTGGTATCAAGTTTCAACCTTGTCTAAAGTAGAAGTTTTGGGAAAGGTACTATAACTGGTATTACTTGAGAATGTAAGAGTTTCGACCTAGTCGAAAAAGACCTTTCGATATTGTCAACACCTGTAACAAAAGGTTGGACCTAATAAAAGCTTGAGAAAGAATTATGTAATTAGAAATATTGAAGACTTCCATTTCTCAGCTCAAAGAAGATTTTATTAATCAATTTCCCTAACTCAATTTACAAATTAGGGTTTTATAGCTTTTAGAATGAAGAAAGTACAAGTTTAGAATGATTGGGTTTGGATCCCAAAAACCAAACCCTTTGTGTCTTATTTATTGATGCGGTTCAGCACCATTTGACCCTAATGCTTTCGACCTGGTCGAAAGATGGCTTCCATAAGTATGCTTTTGCCTTTATCGAAAGGAACGGTTGCGCTTTTCTTCTCTATGTTGTTTTATAATAGCTTTCAACTCTGTCGATAAGCTTTATTTAGTGGTTTCAAAGGTGTTGAAATGCTGATGGTATTGATGCTATTAGTTTCTTCTAAACTCTTGCTTGTTACTTAATGCGGAACCTCCCTGTATAACAATGGCATCCACCAGTTCTAAAGGCTTAGTTTAGCTTTTGAAAGGGTTGTTCAGGCCAATACATGCTTCCGAGTGGTTTGAGTGAAGATGAAACATTTGGTTTCAAAAGATTTGGCGCAAATGTGAAGAGTTGTCCTTCTTTGTGTTTGAAAGGAGTTGCTTTAACTCATTCGAAAGGTCTTCATGCATATGGAATCATCTACTTCGAAAAGTTGTTACTGAAGCAGAAGGGTGCTTTTGACCCTTGAATCCTTCAAAAGATTTAGAATCTTTTGGGCGTTGGCTGTAGCGTCCCTTCTACTCCTTAGAAAGGTCTAGTTGGAGTCTTTCCTCTTGTTCTTTTTTGTCTTCTGCTCAAATAGGTTTCGACTAGGTCGAAAGGAATTTTAGTAGTAATAGTTTTGATATGAAAACCCTATTAAATGACATTCAAATGCCTTGCGATTTTAGATTTAGATCAAAAATGATATTTTAGAGTTGGGTTTCAATTTTTATAATTTTTTGAATTAATGTGGATTTTTATATTAAATTTCCAGTGAGGAAATTGTTTATTTAGGTTTAAAATTATTTACAGTTACACTATTTACGTTTTGGGTCTGAAATTAATATATGATAGAAAACATATTAATTTTCTTTTTGGAATATGTGTTTTAATGGATATATAAAATTATTTAAGATATAGGACTTATATGTTTTATATATTTATAAAAGGAGAAGGGTATTTTGTGAATTAAATAAATTGTTTATTTCTGAAATTTTAGTAGCATTTTTAGAAAAGAATTTTAGCAACGAATAAGAATTTGGCAAACATGGCAGGTACTTTCAATGGATTCAGAAGGGGTACTTTCAAAGGTTTAAATGTTTTCATCAACAAAGATTTGAGTAAAATATATATAACATGGCTAGGTGTTTTGTTAAGCATAAAGTATATATTTCCTTGTTTAAGTTTGATTTAAAAGTTTTAAATCGGTTTAAAAAAAAGGTTTTCAAGGAAAATTTAATGGAAGGTTTTCCTAAGTAAAACGACTCAGATATTAGAATACTAGATGTGACTGGTATAGGGTCACCCTATACATTTGCTATTATCCCTAGCTAATTTAGTCCAAAATTCTACTGTGTAGGGCTCTGTCACCGGAAAGAATTAAATTATGATTGCATATAGAAGGGAATACATATTAGTATACAGATAGGTTATTAGTGAGCTCGCAAACCCATTAAGATCAGGTGACTCGAGGGATGTTAATTTAGCAACATACCGTCTAGAAGAAGAGAATTTAATAGGTAGTTAAGGACAGACCGTCCAAAAGAGGAGTGTCTAAAATGTGTCAGATTATTTTTTTATATTGCCTAGTAGGCCCAAGTCAGCCAAAGGTTAGTAGTTAGCCAAACAAACTATAATGTTCGAACAAATATTTCATTTGTTATCTGATTTGTTTACATAATAATGCTTTATAGTTTTTAGCCAGTTTCGGTTGCAGGAAAAGGTTTGCAAAACATATGTTTTAAAAGGGTTTTAAAGAGGGGAAACCCGCTTCGCTAAGCAGCGTGGTCTCACTTAATGAGGGGAAGCCCTTTTCTGTTCAGCTCCTGGCACAAGAACTATTTGAAACTCAACATTTTGTTTCGGTGGTAATCAAGTAACCGGCTCAAAAACATATACAAACTCTCTTGCTCCTCGAACCTGACTTAATTCTTCTCCCACTTCCATAGCACTTAACAGAGCACAAACACTCCGGTCAGAATTGTCCATAGAGGATATAATTTGGTTATGACTATCTGGGTGTCTTAGTGATATTTCCCTATCCGGGCAAAATATCCTAACCTCATACTTGCCCAACCAATCCATACCCAAAACGATCCTGAAATCTACGAAATCAGAAACATACAGACTACATGCAAACTTATGACCTAACAAGTCAAGCTCTAACTAGTCCTGTTTCATCCCTAGAGTTGCATATCCTCCTACTGGATTCGCAATCCTTAAGGAGATCACAAGGTATATGGTTTCTAAGCATAACTTATCAACCAAACACCAAGGTATAAATGAATTTTGTGCATCGGTGTCAACAATACCCTACTATACTCTGAATCTAATGCGTACCT
The DNA here is from genome assembly GCA_030765085.1 of Allium cepa. NCBI lineage: Eukaryota > Viridiplantae > Streptophyta > Magnoliopsida > Asparagales > Amaryllidaceae > Allium > Allium cepa. Next base: position 449,184,987 of record CM060942.1, read on the forward strand.
TCCATCACAATCTTCCCTTTTTCAACTGCAGTTGGCCTAGTTGATGATGGTCCAATAGCAAAGACCTTTCTCCTGTCTTCCCTGACTAATTCTGGACATTGATTCTTATAATGATGATGGTCCAATGGCAAAGACCTTTCTGCTATCTACCCTGACTGGTTCTGGAAACATATTCTTATTACTTCCGATTTAGTCACAGTTAAAGCATTTCACACCCTTCTTTTTTACAGCCTTCTTCCCTTTGCATGATCAGCACTCATGAGCATAATGACCTTTCTTGGCACCTCTCCTTTCTGTGCTACCTTCTTCATAAAGAACTTCCTCTTCTTTCCTTGAGAACCCTGAGTTTCAATTGGCTTCTCTCTAGCACAAATAGCTAGCATCTCCTCATAGCGAATTGCCATCTCCACAACTACATTACAAGGATCACGGAGATATGGCAAGCTTGCCCTAGCAATCTCGGGCCTTAGTCCTCGAATGAACTTCGCATTTCTCCTAATGATGGTGTATGTAATAGCATACCCATATCGAGATAACTCATCAAACTTAGCATCATACTTTGTTCCCAACATCTCTCCTTGTACCAAATCCATAAACTTTCTCAACAAAGCCGACATAGAAATTTCAGACAATATCCTCTGTTCAAATCTTCTTCTAAACTCTACCCATGTCAACTTCTCCTACGAAATCTTCTTCTATACTCTGCCCAAGGCCAGCTTCCTCTTCTATTCATCATCTAACCCAAATCCACAAAGACTCTCGCATAATGCAACAACCAATTTTCAACTTCTATGGAATCATCCATTCCCATAAAATGCTTCGCACTAAGATCGTTGTAATCTTTGCTCAACTTAGCATAATTATTCCCAATTGAAGTCACAGGATTACCTCCTCCAACATTTCTAGCAACTCCAACAGCAGCTCCTGCTTGCATCAGATTGATGAAGAACAGATACATCGTCCCCATATCTATTGTTGAATTTCCAGCACCCACATTGGCATCAGCATTTTGGTTATCATTAGCCTGTCGACCTGGGTTCTTCCTGTTGAGCATTTTTGTTGGTTGTGGTATGTCCTTCATCGAGATTTTCGCTTCCGTTTCCTGCCTCCAAATCTTCTTTCTCAGTAAATCTGCATATGAGCCTTAGTAAGATACAAAAGAACGGTCTAATAAAGTGGAGAAAACAGTACTAATAAGGTGAATTTTCCAATTTCTTTTCTTCTATTTTTACTTAAAAGTAGAGTTGTATTAAACATGTTTCAAATTTATGATTGTCTTTGTTTTAGACTATACATTTATTGTTGAATATTGCGGCAATACTAGAAAGTATGGACAATGTTTTCTATCGTGTTCGACTTAATAAAAGGTTTTAATTCGTTTTCCAGGTCCATAAATGATTATGGCGATTAAGCATATTTTTCTAATGAATTCATTTTCGTTATATATCATTATTGACACCAAGTAAGTAAATAATTGAATGAAAGAAGAAAAGAAGTTAGAGAAGTCGAAGCATTAATTAAAGGTTTTAATACTTTTTCTCTTGAAAAGGTTCATAGGGAGTAATTTCCAGCATAAACTCTATCCTTTTTTAAGTCAGTGGACCATTATTATAAAAAAAAATATTTTTTCTAGCCTAAACAATTTGTTGAGATTCAGTGATCTACACTAACATAAAAAGATATAGCAATCCGAGACTTGTATGGATTATTCATGCTATAAAACTTTTTAAGCACTTGTTTGTTTTCCTTAGTTTTTACTTGAATTTTTGTGTGTTTTGATTTTTGGCTTTCAGGAGTTATGTACTATCATATATCAATTATGTTGTCGTCTTTGTAATTTTTTAACAATGAGATTAAACAAAGTTTAGTTTAAGGGTTCTTTGATATAAGGTTAGTTGACAATATTGTTTAGTTATTTCCAATCCTTAATTTGCTTTACATGTATGAGTTATTTACATCATTAAGGATTGTCGAAGCTTTTGGCTCTGAGTTAAGAGCAAATGAAACTAGGAAAAATTGATACAGGGTAAGTCATGCATACAGGCTAGAAAACATGACGTGTTCCTGAAACAGTATTATTAACTTCATGGAAAAAGACAAAAAGGCTATTCTGACCTTAGCTGCATAGCCTAACATAAGATAGAGTTCAGTTATTAAAAGTAAATTGATTATCCCATTTGACAAATTTTAGTGACACGGTTCAGGAGTCCAACAACATATTCTTACAGCGTGAATGTGTATTTACGAAAATAAATATATTGCCATGGACGTTTCTTTTTCATAGTAATAAACAATTTCGTTCCAACTATATTTACGAAAATAAATATATTGCCATGGTTTGCTTGTTTATTTTCCATTGTTTATACGTAGCTCCTAATTACTAGTTATGAATCATCAATAAATATTAAAGATGCAAGTGGTGATGTAAACGGGTCAGACCGGACTAGACAGAGATGTGTCTGTGTGTCCTGTCCTATAAAAAATTTCGACAATAGATATTTTTTCGTATATTTTTTTGTCCTAGATCGTGTCCTATATGAGAATAATAGAAATACAAATCGAACGTGTTAGACTGAAATGGACTTCGGACAATCGTATGCTCCAAGATGCAAGAAAGCTTGACCTTACTGATTAGGCATTGAAAGTGAGCACACCTTTTAATTTTATTAGAATGGGTGGATGCAACTGTAACGGAATTTTTCTTATTGCATGCATGTTAAGAGAGAACTAGTGAATAAATTTAGAATGAACATTGCAGTTTATGCCTGATGCTTCTTCCGCTGTTTAGTTTTATGATGCCTCAATATTTACTGCGTCATATTAATACGATGATCATTCATGATAGCATGTCAAATATGTAAAGGATTATCACTATTTGTTTGAGCATTATTCCTTTGGTTGGATTTCGTGTAAATATCAAGGGGAACTTTAGTCTTAGCGAAAATATGGTTTTCTAAACTGACGTGTCAGGGGTACGAGTCCATGTATACTTAACTAATTAGGTGTCCAGTGAATAATTAACCAAAGTATGATATTTCTATCCTTAAATTGTTAACTTTTTGTATATAATGCAGCTGCCCTGTGAATCCAGTTTTAAATGATTCTATTCTTTTTACCAAAAGAATGGTTGTTACCCTTAATATTTAAATTCTATATTATACAAACAAGTTGACAAAAGAGGATATAGCAACCCATATATGGATTATTCATACGGTAAATTGTTTAAACACTTCGTGAAATCACCAAGGAATCATTCGCAAATAAAAATAATGCTCTTTAAACGTTGATGACGCTTTGGACGTCCCAATGTTGCATCCTGGACATTTGGATCGTTGGGAGAATTGAAGGAAAATGAAAGGTTGGCACCCATCTGATCGGCCGGACGCTTCATGCCATTTTCAACCAGCAGCTCGTTCTTTTTCCCTTACTCCTTCCTTCTATTTATTCCTTCCAGCTCTCGTCCACCTCCACACTCCAAAAGCGAATCTTCTTCAATATCTGTTGAATAATTCGCTTATTATCTCAGGTAAATTTTTACGTTTTTGTGTTTATTTTGTTCGTTATAGCATATTTTTTTGAGATTTTTTAGATTTTTATTGTAATTTTATGTTTTTCAAAATTTCGCATGAATCTTTTGCTGCTGATTTCTTTCAACTAATTGTTTTATGGATGCCTAAAATGGAGGGACTTTTCATAGACTTATGCGTGAATTTCTTACCGAAAAGAAGAAGTTTTGTCAGCTCATTTTATCGGTCATTCGAAAACACATTTAACAACATATTGGATCTGGATAGGTCCCAGACTCATATAAACAACAAATGGATCAAGCTGAAGCGATATTAGATTGACTAGAACATACTGCTACTGCTAGAAGGATACCATTTTCAAATTCAGACAGCTAGATCAACTTTTGGAGGTTGTATGGGAGAGGGAACTTTGAAATATCTGATACCTCATAATCCACCTGCTTAGGCTTTAATGCCGCCGATACAGATTACTACTCCGATTGGGTAGCCCGTGACACTCCATATACCCCACAACCTAGATGCAGAAGGCATACCGACCAAGCCAGTTTGAGTAGGCATGGCGATGGAAGGTCGATCGTACCAAATCGTTTCAACATGCCACGCATCGTTTTTATGAAGTACTAGAATTTATAATGTACGTGTTGTGCAACAAATTGCCTTTTCTCCCCCCAAATGCCGACATTAATACATTCAAGGTATTCATGTGTCGAACACTCAAGTGTCGGAAAGATGAATTGTTATGGTGAAATAAAATGAAAAAAAATAGAATAAGGGAGAGGAGAACACAACATCCAAATCTCACAACGTAACGATAATATATAAAATCGAAAGTTAGTATAAACTATCATTCTAAGATACAAAGTATTTCAGAGTTACAATAATAAGTATCATTATCAGCCTTGACAGTTATAACAACCTGTCCCCACAAATACTGATATATACACATAAAGTAATGCAACAAAAATAAATACTATGGTAGGTAGAACTCCATTTCTTCGTCGGAAGATCCAAAGCGTCCACGGTTAAATCTAGAAACATACACGGAGATGACTTGAGTATTATAAGAAAATAACACCCTGATTAGTCTGGTAAATCAGTGTGCGAAACACAGATCAAATAGATTTTTAGCGTTATAAAAACCTTCAAAAGTAAAGGTATCTTGTAAGACCACACCATAAATAAACACGAATTGGATTTCACTTTACAATAACCAAATAATATCTACTGTAAAACCAGCGTTATTGTAATAATGCTTAAGGTGTGAAATATAAATAATCACGTAGCTACTATGCATGTGAGTATACATCACAATAATAATAGGCATACAATTCTAGCTGTTGAGGTGCGTTTGCTAATCGTATAAGATTTCCACATAGATCTCCTTGGGTTAAAGCCAACTCCGATGTACTGCACAAAGATTGAAAATATCCTTCCGAAGTAGCATACATCCTAGTGAATGTATCATATAAATACATAGTTAGCCAAACTAGTCTAGTGCATTGCTCCCGAATGCATATCTGTAAGTAACTCTAGGATGGAGTAACATGCACCCTCATAACTTGCAAACCTTTTGGCCATGCATCATATCTTTAGTTTAGTGGTAAGGCTATGTTTGACATTCCAACGTACGAGTCACCACTCGAACAGTTCTTCTACACGAGCTCCAACTCGAACAGATCTTGGAACCACATATGAATTTTCGTACATCAACAGTTCTTGGAATCACACATGGATTCCCACATCTCTAAATAGATCATGAACAACTACATGTGTTCGAGCATCTCATGTAGATCTTGGATCTCCGCATAGATTCCAACATCTCGAACAAGTCATGAAACTATTCCAAAGATCAGAACACGTATATGGTTTTAGAGTGGATACGGTTTTAAGCCATCTAATATAAGTACACTCCCTCGCTTACCGGGCGCTCCAAAATCAATCGACGGATTTTCGGTAAACTCAACGCCGGTTCTGTAGGAAATAACCAAACAATACATAAGAGTGGAGATCACCCCTCAATCGTTTAAGCAAGCGGATTTTCTTATCATTTGTCATAGAAGACAAAATGAGTTTATACGTATAATATAGCATCACCGAAGAAAACTGTACCATCTAATTCCCATGTTCCATGAATTCAACAATAATGAGAATGATCATACAAGGGAACTAAAATCTGTACACTATCCATAAAACATGATCGACACACACAAGAATGATCAAGTCATATATATAACTTCTAATCCCTTTATAATTAATCTCCCTTTATTAGTTAAAAACCACTTTTATAGTAAAACTCATTTACCTAATTAAATATTATTTTTCAATTGCTACTTGTAACAACCCGCCTTTTCGTACAGTTTAAGTTGACAATGAACCACACATGTCTAATCCAAATTGAACAAAAAGGCGGATAGTTAATGGTAAAAAGGAAATGAAGAAAAAATAGAATCTTACACTAATGGAATAACATATATTAATTCAATTATATTTATAGTGGAAAAACTTTTAAATACATATATTAGAGTCTATCCTAAGCTCAGCCTAGACAGTTATAAATACCTGGTCTTACAAATGTTAAAAAACAACAAACATAATGGAAAAGTAAACTACGTCCATACGTTGATGAAGATCTCCAACTCTTCTCTGTAAACTCCAGGCATCTTCAACTAATCCTGAAATTACTCAGATCCGACCCGAGTATTAAGAATACCCGGATCATTCTAGCGAACCAAAGTGAGAAATGCATATCATGTATATATATATATATGTATATGTATATATATATATATTACAGTGTTATAGATTGACGGTGATGTCAAAAAAAACCTTTGAATAAGAGTATCTCATAAGACCACACCGCATGCAAACGCGGACGGGTTTTTATCTTATGATAACTAAAACATTTTTATCAAATCATTTGATATTATTTCTAATGACATTGCTTTGAAAATCCTTTCAAATAACATATTAAAATATTCGAAATTGTTACATTTGCAAATTCGATATCATATTTCTAATGAGTGTGACGCACATAGCCCTACCGCATTTATAATGTCTTTTCAAATACCAATGTGTGAGGCTTGAGGTAACATTTTACCTTTCTTAAAACAGCAAATCCCAATTTGAATATCACATTGCCATTTCTTATGCCCCAACAATTGGTTTCCATAAAAGCACAATCCCTGAGTTCATACGCCTCTGGGAAGGGTGTTAAGTATAAGAGAGGTTGCCTCCTACACCACCAAACAGATGTACGTGATTTTAGAAATGAATATCAAACACTCATCCATACAAGTTATCTAGGAACAAGACAAATCGAAGGTACTCCTACGACATCCAATTTGGGAATCAACCCTAGGATTATTAGTGAGCAGTACTTGCATTGAACATTTCAAAATGAGGTGCTACCTACCACCATATGTGTATAATATGGGAATCACGAGGTTAGTGGCAAGCAGCTCTATATTATGATCTTCATCCTCAAAATCATTGTATTCAACATATCTTCACATTCGAACTTATATATTGATTTGAAGTGGTTTTCGGATAGGAATCACCCAAATCTGATCCTGATCTATCCGAACCAATTACCAATAAAAAGATGTGTATATGTGTATACATAAATGTTAAGCCTCTTTCATTAAATCCACTTTTTTCTTTTACTCAAAATAATATTTACGATTCGAAGATATCTTTTTATCCAATAAAATGTCTTTGAGAGATATATATCTTTAAACAATTTCTGTTTCAGGACATGCAGAATTATTAAACCTTTTTTTTAACTTGGAAATACCAAATCATTTCCATTTAATTATTTAGGAAATATATTTCTATAATCTATTATTAACATAATTAATAAAGATTTTATCTTTTCAAAACATATTTTAAATAGGTCAAAAACAATATTATTTAAGACATCGTTTACCATTTACCCAAATCACTTAGTATTAAGTAAAATGAATTCATAGATTTTAGATTAATTATACTCAATACTACTTTCTGTATTCAACCTATACCATTCGTTTAATAATGGTGAAATAACCTCTTAAATTCACATGGACTGTCATGTTTCCCCTTCGAAATTTAATAAAGAGTCTAACTAGAATGTTCACTTTATCATCAAAATCCTATTTGAAATCTTGTTAAATTTATGGAAAAATTCCAAACCTCTTTTCCTTTATCTTAAGAAAATATAATCTGAGTAAACCAAATTAACTACCCACTCCAGCGGGACAATTTGGATAACTACGGGGGAGCAGGTACCGGTTTTCTAAACTCCAGCCTAGAGACTATCTCACTGCCACACATAAAGAGGCAAGGTATTTGATCGACTCTAAACCTTTTAAAATGCTTATGTAATTATTTGAAAAGCATTTCTAAAAGATCTAGGAAGGAAAACCCAAGTATAAAACATTTACTCAAAACACTTCGAAACTACTTGGGAAAAATCTCCAAAAATCATATAAATTCAAAAATATGATATTCTTTATCATATAAAAATTTCAAGGCCAAAATCCACAATTAATTATTTTAGATAAAATCTGAAAATAACTCAATTTCCTCCTTAGGAAATTCATAAATATTTATTTCAACTTATAAAATTTTAAAATAAAAAACTCAACTCCAGAATATCATGTTATACCACATATCAAAAATTCAAATAATTTAAAGATCATTAATTAAGGTTTTTCCCTCAAACCTACCATTTAATCTTTATAAAAATTCATTTAATTCGTTATTACTTCAAAATATGGCAAAATCAAACATGGCATATCATCAAATCATCAATCCATTTGGTTCTAAATCTGAACGGAAATTTAACAATCAGAATGTTACAAAAATATTAGGGATTTGATTATTGTTCACTTCGATTTTGATTATAGAGTTGAGATTTGATTGGTGCTTTAGTTTCCCTAACTTTGCTCTTCAATCACTTTTACATTTTTTGCGATTTCCCCCTTAGCAATGGTCGGCTTCCTTATATTCTTTTGATTACTTTTATTTGTGAAAATGAGAATGATTGCGGAGAGGGAGGGTTTAAGGAATGAAGTTTTTTCCTATACCTAAATTATTCCTCTCATATGTCTACTATTCTTAAGTCACAAATCAATCTTATTAACCAATTAGTTAGTCAATTATGGCTCGACCATGTTGATTATCAAATCTCAATTGTCTTACCACACTATACATCACATTATTCTATTTAATTTATCTAATTAAATTTCCTTAATAATGTGAATTAAATTTAGGGGTGTTAAAACTCCTCTAACATTTGCGTCCCTAGGCCGAACATGATTTTCCCTCTTTTCTTTTTTAAGGCCATGTGCGTTCGTTTCTTGAAAGGGGATTAGCGTTAGAAGGAAGAACGGACAAAATCGGATTTGGGATTTGGGCCTTGATTTTAATTTAATTTTTCTTTGTATTTGAGTTTAAATTTTTAAGCCTTAAAATAAATTTCTATATAATATAAATTGATTCACGGCTCATTATATATATTGCATTTCAATAGTTGGTCAATTTTATTCAATTTGAATTTCGTTTATTTTTATTTAATAATCCATCGTTCTATTATGAAATAAAATTATTTTTCAATTATTCGGCATATTTAAAATTATTCACACTCCAAAATATTTCATATCCAATTATAATTTATTTGAATTCAATAAATCACTCAATAAATTTATTAATTTAATTCAACTTTATTATAAGAAAACCTCTTATTAAATAGAATTAATTAACTAAAAATTGTTTTTTAAAAATATAATCATCACAATTCAAATTAAATGCTTTTATTTTATTAAAATTTACTTATTTTTATGGTATGGAAAGCGGATCTGTTATAATATGTTAGGAAACGTACTCTTTGATCCTTAGTTTATGACTATTATTATATTTCTATTATACGGATGCATCTTTTACTTCTAGAATATGGCATCATATGTTAAAGTTGAGAAGTCAACTCTTTGAAAATAACTATACAAACATTCAGGAAGCATGGTGGGTCATAATGGGGCGGGAGCATATCAATCATAATCATTTTGCATTCCATAATTCCCTTATGCAAGACTACTTCAACCCAAATATAACACATAAATTAGATATGTTTTAAAAGAGATTCGGAATGTGATGAGATTTATTTTTAAGGGTTTTGACAAGCATTCATAATAATAATAATAATTACTTTATTCATAAGCCAGACGCTTTAAAATGTAGGGTTTAAGAAGGCAACAAAAAATTACGGCCACTCTTGGGATGCTAGCTTATGGTGCCCCAAGAGATGCGCTAGAAGATGCATACCGGATTTCAATAGCCCCAAATCCTAGATTTAGGAACAATGAAGATCATATTAGTAAAGACCTAAAACCCAGATTAGGGTATTCATAAGTGAAGTTCCAAATGAAAGACTCGAAACCTAGATTTGGGTATTAATAAGTGAAGTTCAGAAATTCTTCTTTGATAATTAGTTGAAGGCGGTAGATTCTTATTTAAGCCTTCAATTCTGCATTGCTCTTTAAGTTTTGATTATTTTGACATGTATCACCCTTTTGGCCTTGTATGTTGTCGTTGTTTGACATGTCGCTCCCGGCTTGGACGTCTTAGTCCGTTGTTTGATATGCCGCTTCTCGGGCTCGGACATCCGTTGTTTGATATGCCTCTTCTCGGGCTCAGATGTCTTAGTCTGTTTTTGTTTGGTGCGCTTGGTTAGCTTATCCACAAGTAGGACCTAAGGACTTACCCAACCTGCCTTCAGGAGGCGCTCTAACTATGCCTTATAAGAGGGACTGATGTCATGTTTGGTGTATTGGCTAGGCCATAGTGTGGCAAGACCAGGGGCTTACTCCTTCCTCCCTCTAAGAGGTGCCTTGACTTGGCCATAGTGTGGCACGGTCAAGTGGTTGTCAATGCTTTAACCTGGCCATAACGTGGCATGAATAAAGGCTCACTCTTGCCTCCCTCTAGGAGGTGCTTTAACCTGGCCAACTCGGCGCGGACAAAGGCTTTGAACGTTTATGGTAATGTCTAAGTGCAAGGAGAATTCTACCCCGACCATGTAGATTTTTCTTAGTAAAGTGTTTGTTTATTGAATTCAACTAGGATCTCTTTACAAATTCATTGATTTTTCTTTGTCTGAAGAAACTAAGCATCATTCCTTTTAGTGCTCTACATTGATTTGTCTCATGTCCATTCATCATGTAGTAGTGACAACAGGATTCTCCCTGATTCCATTTATATTTAGGTTTTTTCTTCTTTGGTGTCCAATAGTAGATCTCTTCCTTGGTTAGCAAATAAACATTCTCAATTGATATTGTCAAATCGCATTCCTTAGGAAGTCTCGACTTGAAGCTTGTCTTTTGAGGATGGTTTCTATATTTTTTTTATTACTTGGCTCTGAAGCTTCATCCTCAAGGGACAGTTTTCTTTCAAAACCCTTTGAATTTCATATGTAGGCAAAGTCCCACTTGTTTCTCGATGCCATTTTTGTGCAAAACCATTGTAAACAGCCATCATTCCCTCTTTGAAGATTGTGCCTTTGGTGTGGAGTTGAATTGTTTTCCTCATTTGGTCAAACAATTTATTACTTTCATTTTTTATTCAACCTAAGGTAAAGATATCTATGGGGCCAATGTGAAAAGGGTTTAAACTCCATTTATTTAGATCATAAGATTTGGCTTTCCTTTTCTTTATAATTCTTAAAGCTTCCAATCTCAACATTTGTTCTTCATGTAGTTTAGAATCTTTAACTGTTCTATGGGAGAATCCAATTGGATATGGCTCTGAGGATCCTTGTTCGGAACTTATGATTTTGCTAAACATGATGATGCAAAGTCTAAAGTAGTTAAGCTTAGAATATAATCTGGTTATAGGAAAGTGAAGTTGGAAGTTCAACAAGATCGGAGGTTCGTGCCCTCCTTCTAGTGCCAAAATGTTAACAAGAAAACTTATTAACACCCCAAAGCAGAGTTTAATTGGTAAATGAATCCTTCAAAACCTTCTTTCGAATAGCTAGAGATAGTTAAAATCTTTGTATTCCCTTATAGTCTCTTTTCGAATAGGTTGGGATAGTAGAGACTCCTTATACAATCTTTCGTCTCAGGTGAAACACCTGATTCACTTCTATAATACCTTTCGAACCTGTTAGGCTGATTTAGTTATCCCTTCGAAACCCCCTTTCAAAACAGTTGAGATGATTCATGGATCGGCCATAAGGATATGAATTGAATGGAAAGGTTCTAACTTCTTTGAAAGTTGGCCTTTGAACGACTTAGGGTTAGATCATAAGGATTTAAGGTTGTTGGTTGAGCTAAAGGTTTCGACTTACCTAATTGGCGATCTTTCGATCAACTTGACATTAGCAGATCATAGATAGAATCTTATAAGAATAATAAATCAGCCGTATACCCAAAAATAACATAATCTTGCTTTGATTAAGCTAAAGTAATACAAATTGATCAAATCCCCAGTCCAATTATAGAATTAGGGTTTACAAATTTAAGAAAGTATAAGAATGAAGTGAATTAATACATATCCCCTAAAACCAGACCCCTGGGGTCTTATTTACATGTGTGGGTTGACACATTTCAGATCAGTCCTTTCGACTTGATCGAAAGGTGGCCTTGTAGACCTTCCATTGCCGTTAATATTAAGATATGCTTCTGCATTTCTTTTAAATGGACTTGGGTGCTTTCGTCTGCATCAAAAGGGGAAGATGCGCTTCTCCACTTTGTGTTGTTGTGCTGTTGCAAGTAACAAATGTTATGAGCTCTCAAATCTGTCAATAGATCTATCTTTGGGGCTTCGAAGGAGTTAAGACACTTAAGGTTTTAAAGCGAAAGGTAGCTTTTGATGGCACACTTTCTGATTGATGTAGAACCCCATTCTCTATTGTAGGAGATTGCAATATTGAACCTTGGTAAGCTCCTCTTTCTCAATTGTGAACGGTTTCGACCGTTCGAAAGGATTATTCATACTTTCAAAGAGGTTGCTTTAGTAAAACATCCTTTTGTGGAATGTGAATGAAAGTGAATCCCTTAGTTCCGAAAGGTTTGGCGTGTATGCGAGTGGTTGTAATTTGTGGCCTTCGAAAGTTGTTTCTCAAATTATTCGAAGCGTCTTCATGTATGTGGAAGCATCTTTTTCGAAAGGAAGCAATTGAAGCGAAAGGATGCTTTTCTCCGCTTTTGACCTTTTCCAAAGCTTGTAACACATCTAACTTTTGCTGTAGCATCACTTCAACTCCTTCGAAATGCTTTGTTAACGCTATCATCTCTTTTAAATCCTTCTCTTCTGTTCATCTTGGTTTTGACAAGGTTGAAGTGAGAAGTGGTGGTGACATATATGTATTATAAAATTGAGTCTGTTGAATAACTTTTCCTAATCGATCTTAAATTCGCCGACAGTGATCATATGTTATCCGAATGTTTTACTTGTAGGAATCCAGTACTTTTCTCCCGTTCTTTTCCCAACTTTGTGCAATCTCCTAATTAAATCTTATAATAGTGGAAATATATGTAAAATAAATTATAATCTTCTTCACTTTTCCATGAATTGGATATATGCAACCTAAGAGGTGTTTCACACCACCCTCGATCATCCTTAAACATAATTATTACTTCGAATGGTGAAGACATTTTACATACTGAATTTAGTATAAGATATAATGGTTTTCGTAGAAAATAATAAGATTGCAATCTATTTTGGAGGTTGAAAATGAGTTATTTATGGATGTTTGAAAGAAAAGAGCTGATGAAGTGGAAAATAGTCTTTTTATGACAGTTGAAATTTAAATGTCTATTAAATAAGCATATAGAGTTTAGTCACTTGTTAGATAAGCATCTAGCTTCAAACGCCTATGTAATTGGTGCATGTACGCCAAGCGTCTATTTAATAGATGTTCGAGAGTGGACGTTTATCAACTAGGCATCGCTTCAAACGCCTATTTAATTGATGCATGCACGCCAACCGTCTATGTAATAGGCATTCGAGAGCGGACGCTTATCAAACAGGCGTAGCTTCCATGACAATTTAGAAATCTGAATTTGTCTTCAAATAGTATTCTATGTTGGAGAGCACATGTCTGGGATTGCTGAATATATAGATTGAATTTGCACCGTTGGAGATCCTCTTAGTAGCACACTAAATAAAAGTTACATGAAGTGGTTGCAGTAGCATGGGAAAATCATGTCGTCGGTACGACATCGACAACAATAGTATTGGAATAGTGTCGAAACATGTCCCACATGTCGTTAGAAAACACTCCATGCATGTATGGAATGCATTAGAAATGTTCCCCACGTGTATTTCTGTGGAGTGAATATTGACACCCTGATTATAGAATTGTTTATTTAAACAACTTGGCCTTTAAAATTTTATCGTTTGGATTCGATGAGACCAGGATCGGATATCAACATTATCTGAAAACCACTTCAATCCAATATCCACTATGAGCCTGTACGGTTTTGATTGCAGAGCCTATGCTAGAATTTAATTAATGTAACAATTTTAGCTATTTTAATAAGTATTTGTACTTAGACACTATTATAAAATCATTGGATTTTCTATAAATGTGTTTTGGTTATCGTAAGGTAAAACCCGTCGTGTTTATATGTGTCGTGGTCTTACGAGATACCTTTATTTTTAAAGGATTTTGATAACATTAATAATTCAAACTGAGTGTGTTTTCTCACGCTAGTTTTCCAGACTGACTTAGGTGTTATTTTATTATAATGCTCGAGATAGACCGAGTATTACATATTCATGTTAGGATGCTATCAAGCTCGGGAATGACCGAGACATATTCCCGCACTTGTTATGTTCCGCTGTGTGTGTATGCTGTATAGTCAGCACTGGTGAGGATAAGTTATTACAACTATCCAGATTGATTTGTTGACTGTTGCACCCTGATGATTGTATGTATATTAACTGATACAGATTCTTTTATATAAAAATATGTTATTATATATTATATTTTATTCCGCTGCGATTGTGAGATTCTATGTTGTTGATTCTATTTTCCTCTGTCTTTTTCTTCTTCACCCCTAATGATCTGGTATTTCCGGCGCTTGACTATTCGGCATGTTATATAGTGAACGTATGAATGTAGAATTTCGGGGTCGAAAATCCTAGTTGTTACAGTGTCGGAATACATCCTACATGTCGCCAGAAAACACTCCACGTGTAACGTTTCCGATTTTTCGTTGCCGAAAAACCGAACCTTTATGGTTTTTAAGAAAGAAGAAAGAGGTAGAAGAAGAGAGAAAAAGATAGAACAGAACAAAGAAAAGCAGAAAAACAAATACCAGAACAGGAAAGAACAACAGACAATATCAGAATCTCACAATCGCAGCGGAACAACATATAATAGATAAATGAATATTTATTAAAACAAAAGAACTGTACATTTTATACATTACATCGCATTACATTACATCATATCATCAGAGTGTACAACAAACAAACAGCGGAAAAAGAAGAAATACAATATACAATATAATATACTACGCCATCCAGCTCGCCTCCAGATATCTGTAGCAACACCTGAATCCAGAATAACCTGATAACCAAACTCTAGACTGCCCGTGTGGAAATTGGTGGGCACCCAGAGTTTAGGAATGGAAAAATAAACTCCAGGTCAGTCATGTGACTGGTGTGAGAACTTAAAACAGTTTATTCTTAAAAACAACCAAAGAAATATTTTTCTTTAAGTAAATTCGAAATGCTTTTGGAAAATGAAACTACCATAAGGCCTCCCGCCACACACACAATGCAAACGCAGATTTGGAGGAGATTTCTCCTTATGATAGTCAAAGATGCTTACTACGCAGAAATCAAATCATTTTTGATATTATTATTAGTGCATAGTGTAGAAAAATCATTTCGAAAGTAGAATATAAATCTTAGCCAACATACGACCATTATCGTATGCCTACTATAGCTACTATGTTCAATAGCAGGTTACCGCCACATTCCATAGCAGGTAATACAACTAAAACTGTACAAGTTACATATTGTTTCTTTGGATTTCCAACAAATGGTCAGGCCAAGGAACTTTCCATTCCCACATGGAAACGCCTCTGGAATGACGTCCCGAGAACCTAACCAGATCTCTGCCAACACAAGGCTGGGTTACCCCTAACTGGGTAACTACTGACACGAATATGTCATTCCCCGATCGTAACCAATCTATATCCGAGGATCCCCGATTTCCAACAACCACAAAGTAATAAATTTGCAGTAACCACATAGGTTAAGTATCTGGGCTCCATACCATGATACCACCTCTATCCAGAAGGAATGACATACACTAAAGGGGCGCTACCCCCTAATAACCTTGCCGCATCTTTCCTGTTTTGACCATTTCCGGGGTGTGAGGCTCGATGAAGTCTCGTCCACAAAGCCACGCTTTATACAAAAGCAGTGCTTTGGGTCAACAAATGATCAAAGCAATGATCATCAAGATAGACGATCAAACAAATGATCCTATCACAAATGATCATTCAACGATCATTTCACAGCATCACTCAGCATGCCACATTACCAATTCGGGAATGTATCACTAGTAACCATCAACTATATAACCTCTGGGCTCGTACGTCTCAGAGAAGGGTGTTAAGCTAAGAGAATAAATTCTCTGCCACCAACAGAAATATATTTGATAGAAACCAGCTTTACATCTCAAATTTTAACGTCAGACATACAATCCATACAAGTCCGTTCCGGGATCGAACGGAACCGAAGGCACTTCCAAAGAAGCCCTTGCAAATTCGGATATTCACTAATCACGTCCGGACATCCCGTCACTAAGGGTGATAAACCTCTGTATCGGAGATCAGCCGATGCAGAGGAACTCGGCGGTAATCCATCCGTTTTCACAAATATCCGGTCTTCAACACCGGTCCTCAAATGCAATTCATAATGACGTATCACATATTCGGAGTGGGTTATACGACCCCATGGTCCTTTCCCGGTTAACCCGAATAGTGAGCGCTTATTTAAAAATAAGTGTGGCATCCAATTCAAACAATCACAACAAATACCTATTTAAAGGTAAATATTGATAGTCGGGTATTTAACTATCAATAAAGATGCGCAACATCACCAGATTCCAAATAATTTCTCAAATTATTTATTTTCCCAAAAATATCTTTACAAGATATAAAATTTCCACACTTCAAAAATAAACAACGTTTATTTTGAAAACCAATTTTCCCTTTCCACTTATAAATTCCATAGTGAATTTATATTTCAAAATATCTACTGATCTACATTTTTCAATAGATTTCAAATATTCAATTCCAATTTATCTTCAAAAGATAAATTCTTAAAAACGCTCCATTTCATATTGGAAAAACAATTCCATACTTATTTAAAAGTAAGTGATTCACAAATATTATTTATTTTCACAATTTGAAAATATTCGATATACTTAACCCATAGTTAAGTATATGCTTCATTTGTTTAAGGAAAACGTTTTTTATTCACATTTATTTGGGTCAAAACGAATGTTGCGTAAAACATCGTTACGACGACCCAAAATCACTAGTATAGGGATTCGAAATTAAAATAGATATATAAATCCCAATACTATACAAAACATTTTCTTTCGGAAATCATTTACTATAACAACAGTGTTATAGTCCATCATTTCCTTATTTTCTCGAAAACGTCTATTTCAACAATAAATATTGAAATCTATATTTTCATTCCCTTTTATTTCTCGAAAACGTCTATTTCAACAATGAATGTTGAAATCTAGGTATTCGATACTTAATGCATTTTAAAACACCTTTAATCATTTTAAATTCCATTCAAAACATTCCTTTCCTAAAATACATCCATTTTCTTTAATAATATATTCACCGTTCAAAATCGTGAATAAACTCCTTTAATAAACTTTTATATTCAATTGATCAAATTCAATTGATTACGAATTTCCGTTCCTATTTATAAACTTCGATTTATAAATCTCTTTTATTTATCCCATTAAATTTATATATCCCAATTTTATACCAACAGTCCTTATTATAAGTTAAGTACTTATAATCCATTCATTTACCAAATCGTTCCTTTAAACTTCACAAATTTTAAATCTTATTACTTATAAGATTCCTTTATATTTTATAACAACTTCAACTTATAAAATCTTCTTTATTTACAATTTCTAGAAATATCCCATTTAAATGCCCAAACCCCAGTTTTATAAGTTAATTACTTATAAATCTTTCATTTTAAACATCTATTCATTTTTATAACTTCCACAACTTATACATCTATAAATTTTAATGAAAACCATTTTATACATCAACTTAACCCTTAATAAACTCGTTTCATAATTCCAATAAATTTAATTTATAAATATCAATTTATAAAATCTCTCATATAACTATTTATGATAATTATTAAAAACCCAAATCTAACTATTTTATAAATCTATTTATTTTAAATTTTTCCTTTTGGGTTATATTTTATAAAAGTATCAATTTTTATAACATAAAAACTTATACATTTATTTATTTTAAAGTGAATCAATTCAAAAATTAAATAAAACATATACTTTGGAAAAAATCACTTTAAAATCCTTTCAAAAATAAAAATCATTATTTTTAACTTTAAAAATGAATCCGATGATGCAACAGCATCATATAATCAATCATGGGAACAACATCATATATATCAATATGAAAGTCAACAATCATCACAATATTTATAAACAAATACATATTTGTGAGGAATCCAGTTGGATCCCTCCAACCTGTTTCCCTGCATCCACAGACGTTAGCACAATACCAATCCCGCTTCAAGACGGGATATCGCGGTATATGGGATTTTATAAAATATGTATCCGCTTAATAGGCGGCGCAATAGGGTCTCATCCGCTATACAAGGCGGGAAATCAATCAACTGCAATATATACATATGCCAATATATATATATATATTGCTATATATATAGATATATCCTACTATATCTACTATCACAATCAAACAGCAATCAATCAATCAGCAAATTTTAAATATAACTATTTAAAATTTAAATACCCTTTTGAGTGAGAAGTTCTCACCTTGATTTTATTTCCGGTTCAGCATTTTATTTCGAATAAAATTAAACGCACGTTTAATTTTATCCAAAATTTTCGCTTGCTCCAATCAACTCCAATCCAATTGCATTGCGTAGTGCTCGTCAATATGGACCCGTCGCAATTTGTTTCGTCCCAATCGGACCTCGTATCAACAAGATATCGTATTTAGAAATTATTATAAATTTTTATATAAATAAATTACAATCTTAACTTTATTTTCTAAACCTAACATACAATCTTCCGTTCGTTTTGCTGAGATGAGAATCTGGCCGTTACTAGCTTCCTTCTTCCCTCCAGGTAACACACGCGCAAAGATAACCCATGCCGTTCGAATCCAGTTGTAACTTCGTGCCCCCACAACGATCGAGATGCCGATCAGGGGATTCCAAACGCAAGCCCTATGCTAGCTCCACCCACGCCTATGGCCGCTCGAAGCTCGGTTGCTTCCACACCTTGATTTTCATGCACGAACGGCACACGAACGCGGCCCCCCTACTCCTTCCACATCGCGCCATTTCCAATCTCAACTGTACGGATCTGTAGAACTCACGAAGCTCTTCGATTTTGCTTCAGAAAGTTTTCAAAAATATTGAGTGGATTGGAAGTAAACGAGGGGGAAAAGAACGACAATTATCAGCCATTGGCTGTAGGGTGGCGGCCACGTTAAAACCCTAGCTTTATAAAAAGAAAAATTATTTGTGAAGAGAATGGGCCTATTTATAGAAATCAAACGACACTATTCATCCGGGTTTTCAAAACTCCGATTTACGCGCCGAAACTGACGTTTCTGGGCTTTATCCCGCGTTCCGGACACAATGGAACATGTTTCGGAAGCTAATTCGATCATCTGTGCAAGATATGGAATTAAATGATCAATTTGAATTAAATCGATTTAAACGATTTTCTAGGCGTTTTAGCTTGCCCCGGACAAATGGTAAATCCGATTGACACGAAATTTGAAATCTTACAAAAATATCACATTACGGATCCGATGAAACTTGTTTCGTCGAAATCCGAGACCGTTTGAAAAATGGCTATTTTAACTCGCTAAATTAATATTAAAAAGATTTCGATGCGTTTCAAGCTGCCACGGTCAAACGACAACTCCGATTTCTACGAAAATGGAAATCCGACAATAACTAACTATTACGGATCCAATGGAACTAGTTTCGTTCAATTCTGATACTGTTCAAAAATTAACTATTTTTCAGTCGATAATTAAATATTAAAAGATTCAATTTTCACAAATCAACTTTAAATTCAGTTTTACAAGTTTTAAAACATTTCTATAACTTTAATATGATATAACAAAATTTTCCAAATCATTTTCAATCTTATTTAACCCAAAATTAAATTATTTCTGGAATTTCACTATTATATTATCGATTTAATTGACCAATTAAATCCAAATATTCGATAAATAAATTGTTCGACTTAAAAATTCCACTTATTGATATTCAAAATTAATTAAATGTCCAAATTTAAATTATCAAAAATTCTGGGTCGTTACAATTTTCCCCCCTTAAAAGAATTTCGTCCCGAAATTGCAAGTTAAGGAGAATGATCCTAAACCGTTTATTATTTTTCACAATTCAAATAGTTTTATCAACTTTTTAACACAAATCTTTTTATTAAAGATTCATTATCATTTCAATTAGCTTTCAAACTTCAATTATAAATTTCAAAGAACATTGTTCTCTTAACAATCCAAATTTAAAATTCAAAATTTCTCAAAAATTTTCTAACACCCGAAATTTTCGAAAAATTTCGCCAGCGTCTCCTCTGCACGGCTCGATCGGTACGACTACAAAATGGCACCACGGCCCCTCAGAATCAAAAAGAATAGAGAAAGCTAAGTGGCTGGAGAAGGAAATCATCAAATCTCATACTAAAATTGAAATACGTACCTTTTTGTCGAGCAATTCAATTTTTATCTTTTGAAATCAAAATCCCAATTCCTTTATAACATCTGTATAACCTGCTAGTAGTAGTATCCAATTACAATATTCAAACCATTTTGCACATTTCCTTTACAAAATTTCGATATATACTTCTTATATCATCTTTACTTTACTATTGGAGTTATACATTCATTTTCATTCAATTTTGCATTTTAATTTCCTTTGAATTCAATTTATAATCTCAATTCTATTTGTTTCTAAGCCAAACGAATTCATATTCATTCTAGTTTATACTAATTCAAATTGATACCAATTCAATTTATTCTAATTCTACTTCAGTTCAATTTGCATTTCATATTTTCCATTCAATTTTGTTTACATTCCATATTCATATTCATCTTGAATTTACTTAAGCTATCTCACTTCAAACTCAAGTTCATTTCCTTGTAAATAATTTCCAATTTATTTACGAATGTAGCTTCATTTGTTCATCCACCGTTCATTTTATCTCAATTAATTGAGCCCATTAGATTAAATTCTCAAATTTACTTTTATCCAAATTTATTCACTTATACATACTTTAATTTAACTCTATTCTTTAAATTAAATTTATTCTATCAACATTTAAGTTGTATAAGTTATCAACTCATTTATTATTCCAAAAATATTTTAAATAGGATTCCAGAGCCTTTTTTCAACTTTTTCAAAACCATTATTGAAAATAATTTAAACTATCTTTTGAATTTTCAAACCCAAACCGAAATTTTCCAATCAAATTACATATTAAAACAATTTAACAGCAATACCTCTTTTGGAAACCCGAAAATGAACACCGATAATGTCATGATCATCATCGGAATTATTTTCCATCGAACGAAAAGAGTTTAGAGCTTTTCATTCCTTCAAAAATTCTTTTCAAAACCCTTGAAATTCAATTATTATTATTATTATTTTTAAATCAAAAAGGAATTTAATTTCTAAAATTTCCAAACTTTTTCAAAAACATTTCCAAAAACTTCTCTGGAATTCCATTTCCAATTATAAGTCACATTTATAATCTACATTCTCAAAATTTCATTTGTATATGGATTTCATTTTCTAAACTTTTGATTATGATTCCAATTTCTTATCTAATAATCAATGGTAGTAACTTTTAACATTATCAATTCCTAACATCCAAGCATCCATATATATACTATAATAATTTACAGAAAATCATTTCTTTTATATACAAAAATAGTTTTGGGCAAAATTATTTCATTTACCCTATTTTTAAAACAATATTGTGTCGAATTGTTCTATTCAAGTGTTGAAAAACCCCTTCGATTCAGTTTCGAGGCTGCGCCGACGAAGGTTCATATACCACTCAACAAACCAATCATCACAATATAAAACAAATTTTATATTCACTAACAAATACGCGCTCATATCTATTATTACACTCAAACTCATTCTAGAGTACTACTGACTCTATCTTTTATGAGTAACACCCAACAGAGCTAAGGTTTTCGCTTAACCATATGCTCTGATACCAAATGTAACGTTTCCGATTTTTCGTTGCCGAAAAACCGAACCTTTATGGTTTTTAAGAAAGAAGAAAGAGGTAGAAGAAGAGAGAAAAAGATAGAACAGAACAAAGAAAAGCAGAAAAACAAATACCAGAACAGGAAAGAACAACAGACAATATCAGAATCTCACAATCGCAGCGGAACAACATATAATAGATAAATGAATATTTATTAAAACAAAAGAACTGTACATTTTATACATTACATCGCATTACATTACATCATATCATCAGAGTGTACAACAAACAAACAGCGGAAAAAGAAGAAATACAATATACAATATAATATACTACGCCATCCAGCTCGCCTCCAGATATCTGTAGCAACACCTGAATCCAGAATAACCTGATAACCAAACTCTAGACTGCCCGTGTGGAAATTGGTGGGCACCCAGAGTTTAGGAAGGGAACAATAAACTCCAGGTCAGTCATGTGACTGGTGTGAGAACTTAAAACAGTTTATTCTTAAAAACAACCAAAGAAATATTTTTCTTTAAGTAAATTCGAAATGCTTTTGGAAAATGAAACTACCATAAGGCCTCCCGCCACACACACAATGCAAACGCAGATTTGGAGGAGATTTCTCCTTATGATAGTCAAAGATGCTTACTACGCAGAAATCAAATCATTTTTGATATTATTATTAGTGCATAGTGTAGAAAAATCATTTCGAAAGTAGAATATAAATCTTAGCCAACATACGACCATTATCGTATGCCTACTATAGCTACTATGTTCAATAGCAGGTTACCGCCACATTCCATAGCAGGTAATACAACTAAAACCGTACAAGTTACGTATTGTTTCTTTGGATTTCCAACAAATGGTCAGGCCAAGGAACTTTCCATTGCCACATGGAAACGCCTCTGGAATGACGTCCCGAGAACCTAACCGGATCTCTGCCAACACAAGGCCGGGTTACCCCTAACTGGGTAACTACTGACATGAATATGTCATTCCCCGATCGTAACCGATCTATATCCGAGGAACCCCGATTTCCAACAACCACAAAGTAATAAATTTGCAGTAACCACATAGGTTAAGTATCTGGGCTCCATACCTTGATACCACCTCTATCCAGAAGGAATGACATACACTAAAGGGGCGCTACCCCCTAATAACCTTGCCGCATCTTTCCTGTTTTGACCATTTCCGGGGTGTGAGGCTCGATGAAGTCTCGTCCACAAAGCCACGCATTATACAAAAGCAGTGCTTTGGGTCAACAAATGATCAAAGCAATGATCATCAAGATAGACGATCAAACAAATGATCCTATCACAAATGATCATTCAACGATCATTTCACAGCATCACTCAGCATGCCACATTACCAATTCGGGAATGTATCACTAGTAACCATCAACTATATAACCTCTGGGCTAGAACGTCTCAGAGAAGGGTGTTAAGCTAAGAGAATAAATTCTCTGCCACCAACAGAAATATATTTGATAGAAACCAGCTTTACATCTCAAATTGTAACGTCAGACATACAATCCATACAAGTCCGTTCCGGGATCGAACGGAACCGAAGGCACTTCCAAAGAAGCCCTTGCAAATCCGGATATTCACTAATCACGTCCGGACATCCCGTCACTAAGGGTGATAAACCTCTGTATCGGAGATCAGCCGATGCAGAGTAACTCGACGGTAATCCATCCGTTTTCACAAATATCCGGTCTTCAACACCGGTCTTCAAATGCAATTCATAACGACGTATCACATATTCAGAGTGGGTTATACGACCCCATGGTCCTTTCCCGGTTAACCCGAATAGTGAGCGCTTATTTAAAAATAAGTGTGGCATCCAATTCAAACAATCACAACAAATACCTATTTAAAGGTAAATATTGATAGTCGGTTATTTAACTATCAATAAAGATGCGCAACATCACCAGATTCCAAATAATTTCTCAAATTATTTATTTTCCCAAAAATATCTTTACAAGATATAAAATTTCCACACTTCAAAAATAAACAACGTTTATTTTGAAAACCAATTTTCCCTTTCCACTTATAAATTCCATAGTGAATTTATATTTCAAAATATCTACTGATCTACATTTTTCAATAGATTTCAAATATTCAATTCCAATTTATCTTCAAAAGATAAATTCTTAAAAACGCTCCATTTCATTTTGGAAAAACAATTCCATACTTATTTAAAAGTAAGTGATTCACAAATATTATTTATTTTCACAATTTGAAAATATTCGATATACTTAACCCATAGTTAAGTATATGTTTCATTTGTTTAAGGAAAACGTTCTTTTATTCACATTTATTTGGGTCAAAACGAATGTTGCGTAAAACATCGTTACGACAACCCAAAATCACTAGTATAGGGATTCAAAATTAAAATAGATATATAAATCCCAATACTATACAAAACATTTTCTTTCAGAAATCATTTACTATAACAACAGTGTTATAGTCCATCATTTCCTTATTTTCTCGAAAACGTCTATTTCAATAATAAATGTTGAAATCTATGTTTTCATTCCCTTTTATTTCTCGAAAACGTCTATTTCAACAATGAATGTTGAAATCTAGGTATTCGATACTTAATGCATTTTAAAACATCTTTAATCGTTTTAAATTCCATTTCAAACATTCCTTTACCAAAATATATCCATTTTCTTTAATAATATATTCAGTGTTCAAAATCGTGGATATAACTCCTTTAATAAACTTTTATATTCAATTGATCAAATTCAATTGATTATGAATTTATAAACAATATTTATAAATTCCATTCCTATTTATAAACTTCGATTTATAAATCTCTTTTATTTATCCCATTAAATTTATATATCCCAATTTTATACCAACAGTCCTTATTATAAGTTAAGTACTTATAATCCATTCATTTACCAAATCGTTCCTTTAAACTTCACAAATTTTAAATCTTATTACTTATAAGATTCCTTTATATTTTATAACAACTTCAACTTATAAAATCTTCTTTATTTACAATTTCTAGAAATATCCCATTTAAATGCCCAAACCCCAGTTTTATAAGTTAATTACTTATAAATCTTTCATTTTCAACATCTATTCATTTTTATAACTTTCACAACTTATACATCTATAAATTTTAATGAAAACCATTTTATACATCAACTTAACCCTTAATAAACTCGTTTCATAATTCCAATAAATTTAATTTATAAATATCAATTTATAAAATCTCTCATATAACTATTTATGATAATTATTCAAAACCCAAATCTAACTATTTTATAAATCTATTTATTTTAAAATTTTCCTTTTGGGTTATATTTTATAAGAGTATCAATTTTTATAACATAAAAACTTATACGCTTATTTATTTTAAAGTGAATCAATTCAAAAATTAAATAAAACATATACTTTGGAAAAAATCACTTTAAAATCCTTTCAAAAATAAAAATCGTTATTTTTAACTTTAAAAATGAATCCGATGATGCAACAGCATCATATAATCAATCACGGGAACAACATTATATATATCAATATGAAAGTCAACAATCATCACAATATTTATAAACAAATACATATTTGTGAGGAATCCAGTTGGATCCCTCCAACCTGTTTCCCTGCATCCACAGACGTTAGCACAATACCAATCCCGCTTCAAGACGGAATATCGCGGTATATGGGATTTTATAAAATATGTATCCGCTTAATAGGCGGCGCAATAGGGTCTCATCCGCTATACAAGGCGGGAAATCAATCAACTGCAATATATACATATGCCAATATATATATATTGCTATATATATAGATATATCCTACTATATCTACTATCACAATCAAACAGCAATCAATCAATCAGCAAATTTTAAATATAACTATTTAAAATTTAAATACCCTTTTGAGTGAGAAGTTCTCACCTTGATTTTATTTCCGGTTTCAGCATTTTATTTCGAATAAAATTAAACGCACGTTTAATTTTATCCAAAATTTTTGCTTGCTCCAATCAACTCCAATCCAATTGCATTGCGTAGTGCTCATCAATATGGACCCGTCACAATTTGTTTCGTCCCAATCGGACCTTGTATCAACAAGATATCGTATTTAGAAATTAATATAAATTTTTATATAAATAAATTACAATCTTAACTTTATTTTTTAAACCTAACATCCAGTCTACCGTTCGTTTTGCTGAGATGAGAATCTGGCGTTACTAGCTTCCTTCTTCCCTCCAGGTAACACACGCGCAAAGATAACCCATGCCGTTCGAATCCAGTTGCAACTTCGTGCCCCCACAACGATCGAGATGTCGATCAGGGGATTCCAAACGCAAGCCCTATGCTAGCTCCACCCACGCCTATGGCCGCTCGAAGCTCGGTTGCTTCCACACCTTGATTTTCATGCACGAACGGCGCACGAACGCGGCCCCCCTACTCCCTCCACATCGCGCCATTTCCAATCTCAACCGTACGGATCTGTAGAACTCACGAAGCTCTTCGATTTTGCTTCAGAAAGTTTTCGAAAATATTGAGTGGATTGGAAGTAAACGAGGGGGAAAAGAATGACAATTATCAGCCATTGGTTGTAGGGTGGCGGCCACGTTAAAACCCTAGCTTTATAAAAAAAAATTATTTGTGAAGAGAATGGGCCTATTTATAGAAATCAAACGACACTATTCATCCGGGTTTTCAAAACTCCGATTTACGCACCGAAACTGACGTTTCTGGGGTTTATCCCGCGTTCCGGACACAATGGAACAGGTTTCGGAAGCTAATTCGATCATCTGTGCAAGATATGGAATTAAACGATCAATTTGAATTAAATCGACTTAAACGATTTTCTAGGCGTTTTAGCTTGCCCCGGACAAACGGTAAATCCGATTGACACGAAATTTGAAATCTTACAAAAATATCACATTACGGATCCGATGAAACTGGTTTCGTCGAAATCCGAGACCGTTTGAAAAATGGCTATTTTAACTCGCTGAATTAATATTAAAACGATTTCGATGCGTTTCAAGCTGCCACGGTCAAACGTCAACTCCGATTGCTACGAAAATGGAAATCCGATAATAACTAACTATTACGGATCCAATGGAACTAGTTTCGTTCAATTCTGAGACTGTTCAAAAATTAGCTATTTTTCATTCGATAATTAAATATTAAAAGATTCAATTTTCACAAATCAACTTTAAATTCAGTTTTACAAGTTCTAAAACATTTCTATAACTTTAATATGATATAAAAAAAATTTCAAATCATTTTCAATCTTATTTAACCCAAAATTAAATTATTTCTGGAACTTCACTATTATATTATCGATTTAATTGACCAATTAAATCCAAATATTCGATAAATAAATTGTTCGACTTAAAAATTCCACTTATTGATATTAAAAATTAATTAAATATCCAAATTTAAATTATCAAAAATTCTGGGTCGTTACACCACGCATGTATGGAATACGTCGGAAATGTTCCACACGTGTATTTCTATGGTGCCACTGTTGGCATCGGACTAACCTCGAAAATAGATTTTATAAGGCCTTCTTCCTAATACCATTTTCACATGGAAAATACACAGTTTATTCGTAGTGTTTGAGAATTTGTGTCTAAGAAAACAAGGCCCGTTTAGTTTTCCCTTCTTAGTTTTGTGTGTTCATCCAAAAAACGTGCACAGCACGCATGTATTTTTGAAAAACAATCAATTTAAAAAAGACGCTAGCATATAAAATAAAAACAAATTTATTCTGTTTTTTGCATTTCAAGAGATAACAAAAGAATAAAAAAAATTCATCCCCTTCTTTATCCATTAATCCTCTCCGTGGTCCCTCCATTATCGTCATGTTGGCCTAAAATTTAAAAAAATTCTTTCACGATCCTCGTATTTTTTTTATGAACGTTGAAAATACATAATACAAAATACAAAACATAAAATGAAACCAAAAAAAACCCTAAAGTTATGATCCTAGATATATAAAGAAAGAGCTACAAATTCAACCACTCTTAGCAAGATCTAACACCTATTAATTCTATGATAACGATTGTTTTTCCAACAGATTGAACGTGAATTTCATTTGGGTTATAAATGATAGGATTGAAGGGTTGCTTGTGGGCCTGTCAGTGGTACAGGCTTTGGCCCGAGCCCTGCCCAAACCCGCCCTATTTATACGGGTACGAGCTTTGCCTTTTACAACCCAAGCCCGGGGTTGGGTACAGTTTTATCAAAATCCAGCCCGGTTAAGGCCCGACTCGATTATTAGTTTTTCATCATATCAAAACATGAGTGCATATGTTATTTATTTACCATTTTGTTTGTCTACATGTAGATGTTTTTGCATACTTTTATTATAAGCTTGGCATATCACCGTCCAATTTATATATTAACATTGTTTGTATATAAATTTTACCAAAGTTGTAGTTTTAAAATATGGTTTTAACATAAATATTCTGAGTTAGGTATATAGTTATTACCCGGCAGGATTAAAATGCCCGATGGGTCGGAATTGGATAGTAGGTTGAAACACCCTGCGGGTTCGGGTCAAGCTTAGGTTTTAATTATCGTAATTGGACTCGGGTCCGGGTTTTATTATACCCGGATCGAACCCTGCCCATTGACAGGCCTAGTTGCTTGCATACCATGTGAATTTATGATATATTTTACTTTTAATTTTTAAATTTATTTCAATTATTAAAATCTTATTATAATACAAATTCATGCAAACTTGCATCGCTTTATATGCTATTTTGTTGAACTTTCAAGTCAAACGACTGTACTAGCAACTGATTGAGAAAAAGAAAATCAACGTTGTATCATGTTTAATTAGTTGCTCTTGCTGATAATTTTGTATCACTGGTTATATTTCTTATTTATAAAGATGCCAGAAAGTTGTGTTAGCGGGTTGAATTTGGTCGAAAATCTCGAGAATTTATAAAATTTAAGTAGTGTATATATATAGTGAAAATAAGGGACACATTCCTAAAATCAAATTTAATAGACAAAACAACCTCCTCATAAAAAATCATAAATTTCATACCTATTTTCAAATACTACAATTTTCTTCCCTGCATACCCCTCTTCTCCATTGCAGCAATATTGATCCTTCAAATATATGCATGTTATTCTCACATCCATAATTAAAATTTACACTCCATTAATTATCAAACTTTAAAAGTCAATAACTTCTTGTAAAAACGACGGATTAACAAACCGTTTTGACCATTAAATCACAAATTTTATTATCTTTCTAATGAGTGGTATTTTGCATATGTAAAGACAATGGCACGACAAGCTATTCGTAATTATATGTAATAATTGCAGAAATGTCTGCAATTATTCCATATAATTGCAGAAATGCCTGCAATTGTATGCGGTAGTTACAGAAATATCTACAATTATATGTAATAGTTGCAACTGTATGCAATAATTGCAGACATGTCTGCAATTATACTATATAATTGCAGAAATGTCTGCAATTATATGTAGTAGTTGCAGCTATATGCAATAATTGCAGACATGTCTGCAATTATACAATATAATTGCAGTTTGCAATTATATGCAATAGTTGCAATCGTATGCAATAATTGCACACATGTCTGCAATTAGACTATATAATTGCAGAAATATCTGCAATTATGTGCAATAGTTGCAAACATTTCTACAACTATATGCAATAATTGCAAACATGTCTGCAATTATTCCATATAATTGCAGAAATGTCTGCAATTATACGCTATAGTTGAAGATTTGAAGAAAAATTGAAGTTGTTTAAATTTGCAAAATTGTCTGCAAATATATGGAATAATTGCACCTTTACTGCAAATATGATTTTTTGGTATTAACAATGGATCTCATTTTAAAGATTATAAATTTTTTGATTTTTTGGTGAAAGGGTATACTGATCCAATGTTTCTACAAAAAGTTATATGCGTTTGAAATGTTAAAAACGTAAAGGGTATTTGGGTCATTATGCGCACGTGAACTTGAAAACAGGGACCAGAAACTTATTGAAAATATGGAGGGATGTTTCGTGTTTCAAACCTTAACAGGGATGTATGCCAAACGCATCCTTATATACATTTTAGTGACTTTCTATCCCGTTCATTGTTGCATACATATCTTTAAACTTATAACCTCCATGTAACAAATATTTTCTACTGCCATCTCACTTGCCATAGATAAAACAATATTTTTATAGAAGCTTCTGACTAATGAGCAGATACAAAAATAGCACAAACACGTACTTTGCCAGTTCGCTTGTTCATTGAAAAAAAGGAAAGATCAAATTTTAACATAAACTAGCAAAAATAATAGAATAGTTCAGTGCTACTAGCTAGCCAGAAAACGGAAAAGTAGTATGTGACGCCCCACCTCTATACTCACATTAGCCAAGGACACAACAGAGTAATGCCGCCAACGAGCGCGCAAAATAAGGCTGTTGAGGAGCGACCATCCATGTGATTACTTTGTGCGAGCACCGGTATATCAGATAGTATAACACACAAGGGGAAATCCGACATACCGATACAAACTCAAAGCTACTACATATATAATCTTCGAAAACAAATATAGAAATAAGCATAATACAAATTAGTCACAGATATACATATCACATAGGCGAAAATAGGTATGAATATAACACCTAGAAGTGTTTACCAGAGTAGTGGTCAAGCAAGATCCACAATATCACAAAAGAATAGATACAAGTGCTACAGAAAAGAATATGTATACATCAAGGAGTCTCTATCTCGTATGTATAACAACAAAAACTACCAATCTAATGTAGTTAGCCAAAAGTCAGATGATGATCACTGATAAGGAGTCAAGTAGAAGCACCTGTAACATCTTGGTCTGACCCGAGTATTATTTAATAAGAAAATAATAAACGGATCAGTCTAGCTATAAGTATCAGATAAAATGAGATGGAATAAGAGATATAACAAAACGTATGATAACAATAATGCCATACTATGAAAAGTATACATTTGACAACAACAAAAATCATACAATATCTAAATAATCTCAAAGCACCAAAAAGAATGTCATATTCTTTATTTTATTCACCAAACCACAAATATTGACCTCATATCGATGCCAATCATAAAAATTGGTGAAACACAAATTCTAGAAATCATCAATTAGAAATCCAGAAATCACAAAGGAGGAGGCCTATCACAAATGGGAGCATGAAAACTCACCAACACGTGTATCACAAATGGGACGCTATCCCTTGGTCGCTAACCATAGAGCCGGTGCAACGACGTAGTACAATATTGATACACCTGAGGAACCTGAAACTCGAATAATTCGAAACAACGACGTAGTACAACGGTATGCTCGATGAACCTAATAAGCTAGAACAATGACGTAGCACAAAGGTACGTCCGATGAACCGAACTCCATAAAAGGACATGGGTCGCTATCCCATAAAAATTGAGTCGAAACTCCAAAGAATACATAGGCCGTTAGCCTATAAAAGAAATGAGACGAGACTCAAAAAACGAGATATCGTCCCCTACGTGGACAAAGAAACATAGCATATCGCTAGTCTAAATCACAAAAAAAATGATCATCAATGATCAATAGAAAGTGTTAATTACACTAAGCTAGTAAATAAATGAGTTTAGCTTCATGTCCCATAATCGCTGGCTTAACTTAAGTATTTACGAACAAATTGTAGATTTCCACTCGAAAGTTGTCACAAGAGTTTCAATCGAACAAGTCCAAAAATTTATCGACGAAGTAAACACAAGCGTTTCATACCATTCGTTTTACTAAGCCGTTTAATTGGATTTCTCGAACGATTGAGATAAACGTTTGTATATACTAATAGATTGAAAATGGTTTAATAAAGGACTTTGTATTAAAGTTAGAGTTGAAATCATCTTTGTAAAAGAGTTTGTATATTTACTATTAGTATAAAAACCTTTGCATATAAAGTGACAAACCATAGAAATGATTGTAAACACAATCAATCACCAAAATTCACATACGTAAACACAACCAAAGAAGTCGATTCTGAATTCATCAAAATGGATATACCCAAAAACTCCACAATATAAGTCATCAAAGTCGATAATAGATGATAACAAAAAATCGGAGAAACACGAATCGATAAAATTGGAATCACAAGCAAAATTGGCTAAAAAGGCAAAATAGACTGAATACAAGCAGGTCAGTCGACTGTCACTCTGAGAACAGTCGACTGGCCAATGCCTGGAAAAACTCTCAGGTTCCAGGCCAGTCGACTGGACTCAGAGGGCCAGTCGACTGGTGCCTGTTTTCCAGCCTATCTAAATGAAGAGCAAACTCTAGCCAATTCACGACCGGACGAGCAATGGGCGCTAGGGGTTTATGCCAATCGACAACCCTGCCCTATAGGCTCTTCGATGCATCACCAAACCATGTTCAAACAACAAAGCTAGGATTTTTAAAGTTTTGACTTCAAAACACCAAAAATTGAAACATTCATAAAACCAATTCAATCCAAAGCAAATGAACACGGAACAAGAGTTAGGGATCCACACCTTACAACAAAGATAGATATAGACATAGATGTGAGATGGAAATCTCACCCTTTTCTCAAAAGCGACAAAGGAGAAGCTTGAAAACAAAAGGAAGATCAACCACACTTCAATCTCAACCCTAAAAGCTTCAACCTAAGATAATAAGCAATATCTCCCAAATTCGGTTATAGGAAATTTCTAAAATTGAAGAGAGATTGAGAAGGAGAAGGAGAAAGAGATACTTACCTAAGCTTCTCTTTGAATTTGGAGCTAAAAGTTTGATTTGCTAAAGGAATTAGGGCATAGGATTTTAATTTTCCATCTCCTCCACCATTTTTGCTAAAGCTTGAGTATTAGCAAAATTATGAAGGAATGAAGAGGAAATGTGGCGGAGCTTGGGTCTTAAGTTGGGTTAATGGGCTAAAACCCAAACCCAAAGCCCTAAGTGAAAATGTCAAATTTCAAGCTAACTCCAAACATATCGATATTTATACTCAAAAGGATTGCAAATGCCATTTTGAACTAAATGGAAGTGGCCCCGAGTCCTAATTCGACAGTTTGCAAAAATTTACTTTTCGAACTTAAATCTGACTAACGATGCTATATTTAAATAAAATATTTAAATATATAATCGTAAAATATGTGGGTTGTTACAGACTCCCCGCCTTAAAGAATTTGCGTCCTCGCAATAATTAAGAAGAAAATAATAAGTAACAACCATAAAGGCATATCAACAAAAAAGAAATTTGAAATAAGAAGTTCAGCTCAAAGAGCACAAGAAAGTAAGTCCAGATGTGTTCGCTCGATGAATTCTCTAGATTCCCAAGAGAAATCCTTAAGATTTGAGGACCATTGAACCTTCATAAGCGGGACATCTTTATTTCGAAGGCGTTTGACCTCCGAAGCAATGATACGAATAGGATGTTGCTCATAAGTCAAATTAGGTGAAACTTCAATTTCTTCCATAACACCGGGCTCAAGAATAGAATCGGAATCTTGAAGGCATTTCCGCAATTGAGAGACGTGAAATACGTCATGAATAGCAGAAAACTGAGCCGGTAATAAAAGGCGATAAGCCACGGAACCAATACATTCGGTGATGGGAAATGGACTAATGTAACAAGGTGCTAATTTTCCCGATCGACTGAAACACACAACACCTTTCATAGGTGAAACACGAATAAACACAAAATCCCCCACAAAAAAATTCTAATTTCCTTCTTCGGTTATCGGCATAGGATTTTTGCCTGCTTTGAGCTTCTTTCATCCTATGGCGAATAAGGTCAATCTTTTCTGTGGAATCACGAATAAAATCTGGACCTAAAACCAGCTTCTCACCGGCCTCAAGCCAACAAGAAGGAGATCAACATGGCCTTCCGTAGAGTGCCTCAAAAGGTGTCGTACCAATACTAGATTGGAAGCTATTATGATAGGAAAACTCAACAAGAGAAATGTGATCTTCCCAACTTCCAGCAAAATCAAGAACACATGCACGGAGAAGATCTTCAAGAGTTTGATTCACATGCTCGGTTTGTCAATTGGACTGAGGATGATAAGCGGTGCAAAAATTAAGCTTTGTTCCTAAACCTTTTTGAAGACTCTTTCAAAATCCACTAGTAAACAATGGATCACGATCGCTAACAATAGAAGTAGGAACTCCATGCAATTTAACAATTTCTTAATAAAGAGTTTGGCCAAAAGAGATACAGTCTGATTGGACCGAACGGGAATAAAATGGACGGATTTAGTAAGTCTATCAACTATCAGCCATAGGCTATCATAACCCGTACAAGAACGGGGAAGGCCGTCAATAAAATCCATGGAAATTTGGTCCCACTTCCAAATTGGTATGACCAAAGGTTGTAATAACCAACCGGGCCTTTAATGCTCGGCCTTGATAAGTTGGCAAGTCATGCAACGCTTAACAAAGTTAGCAATATCGGATTTCATTCCATCCCAATAATAAAGTCGCTTCATATCCGTGTACATTTTACTACTTCCGGGATGAATGGTAAATTTAGAATGATAAGAATCTTCTAAAATATCTTTACGAAGATCACTAATATTTGGCGCGATAAGTCCACCAAATTTTCGAATACCGCCATGAGAATCAATATCAAAGTCTTTCAAACCTTCAATGTCAATTTTATCCCTAAAATTTTGGCTAAGAAGAGCTATTCGGGATCCGTCTTTTGAGCTTCAAGGATGCGGTCTAAAAGAGATGGATGATCCTCAAGGCTAGACAAAACAAGAGATGAACATAAATCGGGTTCACGATCTCGAATCTCACAAGTGGACAAAGTCTCGAGGTCATTCCATTCGGATATCATCATCGAAATAACCGCTTGTTGCTTACGACTAAGGGCATCAGCAACACGATTTTCCTTTCCGAGAGTATAAAGAATATCAAGATGCAAGGAACTCGAGCCAACTTTGTTGATGCAAATTAAGTTCCTTTTGGGAAAATAAGTACTTCAAAGATTTATGATCGATGTGGAGAACAAATTTTTCTCCCAGAAGATAATGACGCCAAATTCGAAGTGCAAAAACGATAGCCGCGAGCTCTAAATCATGAGTGGCATACCTTGTCTCGGTCGGCTTTAATTGCCTAGAAGCATAAGCTATAACGCGTTCCCTTTGCATGAGACGGCACCTAAACCAACATGACTCTCATAGGTGTAAACAATAAAGTCTTGGTTCCCTTCGGGAATCATAAGGATAGGAGTATCGGAAAGGAGTTCTTTTAATTTCTGAAAAGAAGCTTCACATTTGTCCGACCAAATGTATTTAACTCATTTCTTTGTCAAGCTAGTAAGAGGAACGAAAATTTTAGAAAAGTCTTTTATAAAATGACGGTAATAACCCGCCAATCCAAGAATGCTACGAATTTCCATCACACTCTCCGGTCTCTTCCAATGTTGAATCGCTTCAGTCTTTGAATAATCCACGGAAATTCTGGATTCAGAAATAATGTGACCAAGAAATTACACACGAGATTGCCAAAAGTGGCATTTAGAAAATTTTGCTTTTAATTGATTGCTCCTAAGAGTTTCCAACACAATCCGAAGATGTTTTTCATGCTCCTCCTCGGTTTTAGAATAAACAAGAATATCATCTATAAAAATGAGAACAAATCGATCGAAGAAGTCTTTAAAAACTCGATTCATAAGGTCAACGAAATAAGCCGGAGCATTCGTTAAACTAAATGGCATAACAAGCCATTCATACGATCCATAACGAGTACGGAATGATGTCAAAGGAATGCTATCCTCTGCAATACGAAGCTAATGAAAATCTGTTGCTAAGTCTAACTATGAAAAGAATCTAGCATCGCTAAGTTGATCAAATAAATCATCAATCCGAGGTAATGGATATTTATTCTTGATGGTGAGATCATTAAGCTTCTGCTAGTCAACGCAAAGTCTAAGTGTAACATTGGATTTCTTCATAAACATAGCCGAATTTCCCTACGGAGAGGAACTAAAACGAATAAATTACTTCGTCTCCAATTCGGATAATTGTTTACACATCTTCTCATTTTCCTTATTGGACATACGATAAGGAGGACGAGTGATAGTAGAGCTCCAGGGATTAGATTAATTCTAAACTCAATTGCCCGCTTAGGTGGTAATCTTAAAACGGGCTCAAAAATTTCGGAAAATTCACAAACAACGTAAATAAGGGAAATGACATCTTCCTCGTCATCATTATCGACATCACGAGGGTTTAGAGAATATAAGGATGCTGCCAAGTTGGAATCCGAATCTTTCAGAACAACAGAAATGTAACAACCCTGAATTTTGAACAATTTAAATTGGAAATATTTAATTAATTTTAAATACTCGAATGATGATTGACTTGAATTTCAAATTTTCAGGATAAATTGACGATTAAATTTTAAAATTTAATCTATAAAAAGTTGAATAAAAATTTAAAATTGACTTTGGAGTTGAAATTGAATATTTAATTTGTATTTTAAATTCAAACTAATGACTTAGAAAAATAATTTGGATACAAGAATTATTATTTAAGTAAATTTATGAATGGATGGTTAGTTTTAAATAACATTTTTCTTTTCTTTAAAATAAAAGGGAATAAAACTTTAATCAATACAAAATAAATAAATAAATAAATACACATAGTTAAAAATTCAAACAACAAAATTTACAAAACAAAGTAAAGAAAATAATTATACAAAACAAATTGAATTTAAAATGAAAAAAAAATAGTATAATAATATATAAAATAAAAAAAGAGTACCACTGCCTTATTTTATCAGCTGCAAACACGCCTTTGTTTCAGCCTTAATCTATGCCTTCCATCACGCTAAAATCACGTTCCTCCTTTCCCTTTTATATTCGAAACCCTACCCTCTTCATTTCAGAGGAAAAAAAATCAAATGATAAAATAATGGCGGCCTCAAACCCCAAAAATTAGGGCTTCGACATCAAAATTTCCGCTCGTCTTCGCTTCGTTCGATCGATCCTTGGGCCTCGTCGACGAAAGGTGAGTAATTAAATTTACTCACATCTAAATTTAAACTGTCTAGCTATTTTAATTTTGTGATTTCGTGATTTTCCTTGGCTTACTTGGATTTTGTTAAATTGCTTGCTTTGATGACGATTTCCTGGTTCACTTGTTCGAATTTCTGGAAATTGATTTTTGTGTTGGCTTCGGCCTTGACTATATCCAACTTGATTTTTTTGTGATGTTGGTCTTGTTCGACTTTTTCCATGCTATTTCTGGGCATTATATTTTTACTACCATGTGTATACATACACTTATGTATGTATATATGTGTTGTATGAGTAATGTCCACTATGATTTACTCGAGTTGCTTAAATGTGATGTTTACACTGCTGCACATCACTGTAATTCCATCATTGCACTGTCCCTGACCCTTTGGCACTTCTGTTCATCTCAGTTGCATTTTGTGGTGATCTGGTGCCTCTATATGCTTTGTTTTCCTTGGAAATTATCCCTGCTGTTTCATTTTGAACTGATCGAGTTCATTGCAGTAGTATTTTCACTTGATTCTGGAACTGTACCATTTTACATTTATCTGGCGTAATTGATGCCATGATTTTCAGTTTTCCTTTACTAGAATTTGTTGATGTGTTGCCATATTTTGGTGCATTTGGTTCCCATTGTGGTCTTGAGGTGGCTGCAGTATTGTTGCAATATACCCTTGTATCCTTGTGGTGGCGGCAGTTCCATGGTTGTTGCATTTTTGAATCATATATATGCTGACTTGAGCTCGAGCCGTACTTGTGCATTTGCATTGATATTGTTTTAATTATTCTTAAATTCCGAGACTATACTTTTGTTGGATACTGAGTTTTTGAGTCTGTGTTATGTCGTGAATTTGTTTGAAATTTCATTTTGATTCTCTGGACTGCTGTTGATCATTTTTGAAATCTGCAAACTTAGTTGTGAAAATATTTTTGGAGCAGAATTTACCTAGACTTTGACATCTTAAATTCATTGAGATGTTCATTGTGAAGCTTGGTTTACTGGTGGTCTTTTGACACTGCTTCGCTGCATTACCGGTGCCTTTATAGTTGTTTCCTTCATGTTGTAGTTATTGGATTCTTGGTTCGGTCTGGTTCATGTTGTATTGATCATTTATATATATACATTCATGTATGTATATAGGTGTATGTTGTTTTGAACCATGTTCGCTGTGGCATTTGAATTTGGTCTGATATTGATTTCCTTGCCATTGTACATACGTACTTGGGGTTGTCATTCATTTGGTACAGTATTGTTGTTGAATTTGGTAGTTGCACTTGGGTAGTTTCTTATACCAAACCTTATGATGCATGTATATCCATCCTTGTATATGCATTTCTTGGTCATGTTATGTTGTCTGATATCTTCATGTACATGTATACACTTGTTGTATATTTGAGCATTTAGGATGCATTGAGCTCGTGTGGTCTTCATTCATGTGCAGTTTGCATTTATATTGCCTCTGACCTTTTGGGCATGCAAACATTTTTCATGTTGTCCCTTACTGTAACATGTTGCCACTCGTACACACTTTGATTTGAGTCACATTGTTTATTCGAACTGCCGTATATATGTATTGTATCACATGTTTATATAGGCACTACCTATGTATGTTCACTGTGTTCATTTGTCTGCGCTTGAAACTCTCACTTCGATGCTTTGACTTTACCATTACCTGACTTGTGCCTTGCCTTCATGTTCATTGAACATAAGTACTGCTTCATTTCATGCAGTTGTACTTAGTGAACTGTTGTTATTGTGTTTTGGACTTTGAGGCATATCACATTTTCATATGTGACTTCAGATTTTTCGTCACACGTTACTGCATCCATTTATGCACACATCCTTGCACTTGTATTTGCTGTGCATTGTATTCAGTTGTTTTAAATCTCTGACTTTGAATGCATTGAACAGTGTGTAGTCTTCATTGCAACCTGTGTTTGCATAATTAATATGCAAATACACTTGCTCATTCGTAGCTGGAATTTGCATTAGCTTGTGAATACTTGTAGTTTACTGTGTCGATGATACTCTGAATGTTGAGACAATGGCGTTGTTATATGAAATGTTGCATATTTGTTGTCTTGGTTTTGACCATGTTGCAGCTGTGTTGAGTCACTGACTTGACCTCTGCAGCTTTGATTTCTGATAGTATTCTCTGTTGTGATGGTTTTACATGTTGTGGCGAGGCAGTGCACGCAAGCGTGAACTGTAGCCACACGGTGTTAAATTTATTGATATACTATTTTGTTTTGATTTATGATCTTTTGCATATTTTATTACGGTAGTGGCGAGGCAGTGGACGCAAGCGTGAACTGCAGCCACACGGAGTTAACATTTTAAAATGTGGCGAGGCCGTACACGCGTGTGTGTACTGCAGCCCTACCAAATCTGATGTTTTAATGGATGTTTTTCTATTGATGGAAATTTATTTTGTTTATGTTGCAAGTTCAATATATTTTGAATCGCATTTTGATGATTTTGTAGTTAGTTGCCGTTTTGGCAATTCTGTTATTTTCTAAATTTTCTACATTAAAAATCCCTTCATCTATCTTCATTGATAATCTGAATCTACTGATTTGTTGTTTAACACGGTTAAGTGTTATATTTACCGTTATCCGATTTCTTGTTAAAGGATCGGATAGGTAAATTTATATTTGACTGTCGTCTAATTGTTGTTTGATTATTATTGCCTCTATGCACTAATAACTGAGTTTGAATTAGACTGACCTGTGTATTATTTTCTTTTGAATGTAATACTCGGGTCAGACCCAGTATTTTACAGCTTGAAGATTTTCCGGCAGCGATGTTAGAGAGAGAGGGATAAAGCTCACTTTAGTTCATTGTTATATTTTTGTCCTTAATGAGATATTCCGCTGTATAAATCAATTCATTGTATAAACTCTGATGTATGTACAAAAATTCATTTATGTGAAATATAATTATTCTGTGTTTCTGTGGCTGATTCTGTTTAAACTCTATAAACTGAATAACAGTCCGTCATTTTGAACGTTTCAAGTTTGTTTAATTACCGACTAGGGGTGGTCAGAATGGCGGGTCGTTACAAAAAGGGTATCAAAGCTTTGGTTTATACAAAGCTCAGTTTATGATGTTTAATATGAATAGTTACTAGAATCACTTTAGAGAAAACATTTTTCAAATCTAATGAAGTATAAAATTGTTTTCTTTGAAAATAAGAGGTATTTTGAAAATTCAAATCTTTTTCGGAAATTCCCCTCTCTAAATTTAGGTTTGCAATAGTTTCTCTTCGGTAAGGTTTCCTTAGATTTGAGTCCCGATCATTCGAAAACCATTATCGAATTTGTTGAGATTTATGAAAAATAAAATATAAGTGAAGTGAATTAATGAATTGGTTTAAATCCAATATTTTGAATATCTCCAAAATAATAATTGGGAA
Source organism: Allium cepa (assembly GCA_030765085.1). NCBI lineage: Eukaryota > Viridiplantae > Streptophyta > Magnoliopsida > Asparagales > Amaryllidaceae > Allium > Allium cepa. The sequence continues at coordinate 449,225,443 of CM060942.1, forward strand.
ATAAAATGACATGTCAATTTAGTATAGCCAAGGGGATCATTGAACTATAACTTGGGAATTTGATTCTGAATTCTTTTGAAAATTGATTTCTAATGTTTTGAAGAACGATTTAGTAAATAAATGGATTATAAGTACTTAACTTATAATATGGACTTTGGGTATATAATTGAGTTATATAAATTGAATTATCGAAGTTTTATAAATAGAAATGGAATTTGTAAAGATTGTTTATAAATTTGAAACCAATTGAATTTGATAAATGAAACATAGAAGTTATTAAAGGAGATATATTCGTGATTTTGGACAGCGAATTATCCTTTAAGTTAAATATTGTGATAGTAAATGTTGGTTGGGAATTATATTCACGATTTTGGACAGTGGATAATCTTTTAAATAAAATGTGTAGAAATAATGAAATTGGTTAAAGAAGTTTATTCACGATTTTGGACGGTGAATATATTATTGAATAAAACAGATATGTTTTGGGAAAATGAATATTATAAAAATAAGTTAATTATTTTAAAGATGTTTTAAAATGCATTAAGTATCAAAACCATAGATTTCAACATTCATTATTGAAATAGGCTTTTTCGAGAAATAAGAAAATGGTGGACTATAACACTGTTGTTATAGTAAATGGTCTCCGAAATGAAATATTTTATATAGTATTGGGATTTATATATCTATCTTAAATTCGAATCCCTATATTAGTGATTTTGAGTTGTCGTAACGATGTTTTACGTAACATTCGTTTTGACTCAAATAAATGTGTTTAAAAGAACGCTTTCCTTAAAGAATGGAATATATACTTGATTATGATTTAAGTATATTGAATATTTTTCAAGTGTTGAAAATAAATGGATTTGTGAATTACTTATTATTTAATAAGTATGGAAATGTTTTCCAATATGAAATGGAAAGTTTGAAATTCTATCTTTTAAAGATAAATTGAAAAAAATGAATATTTGAAATTTGTTTCAAATGGTTAAATGTGGAAAATTATATATATCTTGTAAAGATATTGATGGGAAATTTGAACAATTAGTTCAACTTGATTTTTTTTCAAAAAGATTGAATTATGAGTTAAATTGAGTTTAACTTCGACACCAAAAACAAATATAAGTTGAGCTTTGAATTTCGGATAGTCGATTTGGATTGTATGTCTAACATGGTGAATTGATGACATAGCAATTGATCTCTATTAAATATATATCTGTGGTGGCGGAGAATTTATTCTTTTAGCTTAAAACACTTCTCTGAGATGTACGAGCTTAGAGGTTATATATCGGTAGACATCAATTATGTGTTGAGAATTGACGATGTAACGTGAAATCCAAATCGAATGTGAAGTCGATAATGAATTGGATTATGAATGTGAATTGGGTTTGAGATAACCTTAAATTTTCAAATCGATTTAGAGGAAAATTTTAAACGAGATGGAAAATTTTGGAATCCTCTATTTGTTATGAATGTGAATTGGGTTTTCGAGACTTATATATGTGAATGTAATAATTCGAAAACCATCAGTTTGGAAAGTCATTATTATGAAAATCCTATGTAAGTTTACATAGGTATGATATGTACAAAATGTGAAATGAAGTACTATATGTATATGACATATGTTTTCTAAAACTGAGGATATGGAAATGTACCTTCCATTTATAATTTGTGAAGGTGATTGGAACTCGGTGTGAGTGTCCATTGAAAATCGTAGCTACGTAGAATTTCCATTAGTGGAATGTCCATTGGGACTGGAATCCCCCACGATGGATCATCGTGTTGGGATCATGTGAATTGATGATGTATGCTGGTGTAATTCGTGGGGCGTGATGCCTACAGTTACAAGCGATTCTACTGGGATAGTAGCGCAACCGCCGCGTAAACTGCGATCTAGAGGCCAAAGCGTAATTTGAGGGGCGAGATGCCTACGGTCACAAGCGATTCTACTGGGACAGTAGCGAAACAGCCGTGTGAACCGCGATCTATGGCAACAACTATGGCGAAATTCAAGAGAGATGTGAAATCTACAGTTTCAAGCGATTCTACTGGGATAGTAGCGTAACCACCGGGTAAACTGTGATCCACAGGGGAACGTGCTTTCCATATCCATTTTTAAAAGAATTTTTAAAAGTATTTTCACTGGGCGTTGAAGCAAGTATATTTAGTACTTAGAGATTTTTAGTCCTGCGCCTGGCCAGCGTATGCCTAATGTCTGTGAGAACGACGATGGACTTGTTAAATTTCAAGTTAGCAAGTATTTTCAAAACTTTAGATAGCAAATCAATAGTCTGAAATTAGAATTACATAATTCCAACCTAATGAATTAAGGAAGAAGATTTTTAAAATATCTTGAAAGCCTACAGCTTTGGAAAAGATGTAATATGCAAATATCTAGCATAAAGAATTTCAAGTTTAAAAATCTGAGTTTTGTAAGTCGAAAATTTTGGTAAAAGACTTTTGTGTCTTGATTATAAAAATCAATGAACAAAGCTAGTGAGATAAAATAAATGGAATGAATCCTATATTTATTTATGAGTTTGGAACTTGGTAAAAAAATTGTATAAGGTATAAATATCGGTGAGATTTTAACAATTATTTTTTTCCTAACTTATAATTTCAGGACGAAATTCTTTTAAGGGGGAAGACTGTAACAACCCTGAATTTTGAACAATTTAAATTGGAAATATTTAATCAATTTTAAATATTCGAATGATGATTGACTTGAATTTCAAATTTTCAGGATAAATTGACGATTAAATTTTAAAATTTAATCTATAAAAAGTTGAATAAAAATTTAAATTTGACTTTGGAGTTAAAATTGAATATTGAATTTGTATTTTAAATTCAAACTAATGACTTAGAAAAATAATTTGGATACAAGAATTATTATTTAAGTAAATTTATAAATGGATGGTTAGTTTTAAATAACATTTTTCTTTTCTTTAAAATAAAAAGGAATAAAATTTTAATCAATACAAAATAAATAAAGAAATACACATAGTTAAAAATTCAAACAACAAAATTTACAAAACAAAGTAAAGAAAATAATTATACAAAAAAAATTGAATTTAAAATGAAAAAAAAATATATAGTATAATAATATATAAAATAAAAAAAGAGTACCACTGCCTTATTTTATCAGCTGCAAACACGCCTTTGTTTCAGCCTTAATCTATGCCTTCCATCACGCTAAAATCACGTTCCTCCTTTCCCTTTTATATTCGAAACCCTACCCTCTTCATTTCAGAGGAAAAAAAATCAAACGATAAAATAATGACGGCCTCAAATTTCTTCGTCCCCAAAAATTAGGGCTTCGACTTCAAAATTTCTGCTCGTCTTCGCTTCGTTCGATCGATCCTTGGGCCTCGTCGACGAAAGGTGAGTAATTAAATTTACCCACATCTAAATTTAAACTGTCTAGCTATTTTAATTTTGTGATTTCGTGATTTTCCTTGGCTTACTTGGATTTTGTTAAATTGCTTGCTGTGATGATGATTTCCTGGTTCACTTGTTCAAATTTCTGGAAATTGATTTTTGTGTTGGCTTCGGCCTTGACTATATCCAACTTGATTTTTTTGTGATGTTGGTCTTGTTCGACTTTTGCCATGCTATTTCTGGGCATTATATTTTTACTGCCATGTGTATACATACACTTATATATGTATATATGTTGTATGAGTAATGTCCACTGTGATTTACTCGAGTTGCTTAAATGTGACGTTTACACTGCTGCACATCACTGTAATTCCATCATTGCACTGTCCCTGACCCTTTGGCACTTCTGTTCATCTCAGTTGCATTTTGTGGTGATCTGGTGCCTCTATATGCTTTGTTTTCCTTGGAAATTATCCCTGCTGTTTCATTTTGAACTGATCGAGTTCATTGCAGTAGTATTTTCACTTGATTCTGGAACTGTACCATTTTACATTTATCTGGCGTAATTGATGCCCTGATTTTCAGTTTGCCTTTACTAGAATTTGTTGATGTGTTGCCATATTTTGGTGCACTTGGTTCCCATTGTGGTCTTGAGGTGGGTGCAGTATTGTTGCAGTATACCCTTGTATCCTTGTGGTGGCGGCAGTTCCATGGTTGTTGCATTTTTGAATCATATATATGCTGACTTGAGCTCGAGCCGTACTTGTGCATTTGCATTGATATTGTTTTAATTATTCTTAAATTCCGAGACTATACTTTTGTTGGATACTGAGTTTTTGAGTCTGTGTTATGTCGTGAATTTGTCTGAAATTTCATTTTGATTCTCTGGACTGCTGTTGATCATTTTTGAAATCTGCAAACTTAGTTGTGAAAATATTTTTGGAGGAGAATTTACCTTGACTTTGACATCTTAAATTCATTGAGATGTTCATTGTGAAGCTTGGTTTACTGGTGGTCTTTTGGCACTGCTTCGCTGCATTACTGGTGCCTTTGTAGTTGTTTCCTTCATGTTGTAGTTATTGGATTCTTGGTTCGGTCTGGTTCATGTTGTATTGATCATTTATATATATACATTCATGTATGTATATATGTGTATGTTGTTTTGAACCATGTTCGCTGTGGCATTTGAATTTGGTCTGATATTGATTTCCTTACCATTGTACATACGTACTTGGGGTTGTCATTCATTTGGTACAGTATTGTTGTTGAATTTGGTAGTTGCATTTGGGTAGTTTCTTATACCAAACCATATGATGCATGTATATTCATCCTTGTATATGCATTTCTTGGTCATGTTATGTTGTCTGCTATCTTCATGTACATGTATACACTTGTTGTATATTTGAGAATTTGGGATGCATTGAGCTCGTGTGGTCTTCATTCATGTGCAGTTTGCATTTATATTGCCTCTGACCTTTTGGGCATGCAAACATTTTTAATGTTGTCCCTTACTGTAACATGTTGCCACTCGTACACACATTGATTTATGTCGCATTGTTTATTCGAACTGCCGTATATATGTATTGTATCACATGTTTATATAGGCATGCCTATGTATGTTCACTGTGTTCATTTGTCTGCGCTTGAAACTCTCACTTCGATGCTTTGACTTTACCATTACCTGACTTGTGCCTTGCCTTCATGTTCATTGAACATAAGTACTGCTTCATTTCATGCAGTTGTACTTAGTGAACTGTTGTTATTGTGTTTTGGACTTTGAGGCATATCACATTTTCATATGTGACTTCAGATTTTTCGTCACACGTGACTGCATTCATTTATGCACACATCCTTGCACTTGTATTTGCCATGCATTATATTCAGTTGTTTTAAATCTCTGACTTTGAATGCATTGAACAGTGTGTAGTCTTCATTGCAACCTGTGTTTGCATAATTAATATGCAAATACACTTGCTCATTCGTAGCTGGAATTTGCATTAGCTTGTGAATACTTGTAGTTTACTGTGTCGATGATACTCAGAATGTTGAGACAGTGGCGTTGTTATATCAAATGTTGCATATTTGTTGTCTTGGTTTTGACCATGTTGCAGCTGTGTTGAGTCATTGACTTGACCTCTGCAGCTTTGATTTCTGATAGTATTCCCTGTTGTGATGGTTTCACACGTTGTTGTGGCGAGGCAGTGCACGCAAGCGTGAACTGCAACCACACGGTGTTAAATTTATTGATATACTATTTTGTTTTGATTTATGATCTTTTGCATATTTCATTACGGTAGTGGCGAGGCAGTGCACGCAAGCGTGAACTGCAGCCACACGGAGTTAACATTTTAAAATGTGGCGAGGCCGTACACGCGTGTGTGTACTGCAGCCCTACCAAATCTGATGTTTTAATGGATGCTTTTCTATTGATGGAAATTTATTTTGTTTATGTTGCGAGTTCAATATATTTTGAATCGCATTTTGATGATTTTGTAGTTAGTTGTCGTTTTGGCAATTCTGTTACTTTCTAAATTTTCTTCATTAAAAATCCCTTCATCTATCTTCATTGATAATCTGAATCTACTGATTTGTTGTTTAACACGGTTAAGTGTTATATTTACCGTTATCCGATTTCTTGTTAAAGGATCGGATAGGTAAATTTATATTTGACTCTCGTCTAATTGTTGTTTGATTATTATTGCCTCTATGCACTAATAACTGAGTTTGAATTAGACTGACCTGTGTATTATTTTCTTTTGAATGTAATACTCGGGTCAGACCCAGTATTTTACAGCTTGAAGATTTTCGGGCAGCGAAGTTAGAGAAAGAGGGATAAAGCTCACTTTAGTTCATTGTTATATTTTTGTACTTAATGAAATATTCCGCTGTATAAATTAATTCATTGTATAAACTCTGATGTATGTACAAAAATTCGTTTATGTGAAATATAATTTTTCTGTGTTTCTATGGCTGATTCTGTTTAAACTCTATAAACTGAATAACAATCCGTCACTTTGAACGTTTCAAGTTGGTTTAATTACCAACTAGGGGCGGTCAGAACGGCGGGTCGTTACAAGAAATCTGCTTAACAGATTGAGAATGTCGAAGATGAATAGTCCACTCAGGACATAGGATATGGGCTTCATAACGGTTAAGCCAATCATTTCCAAAATCATTCAGGAGCCTAAGTAACGCATAACATGCAAATCGGCTCGGAAAGAATAACCACATAAAATAATCTTGACATCTTTACAAAGCAAACTGAGTGTTGCGGATTCGCCAACCGGATTCGTAATTCTCAAAAAAGTCATTAAAGCCATAACACTCAAAGAAAAAGTATCAACAAGTTCTTTTGATATAAAAGAATGGGACACACCCGTCTCAAAAAGAACTCGAATAAGATGACCACGAAACATAATAATACCATCAAGGATAGAATGAGAAATACCTTGACCACGAGAAGTGTTACTAGGGGCTTGCACTACATTTAGCTTTCCCTCCTTCTTGCCTTGGAGTTTGGAACATGAAGATAAAAGATGACCCGAACTTTTGCAATAACGACAAAAGAGAGATTCCGGGCATCTATTAGCATAATGGTCCTTCGAACCACAATTGTAGCATTGCCCACTATTAAGGGTAGGAGTCTTTGCTACTGAAGCTACTTGCTCCCCTTTCTTGTTGGGATTAGGGCATTTGAATTTAATAGGCATTTTCTTGTTGTTGTTGAAGCTCGGTTTGGTACCCACAACTTCAACATCACTTTCTTTATCTGCCTCTTCAAGTCGAATAGTGATATCAATAAGCTGATCCAAAGCAACTTCTAGTTTCAGAAGTAATGGCCTTTTGAGATTCTTATTCAAGCCATAAACAAATCTCTGATTTTTCTTCAATTGGGTATTAATGTATTCAACCCCATATTTAGAGAGAGATTCGAAAGATGCGACATAATCTGCCATAGAAGATTCACCTTGAACAAGGTCAATAAAACATCGGGTCAAAATTACCTTTTCAGCTTCCAGCACAAATTTTAATTCGAATCGTTCCCAGAATTGCTCCCAAGTAAGATCCGCTTCAATAATTTCAGAAATCAGAAGCTCATACAAATCTAATGCTCTTTCTTGGAGCATACTAGAAGTCACTTGGACTCGATCTAAATCAACAAGATTCACGCGAGAAAAGATGTGATTGCATGATCTAAGCTAAGCTTGGACTTCAATGACGCTTTTGGAACCCTTGAACGGCTTTCCATCCAAATTTGTATAATCACTACAAACGCGTGCAAATCCGCATTTTGGGTGAGTAGGCTCGGGAATGGGTCCGACAGCTTGAGCATTCTTTACAAGATCAAGAAGCTGCTGGGTAGACAAAAATACTCCATCCCGAGGTGTAGCACTGGATTGACCGACGCTGGGACGGCCTGGTCTAACCATTTCTCTTCTTTAAGAAAGAAAGAAAGAAGAAGAAAATGTTATTCTTAGAATAAATACCAAACAATAATGATTGATAAAACAAGGCATCATAAAGAAAATAGGATAGAACGCGTCCAATGACGAATAAAATCCTAAGGCACGACTCCTAAGATGGACTTAGGACGACGATCCATGTTATAATATTTCATATTGTTTCGAAGTTTGGCTCCGATACCAAGCTGTGAGGCCCCACCTTTGTACTCACACTAGCCAAGGACGCTGCGGAGTAATGTCGTCAACTAGCGCGAAGAATAAGGCTGTTGAGGAGCGACCATCCATATAATTACTTTATGCGAGCACCAGTATATCAGATAGCATAACACACAAGGGGAAATCCGACATACCGATACACACTCAAAGCTACTACACAGTGACTATATATAATCTTTGAAAACAAATATAGAAATAAACATAACACAAATCAGTCACAGATATCCATATCACACAGGCGGAAATAGATATGAATATAACAATAGAAGTGTTTATCAGAGTAGTGGTCAAACAAGATCCACAATATCACAAAAGAATAAATACAAGTGCTAGACAAAAGAATATGTATACATCAAGGAGTCTCTATCTCGTATGTATAACAACAAAAACTACCAATCTAATGTAGTTAGCCAAAAGTCAGATGATGATCCCTGATAAGGAGTCAAGTAGAAGCACCTGTAACATCTCGATCTGACCCGAGCATTATTTAATAAGAAAATAATAAACGGATCAGTCTAGCTATAAGTATCAGATAAAATGAGATGGAATAAGAGATTTAACAAAACGTATGATAACAATAATGCCATACTATGAAAAGTATACATTTGACAACAACAAAAATCATACAATATCTCAATAATCTCAAAACACCAAAAAGAATGTCATATTTTTTATTTTATTCACCAAATCACAAATATTGACATCATATCAATGCCAATCATAAAAATTGGTGAAACACAAATTCTAGAATCATCAAATAGAAATCCAGAAATCACAAAAGGGGGAGGCCTATCACAAACGGGAGCATGAAATCTCACCAAGACGTGTATCACAAACGGGACGCTATCCCTTGGTCGCTAACCATAGAGTCAGTGCAACGACGTAGTACAATATTGGTATGCCAGCGGTACCTGAAACTCGAATAATTCGAAACAAAGACATAGTACAAATGTATGCCTGATGAACCTGATAAGATGGAACAACGACGTAGTACAAAGGTACGTCCGATGGACCGAACTCTATAAAAGGACATGGGTTGCTAGCCTATAAAAATTAAGTCAAAACTCCAAAGAATACATAGGTCGTTAGCCTATAAAAGAAATGAGACGAAACTCAATAAAACGAGGTACCGTCCCCTACATGGACAAAGAAACATAGCATATCGCTAGTCTAAATCACAAAAAATGATCATCGATGATCAACAGAAAGTGTTAATTACACTAAGCTAGTAAATAAATGAGTTTAGCTTCATGTCCCATAACCACTGGCTTAACTTAAGTATTTACGAAAATTGTAGATTTCCACTCGAAAGTTGTCACAAGAGTTTCAATCGAACAAGTCCAAAAATTAACCAATGAAGTAAGCACAAGCGTTTCATACCACTCATTTTACTAAGCCGTTTAATTGGATTTCTCGAATGATTGAGATAAAGGTTTGTATATACAAATAGATTGGAAAATGGCTTTATAAATGACTTTGTATTAAAGTTAGAGTTGAAATCATCTTTGTAAAAGATTTTGAATATTTACTATTAGTATAAAAACCTTTGCATATAAAAGTGACAAACCATAGAAATGATTGTAAACACAATCAATCACCAAAATTCACATACGAAGACGTGAACCAAATCCAAAGATATCTATTTCGAATTCATCCAAATGGATATACTCAAAAACTCCAAAATAGAAGTCATCAAAGTCGATAATAAATGATAACAACAAATCGGAGAAACACGAATCGATAAAAATTGGAATCTCAAGCAAAATAGGCTAAATAGAAAAAATAGACTGAATACAAGCAGGTCAGTCGACTGACACTATGAGAACAGTCGACTGGCCAATGCTTGGAAAAACTCTCGGGTTCCAAGTCAGTCGACTGGACTCAGAGGTTCAGTCGACCGATGCCTGTTTTCCAGCATTTCCAGCCTATCTAAATGAAGAGCAAAATCTAGCCAATTCACGATCAGACGAGCAATGGACACTAGGGGTTTATTCCAATCGATAACCCAGCCCTATAGGCTCTTTGATGCATCACCAAAAACATGTTCAAACAACGAAGCTAGGATTTTTAAAGTTTTGACTTCAAAACACCAGAAATTGGAACATTCATAAAACCAATTCAATCCAAAGCAAATGAACGCGGAATAGGAATTAGGGATTCACACCTAACAAAGATAGATATAGAAATAGATGTGAGATGGAAATCTCACCCTTTTCTCAAAAACGACAAAGGAGAAGCTTGAAAACAAAAGGAAGATCAACCACACTTCATTCTCAACTCTAAAAACTTCAACCTTAGATAATAAGCAATATTTCCCAAATTAGGTTATAGGAAATTTCTGAAATTGAAGAGAGATTGAGATGGAGAAGGAGAAGGAGATACTTACCTACGCTTCTCTTTGAATTTGGAGCTAAAACTTGGATTTGCTAAAGGAATTAGGCTTTGGATTTTAATTTTACATCTCCTCCACCATTTTTGCTAAAGTTGAGTATTAGGAAATTATGAAGGAATGAAGAGGAAATGTGGTGGATCTTGGGTCTTAAGTTGGGTTAATGGGCTGAAACCCAAACCCAAAAGCCCTAAGTGAAAATGTCAAATTTCAAGCTAACTCCAAACATATCGATGTTTATACTCAAAAAGATCGCAAACGCCATTTTGAACTCAATGAAAGTGGTCCCGAGTCCTAATTCCGTAGTTTGCAAAAAGTAGCTTTTCGGATTTAAATCCGACTAACGATGCTATATTTAAATAAAATATTTAAATATACAATCGTAAAATATGCGGGTTGTTACATAGTATAAAAAACCATTATAACGTACATAGTGTCCATCGTAAACCTTACATTTTGAAAGACTGCACGATTTTCTACGGATTATGCCAAAAAATACCATAACAAAAGAATAAGATAGATCAACAATCTTATCTGCATCATTTAAATGTCTCACTAACGGAAAGATATGGTTACAATAAAAGACAATGTTTACAAAAATAATGCATTTTTAGTAATTGGATAACCCAATCTATTTAAAATTAGTAACCTTTTTAATCATTTTCCCAACATTGATAATTTTAATATAGATCTCAAAGGAACAACGACGTTGATCGAAATGCTACAAATGCACCCCAAAATAAACACATTAGCTGCAAGATAGATTATACAGCTCAACAGAACTATGATACATGCAAATAAACAGGGAGCACATACAGGTCTTGATTTAATTATGATCCAGAACAATGTTTATGCATACGAGCGTTATGGTATGCGCTTCGTGCGTGAACTTCAAATTGTATATGTTTAACATATTCAAATAAAATGATTTGCACAAATATTTAGTCATATTTTTGCGCTAAAATCATGTGTAGTTAGTTTGAATTTTAATTTCGACATCTAACTATATTTTATAATTTGAATTTTTCTTTATATTTTTAGTCAATAGAAAAGTAATTTGTAAAAAAAAAATTGTTAGATATTATTTTTAAGTGATATTAAGAGTTGATGGTATTTATAGAATGACATTTGAATTTGTAAAAGACTTTAGTGTTAGGTCCTATTTTAAGCGATGTTAAATTCGATAATATCTATATGTGGGTGTTTTTAGTAGTACACAATGCTACCAAAAAAGTGTGATACCTAAGGTATTGCAACTATTATTAACGATGATAAATATTAATTGTAAGATTCTATTTTTAAGTGATGTTAAGGGTTGATAATCGGTGTTTTGAATTTTTAAATGGATTTAATATTAGATCATATGTTTAAGTGATATTAAAATATGGTAATATATGTAAAGGGTCATTTTCGGTAGTTCACGCTGATATCAAAAAAGGGAGACACAAAAAATATCACAACTATTTCTAAAGATTGTCTCGTTTAAATTAAGCCGCTACAGATAACTAAGATGCAAACATAGAATACTACGTCACACTGTCACCCAAAATAGGTCAGAGTCCGTTAACTTATAGGAATTGGATCAGAGCCCCCTAACTCATTGGAATTGGGTCTAATAATAAAAATACGTCCTAGTGAATTTTGATATGGATGTTGTAGCAGTTGAAATTGTTCATTGCATGTCGGCTATGGACAATATTGTCAGTTCATGTTACTATGTGTAGATTAAATTGCGATCAATGGAAGTTCTATTTCATGAACACATAAAGTTTCATTGCATGTATGCGTGAGCTGTCCTATGTCAATTCATCAAAGTTCCACTTGCAAACAACTTATAGACAAAAGCTTCAGCAATCCTTGTAAAACTTTAATCATGTGAATAATTCGGAATAAAAATAGCTAAACAATATTATTAGTTAACTATTACGTCAAGGAATACTTAATAAACATTATTAAATCTCATTGTTAAAAAATACATAAACGGACAAAATGATTGATAACAAGCAGGCACTCCCTCTGTCTCCTCGTTTTACTATCCATATAAAAACAAGAACACGCATGCCACTAGCACTATTGTCAGACCTTACGTAACAAACTTAAAGTAACTTTAAAGTGGAGAATATGTAAGGCAAACTCTCACTTCCTATTAGCTTGTAATTCAAGGTATGAGAAAGTAAAAAGGACATCCAAAATCATGCACTAAGACACTGTATTATACAGACCAATAAAATGAACATATAACTAAAACATGTTAAAATGTCAAAATAAAATACCAAACCTGACATTACATTCTTAATGCAACTGTATATTCATTTATGTTCTGCTACATACTGAGAAAGTGACACAACCTCAAACGATGAAAGAGCAGGCATATAACCCAGTTCCTACAAAAGAAGCAGGATCCACTAAGCCTGAACCTAGCAAAAAAACAACAAGCAAATGATAAAATTATACCTGCAACCATCTAAGCATCTCCCCAAAAACAACACGCAAATGATAAAATTATACCTGCAACCATCTAAGCATCTCCCCTTTCCTCACATTTACGCAAACAAGCATACATTGTTATTGCTAACCATTATCTATCCTTGTGATCTAGGACTAGACAATCCAGAATGACGCCTATGGCTCTTGCAAATGAATCAGAGATCTAATAGACCGTTGCTCTGAGTATGGCACTGAGGAAACCCAATGATGTTTATATGAATAGGGAAATTTCGTATATTTTGCCCACCAGAAAATAGATTGTGCACTTGTCTTTACTATGGTTAGCTCTATGAATTTTAGGAATTTACTAAATTTCATAGTGGAAAATTTACGCTGTAACCAATAGTACTTTGTTTGCATTGTTTTTGTACTTTTTTTTATTGCAGTAGGACATTTTCCTCAAGGACAATTTTTAAAGCTTTTTTTGGATGTAGAACAGACCGTTAATAATTTTCCCTAAAGAACAAATAATCGTATTTTCCTTCCAACCCACTTTCGCGCACTTCTTCTTCTTCTTTCTTTCAATCAAATTTTTCTGTCACGATCTAATATCTCTCCCGCAATCAAAATATCGATCAATCTCGTTCAGTCATTTCAATTTTGTTCTTCTGGAAACTATAGTTCATCGATCAAATTTTCCTCACACACGTTTGTCTATCTCGTTCTTTTCATATTTCTATTGTGATCTCGTTCTTCTTCAAATTATATTAACTAGGTATGCTTATATTATTATATTTTTTTTCTTTTTCTTTTAGAGTTAAAAAACTTTGTTTGTGATTTATTGTGTTCATTTTTACAAATGACAAGCACTGTTGATTTTTGTTTTTCCGATTGCTTGTTCATTCTTCTATGGCAACTTTTGGAAGCAGCAGTAGTTTTTTTTTTATTTGTATTTTTATGCAGTATTGTATTCTAATATGCTTTACATTTAATTTATCTTGCATTATCTAGCATTAATTATGGGATGATTGAAAAGGTATAATTTCTTGGGTTGTATATAAAGTTGTGATAGAGTGGGAAAATATCATATTTTAGGTTCAGTTTCCGCATATTATTTTTATTTTTCTTAGAATCATTTTTTATTATTATCAGTAACTAGGTATCAGTTTTGTATACGGCAGGTATCGGTTTTGTGAAATGGAAAAATTAATGTTCTAAATTGAACATATTTTACTAATGTTTTATTTTTTATTTTTTTTGGCAGTGATGATAACAGTATTCTTTGTCTGTTTGTGTAACGACCCGTAAATTTCATGGATTTAATTTGATTAAATTTAATAAGTTTGTAATTAAATTTAGAAGAGAAAAAAAAATTAAAACCTACTTATAGTTATGCGAAGTCAATTCAAATGATTTTAAGTAGTGAAAAGAATTTTACCTGTATATAAATTGGATATGAGAAATTTAAGAAAAATATTTAAACTAATTTAATGTAATAAACATTGTTAACAGTAAATGGGATATGATAATAAGAAAAATTGCAAGTTTTGTATTTAAGGGCGAAATAAATATTTAAGGTAATTAATCATTGCCTTTTTGTAAGTTAAGAAAATAACTGAAAAATTTGAAGGTAAAATCAATAGATAGGTTAACTATATGCATAAGATGGAAACTTGAATAGAATTCTAATAAATGATAATAATGGAAAACGTATACCATCAATGTAGGATAATTAGTTATTACAATGTTGTTGAAAGTAATAACACTAAATTAAATTATGTAAATGGAGACTTAAAACCTATTTATAGAATTTTGAATAAAAATTCAAATGAATTAAGTGGAAGAAGATTCTTACCTGGATATAAAAATTAATATGAGAAATTTATGAAAGTATTAATTTGATTTAATGCAATAAAAGATTTTAAACGGTAATTGGAATAAATTAAAGGATCATAATAGTGCAAGTTAATAATTTATGACTTGAATGGAATTCCAATTCAATAAAATCATTTAAATGTTATGATTTGATTTTTAATGAAATATGTGAAAACCAAATGTAAGGATTTGATTGATATATATGTTATTTATTCAGGGTATTGAATAGAATTGGGAATCCAATTGTAATTAAGGATAATAATGTTGATATTTGCTAATAAATTAAATCTCAATGCAATATCCATAAATGAATGGAATGAAATGAATGTATGTAAAGGTATACTAGGTTATTTATCAAATAGAAGGAAAGAAAGTAAATATCGAATTGATTGATGAATAAATATACATGGAGTAGTAATTGAATGTAAAGTTAATGGTAATTGTATAAAATCAATAAATGAATGTATATAGGTTGTAAAGGTATAATAATAAGTAGAAATTGGATGACATTAATACAAGATAATGAATTGCAAATTTTAGGTTTTAAACAAAGTGTGGATGGAAATTGATTGGTTATATTCATTGAATGGAATTCAAATCGATGGGAAAGGTAAATGGATATTTGGTAATAAATTTAAACAGACTTAAAGAGTGAATTTATTTAATTAATATACAATAACTGATGATTTAATAAAAACCAATACGCTGTAAATAACAAACTTATAAATGTGGGATTTTGATTTTTGACAACAATTATTTTGAGCTATATGTATATTTAGTTCATTCAATTTAATTTGTAAATCATTGAAATAAATATAAATTAAATGTTATGATATATGAATTAAGGTAATAATGGGGAATAACGTGAATTTTCTTCATAATATGATAGATTGTAGAATACAACGTAAACTTAAGTATAACCTTTGAATTGAAAACAATTGTTAAAGGTTACCTGTTAAAATTTTGATGGAATCGGAAATAAATGTTTATATAATAAATGCTACCCTTATGGGAAAGGAAATAAAGTGTCCATAATTATGAAATTTGAGTATATTAAGAAATGAGGATTGAACTAACATAGAATTTGTTGTTAGTTATTAAAATTGTTTAAGAAATCAAAAGAGAGAAATTTTATAAATTTTAAAATTTGAAATTGGATTGGATTAGTGATTTAATTCAGTTAATATTGTTGAATATGCGCTTATATGATTTTTGTTTGATGATAATAAACCTATATACATTCGTTTAAATGTATTTGATAATATACTATTTTATTTTTCACAGATTAAATAAATATTTGCAGAATAAAATAAATAACACGGAATTTGAATTCAAACGAATATTTTATTCAAACAAATATTTATTACAATTTTGATAGTACAAATTCAAGCTCTCACTATACATATACATTTTTGATTACATCACAATTCAATTTACATTAATAACCTCACTACATATCACTCACACTCGTATTTATCTTCAACTTCATTCCAGTTTGAATCCAGCATCTGAGCAATCTGCAAAAATATAAACTAACGCAGTAAAATTGAAAAAGAAATATTTTTGCAATTCAAAAATAGAAGATAATTTTTGAATATATGATTTGCCTCAGTTATTTGGGTTGTTCGTCATAATTTAAATTTGAATTCATCATACACGAACAACTTGTGACATACACAGTGTATTACTGTATATGTCACAAGGTCGTGCACGCCGATATATACACTTGATAATGCTACAGGGACAGGTGAGCACAAAGTCAAACCCAAATATACGGACAGGCTCAACTCAGGTGCAACAAAACAATGTCATTCAGCACAAGGTCAAATCCAAGCCGGATTCAACTCAGGTGAAAATTAGAAAAATAAACAAAATGCAAAGGTCAAGTCACCACTCAACTCAGCGCATCAACTAAGTTAAGGCGACGTGAAGTCAGCAAACTGCAAGTACAATGCTCAATGCACAGTAATGCAATGCCACGGCAAACAATGGTTCAAAACACTATATCAAACAGCGGCAAAAGTATGTACATTGATGCACACATCCATCAACACACTCAAGTGATTCAACAATGCACAAGCGACAGCGAACATGACAGCAAGCTACAGTGCATAATGGTCAACACAGCTACAATGAAGCAGCAGTAATTTGAAGCAACTAATCGACCCAAATCAAACTACAATAACCAGTGCAACAGGCCATAATGAAGACAATATCACTGACTCAAATGAATCAAATGCCACCAAATAGACCATGGAATAGCAGGTGATCAAACATGAACACAACTCACCAAGTAAGTGACAGCCAAACCACAGATGCAACCTAAGTTAAAAACTGTGCATGTGAAGTATTCTAAGAGAGAAGCCAAAGCAAATGAACCAACTGCAAGTGCAAATGACCAGAAAACAATGCAACAGTATCGAGTACAATATGCACAAGCGAAGAAACAAATGACAGTAAGCAATGAAGCAACAAGGTCAGAGAACCAAGCAACAATGTGCACAGGTGAATCAAGTGACCAACCAGAAACTACTGAAGCTCAAATATCAAATTCGAGTCAGACCAACATAGTGCAATAGCAACATGAAATCAACATCATCACGAAATGAATCAAAACAAAGACCAAGCTGCAGCATACCAGAAGGTGGAGACAACCTCAAATGAAGTACAAAGCATGCAACAAAGACCAAGTGCAATTTGAACCAACATGACAGCAATGCACCAAGTAAATACAAACAAGCATGCAACAACAAGCATGCTACAGGAGGAATATGCAGTAGGTTGTGATACAAGGCAAGATCAACAAAACTAGAGGCAACTGGCAATAATAACTACACATATACAAACCACAGATGCAACCGATCAGTTCGACATGTACATGAAGGCAGCAAGTCAGTGGCAAGACACAAACTGCAGTGGACAGACCAGAGTGCAACAGGCAAGCACAATGCATATATAGCAGTAATATACAAGCCAATCCAAACAACATCAAGCAAGTGTACAGTTTCGATTAACATCCAGAAGCTTAGTTTAAGAATTCAAGTGGCTGAAGTGACAGTAAAATCGCCATGTCAATAAGTCAAAGTAAAAATGCCAGAAAACAAAATACCATGGTAACCAAGAAATCAACAGTCGAAAGTATACGTGTGACAAAGTCAAATGTCACAAATTAAAGCCGTGGTCATCACATGAATTCGAAACCGTGTTATTCAAGTGATTTGAAGAAGTCAGAATCAATCTCAAACATTCAAGCATCATCAAGTGGCCGAGGTGATTCATTGACAAATTCAAATAAAGTATATACGAACGCAACAATAGGAATTCGAGTCCTATATAAACCCTAGAATCATCATCGGCATGAATATCCGAGTTCGAATACAAAAATCGAAAAGTAACAAAGCATAAATTCTTACCAGAAGCAAGAATCGAACTCATCGAAGTAGCCAGTGAGAGCAACGAGAATCGATCGAGCAAGGCAACTCTTGATCAACCAGAGATTCGATCAAATCTAATAGGCGCTTCGAAAAAGCCCTAATTTTTAATCAGGAAGAAAGAACGAAGAAAGCCGCCATATTTTCTCACAAAAGTTAAAGAAGACTGAGCTAATAGAAGTGGATCGGGTCACATAAAACAAAGAAAAGGGGCCGGCTTGAATAATATCAAAGGCTTTTTGTTTATATTTAAATTAAGGGCTATTTGCTTTTTATGTTTGTTTTTTAATTTTAAAATTCTCTTTCAAACCGTTGTAATTTCTAGTCGTGTGACTAGGGGACAAACTACGGCGTGTAGTTTGGGAATTCGCAACTCGGTGGTTGAGTTGTGGTCAGGGTTTTGAGCGTAGAGTTAGATTAGTCAATAGCGGGTATAGCGAGTTTACGTGTGTAAGCGAGGGACTATCTAATTTCTAGTAGAAACCTAAGGGGCAGCACGTAGGCAGGGTTTTGCCGAAGCTGGGTAAATTCTGTGTTGTTCTGTTTTATTCTGTTATTTATATTCTGCGATATCTGTGCTGCTATTCTGTGATCTGAATTGAAATTAATTAATAAGCTTCCGCGATTAATTCTTATAATTTACACTATCACCCTATTCACCCCCCCCCCTCTAGGGTGAAATCGATCCTACAAATATTAATTTATGTAATTAATGGGAAAAATAGTTCTTTTTTGGCCACTAACTCGGATTTCGACGAAACCAGTTCCATCGGATCTGCAACAGTGAATTATAATAGTGTTTCAAGTTTCGTAGCGATCGGACTTGTCGTTTGATCGTGCGGACTCAAAACGCCTTGAAATTTATGCATTGAAATAAATTGAATTTGGAAAATATTATTTTTAGCATAACTTCTTCATACGATGGAATTTGAACCTGAAACATTTTCCATTGAGTTTAAAATATTTTAAAACACCTATTTTGATATATGGATTTACCCAATTTCGTTCCGGGGTCAGAACGGGCTTTTTGGGCCAATTATCGTTCAGCACGTTTGTTTATCGGATCCATCTACTATATTTCTAACCTACCTATATAAACGCAGTTGTAAACCCTAGCCTCCATCTATTATCATTTATTTGTGCGTTCATTTTCATCAACTCCTCCTCTTTCTCAATGGATGCAAAGCCTAGATCTATTTTCATTTCAAAATCAAAGCTAAAATTCAAAGTCCTCAGAAAAATCTCGAATTAATATATGTTGAAGCTCTCGACGAGCGTAATTCAATGGTGTAATTCATTTTTCAATTCGACGCATCGTTTGACCAGAAATCGCGGTCAAAATTGAATTGGGCGTTTTTGACTGGTACGTCTGATCGGAAAATCCTTTCTGGGTTTTGAAGAGAGAACCGAGAGGACTTCATCCATGCAGTTTATTTTGCGAATCGACAGTTGGATCGACGGAAAAATTCATTAGGGTTTGGGAGCTTTAGTTGGCGGTTGCGTTTTAGTTTGGTGCGTGCGTTGCTTACTGGAGTGATGGGTCGTGCCTGCAGAAGGTGGGGATGATGTGGCATGTGCGATTTTGGTAAGAAATGTGTTCCATTTCTTTTATTTTATTTTTATGATTTCAATCGCAATTATCGTCACAACTTTTGCATACGATATCTGTTTTACGCGCGGTTTCTTTTATTAGGATCGTATTGAAATTCCGGACTTGATGACGCCGGTTTGGACAAATTCTGAGACGGTCAAATTTTTGGGTTTAAATTGGATTTAAATTCAATTTAAATTCAAAAGGTGAGTGTTTTAACCCACTCACAACTTCTAAAATTTCTTATGTTTGTTAATATGACTTAAGATATTAGTAAGAAGTTATTTATGACTGTTTGGCATGTTTTATTTATCACCTCTGTTAAATCACATTTATTTTGTTTAACTGTTAATTAATTTTATTATTGCATATGAATTGACAGTTAAGAATTTATTTATTTGCATATAAACTGGTAGTTAATAGTTAATAAATTTATTATTGAATATAAACTGTTGGTAAATACATGTTATTTATTACATGTATAATTTATATGTTCTATATCGATGATTGTTTAAATTGGATGATGATTGCAAATAATGGTTGATGATTGATAATTGGATGAATGGTTGCTACATTTATATTGTATAAACTTCAAGTCATCATGCATTTTCATTTCATTTGGGATTGCGGTTTGAAATGATATACAACCGCATTTTTATTTTAAATTGCGGATTGAAATGATAAACATCCGTATCACTTGACCATAGGGTAGAAAATTTTATACAGGCACCGCGGTAAATATATAAAATTATTTTTGAAATGTTTTACAATGATTTTGTAAAGCTATATATATATATATGGTTTATGGGATATTGATTTGGTTATTTATATATGTATATAGTAAATTTTCGGTTTTTAAGCTTTGTATAAATTTGATTTGAAGTATAAAATAAAGTTTGATTTTTAAGATCAAATACGATTAAGCCTTTATTTAAAATCTAATTTATGGAGCTTTTATGACTTAAATGAGAATAAGATTTGGAAGATGAATATTAAGTTAAATTGAAATTTAATAAAAATTAAAAAATTTAAAGGATATGATTTTTATAACTTGATTTTTGGGTAGAGTGATTTAAATGAATATCAGGTTGTTTTAAATGAATATATAATAAATTGAAAGATTTTCCAGTTATGTGAAGTTAAAGGTTTTCTTAAATTATATTGAATTCATTAAGTAAATATTTCAAGTCTAAATAATAAGAAATTGAATTTAATATATATGGGATTGTCAAATGAGTTTGTTTTTGGAATGGTAAAATATTTAAAGCTCTGAAACATAAGAATTGAAATGGTATTTGGTAGTTTAAATCGATATTTGGAATTGATTTGTGAAATCTAAAGAAGCTATTTTGTTTTATAAAAGTAATTTAATATTTAACCATTTAAGAGATGGAAACTTGTTTCAAGGTTAAGATTTTCAAGGTAGTATAATTTGAAAATATTATATTCAAAGAGCTTTGATTTCTAAATACTTTACTTTGAAAACCCTATGATTTTTGGAAGGAATATATATTGGAAAATAAAATGACATTATATGATTTTGGGTCTAAATGATATCGTATTGATTTGGGGTTTTAAAAATATAAATGATATCGTATTTATATGGGTTTAAAATGGATATTTTATTCTGGTTTTAAAGTTTAAATTATTTTAAATGACCGCGGTGTTATAATAACATTTGGTTGTTAAAGAGACCGGGATCGGAAGTTGTCATACTCTCTGCCAACTCCGAAAACCACTTTAACAACCGTGTACGCGGTGGAGATTCCAGAATGAAGTAGGTTGGTGGAGGCGTTTCCTGCAAGGTAAATACGTGGACCCGACTCCCGTGAGTTGGCATAAGGTGGCTAAAACAGGAGCGATTCTCGGGCCAATGAGGTCATTCCTCTGATCGGACACTCCTCTTCGATATTATACTTTGATTTTGGATTGTTTCAGTGGCCACTTTTACTTTGATTTTTGGGGGAGTTTGTTCAAGGTTGGCGGTAGCTGCGGCTACGCGTTTCCATCAGCCCGGATAGCAATTGGTATATCTACCCTGGCATTGCCTAGTTGTGCCGTGTCCCCTACCATACCGAGCCTTTACTACGAGTTTCTATTTGTGTCGTACCTATGGAATGTCTTCTCGTAGTCTCCCGATCAGGAGATATGCAGGCACTGTATAGACTATTGGCACTATTACGTGTTAAGGTGGAAAATGTAAAGCCTTAACGCTATTTTAAAGTAAGTTTATTTTACAAATAGACACTATTATAATAGCGCAATATACTATATAGTAAATAGTTTAACGGATCCTTAGGAGATGTAAATTCCGAGCATCTCTTGAGTTACCGCACTCATATTTATTTATGCTAATTTGACTCACATAAGATCTTTTAGCTCTGACTCGAGTGTTTTTGTGACGACCCGCCCTTCTCACTACCAGAAAGACGCATCATCATTAAGAAAGAAAGGGGTAGAAATAGAAAAGAATAGAAAAGAAAGAAACATAACATCAGAATCTCACAGCGGAACGGAACAAAATATAATATATCACATATCTATTACATAGATTTCATATATCAGAGTTATACAATATCAATACACATGACAATCAGGCATATCTGTCACTATGTACATCAGAGATACAATATACATCAACTAACACAGCGGAACTAGATAGATATCTACAACGCTGAAGCCTCTTGCTCCATTGCTCCTCCAGAATTTTTCAAAGCCGACCTGAATCCCTTGGCTACCCGTAAAAAAATTGGGTACCCGAGAGTTTATGAAAAACAAAATATAAACTCTGGGTCAGACATGGGTCTGGTATGAGTAAACGGTTTAAATTGTTTAATTTTGAAAACCTTTTAAAACAAAGGTATCACGTAAGACTCCCCACAAATAAATACGGGTAAGTTTTTACCTTACGCTAACTAAAACATTTTATAGGAAATCCAGTGATAATATAATAGTGTCTAGGGTTTTCAAGTAAAATACAGAAATAGCTGAAATGCTTACATCTCACATTCCAACGTAGTTGGGCACAATCAAAACGTACGGCGCTTATTGGAAATTGGATCCCATACAATGGCAGGGCTACTGGGGTACCGCCCGTCACAGTATGTGGTCTAGATCACTGTACCGAGGAGCCACCCTAACTCCCCTACAACACAAGGCCGGAAACATTCCTTACTGCATAGTCCCAAACAAGACAACCCCGCAGTTGGTGCGCATATCCAACCGCCCACACAGCCAAAATAAAGGGACATCTAGACAGGGGTATATCTCGTCCTGCTTGGGCATGACCCACCTAACCTTGCTGCACCTCCCCTGTTTTAGCCATTCTCGATTGATGAGGCTTGAAGCTGCGATTACCTTTACAGGACAAATATCTTAGAATGCTCATCGTCCGCCTGACGTTGTGTTGAAAGCATTCAATCCATACAAGTTCGTTCCGGGTTCGAACGAAACCGAAGGCATTATCTCGTTACACTCATTTTGGAATCACCCTCAGAGTCAACGACGACAACCCTTGCATTCTGAAAGCACCATCTCGATCTTCACTTGAGAATTCACGACCTAACGTTTAATTTGGATCGATGTGGTTTTCGGAATATCAATTGGATACCCGATCCCGGTCTCATCGAAATCCAAACGCCATTTTAAAGGCCAAGTTGTCTAATTAACTTAAACATTTTAATTTAATGATTGAATTCATATAACATTTTCCACAGATGAATCATACACAATTGCTAAGGATATATTACAGCATATCAGTGAGCATCACAGAATATCATCAATAAACATCACAAGCAAATATTCTACTCATACAACATCCATAAGCAATCATCTTAAGTTCTTATTGTGATGAATTTAATTACTTGAGAGTTAATCTCTTAACCCTGTTTAATCACTTATTTCACTTCAAACAATTTAATCGACAAATCATTTCTTAATTAATATTTATGTCTTAATTGCTTAATTACTCAATTACTATTGAATTAATTACTCTCTTACTCAAGTTATCTAACTTTAATTACTTAAGTAATTATTTCTCAATCACTATCCTTCGATCTAAATAGAACTTAATAACCTGTTTATTTACTGCTAATTGCTTCATTAATCATTTTTTTTAATTCTTAGTTTAAATCACTTGATTAATTAACTGTTACTCGTTCATTAATTAATTAAGTAGTTAATTACAATCTCACTTATTTTTTTTATAATACACTACTAATTAAAATTACAAAATAATTACTCTTAATTACTTCTGAACACAATCAATTACTATTGATTACTCACTTAATTAACAATCGAGTCTTCTTAAAAAACTTTATCAATTATATTACTATTATTTATTGATTTACTTCATTTGTTACTTAATATTAACAAGATTTTAAAAACAAGGTTAAACTTAACAAAAGAAATCAATTACTTTAAAATAATTAATCACGAGTTAACTTGTTAATAGACCTTAACTATGATAATCAAACTTGAATTAAATTTTTTACTTAAACTTTGAACAATATTCGTTTTATTGTGATACTTGCTGAACCCTTTTATTCACTAACAAATTCCATAAAATTCTTACACTCAAATACAAAAAACCCGAGATCTCCCTGATACCACTCGCGTAACTCTTCGAGCATCTCGCCCAATCCACCGAGTCATCAACCCAGAAACGCAAACCCACCTTCTTCCCTCTTTCAATTTACAGCAAGTTTTCATTAAACTTAATTATAAGGTCAACAACAGAGGATTCTCGCACTCGAACTCAAAGGAAACTTGTAACGATCCCGATTTTTAATTAAATTTAAAATTGATGATGAAAATAAATTTTTGGGTAAAATTGTAGATTAATTTGAATTTTTTTCAAAGTAAATGGGATATTTGTTTATTTGAGTATTTATTTTAAAATTTTATTTTGAGATTAAAATATTGAAATAATAAATATTGTAAAAAGTCATTTAAATTTAAAATCTTATATATATATGTATGTATGTATATGTATATGTATATGTATATGTATATTACAAATATGAGTAAACTGAATGCATATTTAAAATTAATTTAAATTTGTTCAAAATAAAGTGTGAATGTATAAATGGATATGAAAGTTTATATTTCAAGTTTGAAATGGAAAATTGAATTTTAATTTAAAATAAATGTTTTAAAAATTAAGTAGCATTAAAAATCATTTTTTTTCTTTAAAATTAATAAAACAAAATGTGTATAAAATGAGCAATAAAAGTTTAAAATAATACATATAGATAAGTTGTTTATTTAAAAGATATAATAGTCTTAATTCAAAAGAAAAAATATATAATGAAGTAAGCTTAAATATATTGGTTTATAAAGTGATATTGTAAAATTGATATAAACAAAAGTTTACAAAAGCTAAATCATCTTGTATACTTAATAATTAGATTTGATAAAATAAGGACTTAAAACACATTGTACCTATATATATATATATATATATATATATATACACAAACAAATTTAAACATACATATGTAAGTATAAGATTTACAAGTGTTTAAGATATACATTTATTTTCAAAGTGTATAAGTTATAAATATAAACTTTATAAAATTCAATTGCTTTGTAAACATCAAAGGCTGAATGTATATTGCACATGGAAGAATGGAGTGGAATAGATGAACAAAATCTTGCTCTCATCGTTTTTTTTTACAAATGGCATGAATTGTCTTATAAAAAGATAAAATATTCACATAAAAAAATTAAAGAAACTTTTCAGTTTCCAAAGAAATTTCGAAATTATAAGCCTCTAGTGTTAACGCTAAAATTTGAACGCTAACACCCCGGTGTATGAGTTATAGTTGTGAAAGCACCACCCGATAGCTCGGGAACAGATTACAAGCAGATAATAGCAGAAAAGCAGTAAACAACAACAATTTTATAGTGGTTCGGCTTAAGGGTATAGCCTACGTCCACTTTAAGTACTTTTATTAATGATCTCGTTAATAGCCGATACAATTCTTCCCAAGTACAATACACTTTGAATTACAAGAGACTTAGAACAAGTAGCCTAAACTTCGATGAAGATGAGAGTTTTCGAATCCATGTTGGATATATGTGATCTCTTCTTGAAGTTGTTTGTAGCGTTCTTAGTGTCTTGAGAGCTTCAAGTGTTAGATTGGTTCGGAATGCAGCAGAGTATCGGCGCTTGAAGAGAGTGAGCCAAAAGTCCCCTCCTAGTTCGAGTTAGGGCTGTATTTATAGGCTTTTATCGGAGTTAGGTCGTAGGTCGTGACCGACCTAAGTAAGGTCGTAGGTCGCAGTCGACCTAAAAAGCACTGGCCTTCCTTCCATAAGAACATACGTGCTGATTTGTACAAGTCCAAGGTCGTAAACGACCTATCCCCTAGCGGCATGGCATAGGCGGCTTCTTTATTCATGCAGATAGGTCAAGAGCGACTTATCCTAGGTCGTTCTCACGACCTATCATAGGTCGTGAGAACTTTCCTGTAGTCATAGCTGGAGTTCTCAAGTCGTTGAATCTCTTAGGTCGTGACCTTCCTTAGGTCGAAGTACTCCGTTAGGTCGTTGGGTAGTATTTTTATCTCCAAGTGCTAGGTCGTCTTCGACCTAAAGTAGGTCGTAGGTGGGCAACGACCTAGGGGATGGGATCTGACTTATCTCAATTGTGCTCGGCTCTTTTCTCAGCGAGTTGATAGGTCGCGTACAACTTGTTTTAGGTCGTAAGTCGGCTGAGATTTAGGTCGCTGAGACCGCTTCATTCTCAGGTCGGTAGGCTATGGCTTTGTTTAGGTCGCATATGATTTAGGTCGTAAGTTTGGTGAGCCTGTAGGTCGCTAAATTCTATAGGTCGCTGCTGCCTTTAGGTCGCTGAGCTTGCTAGGTCGCTCTCCTCTCTAGGTCAAGACATCTTTAAGTCGCTAGACCATTCCTATAGCTTGGTCGTTCCATGTCTTTAGGTCTTAGGTCGCTAATGAAGGGGAGTTAACATTTGCCCCTCGAAGTATACGCCTAGGTCGTAGGTCGTGTGCTTCGACTTTCTTAACTCGCATTCTGAAGAATTGCTAGGTCGCAAACGACTTAAGGAGAAAATTAGGTCGCGCAGTGTCGGTTCGCGTTCCACTGTCCTAGAATATAAATACCGTAGGTCGCTCCCTCCCCTCTTCATCTGCTTCAGCATCCATTCTGCCATTAACAAGCTTCTG
This sequence comes from Allium cepa, assembly GCA_030765085.1. NCBI lineage: Eukaryota > Viridiplantae > Streptophyta > Magnoliopsida > Asparagales > Amaryllidaceae > Allium > Allium cepa. The sequence continues at coordinate 449,252,400 of CM060942.1, forward strand.
AACTTCTCGAGGACGATTCTAATCAGCTCAATCTTTCAACTTTTCCATCACCAGATTGCGTAGGTGAGTTCTATCAACATTCGATCACATCCATCATCAAACCACGAATATTCCACTTGTCATTCTTAATGCGTTTTCGTATGCTGCTTTTTCCCATAAGTCACGATTCGATTTTCCTCTTGATTGAGTTATCGTGGTGATTCTTGTGGATATAGCAGTATATCCGATGTATGGTGGATCTGAGGCAATTTGGATTGGATTTTTCGAGTGATCTGTGAGGATGTGGGAGGAAGATGGTAAACTACAGTGATTCAAATTAGCTGGTTTATAAATTTGGAAGAGATGAGGAAGGCTCTAATGGGTTAACGGGTTAATGGTAGTGATGATCTGGCAGCGTGCGAGTGGGGAATCGACCTCAGGGGTGTCTGTTTGAATGTGAACCATGCGACCTAATACTAATGATCTAACTCCCTCTTGAATGAGATAAAACTTAAAGCAGAGCGACCTCATAACGACCTAAAAAAGTAACGACTTAAGTTCCATGATGATTGAAATCTTAGGTCGCGGCTGACCTTACACTTAAACAAATCTGGACCATCTTACTCTGAACTAAAGTGCGACTTAAGAACTTGTTGACCTAGATTCCTGAATGACTGCAGAGGGACTCGACATGTCAACGACCTAATTCTTTTGCGATATGGGCTCTAGGTCGCAGCCGAGCTAGGATTTGAACAATTTTGCATTGTTTTGAACCCCTTGAACTTGCACAATGCGACCTAATGAAGCCCCGACCTATGCTAGGTCGCTGGACGACCTATGACTTGTGAAATTCTGTGAAGACTTGATTGAATTGTTTGACCTTGAATTCTGTTGCACTTTGTTGTAGATTATCTCTAATGCTAATTAACCTGTTAAACGCAATATTTGCAAAAAAACTGGGACGAGTATACTGCCATTGACTGCCCACATCGAATGACAGATTAGTTGATAAAGAGTAATCAACTTAAATGAACTGTGTGAATGAAATACTGTGAACTAATGAATTTAAATGAAGTGTTAAAGCAAAACTAAAATATCCAGTTAAAGTTGATTCGTTCGCATTAACACTACACTTGAGCTTTATATTAACAAGTCCTGAAATCTCATAGTCGATTAATTGTCAACTAGTTCAATTTCAGTTATGTTTGATTTCTTTTTTTTTAGTTCTGCACAACACTTCACACTTTTTAGGAAACGTGCACCTTCTCATCTGAACATCCAGCCGCTTATGTAGAATGATGTCTCAACAAGAAGAGATGATAGAACACGCTGAAGGGGTTTTCCCGATTGCTATTCCACTAGAGAATCCTCCGGAAAGAACTCCTACCCTTTTGAAACAGCGGGCGCTTAATCAATTATGCGTTCAATTTGGCATTGCCGAGGCAGAAGTTTTACTCCCTGGACCAAATGACTCTGCTGATAGACCACCTTACGGTTTTGTTGCCATTAATCGACAAATGTGCTTGAGTGGAGCAATTCCTCCTTTTAATGAATTTCTCCGGCAAATCCTACTTCGACTGACGATCTCTCCTTTTCAGCTGCACCCCAATGGCTATGCTATTTTGATGGGATTGTGTGTTCTGTTCAGGAGGACTCTTGATCGTCTTCCGAGTTTTGAGGAAATCTGTTACTTGTGCACTTTTGCGGAGAACAAGGACCATCCTTCAATTGTACTTGTAAGAGGTGCGAGGAACCGCAAACTTATTTTGGATTTGCCGGAGAGTGCACATGGATTCCTGAATCAATACTTCTACATTCGTTGCCCCGCAGAATTTTACGCAAACTGGAGAGTAGGAAGTGAGATCTTTTTTCTCTTTAATTTTATTCTAAGTTTTACCTGGTTCGTATTGCTAGATGCTGATTCCATTCCTTATTTTTCCAGCACTTCCTCCTCCTTCTAGAGATTCCAGCCATAAGTCAGTTTTTGAAAGGCTAAGCACTGTGGCTGCTGAAGAAAGAAGCGCAAAATTTCTATTGACAGAAGAACTTCTTTATCAGTTTGAGCTTCTACATCCTTCTCGTTCCACTCAAATACATGAAGTTCCAACGGAGGTTCCTGATTCTCCGACGAGCACTCCTGATGCCCCAGTCTCCACTAAAGAGCACTTGCAGGGAGGAACCTCTATAGAAACTTCACTAGTTAAGTGTTCAATTCCGAAAGATGTTGCGGGGCCATCTGACAAGTCTGTACTTGCCCCAGTTACTGAAGAGGAAGAACCCCCTCGATCTACTAGTGAAGGAGTTAAGAAAGCAAGCTCCAAAAAACAAGATGGCGATGATGTTTTTGAGGGGTTGAGCGATTTAATTGTGACATCTCAAGAACTTTTCAAAGATGATGTTTCTAAAACTGTCTCTTCTGTAATCGAGGCGACATCTTCTTTTCAACAAATGTCAACTCCTCCTACTCAAGTTATCGCTACCTCTATTCCACAGAGTGGTTTGTAACTCGATGCGCGTAGTTTACACGTTACACGACACTTTGGATTTCTCATCACTTCTATGCACTTATCTTCTTGTACTTTAAAGATTTCTAAAGCTTATTATTTTAATTCCAGATTCTCCTATGGGGCGCAGCGGCTCGTACTATAATGATTTCCAGCGCTACGGGAGGCGTAGCCAGTATGATTACAGGCGTTACCTTCCTTCTTACAGAGAGTCGGATGAAGAGAGGGCCATCAGGAAAGCCGACGAGAGACGAGCATATGAAGAACGTCGCCGAAAGGAACAAGAAAGACATGATCTTCCCCACAGAGATGATGATACCCAAAAGAGAAAAGCTCATGATGAGAGAGGAAAGAGTCACATAGACGATTCTTCTAGCAAGCGGGCTAGACTTACTGAAGAAACAACTCCTTCAGCTTCTGAACATGTCCCTGCTCAATCTCCTGCTCCCGTTCGCTCCGACATTCAAGCAATCATCAACCGGCCCGCATACCAAGTCGAGCAAGGTCCTCCCACTCTTCAAAGTCGATTTCCTCAGTGGTGCCTGAGAGGGGTTCGATTTGATCTCGACTTGGTTCCTCTCGACAAACCGGCTATGCTGCGAAATCTTGATACTGTCAGGACCGATATCGAAAGAATGTCGAACTGGCAAAAACTCGTCGACGAACTTCAGAGGGTTAACCGAGCCAATCTCGAGGCCATGCTAACAATGGAGAATGATAAGGCTGAGTGGCAGAAGACTCTCGAACAGCATGACGCCGAAATGAGAAGTATTGCTTCCTACAATGAAAAGCTGGAAGCGGAAGTAGAAAAACTTAAGGAAGAATTAGCTACTTCATCTACTTTCCATTCTCAAAAGGAGAGCATGCTTCAGCAACAAGTACGAGATGCGCATGCCAGTCAAAGAGCAGTCGAAGATAAGCTTGCACACAAGGAAAAGGTCATGGAAGAATATCGTGCTGAAACTGTACAACTGCGAGAACAGACCGGCTCTCAAAGCTTGGAGATAGAGTTGTTAAAAATTCGACTTGCTATGGCCGAAAAGGAGCGCGACGAGGCTGTTGCTGGTAAACTTGCGGCCGAAGAGGCTCATCAAGCAACCAAAGCTGATATTAGCTCCACATTATTCGATTTTTATCTGCACAGCATTTTGGGACGTGGCAGCCTTGCCTTTCTAGGCCCCAAGTATGAAATCACACTGGCTGAAGTTTGGGAGGCAGCACTTGATATGCTCGGTGGTAAAGGTGCTGGATATGCTGAGTCAGCCCTTGAAGAGCATTATCTTGACGATGAAGCCCGCGTCGCTCTTGCCAAGGGAAAAGAGCAACTTGCCAGAGCGCGGACTGGTATGGCGGAAGAGGAGCGTTCCGAAAAAGGAGCACCGCCTACTACCTCTGAACGTCCTCTAGTTTCTTCTGAAGTTGACATCGCAGGTTCCAGTGCTCATTCACTGCCTCCTACAAGAACCGGGGTAATTACCCCTACTGATGAAGAAGCTTTGGAGGACATTGGGGCTCAAAATTACGAGATTGAACTGACGAAGCCAACATCTTCAGGTAATTTCGACATTGGTCCGATTCAGGTGGATTGCCTGCTTATTCCTCAAAAATTTGATGAGCTTCTCGATTACTTCTTGAATCTCGATGAACCCATATCTCCCTTCTTTTGGGAAGATACTAACATTTTCAATTTCTCTTCTTCTGCAGTTGAAACAACAAGTGCCGTGCAAACTTCGCCTTCTCTGGTTATTCCTCCTCCATCTCTTTAGGTGACTCCTCCTTCTGCTTCACAACCTGGGTCATAAGAGGAGAAAATTGAGGCTCTTCATGGCTTGGATGACCCTATTGCTTCGCAGGAGCAAAAAGATGAGGGACTCGAAGGAGGCGAGATCTCTCCGGAGCGGACTCCTTCTGACGACGTAGTTTTGTCTGCTCTCGTTACTCCAGGGAGTGAGTCTTCTTCGAAGAGAAGAAAGAAGCATGGGACATCGAAGAGGAGGGGGAAGAAAATTATCACCACTGAAGAGGAACCGGAAATTGCACCAGATGCACCTCCCTCCCCTTCTTCCCTTATGCCTTCAGACCGTCCTGAAAGACCTGAAAAGCTAATCATTCGGCCGGGTAAAGGGTCTAAAGGCGGCAAGAAGAAATGAAGAGTTGAGCTTTTTGATTCCTTTTTTGTGTAATGGTCGGATGTTGTGCAGGTACCGGCCCCTGATTTTTATTTTGAAACCTGTATCTGCAATATCTGCAATTGAATAAAATGATTCTTTATTTGTACAGACTTTTGTTTGAATTTGAGAATGCATTTATTATTCATTTTTGCACAAGTTTATTTATACGATGTTGCGGTGAGCTTGTGGTATGTTGTTTGAGCGTACTTTACCGACATAGCTATACCACTTTGTATGTAACTATACCATGTTGCCCCTATACCACGAGCTTACTGCAATATCGTATACTTTGAGGGGACTTGCACTCTCGTTTTCTAAAGAATAATTACTTCATTCTCGAAGAGAATTTTCGTAGAGTGCAACTTCCTTCATATAAGTTTCTACGCTTTGTCCTTCGAAGAAATCACTTTTTCCTTTTGCGTATGTGTACATTTTGCCAAGTGAATTCTTCTATGTGGTAAAGCGGACCTCTGAATGTACTTTAACTTTCTTCCCCTTCTTTTTTTTTAGAATAGGTAAATCGCTCTTCCTTTGAAAGTTAAAGTACGCTCTTGATGAGGATTTTTCTTTTTTTCTTTTTTTTAATAAAAATTTGTGCCTCTGAGGAGAGATTTTTTCACGTTTCAACACTTGGAAGCTTTATTTCAATCCTGGTGAAACGTGTTCCTCCAAAGAGTTGTGTCTTTGAAGAAAGCCTTTTCACGTTTCAACACTTGGAAGTTTTATTTCAATCTCGGTGAAACGTGGGCTTCTGAAGAGGTCTTTCTTTTTAATTGTGTCCCCGGGAGGGGGTTGTACCTCTGAGGAGGGATTTCTCACGTTTCAACACTTGGAAGTTTTATTTCAATCTTGGTGAAACGTGTACCTCCAAAGAGTTGTGCCTTCGAGGAAAGCCTTTTCACGTTTCGACACTTGGAAGTTTTATTTCAATCTCGGTGAAACATGGGCTTCTAGGAAGGTCTTTATCTTGTTTTGCATTTCAACTTTGGTGAAGTGAAATTCCGAAGAGCGGTTGTTACACTTCAACTCCTGGCGAAATGTGCCTCCGAAGAGGGCTTTTATTTTGTTTGCATTTCAACTTTGGTGAAGTGAAATCCCGAAGAGCGGTCATAACACTTCAACTCCTGGTGAAATGGGCCTCCGAAGAGGGCTTTTATTTTGTTTGCATTTCAACTCTGGTGAAGTGAAATTCCGAAGAGCGGCTGTTACACTTCAACTCCTGGCGAAATGTGCCTCCGAAGAGGGCTTTTATTTTGTTTGCATTTCAACTCTGGTGAAGTGTAATTCCGAAGAGCGGTCATAACACTTCAACTCCTGGTGAAATGGGCCTCCGAAGAGGGCTTTTATTTTGTTTGCATTTCAACTCTGGTGAAGTGAAATTCCGAAGAGCGGCTGTTACACTTCAACTCCTGGTGAAATGTGCCTCCGAAGAGGGCTTTTATTTTGTTTGCATTTCAACTCTGGTGAAGTGTAATTCCGAAGAGCGGTCATAACACTTCAACTCCTGGTGAAATGGGCCTCCGAAGAGGGCTTTTATTTTGTTTGCATTTCAACTCTGGTGAAGTTTAATTCCGAAGAGCGGTCATAACACTTCAACTCCTGGTGAAATGTGCCTCAGAGAGGGTTTTCATCACCTGGAAGTTACTCTCTCATGGTTGGAGGGTCATGACTCCTCCAATCTTTTTTGTTGAGTAGAGAACTCTCTTTTTTGTGGCGTATGACCCATTAGAGGTCTTTATCCTCCGAAGAGTAGTGCCTCCGAAGAGGACTTGTGCTGTCGATGATGGCTTTGGTTGTTCCTCTGTTCACTTGCTTATGCCTTTTCAATGATCCTCTGCCCCTTTTTCCTTTTCTTTTTCTTTTTTTTTTTTTTTTTTTACAAGTAACTTGTTTAATCCAAGGAAGTGTGCTTCATTGTCAGGCAATTTCGTGAGAACGAGCACTAGCTTTTTAATTGGATGTTTGTTTGTTCAAACGATCTTAATTTATTAGCAAAGACCCGTTTCTGTCGAAATCATAGGCCGTTCAATTGAAGTACTTCCTATCTAGGATTTGGATTCGGGGCTCCTGTGACTTGAAATTTGGCGAGAATCACTTGGTCTTTTTATGTGCAAGTTTCACTTCCATTGTCTGCAAAAATTCAAATCGACATTCCAGCAATACATTCTATGTACTTTTTATATCGAAAATAAAGCAAACATGTAATAATAATAAGGAACACAAGATTTATAGTGGTTCGGCCAGGAATTTGGGCCTACATCCACTTTATATTTTTTCATTATTCACTTGCATCATTTTTACAATTGCTTTCAATTACAAGAATCATACATTCGCAACTCTTTTTACAATATTTCAACAAAATTTTCAAGTAAAGTATGGACGCAAGTGATTGTTGTTCCATGCCCTTGGAATTTGATCTCCTTCAACAGTAGTGAGTTTGAATGTGCCGTCAAGAAGCTTCTGACCTATGACATATGGTCCTTCCCAATTTGGCCCAAACACACCTGTTGCTGTCATAATTCTCTTCAGGACTAGATCTCCAATCTCAAAGCTGCGTTGGCGAACTTTGGAATTGAAATGTCTGGCTATCCTTTGCCGATGAGCTGTAATTCTGAGATTAGCTTCATCTCTTTTTTCATCAAGGAAGTCCAGCGCTTCAAGCTGTAGCCTTTCATTTTCTGCTTGATTGAAATGGATCCTTCTGTGTGAAGGAACCTCTGTTTCTACCGGGATCATTGCTTCCGATCCGTATGCTAATGAGAAGGGAGTGTGCCCAGTCGCAGTTTTGTGAGTGGTTCTGTATGCCCATAGTGCAAGTGGTAGCTTATCGACCCAACCACCTTTTGCTCTTTCAAGTTGCTTTTTGATGGTTGATTTGATGATCTTGTTTACTGCTTCCACTTGCCCGTTTGCCTGCGGATGAGCAACTGCTGAAAAGCTTTTCTGGATTTTGAATTGCTTGCAAAAATCTTGGAATTCCTCGCTTTCAAACTGAGTACCATTGTCTGTGATTATTTTCTGAGGCACACCATACCTGCAAATGATATTCTTGGTCACGAAACTTATCATCTTCTTAGAGGTGATAGTAGGCAATGGTTCAGCTTCAGCCCATTTAGTAAAATAATCAACTGCAATAATAGCATATTTAATCCCTGATTTGGCAGTCGGTAGCGGCCCAATGAGATCCATTCCCCAAATTGCAAACGGCCATGGGCTGACCATTTGTGTGAGTTCAGTTGAAGGCGCTCTAGGAATTTTGGCAAATCTTTGGCATCTGTCACACTTTCGGGAATAGCTTGCAGCATCATGATTAATTTCTGGCCAAAAATATCCGTATCGGAGAATTTTCTTTGCTAATGTTTGGCCACCTGAATGATCACCACATTCTCCTCCATGTACCTCAGCTAGGATTGTTTTGGACTCTTCCCTGGATACACATCGAAGCAATGGCATTGAGAATCCCCATCTGTATAATCGGCCATCCTGAATTACATAGCGAGAGGCTTTCCTTAGTAGCTTCTGTCTCTCTCTCGAATTTTCTGGTAGAGAACCTCTGAGTAGGTAGTCCAGTATTGGAGTCATCCATGACTCTTGTTCTTGAGATACATTCATAATCCAGTCAATATCCATCTCGTCTATACTTGGTGCTGAAAGGACTTCTACGGGGACTAATCCCAATAGTTGAGCTTCACCAGAACTTGAATACTTTGCGAGGGAATCTGCCTTCATATTCTCTTCCCGAGGAATGTGGCTTATTGAATAATGATCGAGCTCACACAGAAGTTCCCAAGCCTTTGACAAGTAAGCTGGCAGGTTTCCCCCTTTCGTTTGAAATTCCTTCTTGACTTGGCATACAATAAGCTGAGAATCACTAAAGATCTGTAATGCTCGGATGTTTAGTTCTTTAGCGATTTTCAGTCCTGCGATAAGAGCTTCATATTCTGCTTCATTGTTTGTTGAAGGAAATTCCAATCTTAGTGCATAGCATAATGACCGACCTTCAGGAGTTTCAAGTACCACCCCTTCTCCAGAATAGTAGTCATTTCTTGCGCCATCAACATATAGCTTCCGCTGGATTGGGGAATCATTGATCGCTTCTTCCTCACCATTACCTTTCTCTGTGAATTCTGCAATGAAATCAGCTAAAGCTTGTCCGTTGATTGCTTTTCGGGGGTGATAAGTGATGTCATATTGACTGAGTTCAATGTTCCACTTTAGAAGGCGACCCGAAGTTTCAGGGCGAAACAGGACTTGCTTTAGAGGTTGATCGGTGAGTACTCTGATAGGATGAGCTTGGAAATATTGCCTCAACTTCCTTGATGCAACTAGTAGACAATAGGCGAGTTTTTCCAACTTGGAGTAATTCAGCTCTGCCCCAGTGAGTCTTTTGCTGATATAGTAAACCGGATGTTGAATCCTTTTGTCTTCCCGAATCAACGCTGCACTTAGAGCATGAGATGATACTGCCAAGTATATAAGAAGATCCTCACCATTGCTTGGCCTAGAAAGTATTGGAGGCGTTTCCATATGACGGATCAATTCATCAAAGGCTTTTTGGCATTCGGGAGTCCATTCAAAGTTCTTCTTTCCTTTCTTCCGAGTGTCAAAGAATGGGATGCATTTATCAGTAGCTTTGGAAATGAACCGACTCAGGGCGGCGACCTTTCCGTTCAGACTTTGCAATTCCTTCTTCGTTCTAGGAGCTTTAACTTCTTTTAAGGCAGTAATTTGAGCTGGACTAGCCTCAATGCCCCTAGCGCTGACGATAAACCCTAAGAACTTTCCGGACTCGACCCCAAACGTGCATTTCAGAGGGTTAAGCTTCATTCTGTATTTCCGGAGGACTGCGAACATTTCTGCTAAGTGTTCAATGTGATCCGCTGCTTTCTTAGACTTTACTAACATGTCGTCGACGTAGACTTCCATAGTTTTGCCCAATTGCGGTTTGAACATAGCATTAACAAGTCTTTGGTAGGTTGCCCCTGCATTTTTCAATCCGAAGGGCATAACTCTGTAGCAATAAAGACCAACATCGGTGATAAAGCTCGTGTCCTCCTGATCCGGTTCATGCATCATGATCTGGTTATATCCGGAGTAGGCATCCATGAAAGATAACAATTCATGCCCCGTTGTTCCATCTACCGGTTGATCGATCTGGGTAAAGGGAAGCAATCTTTGGGGCAGGCCTTGTTCAGATCTGAAAAATCGATGCACACTCTCCATTTTCCATTAGCTTTCTTAACCAGCACAGGATTTGAAACCCAATTCGGATATGTAGATTCTTTGATGAAGTTATTTTCCATGAGTCGATCAACTTCCTCTTTTAATGCTGCTGACCTTTCTGGACCTTGGGTTCTTCTTTTCTGTTTTACTAGTGTAAACTTTGGGTCAATATTCAGAGCGTGTACTGCAACTTCTGGAGATATTCCACACATATCAGCATGAGTCCAAGCGAAGACATTCAGATTTACTTTCAGGAAAGATATCAAGATATTCTGAATCGACACATTAAGCTGTGAACCCACATTCAACACCTTATTTGGGTCCTTCGGGTCAACAGGTACCGGTACTGTCGTTTCCACCGGTACTACTCTATTCTCCCCTGCACTGGCTTTTCTGTGATCCATCTCTTTCCGTGCCCCGCTATGCTCGCCAGTGCAGGGTCCGCCCCGTAATTGCTACAAGGCTGGCTCTTTGATGCGGACCGGGGCTGCCGCATCCTTTCCCATTTCCCTTTTTCTTGACTCTCGCAACTCTGTCAAATAGCACTCTCGCGCAGCATTTTGATCCCCTTTTATAACTCCTACTCCGTTGTCTGTAGGGAATTTAATAGTGAGGCACCACGGGGCTAGGATAGCTTTGAACGCTGCGAGCGTTGGACGGCCAAGGAAAGCATTATAAGCAGAAAACTCATCGACAATCACAAATGTTTACTTGCGGACTACTTTCCTTTCTCCTTCCCCAAGTTCTACAAGCAGATCGATGGTTCCTATTGGTTGCTTTGGCTCCCCAGTGAAGCCAGCGATCTTCTGCGATGAGGCTTGTACATCGACCATAGGGATTTTCATTTGGTCGAATGTCTTCTTGAAGAGGATATTACATGATGCTCCGCGGTCAATGAGAACTCTTCTGACAATGGCCGGTCCGATACCAGCTGAGATGACCAAGGGATCTAGGGTAGGAGCTTCGATACCTGTGGAATCTCTGGCTCTGAAAATAATATCATCACTGAAAGTTTTCTGTTGTTTCAGGGGCGTAGTGTCTTCTAAAACAAAGACGTCTTCTTCGGCTGGAACATATTTCAAAGCCCTGGTATATCTCTCCATCTCACCCCAGCTCTTGCCAGTTGGGTGAGGTCCTCCTGTAATGACATTGATAATGGGCCTTCCAGATTCATGCCCCGTAGCTTTCTCACCTATCCTAGGCTGACGAACAGGAGCCTGTTGCCCCTGACTTGACGATGCAGGATTGTTGCTATTCTTTTTCACAAATTGTTGCAGCTTGTTTTCTCTTAGCAACTCTTCAATCAGATTTTTCAACTGGCGGCATTCATCGGTCTCATGACCGGGTTGATTATGGAAGCGGCAGAACTTCCCACTCTGTATAGCCTTTTTCCCGGTCCTCAAAGGGATAGGTTTAGGAAAATCAACAGAATCTTTAGTGGCAAGGTAGATGTGCTCCGGCGTATGTGATAATGGAGTATACTCTGATGGCTTGAAGGATCGGGGCTTCTTCAGATTACCCTGTTTCTTTCCATTATTATTCTCCCTTTTTTGCCCCACCGATTCATTCTTGCGTGGAGCGACAGTGTTATCTTCAACTTTCTCCAACACTGCCTTTACTGGTAAAGGACGGCTTTCCAGGCGTATGAATTCATCTGCCTTTTTGTAGAACTTTTCGAGGGAGGTTGGCTTCTTCATGTTTAGCCATTTCCCAAATTCGCTCGACTTATCAATAGCCCTCATCAGATAAGTCAATATCATTCGCGGTTCAGCATTGTCCACCTCAGCCAGCGCTATATTAAAGCGGTTCAAGAAAGTTCTGATAGATTCACCAGGATTCTGTTCTATACTCGACAACGACATGATGTCCTTGGCCTTTGAAGCATATAATCTGAACTGCTCCTTGAATTTTCGGGTCAAGTCTGAAAACTGATCAATAGATCGGACTGGCAACTTGGTGAACCACAGTAGAGCCACACCCTCAAGGTATACGGGGAAATATCGGCACTTTATCTCGTCAGAGGCTCTGGCACCTGTCATGTGCCAATCATATTTATACAAGAATTCATTCGGATCACTTGTCCCTTTGTAAGCTGGGATAGTTGGAGGGACAAACTTCCTTGGAAATTCCGCCTTTAAGATTTTCTCAGTAAATGGAGTTTTACTTGGGGCGAAACCCCATTCTTTCTCATCTTCAACCCTTTGCATACTTTCTTTCATGATTTGCCAGACCATTCCAGAAAGATACTCCTCATCATGTCGAGTTCCAGATCCACCAACCTCAGGAAGCGTTTGCTCAAAGGGACTGGCAGCCCTTTCAGGAGCATTCCTTTCATTAGCATCATGAATGTTGCCAGCATAATTCCTTCCATTACCAGCCGGTTGATTGTTTGCCCCGAGCAAATCATTCAACTTATTCAGAATTAGAGCATTTTGGGCACTCTGAGCCTCTAATTGTGCATTCTGGGCGTTTATCTGCTGGTTCAGTCCTAATATTACAGCATCCAACTCCGCTTTCGTAACCCCAGCAGACGGAGTGGGTTGATTAGGTACAGGGGAAGCGGATGTTCCCTCTTGAACGTTCCCAGATCTGACAGATCTACTCTTCCTTCCAGGAGCCATAATCTCAGACAGACTTCTAGTTTTCAAGGAAATTCTATCTACAAATCTCTGTGAAGCAATGATGATAATTTTTCCTGAGTTCAATTCTCAGTGAAAGCACCAAAAATGTTAACGCCAAAATTTGAACGCTAACACCCCGGTGTATGAGTTATAGTTGTGAAAGCACCACCCGATAGCTCGGGAACAGATTACAAGCAGATAATAGCAGAAAAGCAGTAAACAACAACAATTTTATAGTGGTTCGGCTTAAGGGTATAGCCTACGTCCACTTTAAGTACTTTTATTAATGATCTCGTTAATAGCTGATACAATTCTTCCCAAGTACAATACACTTTGAATTACAAGAGACTTAGAACAAGTAGCCTAAACTTCGATGAAGATGAGAGTTTTCGAATCCATGTTGGATATATGTGATCTCTTCTTGAAGTTGTTTGTAGCGTTCTTAGTGTCTTGAGAGCTTCAAGTGTTAGATTGGTTCGGAATGCAGCAGAGTATCGGCGCTTGAAGAGAGTGAGCCAAAAGTCCCCTCCTAGTTCGAGTCAGGGCTGTATTTATAGGATTTTATCGGAGTTAGGTCGTAGGTCGTGACCGACCTAAGTAAGGTCGTAGGTCGCAGTCGACCTAAAAAGCACTGGCCTTCCTTCCATAAGAACATACGTGCTGATTTGTACAAGTCCAAGGTCGTAAACGACCTATCCCCTAGCGGCATGGCATAGGCGGCTTCTTTATTCATGCAGATAGGTCAAGAGCGACTTATCCTAGGTCGTTCTCACGACCTATCATAGGTCGTGAGAACTTTCCTGTAGTCATAGCTGGAGTTCTCAAGTCGTTGAATCTCTTAGGTCGTGACCTTCCTTAGGTCGAAGTACTCCGTTAGGTCGTTGGGCAGTATTTTTATCTCTAAGTGCTAGGTCGTCTTCGACCTAAAGTACGTCGTAGGTGGGCAACGACCTAGGGGATGGGATCTGACTTATCTCAATTGTGCTCGGCTCTTTTCTCAGCGAGTTGATAGGTCCCGTACGACTTGTTTTAGGTCGTAAGTCGGCTGAGATTTAGGTCGCTGAGACCGCTTCATTCTCAGGTCGGTAGGCTATGGCTTTGTTTAGGTCGCATATGATTTAGGTCGTAAGTTTGGTGAGCCTGTAGGTCGCTAAATTCTATAGGTCGCTGCTGCCTTTAGGTCGCTGAGCTTGCTAGGTCGCTCTCCTCTCTAGGTCGAGACATCTTTAAGTCGCTAGACCATTCCTATAGCTTGGTCGTTCCATGTCTTTAGGTCTTAGGTCGCTAATGAAGGGGAGTTAACATCTATCTTTTGAAATACAACCACAAAGATTTTTCAAATCTAAACATCATCATTCGATTCAAAAAAAACCATCAAAACAGAAAAAAAATAACTCTCAAGCTTTCTTTAATTCAAACTAAAAACTGAAGTGATTTCTAAAGCCTCAAAACTGTAGTGTGCTCTCAGGTAAGTTTTAAAATTTTACAGTTAATAAAATTATGGTTTTGAAGTCATATTTTAACAATAATTTTTAAATTCAAACTGCAGATTTGTCTTGAAACAGTGAAGTTTCAGGGTTTTGCTAATGCTAGTTTCTGGAAATAAATTAAAAAGGCAAGTAAATTTACATTTTTAAAAGCTTGAACTTGAAGTTGTAATTTCTAATGAAGAAAGAGTCTAATTCAACAATATTCAATCAACTGCAGAAAAAAAAAAAGAAGCAAGATCAAAGCTTTAAAGCTATTTTGGTTTTCTAGTTGCAGGGAATAAAAAGAGGCTTCCTTGTTATAAATCCAACTGTGAGTAATTAAAAAAAATTTACACATTGTCATTGATGAATTGAATAAGTGAATACAACAAGAAGTAAACATAGATCTGTAACCATCATTTGCAGATCTAAAACATAAAAGGATTTAAAGTAAAAAAAAAAAAAGAGACTTGCAGGCCTTCATTCATCTCTGTTTGGAAAAAAACTGTCAGGAAGACACTTCTATCTTTTGGAAAATAAAGTGAGTGAACCCCATGCCTTCTTCATTTCTTTTTTTTTTCTTGTGTTTAAATGCTTGCATGAATGTGGTTAGTTTTGACTTGTGAATGGTGTGCTTGTGTTTTGATTTTCCCTGGGAACACTATTTTCCCTTGTTTCGTTTTCCCTGTAACATTTAGTTACAGTAAAGCTTATAAGCTACTCTCCCATCTTCTGTTGAAAAGGAAACTCTCTTGAAAAAAAATGTGAGTAAACCTTGTTTTATTTTTATCCTGGCTTCTATTGTATGTTTGGGTGATGTAGGAAATCTAAACTTTGTTTGCATTTGAATGTATGATTGAATGCTTGGCTTGTCATGTTGATTTTATATAAATAAAAAAAATTGTCACTGTATTAGGTTCAGGAAACCAAAAATTTGTCAAACCCCTTCCTTCCTCTCTTTTTCTATTCTCTGTTTCTTTGGAAAAATAAAATAAACATGTTGGAGTTCCAATTTCTCCTGTGTCTGAATGCCTATAGGAGTATAAATGAGTTGCATATGAATGAAGTGTATGCTTATGCTTTGAATTTCCTGGAAACCTTTGCTCCCTGTTCCTATTTCCTGTAACATTTAGTTACAGGGAAATTATAAATTACTAAATAAGCCTATATGTAGTTCAAAATCTGCACTTGTGTTCAGGATTAAATCAAAGGCACATGCATGATTTAAACCTCTGGTTGATGAAGTAAACCATAACCAAAAATTCAATATCTTTCTTCTCCCTTCTCTTTGCTTCTGAAAATAATTGTAAGTAAGTTAAGGTATTGTTTTAACCTGTATTTCATCTCAGTAATGAATCAAGGCAGAGAAACTGGAAATATATTTTTTCTGGAAAATGGTAAACTCAGTAACAACCCAAATAAGCAATAAATTCGAGTATCACAGATTTATATCTCAGTAATATTACTTGAATCCCCTTGAAAAACGATGATTTTTGAAACTAAAATGTAGATTTTACATTGAGCCTTCATCAACAAATTTAAGTTGATAAAAAAAATCTAACTTTTGTCAAATTCTGATGATTCAAGTAATCGTAGTCTGCGTGATCATCGTCGCAGCTAGATTTAATGCTCAGTATCACCAGAAAAAAATACTAGATTAATTTTTAAAACGTTGTACTTTTGATTGGAGATCAAACTAGGGTTTAAAACCCCTTTCTGTTCACGTTGGATACAACAGTGCCGCGCCTCCTAGGGATGATCGGAACAAGTGTCAGGGGGGCGAATGGATGCGTCGCGTGGTGACGAAACTTTAGGCCAAAATTGGTAGCCGAT
The DNA here is from genome assembly GCA_030765085.1 of Allium cepa. Lineage (NCBI taxonomy): Eukaryota > Viridiplantae > Streptophyta > Magnoliopsida > Asparagales > Amaryllidaceae > Allium > Allium cepa. The sequence continues at coordinate 449,268,200 of CM060942.1, forward strand.
AACGGCCAGAGGTGACGGCGCGTGGCGGTTATTGGTTGGCGTTCCTGATGGTGGTTTTGGGCTGATAACTCGATTTTGATTCGAGAGGAGATGGGGCACTTCGATGGCTGGAGATGGTTGCTGGGTTGGTGGTGGACGTGTGGCGATGTTCGCCAGTGGTTGGAGTCGCCTCCGGTGCCGTGCACGTGCATGTGGCTGCCATTGTATTGGTGTTGATGGGTTTGGGAAGAAGAGAGGTAGCTCGAAGCAATACGCGAGAAAATTGAGGGGAAACTCGAAGCTGAACTCGGGGGGATTTGGGGTGGTATCGAGTCGTTTTCCAAACTTAAGACAAAATTCTTTATAATGATTAAATAAAAAATTTAAACCATTAAAATTTGTAATTACTTTATAATTAAAGTTGATTTAATTAAATGGTGAAAGTAATTAAAATTTACTTAATTATAAATTAAGGATTTTATGAATTAAGATAATTAAATTAAAAAAAGCTAGTTGATAAAGTTAATTAGGATTGGACCAATTTATAGTTAAGGATAATTAATCGTTGATTTAAATTTTATAAAATAAATTATGTGGTTAACACACTTAATCATATTCACCCTAATTAGAGATGATTAACTATCATCAATTGTTCTGTATTGGATTGATATTTTTGTTGTGATGTTGTGATTGCTTTGTGATGGACTGTGATTTGTGATTTGTTCCAATATGTGTGTGAAATCCCTTTTGCCCGTGAAACGGCATTTGAACTTCGATGCGACAAGGATTCGGATTCCAATTGGTTATCCGAAACCCACATCGAATCACATTAGTGAATCTTTGTGATTGATAAATTTACTTTATCTATGAATCTGTGGATGAAGATAAGCGTTATGGGTTGTACCGCTTATCGATATATCTGTGATGATTGTTGTTGTGCACTATCGTGTAATACCCCTGGACTATACTATACACACACAAATATGGATTGCACGTGGAAATCGGTTAAGTCACATATTTATGAAATAAATTTTAAGATCTAATTTTTAAATCCAAATGGTTTTGGAAATGGATCGGATTTAAAGTGAAAAGATTTTGGAAAAGAATTTCTAAAATAAAAGTTGTTTTGAACAACTTAATAAAGTTTTGAAACTTAATAATTCAATTCAAAATTAAATTCAAGGTTTGAAATTAAATTCTATTTTGAGGATTTATGAAGTAAAAGGTTATACAAGCTTATATGGGTTTCAAACCATTTTTTTTAAGTGTTGTTATGGGATTTAAATTTAACCCGAGTCTGAAAAACTTTAACTTGTATAATGGAATTGGATTTTTCCAAAATAAAAACTGTTTGTTTTCAAACGATAAAGGCTTCCAGATAAGAAATAAATTTCCAATTTGTTAAAGGAATTTCAAGTTTGAATTGAAAAGGTTTTCCAAATTATGAATGAATATTGGAAACGATTTTTTGAAGCTATAAGTTAAATCTTTGATTTAAATATTAAATGAATTAATCCAACTAAAATGGATATTGTTTGGAAACCGTAAATGGATCTTTGTGAAACTGGTTAAACTTTGTGAAATAAATCTTTTGTTTAAAGATTTGAAATGGTAATTTGGTTTAAACCATTTAAATGAAAGTTTTGAATAATAAGTTATGACTTAACTGAAAATCCTATATCCGTATGTTTTTAAATATTGCGCTCGTTATTCAGTTTAGCCGAGAGAGGACCTTGTGTCATATAACCCATTCTGAATAATGATACGTCGTTATGGATAGCATTTGAAGACCGGTGGTGAAGACCGAGTATTTGCGAGAATGATAGGATGACCTATCGATTGTCTCTGCACTGAGTAGCTACGGTATAGAGATTTCCTAAGTGATGGGAAGTCTTATCGGGATTGTGAATACCCGGATTTGCAAGGGCTTCTTCGGAAGTGCCTTCGGTTCTGTTCGAACCCGGAACAGACTTGTATGGTCGTGTGTTTGACACTACACTTTGAGATATAAAGCCGATTTCTTTCAAATATATATCTGTTGGTGGCGGAGAATTTATTCTCTTAGCTTAACACCCTTCTCTGAGACGCATGAGCTCAGAGGTTATGTAGTTGAAGGTTATCAGCGATATACTCCCAATTTGGTAGTGTGGCACGCTAAGTGCTGCTGTATGTTGATGATCATTTGTTGATCATTTGTTGATCAAAGCATGGCTTTGTGAAAAAGCGTAGCTTTGTGGTCGAGACCTCATCGAGCCTCACAAACCGGTAATGGTCGAAACAGGAAAGATGCGGCAAGGTTTCAGGAGTAGCTCCCCTAGGGTATGACCATTCCTTCTGGAAAAGGGTGGTATCATGGTATGGAGCCCAGATACTTGCTCATGTGGACACTAGTATATTTATTACTGTGTGATGTTGTTGTTGGAGGGCCCTCGGATAAAGGTCCCAAAGGACCGGGGGTGGCATATCTCAGGTTTTATTCCCCGGGAAGGGGGTAGCCGGCCTTGTTTAGCAGAGATCCGGGTAAGTTCTCGGGGCGTCCCGCCAGAGGCGTTCCCATGTGGCAATAGGAAGTTCCTTAGCCTGACCATTTGTTGGAAATCCATTCATCCAATACGCGCCTTGTACGGTTTTAGTTGTAGAACCTGCCATTTAACATGGCAGCTATAGTAGGCATAGTATAATGGTACCTATGCTGGCTAGAATTTATATTATACTTTCGAAGTGTTTTCTACTATGCACTAATAATAATATCAAAAGGAATTTTTGCGTAGTAAGCATGTTTGACTATCATAAGGAGAAATCTCCCCCATGTGTGCGTTTGCATTGTGTGTGTGCCGGGAGGCCTTATGGTAGTTTCATTTTCCAAAAGCATTGCGGATTTCAACTTTAAAAGCTTTGTTGTTTGTTTTAAAAGATAAAACTGTTTTGTTTGCTCACACCAGTCCCACGACTGACCTGGAGTTTATTGTTCCTTTCCTAAACTCTGGGTGCCCACTATTTTCCACACGGGCAGTCTAGAGTTGGGTTTTTCAGATAATCCTGTAATAGGTATAGATTCGTTAGCCTTCGAAGCTCTTTGGATTTGTGGATCGCGTTTGCTACACTTCAGCATCACACCAGTCTTGCTCATCTAGGTGGAGCGTGATGGGGGTTCGAGCTAGCCTTGGTGTTTTGAAGATGGAGTTCTTGGAGTTTGGCATTGAAGACACTATCTTTCCGCTGCTATTTTCTTGTATCTCTGATAGTATTGTTATCCATTTTACCATTCTATTGTATTTTGTTGTATCGGATATTGTATTAAATGTTGAATATCAAATGTATCATGCATATTTCTTCCGCTGTGTTGTACTTATAGTGTTATAAGCTCCGGCGAACCAGATTCGACGTTTGGATCTGCGGCATTTGAATACGAGTGTCGTATTCGGTGCCGATTTTCGAAGGTCGAGTCAAGGTCGTTACAATTGGTATCAGAGCTGAAGGTTAAAAACTTTAGCTCAGGAGTATAACACATTAAGTAACTCATTAGAGATAGGGTGAAATATACCCTAGAATGAGTAATCCCTAAGATATTCGTTCGAATGCCTCAGTAAATTCTCTTACTATCCACTGATAGTGAGTATGAGTGCAAGAAGAGAACGAGATAAGGGACAGGGAAATACCAGTACAAGTGGTCAATACCCTGCAACAACGGAAATATTTTTCTCTATCAATCTCCTTTGATTCGTCTTTCCAATTCTTTTGATTGCTTCGTAGCAGCTCAAGAAAGAAGCGTCGGCGTGATGGTGGCCCTACGAATCGTAGGTAAGTCTCAATTTCGTATTCTCTTGGTTAAATTTCTGTCAGCTTTTCGTTCTTAACCTTAGCAAAATTTAAATTTGATAAATTGGTTAACTAAAATATAAAGTTAAATAATTTGTATCGATAAAATGATTTCGATTAAAACCAAATTTGAAATTCATTTGTAATTCCTTGTGTTGATTGAAGTCCGAAGAGGGACAAGTCATATATACGTGGGGATATTTCGACTTGAAGTTGGAATCCATATCTTGTGTTTGAGAAATTGTAGAAGATTGAATCTATCTACCTATTCTCTGGGATCCGGTATATTCTACGAACGATGTGACGACCCGTGATTTTCGAGCATTTAAAATTGGAATATTTAATTGATTTTAAATATTCAATATAGTAATTTTAACTTGAATTTCGAATATCACCATTTATTTGATAATTTAACTATTGAAATAAATAATTCGAAGTTGGGTAACTTGTTGAATCAAGAATTTTTAAGCCTGTTAAAAATAACTTGAAGGCTTGAAAAATTTATATTGATAGTACTGGGGATAATAGAAGTCGAAAAATTGAAATTAACAGTGATTTGTTCAGTTTCGAAAATCGTTTAAACTGAATTTGAAAATAGCCTTCCGAGGCGCAGTCTCGGAATCCGACGAAACCAGTTCCATTGGATCCGTAATGTTGATTTATTATCGGATTCCAAATTTCGTTTTGATCGGAATTAGCGTGTGAGTATACGAAATATTAACGTGCTAGGGATTTAATTGATAATAACCTAATAAAATTTAATTTAATTAATTAGGCTTCCTCTATACACCATCCTTTAGTCGTTTAAACACGCTACCTATTCCTTTGTTCATATCAGGCTGTTTCTTTTCGTTCCTTCAAGAAGCAAAAAGAAAAAAAAATCAGATAATGGCCGATGCTTCCATTTGAAGTTCAATTCGATTTTTGGCCGAGCAATTTACTTTCCTTCTTCCCAAATTAAATTCGTTCACGAAATTGTATAAAAAAGAAAAAAGAGGGAAACAAATTAATGGCCGCCGGTTCCCCTTCGTCTCTCGCGTTCGAACTCAATCGCATTTGGACTAGTGGGGTTCGCGAGTGCTAGGTTTCGAGCGTACATTTGAGCGCGTTTGGGCGTGGGACTGTAGTGACGTCGAGCTAGGGTTGACATCGCGACCGGTGGGGTGTGTCGCGAGTGGCTGCAGCGGTGAGACTCGCGACCGACTCACGATTGAGGTCGAGGGGAAGCACTCTCACGCGGTGGCTATGGGACTGCGCGACGTGGAGACAGTTCGATTCAAGAAGATTGGGGGCGGCTGGAGGCACGAGCTTCGAGATGGGGTTGTTCACAGGGAGGTGGGGATTTACGTCATCGAGTTCATTTTGGGGTATGATTTCTTATTTATTTGTATTTGAATTTTTTTTGAAAATAAACTTATAAAGAAAAATATAATAGTTGTTACAGAGAAAAAAAAAATATTCAGTAAGGTAAGAACAGTAGTTAATCCTGTTTTTAATTTTGAAATGGCTAATTATAATTATGCATATTGGGTATATTGAAAAGGGAATGAATTTAAATGTACATGTTATAATTTACTAGGTTATTTTAAAAATAGAGTATTGTTGGAAATTTATTTATTTAATTAACATATTAAATTAATTGGTTGCTAAAATAATATGTTAAAAAGAGAATTAGTTTAAACTGAAATTATATTAGTTAAAATAGAATCCCCGGTTAATTAAATTTAGAAAATGGAAATAAATTGTTCAAGCTATTTCAAAGTGTTAATAAATCGTATGATTGTTATACAAGGTTAAAATCTGGTAGAAGCAAGCCGGGTTGGGTCGGGTTGCGAATCAAGGATCAAAGGTGAGTTAATCTCACTCAGTTAATTCAAATTTAAATTTAAATGATTAAATTTAAATAATTGTTTGAATGGTTGAATTGTTGATGTGCTATTGTATGCTATATTTGAGAATTGATGCAATTTATTGTGCTAACGTCTGTGAATGCAGGGAAAACAGGTTGGAGGGATCCAACTGGACCCCTCACATTTATTTAAATTCTTCATTATTCTCTGTAGTGATTATTTGATATCTTATGATGAGTTATATTGGGATATTGAATGTTATGGTTTGATTGGATATTTGGGTATAATGAATTACCAAATTATATGAATTGGAATGTTGAAAAGAAATTAAAAAGAAGTAAATTTGTAAGCAAAATAATTATAGAAAGTTTGAATAAATTAAGAATGAATTGAAAAGAAATAGAAGTAATATGAAATAATATTAAATAACTTCGAGTATGAAGAGAAATGTAATTTTTAATAAAATGAAATTAATGAATTGTAAACTTAAGTTATATCAATATAAAAAAAAAAGATTTATCTTAAAAATTCAAAGTTTAAATTTATTTAAAAGAATAAAGAATTAATTGAGAAATCTAAGAATTGAAATTTTTAGTTAAAGTATTTTTAAATTGTAATCAAGAAATGAAATCTGAAATTAATAGATTCCGAATAAAAAGGAAATAAATTTGAAATCAATTTGGGAAACTGATTTAAGTGATTGAAGTTGGAATTCTCCCTGGATAACCAAGTACGTTTTCGAAGTAAATTTTTAAATATAAGTTAAAAGATTAAAGGTTGTTTAAAAAGCAAGTGTGGAAAATTTCTTATTTCTAATATTTAAGTTTTTAAGTATTTCTCTTTATCTATTATAGTAGTATTATGTTTTAAAAGTATAAATCTGGTTTTATATTTATCAAGTAACTTTATTTTCAAAAATTTATATAGTATGTATTTTTAACAAACTATCAAAGTAGTTTTTAACTTAAATGTTTTAAAATATAAATATATATTTCAAAGTAAAGTGTTTTAAATTATTATTTTTAAAATCTAGTTTGTGCTTGGTAATTTCAGAGGAGATAGAAAATATTTGGAAAAGTTTATTTTGAAAAGGAAGATGGTTTTGAACTGTTTTCAAAGGATTGAAAATAGAAATATATCTTTGAGGATATTTTGAGATACATAAATAATTTGGGAAATTATTTATTGGTTGATGGTTGTTTGTGAATATTAATTGATAGTTAAATAACCGACTATCAATATTGGACAATGCGTTGATCGTTTCGAAGAGACCGGGATCGAGATTTATTTCTCGAAAACCACTTCGATCCGGTTTGTACGTTTCGTGTAAACGATTTTGGATTCGAAGATGGAGCAGTGAAGTGCAAGGACTAATCGCTACTAATCCTGAGGATATTTCCAAAATGGATGTAGTAGGAATAGTGCCTTCGGTTCCGTTCGAACCCGGGACGGACTTGTATGGATGAATGCTTGCGAAACATCGTCAGGTGGACGATGGGCATTCTAAGTGAAAACGTTCTAAAGGTAACGCTCAGCCTCAAGCCTCATCAAATGGGAATGACTGAAAATCAGGGGATATGCAGCAAGGTTAGGTGGGTCATGCCCAAGCAGGACAAGATAATTCCCCTGTCTAGATGTCCCTTATTTATTTCGGCTTAGTGGGTGGTTGGTCGCGCCAACCACGGGGTTTATCTTGTTCGGGACTGTTCAGTAAGGAATGGTTCCGGCCTTGTGTTGCAGGGGATGAAGGGAGTAATCCTCGGTACGGTGATCTAGGCCCCGTACTGTGACAGGTGGTACCCCAGTGCCTAGTCATTGTTGGAAATCCATTCTCCCTACGAGCCTTTTACGAGTTTTGTTTGTATTACCCACTTTTGTGGCTAGTAGCTGGAATTTAATAGATGTAACAATTTCGGCTATTTTATAAGTATTTGTATATAGACCCTATTATAATATCAGAGGATTTCTATAAAAATTGTTTTAGCTATCGTATGGTAAAAACCTGACATGTTTATTTGTGGCGTGGTCTTACGAGATGCTTTTGTTTTCAAAGGATTTTTGAAACTTTAATAATCAATTAGGTGTGATTTTCTCACTCTGGTATTCCAGACTGACTCGGGTATTATTTAACTGTAATGCTCGGGTCAGACCGAGTATTATAGGATACAGGATATGATGCTGTGGAGCTCAGGAGACGAGCTGGATGACGATACGTATAGTCGTACTTGTTATATATATATTCTGCTGTTTGAGTTGTTGTGTACCTTGAGTTGTTGTGTATCCATTGTATTGTTTTGATGTGAGCTGTGACTGATGTACTCTGATGATGTGATGTATGTAAACAGATATATTTGATTTTGAGTAAAGATTATTTATGATCTATTATATTTTATTCCGCTGCGATGGTTAGATTCTGATATTGATTTTGTTTTCTCTTCTTCTACCTCTTCTTCTTAAACCCAAATGGTTCGTATTTCTGTACAACTTGAGTTGTTTGTTGTAGAATAGTGTTGACTCAAGGGGTACGGATTTGCGGGCTGTTACAGTTGGTATCAGAGCTTAGGTTGGTGATAACCTTGGCTCTGGTGGGAATTACTCATAAATTAGAGTCCGTAGTACTCTATAATGAGTTTGAGCGTATTAATAGATATGAGCGCGTATTTGTTAGTGAATATAAAATGGTTTTATATTGTGTTGATTGGTTTATGGAGTGGTATATGAACCTTCGTCGGCACAGCCTCGAAAACTGTATCGAAGGGGTTTCTAAACACTTAAATAGAACAATCGACACGGTATTGTTTTCATTATGGGTAAATGAAATAATTTTACCCAAAAATATATTTTTGATATGAAGAAAGTTTTTGGTAAACTATATAGCTATTATATGGTTGCTTGGATGTTAGAAATGATAATATTAAAGTATTATCATTGTTAAGTGAAAATTTAACTAGAAATTGTGAATATAATCAAAGATTGAGAAGATAAATCCAATTATGAAATGAAATTTATAAATATGAATTATAAAGGTAATTTATAAATTGAAATAAAAACCAAATGAGAATTTGTACGAACATAAACCATGCAAATGAATTATACTTAAATTTGATTTAAGCAGGATTTGGAAGTGTTTTGAAGATAAATGATAGCATTGTTTTGAAGATATTTCTGAATGGAAATCTGTTTTAAATGGATTTTGAAAGTAATATAGCATTGAAATCACTTGGATTATTGAAAAATAATTCTGATGATGACGGTCGCATCATCAGTATTCGTTTTCGAATTTCTAAGTGAAGTAATGCTACCAAATTGATTTTGTTTAGAAAAGCAAGTTGTTTTTGGAATTTTCAAAGGGAATTTGTTGTGGGTAAAACCAGGATTGGTGTAACTTTTGAGAAATGTGATTTGTGACGTTGGAGATTTCAAAATGATTTGAAACCAAAGCCGGGAGTTTAAAAATCCGGATAAGATAAGTTGTCAGCTTATAAATTACGATGATTTTAAATCAGGAATGGAATATAAACTTTGAAGGTTGGAATTTAAATTTAAAGATAAAAATTGAAAATGAAAATTTACTTGGAGTTGGAAATAAAAATTTGATTGGATTGAAATTCATTGAATAGGCTGGAAATAATATTCAGTTGTATTCGAATTAAGTTAAAATCGAATTGAGTCAAGTAAATTCTGAGTTTAAAGTAAAATTGAATTGAAATTGATTCTTAATTGGATAAGAAATAAATTGGATAAGAATTTAATTGAAATAAATAAACCAGAATAATTTATAAAAGAATTAAAATGCATGAATAAAATATATGCTTGGATTATAAATAAGCATAAGGCTTGAGTTAAAAAAAAAAAGAATAATATATTCAAGCCTATGAGGAATGGAATGGTGTAAATAATAAGTTGCGACTTATAAAATTGAAAATGGAATACAAATCCAAATAAATATTTAGATGAATAGGGAAATGAGAGGAAAATCCAAACTTGAATTGTAAAATATATTGAACTAAGGAAAATAAATAAAAGTGATATTTGGAATGAAAAAAAAAATTCAAGTGTTGGATTATAAATAATGGGAGAACTAATTAGATAATAAATTAGTTAATAAAATTGAATTGTGAGTTAATAAATTGGATGGTAAATTAAAAGTGGATAATAGAATCAGAACTTGAGTTATTAATTAAAAATTAGACTTGAAGTGTTAACAAAGTAAATATAATTTGAGATGTATAAAATAAAAATGTAAATGGATTAAAATAGTAATGGTTTGAATATGCAAATGAAATCCAAATATGTGGAAATAAATTGGATATGGCTCTGTAATAAATTGAGTCAAGCTGAGTATAAAAGAGAAAATATACTTGTAAGATGAGAATGAGCTTAAGTATAAAATTTGAATAAATTGAAGGAAATTGACTTAAGCTAAATAAATGCAGGAGAGTTGAATTGAATTCAACTTAAATAAAGTTTAATAATATTGGATTGGTTTTAATCAAGTGAAAATAAATTTTTAACCGAAATAAAAATTCGGTGAGTTATAAATAATGTTAATGAAATGGAATTCCAGAATAAATAATTGTAAATCATTTAAAAATTATTATTAAGGAATTGAAATAACTGGAGACAATAGGGAAAATAGAATGTTTCAAGTTTATTAGAATGGTTTAAGTGAATGTGGATAAACTAATTATATTGAATAAATATAAATGGATGGAATAAATAAGTATCAAATGAAATGTGATTTAAATAAGTTAAGAAATGGTTATTGAATGAAATAGCCTGGATTTTCTTCGAGCTAAATAAAATAGTTTGGAATAAACAAATTTGAAATGAATCGTAAATAAAATTTAAATGGAATGTGTCGAGCTAAATAAATGATTGCGAATGGGTTAAAATAAAAAGGAAATTTAATTGGCAATTAAGATGAACCTAGGTTGTAAATGGTTTTGAATAAACTAAATTGATTTATAAAATGAAATGCAAGTGAATGGAACTAAATTTAATTGCAATGAAACTGAGAATATACGATTTGTGAATAAATTTAAGCGTAAATTGAGTTGAAATCCATTTCAATTGATTATAAAACATAAGTACTTATTTATTCACTTAGATCTCGTCAAATTGCATAGAATAAATTGTCATTGGATGTAAATGGAAGTAATTAAAATTCTATAAATTGGTGGGAGTAAGTAAATTGATTTTTGAGAGCAATTGAATTAACTATGAGTTCAGTTTGCTTAAGAATAAATTAAATGTAAGCAATTGAGCTTTAAACCATTCGAATTGGTGAAGTTATATATGAATGGATTGGAAACCATTCAAATTGAATAAAAATGGTTTATAAATAAATTGAAAGCAATTGAATCAGCATGGAAACTATATAAATTGCTTACGGAAAAATGTTTGGTGTGAATTGCTTTTAGAATTCATATGTTTTAACTATTGCTAATAAGTGAAATATAGTTAAACTGCATATATTTGGCACTTACATGTTTAAATTGAGTAAGTACAGGTACCTGGAAGCCGTATGGCTGGATTTGGGTTGGGCTATTTGCTAAAAATAATAAGTCGCTTGCTTAAAATGCTAAATAAGGTACGCCTACGCAATTAAAATAGGAAATATGAACTGTTTTTGGTTTTTCCGACCGGGTGGGTCGATGTATATATATTTATCTCTTTTGTCAAATTGCAAAAGCTCCTCCGTACAAAGGGGACTCTGCCAAAAAATTTCAGAAATTTTGGGAGTTAGAATTTTTTTTTGAAGATTTTTGGAAAATTTAGTTAACAACAAAACGATTTCAAACTAGGAATTGAAATAAGTTAGCAAATGAAACTAATTAAAGTAATGGCTTAAATTAGGAATAAATGAAGGATAAAAATTAAAAATTCAAAGTTGAAAATAAATGAAATACATATGTAATATGGAAATCGATTTAAATGGAAATAGGTATAAACTAAAGGTGGTAAAGAGAAATAAAGATAAGAAACATATAAAATGTTTGTACTAACTTAAGAAAGGAATGGTAAATTCTAGATTGGAAATTGATATTACAAATATAATCTAAGATAATATTGAAATGAATAGATATTGACATTTTGTAAGAAAATCGATAAATTGTTTTGGAATATTGTGGTTGGATATTAGTACCAAGCAGGTTATGCAGGTATTGTAAAAGGGGAAAAGAAAATTGGTTTTTGATTCAGAAGATAAATTTGAATTGCCCGACAATAAGGTATGTATTTAAATTTGGTATGAAAATTGATTGGGATTTGGATTTGGATTGAGCCACTTGGCTTTTCGTTTTCTTTTTGGATTTGGGAGGCCGTAGAGCCCTTTTGTAGTTGTACCGAGCTAGCCGCGCAAAGGAGACGCTGGCGAAATTTTTCAAAAATTTAGGGAGTTAGAAAATTTTTGAGAAAATTTTAGTTTTGAATTATAATTTGAATAATTGTATAAATAGAGTGGTTTGTGAAATATGGAAAGATTTGGAAGTTAATAAGTATGGTAATGGGTCTTTTATAAAAAGATAGTTGGATAGATGTTGAACTGTTTGGTTTTAGGGAAATAGTAAACGGGTATTGGATCATTCTTCCTAACTAGAAATTTCGGGGACGAAATTCTTTTAAGGGGGGAAGAATGCGACGACCCGTGATTTTCGAGCATTTAAAATCGGAATATTTAATTGATTTTAAATATTCAATATAGTAATTTTAACTTGAATTTCGAATATCACCATTTATTTGATAATTTAACTATTGAAATAAATAATTCGAAGTTGGGTAACTTGTTGAATCAAGAATTTTTAAGCCTGTTAAAAATAACTTGAAGGCTTGAAAAATTTATATTGATAATACTGGGGATAATAGAAGTCGAAAAATTAAAATTAACAGTGATTTGTTCAGTTTCGAAAATCGTTTAAACTGAATTTGAAAATAGCCTTCCGAGGCGCAGTCTCGGAATCCGACGAAACCAGTTCCATTGGATCCGTAATGTTGATTTATTATCGGATTCCAAATTTCGTTTTGATCGGAATTAGCGTGTGAGTATACGAAATATTAACGTGCTAGGGATTTAATTGATAATAACCTAATAAAATTTAATTTAATTAATTAGGCTTCCTCTATACGCCATCCTATAGTCGTTTAAACACGCTACCTATTCCTTTGTTCATATCAGGCTGTTTCTTTTCGTTCCTTCAAGAAGCAAACAGAAAAAAAAAATCAGATAATGGCCGATGCTTCCATTTGAAGTTCAATTCGATTTTTGGCCGAGCAATTTACTTTCCTTCTTCCCAAATTAAATTCGTTCACGAAATTGTATAAAAAAGAAAAAAGAGGGAAACAAATTAATGGCCGCCGGTTCCCCTTCGTCTCTCGCGTTCGAACTCAATCGCATTTGGACTAGTGGGGTTCGCGAGTGCTAGGTTTCGAGCGTACATTTGAGCGCGTTTGGGCGTGGGACTGTAGTGACGTCGAGCTAGGGTTGACATCGCGACCGGTGGGGTGTGTCGCGAGTGGCTGCAGCGGTGAGACTCGCGACCGACTCACGATTGAGGTCGAGGGGAAGCACTCTCACGCGGTGGCTATGGGACTGCGCGACGTGGAGACAGTTCGATTCAAGAAGATTGGGGGCGGCTGGAGGCACGAGCTTCGAGATGGGGTTGTTCACAGGGAGGTGGGGATTTACGTCATCGAGTTCATTTTGGGGTATGATTTCTTATTTATTTGTATTTGAATTTTTTTTGAAAATAAACTTATAAAGAAAAATATAATAGTTGTTACAGAGAAAAAAAAATATATTCAGTAAGGTAAGAACAGTAGTTAATCCTGTTTTTAATTTTGAAATGGCTAATTATAATTATGCATATTGGGTATATTGAAAAGGGAATGAATTTAAATGTACATGTTATAATTTACTAGGTTATTTTAAAAATAGAGTATTGTTGGAAATTTATTTATTTAATTAACATATTAAATTAATTGGTTGCTAAAATAATATGTTAAAAAGAGAATTAGTTTAAACTGAAATTATATTAGTTAAAATAGAATCCCCGGTTAATTAAATTTAGAAAATGGAAATAAATTGTTCAAGCTATTTCAAAGTGTTAATAAATCGTATGATTGTTATACAAGGTTAAAATCTGGTAGAAGCAAGCCGGGTTGGGTCGGGTTGCGAATCAAGGATCAAAGGTGAGTTAATCTCACTCAGTTAATTCAAATTTAAATTTAAATGATTAAATTTGAATAATTGTTTGAATGGTTGAATTGTTGATGTGCTATTGTATGCTATATTTGAGAATTGATGCAATTTATTGTGCTAACGTCTGTGAATGCAGGGAAAACAGGTTGGAGGGATCCAACTGGACCCCTCACATTTATTTAAATTCTTCATTATTCTCTGTAGTGATTATTTGATATCTTATGATGAGTTATATTGGGATATTGAATGTTATGGTTTGATTGGATATTTGGGTATAATGAATTACCAAATTATATGAATTGGAATGTTGAAAAGAAATTAAAAAGAAGTAAATTTGTAAGCAAAATAATTATAGAAAGTTTGAATAAATTAAGAATGAATTGAAAAGAAATAGAAGTAATATGAAATAATATTAAATAACTTCAAGTATGAAGAGAAATGTAATTTTTAATAAAATGAAATTAATGAATTGTAAACTTAAGTTATATCAATATAAAAAAAAAAGATTTATCTTAAAAATTCAAAGTTTAAATTTATTTAAAAGAATAAAGAATTAATTGAGAAATCTAAGAATTGAAATTTTTAGTTAAAGTATTTTTAAATTGTAATCAAGAAATGAAATCTGAAATTAATAGATTCCGAATAAAAAGGAAATAAATTTGAAATCAATTTGGGAAACTGATTTAAGTGATTGAAGTTGGAATTCTCCCTGGATAACCAAGTACGTTTTCGAAGTAAATTTTTAAATATAAGTTAAAAGATTAAAGGTTGTTTAAAAAGCAAGTGTGGAAAATTTCTTATTTCTAATATTTAAGTTTTTAAGTATTTCTCTTTATCTATTATAGTAGTATTATGTTTTAAAAGTATAAATCTGGTTTTATATTTATCAAGTAACTTTATTTTCAAAAATTTATATAGTATGTATTTTTAACAAACTATCAAAGTAGTTTTTAACTTAAATGTTTTAAAATATAAATATATATTTCAAAGTAAAGTGTTTTAAATTATTATTTTTAAAATCTAGTTTGTGCTTGGTAATTTCAGAGGAGATAGAAAATATTTGGAAAAGTTTATTTTGAAAAGGAAGATGGTTTTGAACTGTTTTCAAAGGATTGAAAATAGAAATATATCTTTGAGGATATTTTGAGATACATAAATAATTTGGGAAATTATTTATTGGTTGATGGTTGTTTGTGAATATTAATTGATAGTTAAATAACCGACTATCAATATTGGACAATGCGTTGATCGTTTCGAAGAGACCGGGATCGAGATTTATTTCTCGAAAACCACTTCGATCCGGTTTGTACGTTTCGTGTAAACGATTTTGGATTCGAAGATGGAGCAGTGAAGTGCAAGGGCTAATCGCTACTAATCCTGAGGATATTTCCAAAATGGATGTAGTAGGAATAGTGCCTTCGGTTCCGTTCGAACCCGGGACGGACTTGTATGGATGAATGCTTGCGAAACATCGTCAGGTGGACGATGGGCATTCTAAGTGAAAACGTTCTAAAGGTAACGCTCAGCCTCAAGCCTCATCAAATGGGAATGACTGAAAATCAGGGGATATGCAGCAAGGTTAGGTGGGTCATGCCCAAGCAGGACAAGATAATTCCCCTGTCTAGATGTCCCTTATTTATTTCGGCTTAGTGGGTGGTTGGTCGCGCCAACCACGGGGTTTATCTTATTCGGGACTGTTCAGTAAGGAATGGCTCCGGCCTTGTGTTGCAGGGGATGAAGGGAGTAATCCTCGGTACGGTGATCTAGGCCCCGTACTGTGACAGGTGGTACCCCAGTGCCTAGTCATTGTTGGAAATCCATTCTCCCTACGAGCCTTTTACGAGTTTTGTTTGTATTACCCACTTTTGTGGCTAGTAGCTGGAATTTAATAGATGTAACAATTTCGGCTATTTTATAAGTATTTGTATATAGACCCTATTATAATATCAGAGGATTTCTATAAAAATTGTTTTAGCTATCGTAAGGTAAAAACCCGACATGTTTATTTGTGGCGTGGTCTTACGAGATGCTTTTGTTTTCAAAGGATTTTTGAAACTTTAATAATCAATTAGGTGTGATTTTCTCACTCTGGTATTCCAGACTGACTCGGGTATTATTTAACTGTAATGCTCGGGTCAGACCGAGTATTATAGGATACAGGATATGATGCTGTGGAGCTCAGGAGACGAGCTGGATGACGATACGTATAGTCGTACTTGTTATATATATATTCTGCTGTTTGAGTTGTTGTGTACCTTGAGTTGTTGTGTATCCATTGTATTGTTTTGATGTGAGCTGTGACTGATGTACTCTGATGATGTGATGTATGTAAACAGATATATTTGATTTTGAGTAAAGATTATTTATTATCTATTATATTTTATTCCGCTGCGATGGTTAGATTCTGATATTGATTTTGTTTTCTCTTCTTCTACCTCTTCTTCTTAAACCCAAATGGTTCGTATTTCTGTACAACTTGAGTTGTTTGTTGCAGAATAGTGTTGACTCAAGGGGTACGGATTTGCGGGCTGTTACAAACGATTAGTTATCCCTTCGAACTAATCAATGCCTTTGCATATTCGTAGACCGGTGAACCCGAGTATCTTATGAAATAATTGTATGAGTTTATTCTCATATTGTTGATATTCTGAATTGTTAAGCCAAATACAGAATTGTTATCCAGTTTGATTTGGAAAGATATTTTTCTATCTTTCATCTTTTCTTTGTCGTCTTCCTTGCAAATTACGAGGACGAAATTTTTTTTAAGGGGGGGAATCTGTAACGATCCCGATTTTTAACTAAATTTAAAATTGATGATGAAAATAAATTTTTGGGTAAAATTGTAGATTAATTTGAATTTTTTTCAAAGTAAATGGGATATTTGTTTATTTGAGTATTTATTTTAAAATTTTATTTTGAGATTAAAATATTGAAATAATAAATATTGTAAAAAGTCATTTAAATTTAAAATCTTATATACATATATGCATATGTATATGTATATGTATATGTATATGTATATGTATATTACAAATATGAGTAAATTGAATGCATATTTAAAATTAATTTAAATTTGTTCAAAATAAAGTGTGAATGTATAAATGGATATGAAAGTTTATATTTCAAGTTTGAAATGGAAAATTGAATTTAAATTTAAAATAAATGTTTTAAAAATTAAGTAGCATTAAAAATCATTCTTTTTCTTTAAAATTAATAAAACAAAATGTGTATAAAATGAGCAATAAAAGTTTAAAATAATATATATAGATAAGTTGTTTATTTAAAAGATATAATAGTCTTAATTCAAAAGAAAAAATATATAATGAAGTAAGCTTAAATATATTGGTTTAAAAAGTGATATTGTAAAATTGATATAAACAAAAGTTTACAAAAGCTAAATCATCTTGTATACCTAATAATTAGATTTGATAAAATAAGGACTTAAAACACATTTTACCTATATATATACATATATATATATATACAAACAAATTTAAACATACATATGTAAGTATAAGATTTACAAGTGTTTAAGATATACATTTATTTTCAAAGTGTATAAGTTATAAATATAAAATTTATAAAATTCAATTGCTTTGTAAACATCAAAGGCTGAATATATATTGCACATGGAAGAATGGAGTGGAATAGATGAACAAAATCTTGCTCTCATCATTGTTTTTTACAAATGGCATGAATTGTCTTATAAAAAGATAAAATATTCACATAAAAAAATTAAAGAAACTTTTCAGTTTCCAAAGAATTTTCAAAATTATAAGCCTCTAGCTTTTGAAATACAACCACAAAGATTTTTCAAATCTAAACATCATCTTTCAATTCAAAAGAAACCATCAAAACAGAAAAAAATAACTGTCAAGCTTTCTTTAATTCAAACTAAAAACTGAAGTGATTTCTAAAGCCTCAAAACTGTAGTGTGCTCTCAGGTAAGTTTTAAAATTTTACAGTTAATAAAATTATGGTTTTGAAGTCATATTTTAACAACAATTTTTAAATTCAAACTGCAGATTTGTCTTGAAACAGTGAAGTTTCAGGGTTTTGCTAATGCTAGTTTCTGGAAATAAATTAAAAAGGCAAGTAAATTTACATTTTTAAAAGCTTGAACTTGAAGTTGTAATTTCTAATGAAGGAAGAGTCTAATTCAACAATATTCAATCAACTGCAAAAAAAAAAAAAGCAAGATCAAAGCTTTAAAGCTATTTTGGTTTTCTAGTTGCAGGGAATAAAAAGAGGCTTCCTTGTTATAAATCCAACTGTGAGTAATTAAAAAAAAAAGTATACATTGTCATTGAGAATTGAATAAGTGAATACAACAAGAAGTAAACATAGATCTGTAACCATCATTTGCAGATCTAAAACATAAAAGGATTTAAAGTATAAAAAAAAAAGAGACTTGCAGGCCTTCATTCATCTCTGTTTGAAAAAAAACTGTCAGGAAGACACTTCTATCTTTTGGAAAATAAAGTGAGTGAACCCCATGCCTTCTTCATTTCTTTTTTTTTTCTTGTGTTTAAATGCTTGCATGAATGTGGTTAGTTTTGACTTGTGAATGGTGTGCTTGTGTTTTGATTTTCCCTGGGAACACTGTTTTCCCTTGTTTCTTTTTCCCTGTAACATTTAGTTACAGTAAAGCTTATAGGCTACTCTCCCATCTTCTGTTGAAAAGGAAACTCTCTTGGAAAAAAATGTGAGTAAACCTTGTTTTATTTTTATCCTGGCTTCTATTGTATGTTTGGGTGATGTAGGAAATCTAAACTTTGTTTGCATTTGAATGTATGATTGAATGCTTGGCTTGTTATGTTGATTTTATATATAAAAAAAAATTTGTCATTGTATTAGCTTCAGGAAACCAAAAATTTGTCAAACCCCTTCATTCCTCTCTGTTTCTATTCTCTGTTGCTTTGGAAAAATAAAATAAACATGTTGGAGTTCCAATTTCTCCTGTGTCTGAATGCCTATAGGAGTAGAAATGAGTTGCATATGAATGAAGTGTATGCTAATGCTTTGAATTTCCTGGAAACCTTTGCTCCTTGTTCCTATTTCCTGTAACATTTAGTTACAGGGAAATTATAAATTACTAAATAAGCCTATATGTAGTTCAAAACCTGCACTTGTGTTCAGGATTAAATCAAAGGCACATGCATGATTTAAACCTCTGGTTGATGAAGTAAACCATAACCAAAAATTCAATATCTTTCTTCTCCCTTCTCTTTGCTTCTGAAAATAATTGTAAGTAAGTTAAGGTATTGTTTTAACCTGTATTTCATCTCAGTAATGAATCAATGCAGAGAAACTGGAAATATTTTTTTTTTGGAAAATGGTAAACTCAATAACAACCCAAATAAGCAATAAATTCGAGTATCACAGATTTATATCTCAGTAATATTACTTGAATCCCCTTGAAAAACGATGATTTTTTGAAACTAAAATGTAGATTTTACATTGAGCCTTCATCAAGAATTTTAAGTTGATAAAAAAAATCTAACTTTTGTCAAATTCTGATGATTCAAGTAATCGTAGTCCGCGTGATCATCGTCGCAGCTAGATTTAATGCTCAGTATCACCAGAAAAAAATACTAGATTAATTTTTAAAACGTTGTACTTTTGATTGGAGATCAAACTAGGGTTTAAAACCCCTTTCTGTTCACGTTGGATACAACAGTGCCGCGCCTCCTAGGGATGATCGGAACAAGTGTCAGGGGGCGAATGGATGCGTCGCGTGGTGACGAAGCTTTGGGCCAAAATTGGTGGCCGATAACGGCCAGAGGTGATGTCGCGTGGCGGTTATTGGTTGGCGTTCCTGATGGTGGTTTTTGGCCGATAACTCGATTTTGATTCGAGAGGAGACGGGGCACTTCGATGGATGGAGATGGTTGCTGGGTTAGTGGTGGACGTGTGGCGATGTTCGCCAGTGGTTGGAGTCGCCTCCGGTGCCGTGCACGTGCACGTGGCTGCCATTGTATTGGTGTTGATGGGTTTGGGAAGAAGAGAGGTAGCTCGAAGCAATACGCGAGAAAATTGAGGGGAAACTCGAAGCTGAACTCAGGGGGATTTGGGGTGGTATCGAGTCGTTTTCCAAACTTAAGACAAAATTCTTTATAATGATTAAATAAAAATTTTAAACCATTAAAATTTGTAATTACTTTATAATTAAAGTTGATTTAATTAAAGGGTGAAAGTAATTAAAATTTTCTTAATTATAAATTAAGGATTTTATGAATTAAGATAATTAAATTAAGAAAAGCTAGTTGATAAAGTTAATTAGGATTGGACCAATTTATAGTTAAGAATAATTAATCGTTGATTTAAATTTTATAAAATAAATTGTGTGGTTAACACACTTAATCATATTCACCCTAATTAGAGATGATTAGCTATCATCAATTGTTCTATATTGGATTGATATTTTTGTTGTGATGTTGTGATTGCTTTGTGATGGACTGTGATTTGTGATTTGTTCCTATATGTGTGTAAAATCCCTTTTGCCCATGAAACGGCATTTGAACTTCGATGCGACAACGAGTCGGATTCCAATTGGTTATCCGAAACCCACATCGAATCACATTAGTGAATCTTTGTGATTGATAAATTTACTTTATCTATGAATCTTGGATGAAGATAAGCGTTATGGGTTGTACCGCTTATCGATATATCTGTGATGATTGTTGTTGTGCACTATCGTGTAATACCCCTGGACTACACTATACACACACAAATATGGATTGTACGTGGAAATCGGTTAAGTCACATATTTCTGAAATAAATTTTAAGATCTAATTTTTAAATCCAAATGGTTTTGGAAATGGATCGGATTTAAAGTGAAAAGATTTTGGAAAAGAATTTCTAAAATAAAAGTTGTTTTGAATAACTTAATAAAGTTTTGAAACTTAATAATTCAATTCAAAATTAAATTCAAGGTTTGAAATTAAATTCTATTTTGAGGATTTATGAAGTAAAAGGTTATACAAGCTTATATGGGTTTCAAACCATTTTTTTTAAGTGTTGTTATGGGATTTAAATTTAACCCGAGTCTGAAAAACTTTAACTTGTATAATTGGAATTGGATTTTTCCAAAATAAAAACTGTTTGTTTTCAAACGATAAAGGCTTCCAGATAAGAAATAAATTTCCAATTTATATTAAAGGAATTTCAAGTTTGAATTGAAAAGGTTTTCCAAATTATGAATGAGTATTGGAAACGGTTTTTTGAAGCTATAAGTTAAATCTTTGATTTAAAGATTAAATCAATTAATCCAATTAAAATGGATATTGTTTGGAAACCGTAAATGGATCTTTGTGAAACTGGTTAAACTTTGTGAAATAAATCTTTTGTTTAAAGATTTGAAATGGTAATTTGGTTTAAACCATTTAAATGAAAGTTTTGAATAATAAGTTGCGACTTAACTGAAAATCCAATATCCATATGTTTCTAAATATTGCGCTCGTTATTCGGTTTAGCCGAGAGAGGACCTTGTGTCATATAACCCATTCTGAATAATGATACGTCGTTATGGATAGCATTTGAAGACCGGTGGTGAAGACCGGGTATTTGCGAGAATGATAGGATGACCTATCGATTATCTCTACACTGAGTAGCTACGGTATAGAGATTTCCTAAGTGATGGGAAGTCTGATCGGGATTGTGAATACCCGGATTTGCAAGGGCTTCTTCGGAAGTGCCTTCGGTTCTGTGCGAACCCGAAACAGACTTGTATGGTCGTGTGTTTGACACTACACTTTGAGATATAAAGCCGATTTCTTTCAAATATATATCTGTTGGTGGTGGAGAATTTATTCTCTTAGCTTAACACCCTTCTCTGAGACGCACGAGCTCAGAGGTTATGTAGTTGAAGGTTATCAGCGATATACTCCCAATTTGGTAGTGTGGCACGCTAAGTGCTGCTATATGTTGATGATCATTTGTTGATCATTTGTTGATCAAAGCATGGCTTTTTGAAAAAGCGTAGCTTTGTGGTCGAGACCTCATCGATTCTCACAAACCGGTAATGGTCGAAACAGGAAAGATGCGGCAAGGTTTCAGGGGTAGCTCCCCTAGGGTATGACCATTCCTTCTGGAAAAGGGTGGTATCATGGTATGGAGCCCAGATACTTGCTCATGTGGACACTAGTATATTTATTACTGTGTGATGTTGTTGTTGGAGGGCCCTCGGATAAAGGTCCCAAAGGACCGGGGGTGGCATATCTCAGGTTTTATTCCCCGGGAAGGGGGTAGCCGGCCTTATTTAGCAGAGATCCGGGTAGGTTCTCGGGGCGTCCCGCCATAGGCGTTCCCATGTGGCAATAGGAAGTTCCTTAGCCTGACCATTTGTTGGAAATCCATTCATCCAATACGCGCCTTGTACGGTTTTAGTTGTAGAACCTGCCATTTAACATGGCAGCTATAGTAGGCATAGTATAATGGTACCTATGCTGGCTAGAATTTATATTATACTTTTGAAGTGTTTTCCACTATGCACTAATAATAATATCAAAAGGAATTTTTGCGTAGTAAGCATGTTTGACTATCATAAGGAGAAATCTCCCCCATGTGTGCGTTTGCATTGTGTGTGTGCCGGGAGGCCTTATGGTAGTTTCATTTTCCAAAAGCATTGCGGATTTCAACTTTAAAAGCTTTGTTGTTTGTTTTAAAAGATAAAACTGTTTTGTTTGCTCACACCAGTCCCACGACTGACCTGGAGTTTATTGTTCCTTTCCTAAACTCTGGGTGCCCACTATTTTCCACACGGGCAGTCTAGAGTTGGGTTTTTCAGATAATCCTGTAATAGGTATAGATTCGTTAGCCTTCGAAGCTCTTTGGATTTGTGGATCGCATTTGCTACACTTCAGCATCACACCAGTCTTGCTCATCTAGGTGGAGCGTGATGGGGGTTCGAGCTAGCCTTGGTGTTTTGAAGATGGTGTTCTTGGAGTTTGGCATTGAAGACACTATCTTTCCGCTATTATTTTCTTGTATCTCTGATAGTATTGTTATCCATTGTACCATTCTATTGTATTCTGTAGTATCAGATATTGTATTAAATGTTGAATATTAAATGTATCATGCATATTTCTTCCGCTGTGTTGTACTTATTGTGTTATAAGCTCCGACGAATCAGATTCGACGTTTGGAACTGCGGCATTTGAATACGAGTGTCGTATTCGGTGCCGATTTTCGAAGGTCGAGTCAGGGTCGTTACAATTGGTATCAGAGCTGAAGGTTAAAAACTTTAGCTCAGGAGTATAACACATTAAGTAACTCATTAGAGATAGGGTGAAGTATACCCTAGAATGAGTAATCCCTAAGATATTCGTTCGAATGCCTCAGTAAATTCTCTTACTATCCACTGATAGTGAGTATGAGTGCAAGAAGAGAACGAGATAAGGGATAGGGAAATACCAGTACAAGTGGTCAATACCCTGCAACAACAGAAATAATTTTCTCTATCAATCTCCTTTGATTCGTCTTTCCAATTCTTTTGATTACTTTGTGGCAGCTCAAGAAAGAAGCTTCGGTGTGATGGTGGCCCTACGAATCGTAGATAAGTCTCAATTTCGTATTCTCTTGGTTAAATTTCTATCAGCTTTTCGTTCTTAACCTTAGCAAAATTTAAATTTGATAAATTGGTTAACTAAAGTATAAAGTTAAATAATTTGTATCGATAAAATGATTTCGATTAAAACCAAATTTGAAATTCATTTGTAATTCCTTGTGTTGATTGAAGTCCGAAGAGGGACAAGTCATATATACTTAGGGATATTTCGACTTGAAGTTGGAATCCATATCTTGTGTTTGAGAAATTGTAGAAGATTGAATCTATCTATCTATTCTCTGGGATCCGGTATATTCTACGAACGATTAGTTATCCCTTCGAACTAATCAATGCCTTCGCATATTCGTAGACCGGTGAACCCGAGTATCTTATGAAATAATTGTATGAGTTTATTCTCATATTGTTGATATTCCGATTTGTTAAGCCAAATACAGAATTGTTATCCAGTTTGATTTTGAAAGATATTTTTCTATCTTTCATCTTTTCTTTGTCGTCTTCCTTGCAAATTTCGAGGACGGAATTTTTTTTAAGGGGGGAAATCTGTAACGATCCCGATTTTTAATTAAATTTAAAATTGATCATGAAAATAAATTTTTGGGTAAAATCGTAGATTAATTTGAATTTTTTTTCAAAGTAAATGGGATATTTGTTTATTTGAGTATTTATTTTAAAATTTTATTTTGAGATTAAAATATTGAAATAATAAATATTGTAAAAAGTCATTTAAATTTAAAATCTTATATATATGTATATGTATATGTATATGTATATGTATATGTATATGTATATGTATATGTATATGTATATGTATATTACAAATATGAGTAAATTGAATGCGTATTTAAAATTAATTTAAATTTGTTCAAAATAAAGTGTGAATGTATAAATGGATATGAAAGTTTATATTTCATGTTTGAAATGGAAAATTGAATTTAAATTTAAAATAAATGTTTTAAAAATCAAGTAGCATTAAAAATCATTTTTTTTTCTTTAAAATTAATAAAACAAAATGTGTATAAAATGAGCAATAAAAGTTTAAAATAATATATATATATATATATAAGTTGTTTATTTAAAAGATATAATAGTCTTAATTCAAAAGAAAAAATATATAATGAAGTAAGCTTAAATATATTGGTTTAAAAAGTGATATTGTAAAATTGATATAAACAAAAGTTTACAAAAGCTAAATCATCTTGTATACTTAATAATTAGATTTGATAAAATAAGGACTTAAAACACATTGTACCTATATATATATATATATATATATATATATATATATATACAAACAAATTTAAACATACATATGTAAGTATAAGATTTACAAGTGTTTAAGATATACATTTATTTTCAAAGTGTATAAGTTATAAATATAAAATTTATAAAATTCAATTTCTTTGTAAACATCAAAGGCTGAATATATATTGCACATGGAAGAATGGAGTGGAATAGATGAACAAAATCTTGCTCTCATCATTGTTTTTTACAAATGGCATGAATTGTCTTATAAAAAGATAAAATATTCACTTAAAAAAATTAAAGAAACTTTTCAGTTTCCAAAGAAATTTCGAAATTATAAGCCTCTAGCTTTTGAAATACAACCACAAAGATTTTTCAAATCTAAACATCATCATTCAATTCAAAAGAAACCATCAAAACAGAAAAAAAATAACTGTCAAGCTTTCTTTAATTCAAACTAAAAACTGAAGTGATTTCTAAAGCCTCAAAACTGTAGTGTGCTCTCAGGTAAGTTTTAAAATTTTACAGTTAATAAAATTATGGTTTTGAAGTCATATTTTAACAACAATTTTTAAATTCAAACTGCAGATTTGTCTTGAAACAGTGAAGTTTTAGGGTTTTGCTAATGCTAGTTTCTGGAAATAAATTAAAAAGGCAAGTAAATTTACATTTTTAAAAGCTTGAACGTGAAGTTGTAATTTCTAATGAAGAAAGAGTCTAATTCAACAATATTCAATCAACTGCAGAAAAAAAAAAGAAGCAAGATCAAAGCTTTAAAGCTATTTTGGTTTTCTAGTTGCAGGGAATAAAAAGTGGCTTCCTTGTTATAAATCCAACTATGAGTAATTAAAAAAAAATTATACATTGTCATTGATGAATTGAATAAGTGAATACAACAAGAAGTAAACATAGATCTGTAACCATCATTTGCAGAT
The DNA here is from genome assembly GCA_030765085.1 of Allium cepa. Lineage (NCBI taxonomy): Eukaryota > Viridiplantae > Streptophyta > Magnoliopsida > Asparagales > Amaryllidaceae > Allium > Allium cepa. Next base: position 449,293,793 of record CM060942.1, read on the forward strand.
CTAAAACATAAAAGGATTTAAATTAAAAAAAAAAAGACTTGCAGGCCTTCATTCATCTCTGTTTGAAAAAAAACTGTCAGGAAGACACTTCTAACTTTTGGAAAATAAAGTGAGTGAACCCCATGCCTTCTTCATTTCTTTTTTTTTCTTGTGTTTAAACGCTTGCATGAATGTGGTTAGTTTTGACTTGTGAATGGTTTGCTTGTGTTTTGATTTTCCCTGGGAACACTGTTTTCCCTTGTTTCTTTTTCCCTGTAACATTTAGTTACAGTAAAGCTTATAAGCTACTCTCCCATCTTCTGTTGAAAAGGAAACTCTCTTGAAAAAAATGTGAGTAAACCTTGTTTTATTTTTATCCTGGCTTCTATTGTATGTTTGGGTAATGTAGGAAATCTAAACTTTGTTTGCATTTGAATGTATGATTGAATGCTTGGCTTGTCATGTTGATTTTATAATTAAAAAAAATTGTCACTGTATTAGCTTCAGGAAACCAAAAATTTGTCAAACCCCTTCCTTCCTCTCTGTTTCTATTCTCTGTTTCTTTGGAAAAATAAAATAAACATGTTGGAGTTCCAATTTCTCCTGTGTCTGAATGCCTATAGGAGTAGAAATGAGTTGCATATGAATGAAGTGTATGCTAATGCTTTGAATTTCCTGGAAACCTTTGCTCCCTGTTCCTATTTCCTGTAACATTTAGTTACAGGGAAATTATAAATTACTAAATAAGCCTATATGTAGTTCAAAACCTGCACTTGTGTTCAGGATTAAATCAAAGGTACATGCATGATTTAAACCTCTGGTTGATGAAGTAAACCATAACCAAAAATTCAATATCTTTCTTCTCCCTTCTCTTTGCTTCTGAAAATAATTGTAAGTAAGTTAAGGTATTGTTTTAACCTGTATTTCATCTCAGTAATGAATCAATGCAGAGAAACTGGAAATATTTTTTTTTTGGAAAATGGTAAACTCAGTAACAACCCAAATAAGCAATAAATTCGAGTATCACAGATTTATATCTCAGTAATATTACATGAATCCCCTTGAAAAACGATGATTTTTGAAACTAAAATGTAGATTTTACATTGAGCCTTCATCAAGAAATTTAAGTTGATAAAAAAAATCGAACTTTTGTCAAATTCTGATGATTCAAGTAATCGTAGTCCGCGTGATCATCGTCGCAGCTAGATTTAATGCTCAGTATCACCAGAAAAAAATACTAGATTAATTTTTAAAACGTTGTACTTTTGATTGGAGATCAAACTAGGGTTTAAAACCCCTTTCTGTTCACGTTGGATACAATAGTGTCGCGCCTCCTAGGGATGATCGGAACAAGTGTCAAGGGGCGAATGGATGCGTCGCTTGGTGACGAAGCTTTGGGCCAAAATTGGTGGCCGATAACGGCCAGAGGTGACGGCGCGTGGCGGTTATTGGTTGGCGTTCCTGATGGTGGTTTTGGGCCGATAACTCGATTTTGATTCGAGAGGAGATGGGGCACTTCGATGGCTGGAGATGGTTGCTGGGTTGGTGGTGGACGTGTGGCGATGTTCGCCAGTGGTTGGAGTCGCCTACGGTGCCGTGCACGTGCACGTGGCTGCCATTGTATTGGTGTTGATGGGTTTGGGAAGAAGAGAGGTAGCTCGAAGCAATACGCGAGAAAATTGAGGGGAAACTCGAAGCTAAACTCGGGGCGATTTGGGGTGGTATCGAGTCGTTTTCCAAACTTAAGACAAAATTCTTTATAGTGATTAAATAAAAAATTTAAACCATTAAAATTTGAAATTACTTTATAATTAAAGTTGATTTAATTAAAGGGTGAAAGTAATTAAAATTTACTTAATTATAAATTAAGGATTTTATGAATTAAGATAATTAAATTAAGAAAAGCTAGTTGATAAAGTTAATTAGGATTGGACCAATTTATAGTTAAGAATAATTAATCGTTGATTTAAATTTTATAAAATAAATTGTGTGGTTAACACACTTAATCATATTCACCCTAATTAGAGATGATTAACTATCATCAATTGTTCTGTATTGGATTGATATTTTTGTTGTGATGTTGTGATTGCTTTGTGATGGACTGTGATTTGTGATTTGTTCCTGTATGTGTGTGAAATCCCTTTTGCCCGTGAAACGGCATTTGAACTTCGATGCGACAAGGATTCGGATTCCAATTGGTTATCCGAAACCTACATCGAATCACATTAGTGAATCTTTGTGATTGATAAATTTACTTTATCTATGAATTTGTGGATGAAGATAAGCGTTATGGGTTGTACCGCTTATCGATATATCTGTGATGATTGTTGTTGTGCACTATCGTGTAATACCCCTGGACTACACTATACACACACAAATATGGATTGCACGTGGAAATCGGTTAAGTCACATATTTCTGAAATAAATTTTAAGATCTAATTTTTAAATCCAAATGGTTTTGGAAATGGATCGGATTTAAAGTGAAAAGATTTTGGAAAAGAATTTCTAAAATAAAAGTTGTTTTGAATAACTTAATAAAGTTTTGAAACTTAATAATTCAATTCAAAATTAAATTCAAGGTTTGAAATTAAATTCTATTTTGAGGATTTATGAAGTAAAAGGTTATACAAGCTTATATGGGTTTCAAACCATTTTTTTTAAGTGTTGTATTCGGTGCCGATTTTCGAAGGTCGAGTCAGGGTCGTTACAAAACTCGAAGCAAACAGTCCATAATCTCGAAATTGACTCGAGACAGCGCCCCCTCTCCCCAACTTCAAACACTGATACGCCGCCGTGTTGTGCACGTGTACGGCGTGGCACGTGGCTTCGGCGATCATCTGAGACTTCGCACAAATCCCAAATTACACCAACACAAGAAAGCAAAGGTCGATTTACCCAGCAAGATTCGAATTCGAAATTATGCAGTTCGAATGAAAGAACGGTCGACCACACTGAAACAAAATGTCACGCCACCCACGCACAGTTCACCAGAGGCGATGCCAACTCGACCGCACCTTGTCAACGTCACCAGAAACCTTCCACCCGAGCCTCTATCCACTCGATCACGTGTACACGTCGATTCCCTCATTTCACTGCCAGGTACAAGAACACGCAGTAAACCCTATGTTGACCTCGTATTCAATTTCTATGCAATGGAAAAATCATTGAATATTTTTCCTAAGATCACTAACCCTTGCACTTGCTTCAGTATGAATTTCAGCATTTTATATTGGATCAAATTCGTGAATTTGATAAAATTTCAATTTTCATTCAACATCGAACTGCTCGTGAAATACTTAAGTAAAAGACTTCGTTTTTGTTTCAAAAATCATGAATTCCAGTAATATTTCAAATTATAAACATGAATTAACTTATTTCATCAGTTGAACTTATCACATTTTTATTTCATTTCCTGTAATCATGGTTTCAGGTTTGTTGTTCTTGCAACATGCTTAAACAAATTTAAAAAAATCTTGGTTTGGGTTTTAAACATCTTGTTTGTAAAAACAAAAACTCTAAGCTTTACATAATTAGATGAGAATAATTTGAGTTTGATGAGAATGTACAAACTGTAACACACAGATAAGTACAGAGCACCATATAATACACACATAATTATATTCCAGTCCAAAAGATACAATTCCACATAAATAATGAATTATCTTTACTAATTTTAATTAAACTCAAACTTAAAATTGATGTTTACTCACCTCAAATAATCGTTGAATAGAAAACCCTTTGATATCTTGAAAGCTGCTGTTTAAAAACTGTCTGATGCTAGTTCATGAATCTGCCCCTTTTCTTTTCTTTTTCTTTTTTTTGAATTTGCTTCTTCTTCTAGTCTTTATTTCTCAGGTGTTTCTATTTCTCTGGTTTCTCTTTTCTTTTTGTTACACGAACTAGAAGTAGCATGAGATATACATATACATAAAGAACAGGATGGGAAAGCTTCAACTGGACAGAAGTTTCTTAATTGAACAGGTTTACAAATATCTTGACTTGACAAAATGGAGGATGAGATATTAGCATTAAATGTTTTGTTTCCTAAATAGGTTTACACTCTCATTATCTTCAGCTGCACATAAATATTCATGTATAATTGTTGTACTATGCATAAATATATTGATGTGTCTTTATGTTGCAGGCCAGCATAGCTTGCACAAGAAGCTATTCATTTGTTCATATTTGCTTTGTACCTTAATTAGTTTGCATAATTATTAAAAAAAATTACATAGTTATCATGTTTTTCTATGTAAAAGAATTTTGTATATCAGCATCTACTTGCAGGTAGGTCTAAGGCTTGTGAAAGAAGATGTGTTTATATGTATTTATCTTATTATTTCCAGTTTGAACTTCAATATACAAATATGTTTGTGTAAATATATTTGTCTTCTTTCTTGATTCATATACACTAGTTTGACTTATAATTCTAACTTAATAATTCATATGTTTATGTCAGGCTTACATTTCTTTGGACTTGTAAGTGAAAATAAGTTGTTTTGTTATTTTTGTTTGTGCATAACATTTGCAAATATATATACATGTGTATATGAAGTTAATTTGTTTTATTATTTTACACGTTATGCTTATCTTATTTTACGCTCTCAAATTAGCAGTTTACCCATGTTATTTTATTTTATACAGTGTTTTTATCATACCCTATACTTTGTTCTTAATTTAGTTATATTCATGTGTTATAGTTAATATTCTTATATTTATATTTTTAACTGTCAATATTTAAATTTGATTCGTGAGTTTACTCATTCTTTATATTTATTTTATTAGTATTTAACTATAAATATTTAAATTATGTACAATATGATTTATTTACATTTATACTTATTTATATTTATCTCCACTTGTATTTTATTTAAATTGTATGCATAAGTTTGACTTTTATTTCACATTTATATTTTGATTCTATTTCAAACATTATCATTCATATGTATACTTACCAAATATAATCAAAGTAAGATATTTTAATTCAATCATTAAAGACAAATTTTATTATAAATATTATTGAGATAATTTATTAAACTTCCAAATCAATTTCCTTTTAAAAAAAATACCATATAAACAATGGCAATTATTTCAAAATCATATCCTTTTCAAATGGGTAAGTATACATTTTATTTAAATTGATTTGAATATTTATTAAAATAAATAGGGCCAAAATCCAGGGTCGTTACAGTTTTTGTCTTTTCAAATTCGCTCGGGTCAGTCCGAGCATTTCAGGATTTGAAGTTTTAGCTCCGGAGGACGAAGACGAAGATTTGTATTACTATCTACTATATTATTCCACTACACTATTTAATTCCGCTGCATTGATATTTATTGGTATGTGAACTCTGATATTTATTGTATAAAGAAGAATCAAATGTTTGTAAACAGTTTTATGAACTGTATATTTATTATTATATTTTATCCTTCCGCTGTGAGATTCTGGTTAGTTTTCTCTTCTTGTTTTTTTTCTTATTTACCCCATAACAATCCGCCCTTGCGTATGGGTTTGAATTGGCACGTGTGTCGATTTAAAGCATGTGAAAAGGCGGGACGTTACATCTGGTATCAGAGCTTTGGTTTATCGATAAACCTTAGCTTTGTGGGGTTTGACTCTTTACTAATAGGATAGTAATGCCCTATGGGAGTCGCTGAGTGTATATATATGAGAGAGCGTATTTGTTAGTGTTATAAAAGGTTTTAATATTGTGTTAATCTGTTCCATTTTGTATTTATAAATTCTGGTTGATGCATGGAACGCTATGGCATCAATAGGGATTTCTAAACACTTAATAGGACAGACCGACATAATATTTGTTTTAATATAGGTGAATGAAATAATTTTTCCTGTTATATTTTCTATATATAAAATAAATTTTTCAAAAGATATCTATATTTGGCTGCAATAGATTGGTTGTTAGGTATTAAAGTGTATAAATAATAATAGAAATAAGATTGAAAAATAAAATAGGTTTTGTACTTTCCTCTCTGTCGCTGGAAAATAATTTCGGTGATGGCGGCCGCATCATCGACTTTCATTTTCGAGTTTCGAAGGGGAAAGGCCACTATAGTAGTTCTACTGCAGATTCATTCTAGAAAAATATAAATTTTGAATTGTTGTAAATATAATTATAGATATGTAAGTTGTAAGAATATATGTATCTATTGTTTTGAAATAAATTGAAAATTTAACCCGGTATTAAGTTTTTAAAATTCCCGATAATTAATTGTTTCAATTATTGTAGTGAATTGAAACGTAGGTAATAAATAATTAAAACCTCTAAAGGAAATAAGAGATTTAATGATAGGTTATAAATGGTATTAAATGGAATTTGAAATTATAACCTACGAAACAAAGAATATTACTATTGAACTTTAAATTAATCATAGGTAATGAGAAAACTTGTATAACTTTCAAGTACATCTTTAAACAAAAAAAATAACTTACCAAATATTAAAAGTTGAAATGTTTAATAGGAAATGTAATGAAATTGTACAAGTAAAAGTAGGTAGTGAAGTATTCAATGAATTTGCTATTATAAGTGAGAATATAATGTTGTAAACTTAGGATACATTTGAAATTTTAAGGGTAAGTAATTCAAATAGATGAATATCAACTTAAGTAAATAAAATGAAAATGCTAAGAAATTAAATGGGACATGAATACTATTGATAAACAAGTGTAAGTAAATGAGGGCATGCAATAAATGAATGAATAATTATAATGAAATTAAAAGTTTGTTAGAAATAAATGTAAATTATAAAAGAAAAATTTATATGGTATGAATAAAAAGAGAAATCAAACAACTGATGTATGAAATAAAGTTTATAATAGGTTAAATTGATTTGTTGATTGGAATTGTTATTATTTGATTGTGGTTGTTGGGTAAGGAAATTTTAACTTTGTTGGGAGGGATGAATAATCCATTGGGTTTAATCTAAGACTATTGAGTAAATGATGCACTTGATGGTTTATTCTTCATTTCGTACAATATAAAGGTTTTGAACCCAAACAACTATTTGTTTGTTTGACTGTATGGTTGTTTTGTATTTGTTGTATATGCTGTTTGTTGAAATTGATGGTTGTTGTATTCATTTGTTGTTAGTGATTGAAACCACTTAAATATTTCACTTTATATAAATTGTTAACCTTTTGGATTTTATAAGTGAAATGCAGGTTATGGAAGCAATTGCTACTACTTTTGGTTCCATAAAATAAACGTAAATTGCCCGATAAATAGGTACGTTTTCGGATTACGGTTTATAGCGATATTTTATATATTTTCCCGTGTAGGGATATATTAGTTTGAAAAATATATGTTGTATATTGTTATATTTAATATTATATTTTCTCCTGAGCCTCTCCGTACAAAGGAGACTCTGCCAAAAATTTTCGTAAATTCTGGACTTAGAATATTTTGAAAATGTTTACCAAATTTTAGTATTTTAAGTATAAAAAGATTAATTGGTTATAAATTAAGATATTTTATCTAAATTAATTAATTTTATAAATTTAATTGTTGTAAAGTTAATGTTTGAATAAGGTATATTGATTTCTTAGTTCTTCGTTTCCCCTTCTTTTTCCTTTTCGGGGACGAAAAGTTTTGAGTGGGGGAGAGTGTAATGACCCGCAAATTTCATGGATTTAATTTGGTTAAATTTAATAAGTTTGTAATTAAATTTAGTGGAGAAAAAAAATAAAAAAAATTTAAAACCTACTTTTAGTAATGCGAAGTCAATTCAAATGATTTTAAGTAGTGAAAAGAATTTTACCTGTATATAAATTGGATATGAGAAATTTAAGAAAAATATTTAAACTAATTTAATGTAATAAACATTGTTAACAGTAAATGGGATATGATAATACGAAAAATTGCAAGTTTTGTATTTAAGGGCGAAATAAATATTTAAGGTAATTAATCATTGCCTTTTTGTAAGTTAAGAAAATAACTGAAAATTTTGAAGGTAAAATCAATAGAAAGGTTAACTATATGCATAAGATGGAAAGTTGAATAGAATTCTAATAAATGATAATAATGGAAAACGTACACCATCAATGTAGGATAATTAGTAATTACAATGTTGTTGAAAGTAATAAACACTAAATTAAATTATGTAAATGGAGACTTAAAACCTATTTATAGAATTTTGAATAAAAATTCAAATGAATTAAGTAGAAGAAGATTCTTACCTGGATATAAAATTTAATATGAGAAATTTATGAAAGTATTAATTTGATTTAATGCAATAAAAGATTTTAAACGGTAATTGGAATAAATTAAAGGATCATAATAGTGCAAGTTAATAATTTATGACTTGAATGGAATTCCAATTCAATAAAATCATTTAAATGTTACGATTTGATTTTTAATAAAATATGTGAAAAACAAATGTAAGGATTTGATTAATATATATGTTATTTATTCAGGGTATTGAATAGAATTGGGAATCCAATTGTAATTAAGGGTAATAATGTTGATATTTGCTAATAAATTAAATCTCAATGCAATACCCATAAATGAATGGAATGAAATGAATGTATGTAAAGGTATACTAGGTTATTTATCAAATAGAAGGAAAGAAAGTAAATATCGAATTGATTGATGAATAAATATACATGGAGTAGTAATTGAATGTAAAGTTAATGGTAATTGTATAAAATCAATAAATGAATGTATATAGGTTGTAAAAGTATAATAATAAGTAGAAATTGGATGACATTAATACAAGATAATGAATTGCAAATTTTAGGTTTTTAACAAAGTGTGGATGGAAATTGATTGGTTATATTAATTGAATGGAATTCAAATTGATGGGAAAGGTAAATGGATATTTGGTAATAAATTTAAACGGACTTAAAGAGTGAATTTATTTAATTAATATAAAATAAGTGATGATTGAATAAAAACCAATACGCTGTAAACAACAAACTTATAAATGTGGGATTTTGAGTTTTGACAACAATTATTTTGAGCTATACGTATATTTAGTTCATTCAATTTAATTTGTAAATCATTGAAATAAATATAAATTAAATGTTACGATACATGAATTAAGGTAATAATGGGGAATAACGTGAATTTTCTTCATAATATGATCAATTGTAGAATACAACGTAAACTTAAGTATAACCAATGGATTGAAAACAATTGTTAAAGGTTACCTGTTAAAATTTTGATGGAATTGGAAATAAATGTTTATATAATAAATGCTACCCTTATGGGAAAGGAAATAAAGTGTCCAGAATTATGAAATTTGAGTATATTAAAAAATGGGGATTGAATTAACATAGAATTTGTTGTTAGTTATTAAAATTGTTTAAGAAATCAAAAGAGAGAAACTTTATAAATTTTAAAGTTTGAAATTGGATTGGATTAGTGATTTAATTCAGTTAATATTAATTTATGTAATTAATGGGAAAAATAGTTTTTTTTTGTCACTAACTCGGATTTCGACGAAACCAGTTTCATCGGATCTGTAACACTGAATTATAATAGTGTTTCAAGTTTCGTAGCGATCGGACTTGTCGTTTGATCGTACAGACTCGAAACGCCTTGAAATTTATGCATTGAAATAAATTGAATTTGGAAAATATCGATTTTAGCACAACTTCTTCATACGATGAAATTTGAACCTGAAACCTTTTCCATTGAGTTTAAAATATTTTAAAACACCTATTTTGATATATGGGTTTACCCAATTTCGTTCCGGGGTCAGAACGGGCTTTTTGGGCCAATTATCGTTCAGCACGTTTGTTTATCGGATCCATCTACTCTATTTCTAACCTACCTATATAAACCCAGTTGTAAACCCTAGCCTCCATCTATTATCATTTATTTGTGCGTTCATTTTCATCAACTCCTCCTCTTCCTCAATGGATGCAAACCGTAGATCTATTTTCATTTCAAAATCAAAGCTAAAATTCAAAGTCCTCGGAAAAATCTCAAATTAATATATGTTGAAGCTCTCGACGAGCGTAATTCAATGGTGTAATTCATTTTCCAATTCGACGCATCGTTTGACCAGAAATCGCGGTCAAAATTGAATTGGACGTTTTTGACTGGTACGTCTGATCAGAAAATCCTTTCTGGGTTTTGAAGAGAGGACCGAGAGGACTTCATCCATGCAGTTTATTTTGCGAATCGACGGTTGGATCGACGGGAAAATTCGTTAGGGTTTGGGAGCTTTAGTTGGCGGCTGCGTTTTAGTTTGGTGCATGCGTTGCTTACTGGAGTGATGGGCCGTGCGTGCAGAAGGTGGGGATGATGTGGCATGTGTGATTTTGGTAAGAAATGTGTTCCATTTCTTTTGTTTTATTTTTATGATTTCAATCGCATTTATCGTCACAACTTTTGCATACGATATCTATTTTACGCGCGGTTTCTTTTGTTAGGATCATATTGAAATTCCGAACTTGATGACGCTGGTTTGGACAAATTCTGAGACGGTCAAATTTTTGGGTTTAAATTGGATTTAAATTCAATTTGAATTCAAAAGGTGAGTGTTTTAACCCACTCACAACTTCTAAAATTTCTTATGTTTGTTAATTTGACTTAAGATATGAATAGGAAGTTATTTATGACTGTTTGGCATGTTTTATTTATCACCTCTGTTAAATCGCATTTATTTTGTTTAACTGTTAATTAATTTTATTATTGCATATGAATTGACAGTTAAGAATTTATTTATTTGCATATAAACTGATAGTTAACAGTTAATAAATTTATTATTGAATATAAACTGTTGGTTAATACATGTTATTTATTACCTGTATAATTTATATGCTCTATATCGATGATTGTTTAAATTGGATGATGATTGCAAATAATGGTTGATGATTGATATTTGGAAGAATGGATGCTACATTTATATTGTATAAACTTCAAGTCGTCATGCATTTTCATTTCATTCGGGATTGCGGTTTGAAATGATATACAACCGCATTTTTATTTTAAATTGCGGATTGAAATGATAAACATCCGTATCACTTGACCATAGGGTAGAAAATTTTATACAGGCACCGCGGTAAATATATAAAATTATTTTTGAAATGTTTTACTATGGTTTTGTAAAGCTATATATATATATATATATATATGGTTTATGGGATATCGATTTGGCTATTTATATATGTATATAGTAAATTTTCGGTTTTTAAGCTTTGTATAAATTTGATTTGAAGTATAAAATAAAGTTTGATTTTTAAGATCAAGTACGATTAAGCCTTTATTTAAAATCTAATTTATGGAGCTTTTATGACTTAAATGAGAATAAGATTTGGAAGATGAATATTAAGTTAAATTGAAATTTAATAAAAATTAAAATTTTTAAAGGATATGATTTTTATAACTTGATTTTCGGGTAGAGTGATTTAAATGAAAATCAGGTTGTTTTAAATGAATATATAATAAATTGAAAGATTTTCCAGTTATGTGAAGTTAAAGGTTTTCTTAAATTATATTGAATTCACTAAGTAAATATTTCAAGTCTAAATAATAAGAAATTGAATTTAATATATATGGGATTGTCAAATGAGTTTGTTTTTGAAATGGTAAAATATTTAAAGCTCTAAAACATAAGAATTGAAATGGTATTTGGTAGTTTAAATCGATATTTGAAATTGATTTGTGAAATCTAAAGAAGCTATTTTGTTTTATAAATGTAATTTAATATTTAACCATTTAAGAGATGGAAACTTGTTTCAAGGTTATGATTTTCAAGGAAGTATAATTTGAAAATATTATATTCAAAGAGCTTTGATTTCTAAATACTCTACTTTGAAAATCCTATGATTTTGGAAAGGAATATATATTGGAAAATAAAATGACATTATATGATTTTGGGTCTAAATGATATCGTATTGATTTGGGGTTTTAAAAATATAAATGATATCGTATTTATATGGGTTTAAAATGCATATTTTATTCTGGTTTTAGAGTTTAAATTATTTTAAATGACCGCGGTGTTATAATAACGTTTGGTTGTTAAAGAGACCGGGATCGGAAGTTGTCATACTCTCTGCCAACTCCAAAACCACTTTAACAACCGTGTACACGGTGGAGATTCCAGAATGAAGTAGGTTGGTGGAGGCGTTTCCTGCAAGGTAAATACGTGGACCCGACTCCCGTGAGTTGGCATAAGGTGGCTAAAACAGGAGCGATTCTCGAGCCAATGAGGTCATTCCTCTGATCGGACACTCCTCTTCGATATTATACTTTGACTTTGGATTGTTTCAGTGGCCACTTTTACTTTGATTTTCGGGGGAGTTTGTTCGAGGTGGGCAGTAGCTGCGGCTACGCATTTCCATCAGCCCGGATAGCAATTGGTATATCTACCCTGGCATTGCCTAGTTGTGCCGTGTCCCCTACCATACCGAGCCTTTACTACGAGTTTCTATTTGTGTCGTACCTATGGAGTGTCTTCTCGTAGTCTCCCGATCAGGAGATATGCAGGTACTGTATAGACTATTGGCACTATTACGTGTTAAGGTGGAAATGTAAAGCCTTAACGCTATTTTAAAGTAAGTTTATTTTACAAATAGACACTATTATAATAGCGCAATATACTATATAGTAAATAGTTTAACGGATCCTTAGGAGATGTAAATCCCGAGCATCTCTTGAGTTACCGCACTCATATTTATTTATGTTAATTTGACTCACATAAGATCTTTTAGCTCTGACTCGAGTGTTTTTGTCTTTTCAAATTCGCTCGGGTCAGTCTGAGCATTTCAGGATTTGAAGTTTTAGCTCTGGAGGACGAAGACGAAGATTTGTATTACTATCTACTATATTATTCCACTACACTATTTAATTCCGCTGCATTGATATTTATTGGTATGTGAACTCTGATATTTATTGTATAAAGAAGAATCAAATGTTTGTAAACACTTTTATGAACTGTATATTTATTATTATATTTTATCCTTCCGCTGTGAGACTCTGGTTAGTTTTCCCTTCTTGTTTCTTTTCTTATTTACCCCATAACAATCCGCCCTTGCGTATGGTTTCAATTGGCACGTGTGTCGATTTAAAGCATGTGAAAAGCTGGAACGTTACAGTTTGTGTTGAATAATAACATTTTTAGCACTCGATTGTCTACCGTTTGCTTTTTGTATGATTTGAAGAATGTGATATGTCGATGTTGGTCTTAATTAACTCTTCTTCTATTCATATTTCTTATGCACTTGTGGACAAAGTTATTATGATTGATACTGATTCTGATATTCAGAGTATAATTTGCTTTCAGTTATACAAGAAAAGTTCTTTCTTTGGTTTTATTATTAAGGTTAAGGGTTCTGAATTGGAATATGTTGATGATGCTTCTATTTCAAGTTCATCTAATGTTCGTGCTTCTTCATCTTCTACTATATTTGTCTGTTTAAATGTTGTTGTTAATGATAAAAGTTATTTAAAAGATACGCTGAGGAGAGGCTTGATATTATGCATTTCCGATTTTGTTGGTTTTTGTTTTAGAGTAGCTGAACATTTAGAGAATTTTTGATGGCATATCAAATTCAAAAGAGGTATGAATTAGTATTTTTAAAGAGTTATGTTATAAGAGTTGCTGTAATTTTCTCTTCATATAAGGATGGTTGTCTTTGCAAAGTCCATGGTTCTTGTGATTTTGGAGAATTGAGAAGTTTTTTATGAGAAATATGGTTGCTGATCATTCTTGTAGGGCTGGTATTAGAAATGTGAATAATCCATATATATCTAGTTCGTTTGTTAAATTGTTGATTATTGATGAGATCTGCGATTGTCCTAATAAAAAGCCAAAAGATGTTATAGTTGATTTTATAAGAGAATGTAATTTTCAGTTGTCTTACAGTTATGCTTATCATGGGAAACAACTTGCATTAATGGAGTTGCATGGTAATAATACTTTGTCTTACGATGATTTGAGTTGGTATTTGGAAGTAGTGGAGAAGTCTAATCCAGATAGTTATGTTGACATGGATGTTGATCCTTGTAGTAATGAATTTGAGAAGCTGGTTATTGCTTTTGGTGCTTGTTTACTTAGTTTCAAGTATTACCGTCCTATGATATTCTTAGATTCTACTCACTTGAAGAGACGTCCTCGTGTGTTGATGGGTGCTGCTGCAAAAAATGGTGATCAACGTATGTCTTTGTTTTCAGTTTTGATTTATTTTTATGCAGATCATAATAGTTGGCATTAGCATTAATAGTAATTTGTTATCATTTATTATGTTGGTATCATTTTTAAGATATGTAGTTTGCAATTAGCAAGTTTCTAGTATCAGAATTTACAATGTATTGAACTGTAAGTTTGTATTTGGTATCATAATTTCATACTGCTTAGCGGGAGATTTGTATCAGTTTGTGTATAATGTTAATATCAGTTTCAAGTATGTTAATATATGATATCATATATTGTTGTGTAGTATTGAAATTTCATTTGTATCATAATATATGTCAATGTTCGTTACTTTGTTGTGTTAGAATGAAAATTAATGAGCATAATGTGGTGATTATCAATATTTTTATAATGGCCGTATCAGGTTTTCGATATCATTTTTTTAATTCTTAGTATTAGTTTCATAAATTGTTTCAAATTTATGGTCTAGTTTTAGTTTTTTTACTAATTATTTTTGCATTAGCAGGTTTCTTCACTTTAGCTACGAGTGTAGTTTCGGTAGAAAATGTGGATAATTGGACATGATTTTTGAACTATTATAACAAATGCTTCAAGAAGATCATACTTTGGTTTTTATATCAGATCGCCACTAAGGTTTGCTTTCAGGTGTTCATGATGTTTTTCCTTCAACTTATCACAATTATTTCTATTTGCATATAGAACAAAATTTTCCTTCAGCGGTAAAAGACAAAAATGCAAATGTGTCTATTTTTGATCTGTTCAAAATGTGTTCTAGAGCTTCTAATCTATATGAGTTTGAAGGAGCACATTCTAAGTTCTATCAAATTGGTGGTGTTGGTGGTGTGAATTTTTTAAAGGATAAGCCATTTGATAAGTGGGTGGATTTATTTTTTCCAAGGAAACGTTATGGTGAATATAGTTCCAATGTTGCAGAAAGTTTTAATGGTTGGATTTTAGATGAATGAGCATTGTCTATTACTTCGTGTTTAGATGGTATTCATGTTAAGATTATGGAACAAATGGCTAGAAGAAGAGAAGAGCGTCATTTGTGGAGAACAAGTCTTTGCCCTTCTACGGAGTTACGTATAGGTGAATTGATTAAAGAAGGATTTGGATGGGAGGCGTATAAATCTTCTGATTTTGCTTTTGAAGTGAAATTTTGAAACTCTCATTGTGTTGATTTGAAGGAACGGGTTTGTAGTTGCAACCAATGGAAAATTACAGGATTTCCTTGTGCTCATGCTATAAAGTGCATGAATAAGTCTAAATTTTCTGTATATGCTTTTGTCGAGAATTATTTTATTGTTGATGGTTATCGATGTTCTTATGCCAATGTTATAAATCATATTCCAAATTATGATAGGCCTATTGTTGATGGTAGCATTCAAGATGTTATCAAGCCACCAAAGGTGAAACGTGGCGCTGGTAGATCATCAGTCAAGCGCAAAGGAGGATTTTCATATTTTCCGAACAAGCAAAACAGATGTAGTGAGTGCAAGCAGTTTGGTCATAATAAATGAAATTGTCAAGCTTCGAAGTGGATATGATTAAATCTCTTTCCAATTATTCATAGGTTTAATTACGTGTGGGATCCACCGAGCCTCTTTATTATCTTCTCATTAATTAGATCTCTTTCCAATTATTCAAAAATATTCATATACTTATCTCGACGGTATAAATATGTTCATAAGCCATTTCGCTTTTAATACCTAGAAAATGTTTCCACATATTTATTACAATAGTATGAATATGTTCACCTGTCTTTAATGGAGATTTCAAAATTTTCAAAATCATATTGAATGGATAAAGAAAATGTCATTTAAAACATTGTTTACTGTAAATCCAAACCACTTTTCCTTCGGTGTTAAGTATGGATAGAATGCTTTTATACCACCATAATTAAGAATGATTATTTATAAAAATCAAATATCATTCCCTTTACAAAATTCACTTTTTATAACTTATTTCATATTAACAAATCCTTTTATAAATCTTCAAACTAATTTATAAAAATTCTTTTACTTGTAAAAATCTTTATGTTTATAAAACTCTTTTCTACTTACAAACTTGTTTCTATTTATAAAGCACTTTTATAAATCTCACTTTATAAAGTCCTTTACAAAAATCCTTTATAAAATCTTTTATAAAAATCCTTTAACTCATTTTTATAAATCTTAGATAATTAACACAAATCATCATTATTATCAAAGTATCACTTATAAATCATTTCTTTTATTTACCATTTATCAATCTCTCTTTTAGTTATAAAATATTGTTTATAATTCTCTTTTACAATATATCTTTTATTAAGTAAAATTCCTTCCAAAAACAAATTTATTATTTATAAATACATTTATTTAAATTAATTAATTACCTTTAAACATCATAAATAAATAATCAATTAACTTTAAAACATCATCAATAAAATAATAATTAACTTTAAACATCACTAATAAAATAATTAATTAACTTAAAACATCATTATAATGTAATTAAATATCTTCAAACAACATTAATAATATAATTAAATATCTTTAAATAATATTATTATATATTTGAAATTTTTTATAATTATATAACCACTTAACCTCAAATTGTTATAAAATTGAAGTTAACTTAAATCCATAGCTTTTCAAATCCGGAAAGAGTCTTAGCGACTGCAATGGTACTCAGTCAGGCTACCTTTATTAAATTCCATTTTCTAAGTCAATTTTTGGTATTTACATATGGAAGTATATATGAAAATCAAATCCATAATTTACAATCACTGATTAATCCATCACTTAACCAATATTAATAAATCCATATATTAATTAACTGACATATAAATACATGTCCAAATTAATATAATTGCAAAACAAGGATTTATTCTGCTAAACAGATGTCATCAGTAATCTATTCAATTAATTATAGCAGAACGAGGAATTATTCTTCTAAACAAGTGTCCAAAATAATCTAAGTAAATAAATTTAATAAAATGGTGTTTTATTGGCCAACTAGATATCATCAATGAAGTATACTTATTTTAACTACATTATTATTTAAAATAACCCAATTATATGTAGTTAGTACTATTTTATCATTAAATTATACTTCACTGAAACTAGCAACTATTTATGCCATGGTGTTTTGTTAGATCATACGAGTCTAGCGTAAAAAATCATGGGTTAAGCGATTCAAAATGAGTAAGTTATCCGGTTTTCAAATTTAACTCCTTTTAATTTAATATTCTAATTTACTAATTAATACATTCAAAAACTTCTCAGGCCCAAAATTTGACCTAACTTCCACTCTACTCAAACCCAATAACCAAACGCTCATCCAAAACTTCTTCTTCCATCACTTAAATCCCCAAAGGGCCGAGACTTCACTTGAAAAAACTATATTTAAACAAATATATTTGTAACAGCCCGCAAATCCGTACCCCTTGAGTCACACTATTCTACAATAATCAACTCAAGTTGCACAGAAATACGAACCATTATGGGTTAAAGAAGAAGGGGTAGGAGAAGAAAATAGAGAACAACAACAGAATCTAACCATCGCAGCGGAATAAAATATAATAGACCATAAATAATCGTCACTCAAGAATCAAATATACCAGTTTATATTTTACATCATCAGAGTACATCAATCATAACTCAATATCAATAAAATGCAAATGGATACACAACAACTCAACACAGCGGAATACATATATAAACAAATAAGAGAATACGCATCCTCATCCAGCTCGTCTCCTGAGCTTCACAGCAACAAATCCTGTATCCTATAATACTCGGTCTGACCCGAGCATTACAGTTAAATAATACCCGAGTCAGTCTGGAATACCAGCGTGAGAAAATCACACCCAATTGATTATTAAAGTTTCAAAAGTCCTTTGAAAACAAAAGCATCTCGTAAGACCACGCCACAAATAAACATGTCGTGTTTTTACCTTGCGATAGCTAAAACAATTTTTATAGAAATCCTCTGATATTATAATAGGGTCTATATACAAGTACTTATAAAATAGCCGGAATTGTTACATTATTAAATTCCAACTACTAGCCACATAGTGGGTAATACAAACAAAACTCGTACAAGGCTCGTAGGGAGAATGGATTTCCAACTAATGATTAGGCACTGGGGTACCACCTGTCACAGTATGGGGCCTAGATCACCGTACCGAGGAGTACGCCCGCTCCCCTGCAACACAAGGCCGGGACTACCCCTTACTGGATAATCCCGAGTGAGATCACCCCGTGTTTGGGATCCGCAACCGCACCACTAAGCCGAAATAAAAAGGGACATCTAGACTGGAATGACCTCACCCTGCTTGGGTGCTACCCACCTAGCCTTGCTGCATAACCCCTGATTTTCAGTCATTCCCATTTGATGAGGCATGAGGCTAAGCGTTACCTTTTTAGAATATATCCCTTAGAATGCCCATCGTCCACCTGACGATGTTTTCGCAAGCATTCATCCATAAAAGTCCGTCCCGGGTTCGAACGGAACCGAAGGCACTATTCCTACTACATCCATTTTGAAAATATCCTTAGGATTAGTAGCGACTAGCCCTTGCACTTCACTGCTCCATCTTCGAATCCAAAATCGTTTAAACGAAACGTACAAACCGGATCGAAGTGGTTTTCGAGAAATATATCTCGATCTCGGTCTCTCCGAAACGATCAATGCAGTTGGCCAATATTGATAGTCGGTTATTTAACTATCAATTAATATTCACAAACAACCATCCAACAATAAATAATTTCCCAAATTATTTATTAACCTCAAAAATATCTTCACATGATATATTTCTATTTTCAATCCTTTGAAAACAGTTTCAAAACCATCTTTCTTTCCAGAATAAACTTTCCCAAATATTTTCTATTTCCTCTGAAATCACCAAGCATAAAACTAGATTTTTAAAATAATTTAAAACACTTTACTTTGAAAATATACTTTTAAACATTTAAGTTAAATTACTTTAATATTTTGTAAAAATACATACTATATGAGTATTTGAAAATAAAGTTACTTAATAGAATATAAAACTAGATTTTCACTTTTGAAAACAAAATACTAAGTCACTTTTTAAGTAATCACTACTATAATAGATTTGAGAAAATACTTACTTTTGAATTTAAATATTAGAAATAATAAATTTTCTAAAACTTGCTTTTTACAACAACTTTAAAACCTTTAAATTTATTTAAAAATTTACTTTAAAATTTTACTTGGTTATCCAGAGAAAAATCCCAACTTCGATCACTTAAATCAATTTCCCAAATTGATTTCCAATTTATTCCCTTTTAATTCAGAATTTATTAATTTCAGATCTCATTTCTTGATTATGATTTAAAAAAACACTTTAACTAAAAATTCCAATTTTTAGATTTCTCAATTACTTCTTTATTCTTTTAAATAAATTTAACCTTTGAATTTTAAAATAATTCTTTATTTCTTTAATTGATATAACTTAAGTTTACAATTCATCAATTTCATTTTATTCAAAATTCCATTTCTCTTCATACTCGAAGTTATTTATTATTATTTTCATATTACTTCTATTTCTTTCAACAATCCAATTCATATAGTTTGGTAATTCATTATACCCAAATATCCAATCAAACCATAACATTCAATATTCCAATATAACTCATCATAGGATATCAAATAATCACAACAGAGAATATTGAATAATTTAAATAAATGTGAGGGGTCCACTTGGATCCCTCCAACCTGTTTTCCTTGCATCCACAAATGTTAGCACAATATAATATGCCAACTCCAAAATATCATACTATATCACATCAATCAATTCAGCCATTCAAACAATTATTTAAATTTAATCATTTAAATTTAAATTTTACTAAGTGAGATTAACTCACCTTTGAATTTGTTTGCAGTCCATTTCAATTCAATTTGGCTTGTTTCCATTTTTTTTTTGACCTTGTATAAGCATTATAGGATTTTATTAATATCTGAACCGATTGAATAATCAATTACCATTCAATAAATTTAATTAGCTAATTATTTTGTTTGAACTAAATTTCCCTTTTGAAGATCTTTTAGTCATTAAGATAATTAATAAGCTAGTTTAAACTTTATATATATATACATATACATATACATATATAAACTCTGATTTCAGAAATCTCATATATATTTATAAAAATAAAAATTTCTAACTTGACACGGGTTTCAAACATGTTTATATTCAATATTCCTTTAAATGGAAATATATTATGTTTATCTACATATTTTAAAATGAAGATACATATATATAAACTGTATATAAATATTTTACCGTAAATTTATTTATATCCCTCTACAATATAAGTATTCAAGAGAAGAAGTTATAGTTTACTGTCATATATTCATTTCTCTTCTGATATCGATTTAAACAACAAGGACGAATTTAATAAATTCCCAAATCAATGAATTACCTAAAAACAGAAGCTGCATCCCTCAGCCGACCATCGACAAACGTGACAACGCCGACAACAGGAACCACCAGCCTCACCATCACTCGCGACAGTGGCCTCGCCTACATTCCCAAAAAAATTGCGTGCTTCTCGTTCGAGTCGAACGTGAACCTCCAAGTGGCCGAAATCTTCGATCGCGCGCGAGATGCCTAGCCAAGCTACAAGATTTCAAGACCGAGCTGGGGCCTTTCGCGCGTTGAATCCCTTCGTCGCCGGCCCTTCTGCGATGCCACCCTTTTTTTTTTTTACCGATCATCGAAATGAAGAAAAAGGGGAAAAGAGGTGCGTTTGTTTCCAAATTCGTGAATAAAAGGAAGGCCTCGATCCCTTTACTTTGAGCAAGATGATTTCGATTTCTATTGGTGTTAAGAGTGAATGCTTCGGCCATGATTTTATTAAAAAAATTAATTTATTTTTTTCAAGTGTTCGATTTCTGCTTCCAGATAGAAGAAAAGGACGGGAAAGAGATATATGATGGTGTAAAGCTTCTCGAGTACGCGTTGTAAAAAAAATATCTCTGACCATATGTACTTTTAATTTTATTATATAATTAAATATTGAAAATATCTCGCGTTGTATAACGCGAAATCCCGAACCCCGAATCAGACATGTCGACAGACGTTTATAAGGTTTTACCCGCATTCCGAACACGATGGAACGTGTTTCGGAAGCTAATTTGATCGTATGCGCGAGTTACAAAAGAAAACGATCAAATTTAAATTAAATCAATTAAAATAATTCTAAGCGTTTTGAGCTGCCAAGGTCAAACGACAACTTTGATTGCTAAGAAAATTGAAATCCGGTAATAACTAACTATTACGGATCCAATGGAACTGGTTTCGTCAAATTCCGAGACTGTGCCTCGGAAGGCTATTTTTAAATTCAATTTAAACGATATATTTTTAAAACGGAACAAAACACTTCCAAACTCAATTTCAACACTTTCACTACCTTCGGTGCCATCAATATAAATTTTATAAGCCTTCGAATTATTTTTAACAGGCTTGAAACTCCAGATTCAACGTTTTATCCAATTTCAAATTATATGATTCCATGTTTAAACTATACAATTCAATAATTTAATTATCAAGTCATTGGTGATATTTGAATTCAATGGTGATATTTGAATTCAAGTTAAATATTAACATTTAAATATTCAAAATCAATTGAATATTCCAATTTCAATTGCTTAAAAATTTCGGGTCGTCACATTCCTCCCCCCTTAAAAGAATTTCGTCTCCGAAATTACTAATTAAGAAGAATGATCCAATACCCATTAACTTTTTCCTTTCAAACCCAAATAGTTTTCAACAACTTGCCAAAACAATCTTTTAATCAAAGACACCCCAACTTGCTTTCTAACTTTTCAATTTATCCATAAGTCCCAATCAATATCACCTACTTATCAATTCAAATTTAAACTTAAATTCAAATTTTAAGTTATCAAAATTTTCTCAAAATTTTTCTAACTCCCTAAATTTATGAAAATTTTTGCCAGCGTCTCCTTTGCGCGGTGTTTGGGCCAAAATTGGTCACAAACACCCAATATCACGAAAGCACTCGTTTACGTATTCAACTTGATAATAATCAACACAGAACTCAGCAACCATCAATATAGAATTCAGCTCTAAGTAACAAATCACAGTAATTCACAAACAATAATCACAAACACAGGATTTATAGTGGTTCGGCGTTCGCGCCTACGTCCACTTTGAAGGTTTTCTCTTTATTGCCTTGCTTGATTAAATCAATTACAACGGATTACAGTTGATAATAGCTTTGAAATCTGAATACAACAGTGATTCTGATGATTAGATTTGAATCCGGCAGAGTCTTGGTGTTCGATGGCAGAAGTTCTCGGAAAAAAATCCCCTTTTCTGAAGGCTTCAGGGTGCTATTTATAGGCGTTGGAGGCCCAGATCTTGCTGAAACTTCGGGAGACCTCTTCTGGCACGTGAGTGGGCCCACGCGAACAACCCCACCAAGTTTCGTCTCGATCTGACATCGATTCGAAGTCATTTCGAACCCATCAAGAAATGGTCCAATCGAGCTGAAACTTGGCAGGAACAATCTTTACCTTGTATGGAAGCTACTGTGAAAATTTGGGTGCATTTGGATCAGTGGTTTAGGAGATATGATGGGTTCGAAGTGATGATTCTCAGTTGGCTGTTGAGTTCGAACCGATCACTTCGAAACCACGTACTTCGAATCGATTGGCTCACGTGGCTTCGTGATGAGGTGGCGCGTGCTCCTCGAATCGATCCTGTTTTATCTCCGAGTTGACCGCTTCGCACCCATGGATTTCGCCTCGTTCGTATCGTGGGGCGGCACGTCATCCAAGTTAGCTGACTTGGTGGGTACGAACAAGTGAATGTTCCTGGGTTCGAACGCGACCATTTCGAACTAAGGTGTACTCGTGGGTTCGAACTCGATCGATTCGAACAAGATCGATTCGAAGCGACTTGGATTCGAAGCTGGTGGGCTTGAATGGATTCGAAGATGATGGTTTCGAATGTAATGGAGTCGAAGTTAGTGGTTGTGAGGCAGGCACTGGTTGATGGATTCGAACAGGATGGGTTCGAAGGAAGGATACCGGATGGGTTCGGAGTAGATGGTTTCGAAGATGATGGATTCGAACATAACCTGTGGCCATCGATTCGAACCATGGGTACCCTATGGGTTCGAACCGAACAGGGGGCTATCTTTCTCAAATTGAAACCATTATATCTTGAGCATACAAACTCGGATTGACTTGAAACTTGAAACGCTGGCTTCTACAGCTTTGCTTGTCATGTCTTATCAGTTGTGGCCTGATCCGGGCTCGGACAAAATTCATCGATATCCATAGCGAAGTGAAGTACAACCAATCTTTGAGGTGAACCGTCTTTTGCTTTCGATCAATCTTTTGGTATCACGCGGCTAGCTCGGTACAACTACAAAAATGGCTCTACGGCCCCTAAATCTCAAAAGAAAACAAAAGGCCAAGTGGCTCAATCCAAATCTCAATCCCAACCAAATTCATACCAAATTTAAATACATACCTTTTTGTCGGGCATTTCAAATTTATCTTCTTGAAATCAAATCCAAATTTTTCTCTTTCCCCTTTTTTTTTCATACCTGCATATCCTTTATAACAATAATATCCAATCACAATATTCCAAAAACATTTTATCTACTTTCTCACAAAATGTCAATATCTATTCATTCCAATATTGACTTGGAATATATTTACATTATCAATTCCCAATTAAGAAATTTTCCATTCCGTACTTAAGTTAACATAAGCATTTTATATGTTTCTTACATTTATTTTCACTTTACCACTTTAGTTCATATCTATTTTTATTCAAATTAATTCTTTCATTTTCATATGAATTCAATTTATTTTCAACTCCAAATGTTAAATTTTATTTTTCATTCATAACTAATTCATGTCATTATTTTAATTATTTTCATTCACTAACTTATTTCAATTTCTAGTTTGAAATTGTTTTGTCGTTAATAAATTTTTCCAAAATTTTCAAAAATTTTCTAACTCCCAAAATTTCTGAAAATTTTTGGCAGTCTCCTTTGTACGGAGGAGCTTTTGCAATTTGACAAAAGAGATAAATATATATACATTGACCCACACGGTCGGAAAAACCAAAAACATTTCATATTTCCTATTTTAATTATGTAGGCGTACCTTATTTAGCATTTTTAAGCATGCGGCTTATCTTTTTTTTTTAGCAAATAGCACTACCAAATCCAGCCACACGGCTTCCAGGTACCTGTACTTACTCAATTTAAACATGTAAGTGCCAAATATATGCAATTTAACTATATTTCACTTAGTTTCAATGGTTAAAACATATGAATTCTAAAGAAATGCACATCCAACATTTTCCGTAAGCAATTTTTACAACTTTCATACTAAATCAACTGTTTCAATTAACTTATAAACCATTTTCATTCAATTTGAATGGTTTAAAACTCAATCGCTTACATTTAATTTATTCTTAAGCAAAATCAATTCATATTTAATTCCATTACTTTCAAAATCAATTTATTTTATCCCTATCAACACATAGAATTTTAATTACTTCCATTTACATCCAATGACAATTTATTCCATGCAATTCGACGAGATTTATGTGAATAAATAAGTATTTATGTTTATAACCAATTTAAATTGATTTCAACTCAATTTATACTTAATTCTATCCCATTTTTAAATTTATTCACGATCCATATTTTCTCATTTTCATTGCATTTCAGATTTAAATCCATTCATTTGCATTTCATTCCATATTTGTTTATTCCAACTGTTTTATTTAGCTCAGAGAAAATCTAAGCTATTTCATTCAATAACCATTCAATTTTTCTTATAGACTCCAAGTTAGTTCAATTCCTTAACAATTTAAATGGTTTACAATTATTTATTTAAGAATTTCATTCCATTAAATATTAGCTGTAACTCACCGAATTCTATTTCGATTTAAATTTATTTTCACTTGATTTAAATCCAATCCAATATTATTACACTTAGTTTTAAGTTGAATTTAATCCAACTCTTCCATTTGTTTAGTTTAAATCAATTTACTTCATTTTATACTTAAGCCCATTTTCATTGTACAAGTAATTTTTTTGTATTCAACTTAATTCTCTCTCTCAATTAAATCTCATTTTAAATTTGCAATTCAAACCATTACTATTTTGATTCAATTTCATTTTATTTAATTCATTTCAATTATATTTAATTTGTTGACACTTCAAATTAATTTTAGTTTATAACTCAAGTTCTGAATCCACTATCCATTTTCAATTTACCACCCAATTTATTAACTTACAATTCAACTTCATACTCGATTCATTTAATTAATTACAAGGCCACCTCCAATTATATTTTCTTCACTAATGATTTAAGTCAAATTTGATTTATAACTTGAGAGTTTTATTTCCAAACCTCATTATTAACTCACAATTCAGCTTCATTAACTAATTTATTATCTAATTAGTTCTTCCCCTGGTTAAAATTCAACACTTGATTTTTAATTCTAAATAACACTTCATTTAATTTTCTTGGTTCAATTTATTTAATAATTCAAGTTTGGATTTTCTTTTCATTATCCAAAACAACAAAAAATATTTATTTTGGATTTTCTATTCGACTTTCAAAATTTATAAGCCACAACTTATTATTTACACAATTCCATTCATTATAGGCTTGAATATATTATTCTTTTATTTTAACTCAAGCCTTATGCTTATTTATAACCAAGCATATGGATTTTAAATTCTTTTACAAGGTATCCTAATTTATTTATTCCAATTCAATTCTTATCCAACCTATTTCTTATCCAACTTTCTTCTATTTATTCAGGTAAGAATTCTAATTCCATTCAATAACTCAATTGAATCTTTTTATTCCAATTCAATTTATTTTAACTCAAATTTATTTAATTCAATTCGAGTTCAACTTAATTCAAATATAACTGGATATTATTTTCAGCCTATTCAATTAATTTCAATCCAGTTAAATTTTTACTTCCTAATCCAAGTTAATTCCATTTTTAACCTTTCACCTTAAATTCAAGTTCCAACATTCAAAGCTTATATCTCCTTCCTGATTTAAAATCATCTCAATTTATAAGCTTACAATTATCTCATCGGGATTTTTAAACTCCCGGCTTTGGTTTAGAATCATCTTGAAATCTCCAACATCTCAATTCTCATTTCTCAAAACTTTAAACCAATCCTGGTTTTTATTCCCAACAAATTTCCTTTGAAATTTCAAAAAAAAACAACTAGCTTTGCCGAACGCATAAATTTTTGGCAGCAATCTGTCACTTAGAAACTCGAAAATGAACATCGATGATGCTGCAGTCATCGCCGAAGTTATTTTCCAGCTACTGAAGTGAATTCAATGCTATATCTCTTTCCAAAATTTATCTGAAACAATTTCCTTTCAGAAATACCCCAAAAACAACAATGCTACAATTTATCTTCAAAATACTTCCAAAATCTCCGGGTTTTAAATTTTCCAATCCTGCTTGAATAAATCTTTACTATAATTCATTTGCACGGCTTATGCTCATACAAATTCTCGTGTGCTTATATTTCAATTTATATTTTACATTTATAATTCATATTTATAAATTTCATTTTACAATGAATTTATTCCCTTAAACTTGGGTTATATTTACAATTTCTAGTTAAATTTTCACTTAATAATGATAATAATTTAATATTATCATTTCTAACATCCAAGCAACCATATAATAGCTATATAGTTTACCAAAAACTTTTTTATATCAAAATATAATTTGGGTAAAATTATTTCATTTACCCACATTTAAAACAATACCGTGTCGATTGTTCTCTTCAAGTGTTTAGAAACCCCTTCGAGACAGTTGTCCAGACTGTGCCGACGAAGGTTCATATGCCACTCAACAAACCAATCAACACAATATTAAAACAATTTACATTCACTAACAAATACGCACTCATATCTATTAATACGCTCAGACTCATTCTAGAGTACTACAGACTCTATTTTAAATGAGTAATTCCCACCAGAGCCAAGGTTATCACCAACCTAAGCTCTGATACCAACTGTAACAGCCCACAAATCCGTAACCCTTGAGTCACACTATTCTACAATAATCAACTCAAGTTGCACAGAAATACGAACCATTATGGGTTAAAGAAGAAGGGGTAGGAGAAGAAAATAGAGAACAACAACAGAATCTAACCATCGCAGCGGAATAAAATATAATAGACCATAAATAATCTTTACTCAAGAATCAAATATACCAGTTTATATTTTACATCATCAGAGTACATCAATCATAACTCAATATCAATAACATGCAAATGGATACACAGCAACTCAACACAGCGGAATACATATATAAACAAATACGAGAATACGCATCGTCATCCAGCTCGTCTCCTGAGCTTCACAGCAACAAATCCTGTATCCTATAATACTCGGTTTGACCCCGAGCATTACAGTTAAATAATACCCGAGTCAGTCTTGAATACCAGCATGAGAAAATCACACCCAATTGATTATTAAAGTTTCAAAAGTCCTTTGAAAACAAAAGCATCTCGTAAGACCACGCCACAAATAAACATATCGGGTTTTTACCTTACGATAGCTAAAACAATTTTTATAGAAATCCTCTGATATTATAATAGGGTCTATATACAAGTACTTATAAAATAGCCGAAATTGTTACATTATTAAATTCCAGCTACTAGCCACAGAGTGGGTAATACAAACAAAACTCGTACAAGGCTCGTAGGAAGAATGGATTTCCAACTAATGACTAGGCACTGGGGTACCACCTGTCACAGTACGGGGCCTAGATCACCGTACCGAGGAGTATGCCCGCTCCCCTGCAACACAAGGCCGGGACTACCTCTTACTGGATAATCCCGAGTGAGATCACCCCGCGGTTGGGATCAGCAACCGCACCACTAAGCCTAAATAAAAAGGGACATCTAGACTGGAATGACCTCACCCTGCTTGGGTGCTACCCACCTAGCCTTGCTGGATAACCCCTGATTTTCAGTCATTTCCATTTGATGAGGCTTGAGGCTAAGCGTTACCTTTTTAGAATATATCCCTTAGAATGTCCATCGTCCACCTGACGATGTTTTCGCAAGCATTCATCCATAAAAGTCCGTCCCGGGTTCGAACGGAACCGAAGGCACTATTCCTACTACATCCATTTTGAAAATATCCTTAGGATTAGTAGCGACTAGCCCTTGCACTTCACTGCTCCATCTTCGAATCCAAAATCGTTTAAACGAAACGTACAAACCGGATCGAAGTGGTTTTCGAGAAATAAATCTCGATCCCGGTCTCTTCGAATGATCAACACAGTTGGCCAATATTGATAGTCGGTTATTTAACTATCAATTAATATTCACAAACAACCATCCAACAATAAATAATTTTCCAAATTATTTATTAACCTCAAAAATATCTTCACATGATATATTTCTATTTTCAATCCTTTGAAAACAGTTTCAAAACCATCTTTCTTTTCAGAATAAACTTTCCCAAATATTTTCTATTTCCTCTGAAATCACCAAGCACAAAACTAGATTTTTAAAATAATTTAAAACATTTTACTTTGAAAATATACTTTTAAACATTTAAGTTAAATTACTTCAATATTTTGTAAAAATACATAGTATATGAGTATTTGAAAATAAAGTTACTTAATAGAATATAAAACTAGATTTTCACTTTTGAAAACAAAATACTAAGTCACTTTTTGAGTAATTACTACTATAATAGATTTGAGAAAATACTTACTTTTGAATTTAAATATTAGAAATAATAAATTTTCTAAAACTTGCTTTTTACAACAACTTTAAAACCTTTAAATTTATTTAAAAATTTACTTTAAAAATTTACTTGGTTATCCAGAGAAAAATCCCAACTTCGATCACTTAAATCAATTTCCCAAATTGATTTCCAATTTATTCTCTTTTAATTCAGAATTTATTAATTTCAGATATCATTTCTTGATTATGATTTAAAAAAAAACTTTAACTAAAAATTCCAATTTTTAGATTTCTCAATTACTTCTTTATTCTTTTAAATAAATTTAACCTTGAATTTTAAAATAATTCTTTATTTCTTTAATTGATATAACTTAAGTTTACAATTCATCAATTTCATTTTATTCAAAATTCCATTTCTCTTCATACTCGAAGTTATTTATTATTATTTTCATATTACTTCTATTTCTTTCAACAATCCAATTCATATAGTTTGGTAATTCATTATACCCAAATATCCAATCAAATCATAACATTCAATATTCCAATATAACTCATCATAGGATATCAAATAATCAAAACAGAGAATATTGAATAATTTAAATAAATGTGAGGGGTCCAGTTGGATCCCTCCAACCTGTTTTCCCTGCATCCACAAATGTTAGCACAATATAATATGCCAACTCCAAAATATCATACTATATCACATCAATCAATTCAGCCATTCAAACAATTATTTAAATTTAATCATTTAAATTTGAATTTTACTGAGTGAGATTAACTCACCTTTGAATTTGTTTGCAGTCCACTTCAATTCAACTTGGCTTGTTTCCATTATTTTTTTTGACCTTGTATAAGCATTATAGGATTTTATTAATATCTGAACCGATTGAATAAACAATTACCATTCAATAAATTTAATTAGCTAATTATTTTGTTTAAACTAAATTTCCCTTTTGAAGATCTTTTAGTCATTAAGATAATTAATAAGCTAGTTTAAACTTTATATATATATATATATACACACATATACATATATAAACTCTGATTTCAGAAATCTCATATATATTTATAAAAATAAAAATTTCTAACTTGACACAGGTTTCAAACATGTTTATATTCAATATTCCTTTAAATGGAAATGTATTCTGTTTATCTACATATTTTAAAATGAAGATACATATATATAAACTGTATATAAATATTTTACTGTAAATTTATTTATATCCCTCTACAATATAAGTATTCAAGAGAAGGAGTTATAGTTTACTGTCATATATTCATTTCTCTTCTGGTATCGATTTAAACAACAATGACGAATTAAATAAATTCCCAAATCAATGAATTACCTATAAACAGAAGCTGCATCCCTCAGCCGACCATCGACAAACGTGACAACACCGACAACAGGAACCACCAGCCTCACCATCACTCGCGACAGTGGCCTTGCCTACATTCCCAAAAAATTGCGTGCTTCTCGTTCGAGTCGAACGTGAACCTCCAAGTGGCCGAAATCTTCGATCGCGCGCGAGATGCCTAGCCAAGCTACAAGATTTCAAGACCGAGCTGGGGCCTTTCGCGCGTTGAATCCCTTCGTCGCCGGCCCTTCTGCGATGCCACCCTTTTTTTTTTTTTACTGATCATCGAAATGAAGAAAAAGGGAAAAAGAGGTGCGTTTGTTTCCAGATTCGCGAATAAAAGGAAGGCCTCGATCCCTTTACTTTGAGCAAGTTGATTTCGATTTCTATTGATGTTAAGAGTGAATGCTTCGGCCATGACTTTATTAAAAAATTTAATTTAATTTTTTTTTTCAAGTGTTCGATTTCTGCTTCCAGATAGAAGAAAAGGGACGGGAAAGAGATATATGATGGTGTAAAGCTTCTCGAGTATGCGTTGTAAAAAAAATATCTCTGACCATATGTACTTTTAATTTTATTATATAATTAAATATTGAAAATATCTCGTGTTGTATAACGCGAAATCCCGAACCCCGAATCAGACATGCCGACGGACGTTTATAAGGTTTTACCCGTATTTCGAATACGATGGAACGTGTTTCGGAAGCTAATTTGATCGTATGCGCGAGTTACAAAAGAAAACGATCAAATTTAAATTAAATCAATTAAAATAATTCTAAGCGTTTTGAGCTGCCAGGGTCAAACGACAACTCTGATTGCTAAGAAAATTGAAATCCGGTAATAGCTAACTATTACGGATCCAATGGAACTGGTTTCGTCAAATTCCGAGACTGTGCCTCGGAAGGCTATTTCTGAATTCAATTTAAATGATATATTTTTGAAACGGAACAAAACACTTCCAAACTCAATTTCAACACTTTCACTACCTTCGGTGCTATCAATATAAATTTTATAAGCCTTCGAATTATTTTTAACGGACTTGAAACTCCAGATTCAGCTTTTTATCCAATTTCAAATTATATGATTCCATGTTTAAACTATATAATTCAATAATTTAATTATCAAGTCATTGGTGATATTTGAATTCAAGTTAAAAATTAACATTTAAATATTCAAAATCAATTGAATATTCCAATTTCAATTGCTTAAAAATTTCGGGTCGTCACAATATTTCTCAATATTTTAGGATGTAGGACTATTCCCAGTCTTTCTCTTTTTCTTATTTAAAAACAAATTAACTCACACAAAACATTTTATAAAAATCACACAAACATATTTTCTACAAGTTAAATCGGCTAATAGTAAGAGAAAAGTACATATAGAGAATTGTTAATAGGATGGAGAATTTTTATCCAAATCAAACTGATCGTAGAATTTTTTTTCTATTGTTTGTTGTCCAAAATCAATTTTTCTGAAGCCAAAAAAAAAAAAAAACGGCTCGTCAACCCGCTGTTCCCTCCGGTGCATTATTTTTGTCCTTTTACCTCTAGTCTCCCCTTCAAATTCTGAAATCGGGCCTCCAAATCAAGTAGCCCAACTCCCAAATTATGACTTCCAATACCCTAACTATCACTGCATACTCTCGAATCAATTTTACGCCTGCACCTCATCTAACCACCGCTCATCTAACCACCGGACGCATGGATCGCCTCTTAGTACCTAATGCCGCAGCATCCTCGCCACCTCCAATTTAATTCGAGTATCGTAAGCTACATTTTTATACTCAATTTATTTCACTGTTGATTGAAAGAAATAAGGGAAATAATGGCTAGTTTTTCATTCAGTACTAGCGTAGATTCTATAAGCTTTTTGCTGTATAGATCTAGTTTGGTTTATTGTATAGATCTAATTTAGCATGATTTTTTTTACTTATATAATTTTGTACACAGCTTTTGCCCTTAATTAGAAATTGAACATTGGTAATGGTGGGACTTCTGCTTGTGGTATGCTCTTATTTCCTTAGTTTGGAAGGCAATGGACTCTAATATTTGTTTGCAGCTGTTGTTACTTGTTCTCGTTTACTGCTCGATTTATTATCAAAATCACTAGTTGCTTGTTATTAACTTTTGTTTAGTTAAGATTTTTCATAAAAAACGCTTACATATTTTCTTATTCTCGCATATGTGAATTAAGAAACCCATAATTTTTTTATTTATTTGGTTATACATTTGTGTACTGTTGGATATATGGTTATAAATATGGTCTGAAACCAAATACGATTATCAAATTTCAGAGTATTTCCATACAGATGGTTATACAAAACAGGTAAAGTAAGCTTACATTTCGATCATAATTTTCTAGACTTCACATGCATACTACTCTTGGTGCCTTGCGATGCGATTTATCTATGTTTTTAATTTTAGAATTGCAGCTGAAATTATATGCAATGTGTATGAAATAAACTATACCTTCATATGTGGATGGTATTTCATTTTATTGAAATATGAATCATGATGATTTATTGGTGCACCTTTCCTATTATTTAGTAATCGATTGAAGTGTATGTTATGAGAAATCTCAACGAGATAAAAAATCATATTTGCATTATTCGTGTTGCCATTTTAAGTGTGCCCGCATATCATGTATTTTTGATTTATAAAGTTCCATCATTTCCTCTAGTGTGCCAAGAAATCCCAATGTACCTTTGATCTTAAGCAACTCAAGAAATAGTCCATATGATGTGATGTGCTACTGATTATGTCAATAACATAGTCAAAATGCTATGCTGCTGCCTACAGTTATAACAGTGCCAAAAAGACCACGTCATTGAAGAAACCAAAATTCAAATATCAAATTTGATGACAATGACTACCCATGCATCAACAAGCTAGGTTTTTGAACTTTATTTAAAAAATTTGTAAATCATATCTCCGAGACATTATTAACCAACTTATATTTCATTAAAAAATAAAATACCTTCATCTGTTCAGGATTAGTGCTAAGTAGAAAATCATTGACACGTAAACGCTTTCTAGCTTCCTTTTCTTCAGAAAGATATGTGCTAATGATAGTAACATGAAGTCTGAATGATTTACCAAATTTTACAGCAGAGTGGCCAATTCCCCCAAGTCCAACCAATCCAAGTTTTTTTATTAAACATACAGATGATATCTATGAAAATTTTCTTATGAAATTTGACAAAGATTTTACTCATTTTTTTGGTAAGAATTTAGAAAAAGAATTTGGTGGTTTTCAGTGATATCCCATTGTAAAAAGTATTCATTATTTTTCAGCGATATACTAGTAGAAAACTAACATGATATGTTGCAAATATACATTCAAGTCATATTCACCTCGCAGCTTACATGGTATTTTGGTATATTAGCCTCGGTATCATGTATTTTATTTAATTTTACTCTGGTATAAATATAAATGTACATTCAAGCGATATTTGTTTATATGGGTTTCTAGTGATATACAATGATTTTTTTATAAATAAAAGTTATACCCATATTATTTAATGTGTAAGCCAAAACTGACGTAAACAAGGAGGAATATTTGTAAGTATACCTAATACCTTGAGCCAAAACAGTCGAACTAGATTAAACCAATCTGGGAGGTGAATAAAACAATATAATGTCTAATATGTGCCAAAGCTCTATTATTTATTGTTAGAGTTAGAAGTTTTATTAGCCAGACTGAATTTACAGAATATACTCATATTCCTGAATATTACTCATATTACTTAATATACTCATATTACTGAATTTACAGTATTAACTTAATGTACATAATATTCAGTATATTACTGAATATACTGAATATTACTCATATTACTGAATTTATAGTATAAACTTAACATACATAATATACTCATATTACTGAATATTACTCATATTACTGAATTTACGGTATAAACTTAATGTTCATAATATACTCATATTGTTGAGTGTACGCACATTTTTGTGCCAAAATTTGCAGTATAAACTTAATGTTCATAATATTCTCATATTATTGAGTATACTCACATTTTCATGCCAAAATTTACCGTATAAATTCTATAACCAAAACTGTTTAAATGCAAATCTACGGTATAAATTGGTTGGTCAGTGGAAGGTATAGTTATACTCAATGTTACTGAACCATTTTTCATAAGCATTCAGCCCATGATTTTCTGAATGTAAAAATCTTGTAAAGCAATTAATGCACTCCATCCATTGTAGTATTACCTTAAAAGCGATAGTGTTTCTTTCCTTTGAGATTTTTTACAACAAATGTTTTCAATATGCATTCGGTTGAATTATTTTGGTAGCTATAAATGTTCTAAATACTATAGAGATATTTATAAAATTAGGTGTTTTTATGTATGTTATCCTGAAACATATACAAACATTAAGCTCGGTATTGATAATTCTGATGGGCCAGATGAATACCTGAAAATCTCTGAACAAATCCAAAGTTGCCTTCAATTCTTGAAGGTCTTCTATTTTTTGTAGGAATGGGCACTTAACTGTCATAACTGCTCGATCAAACCCGAACCGACTAAACCGCCAGATTCAATTAACTACTCATTCGGTTAACCGACCGACTTTAACCGTTTAAATTCGGGTCGGTTAATGGTTAATGATTTTGGGTTGTTCAATTCGGGTCGCTTAACTGTTACTTTCTTTTGATCCGGCTTTGAATTTAGTCCAGCCCACTATCAAAACCCGATAAATAGTGTTTTGCGTATTTATTATCACAAAGAAGAACACTATTGAAATACATTAATCAAATGTTACAATGTTAGATTTTTGTAAAATACAGGATGCAAAAGAAAAAAAGCATTTGAAGTTGATTGTTACAATGGATCATGACTGCATGTATATACTTAAATTAAATTGTGTTGTTCAGTTTTTATTAATAAGTAATTGTCAAGTTATACACTTAAGGTTTTTGCATATCTAAATATGATGCATTTAGAATTACGTAAACAACTTTATTCTGGATCCTTAATATATTTACTACATGGGTTTCTTAATCAACGATCATATAATAACCAATGTTAAAACTGCACATTGAAACATATCAAGCTTGGGTAGTTCACTGGCAGTCACTTAATGCACACAACTCTCGCCAATTTACTATTTATTGAGTGTGATTTGCCACATATCGGTCCTTCTACTTTAGCAGTGGAGTCAGATTCATGTCCATGCTAAGGTTATTTAACCTTGTACTTGGGATATTTAATATCTGGTATGTGTTCTTTCTTGTAAATAATCTTGGCTTATACATATGTGTAATAAATTAAGCATATATTGCACTATTTCAGAGTTTTATTTTCAGTCCAGCTCAATTAATAGAAAATATGTGTATTAATCTTGATTTTTTTTATGAGCTACATATGCAGTCTGCGGCCAATATTGGAGAATGGAACCATTTAGCTTCATGATACCGTTTGGACTTGGCACATCAGAGAATAGAGAGCACAACCTATATTGTTTGTTTATGTTATTTGGACTTGTAATTTGTATGCGAACGCATTATTTGGACTTTGAAGGAGCTTTGGAATTTAAAACTTTATGTTATTTCTTGCACTGTGCTATGTTAGTGCGCTACCATTTATATGTTTGCTGGTTTAAATTGTTGGTTCATACTTAAAATAAGTATTGATCTTAACTTTTATTCATGAATGTATGTATTTTTTGTCCAAATGAACCATGAATATTTGTTACTGCACTGTTTTGTTTGTGTTAGTGCGCTACTGCTCTGATATAGTTGACATATGTCTTAGTTTGGTTGGTTAATCGGTCAAGTTAAATGGTTAATCAATTAAATTTAACGATTAGCTGTTCAAGTTAAACGGTTAATTGATTAATTTAAGCGATTAACTGTGGTTAAATTTAACCGGTTAGGTGTTATACCCGGACCACTATTAACAGACTGTCGGTTAACCGAACCATCATTAATAGACGATTGACCAAAAGTATTAACAGTTTGGTTCGGTTAACCAACCGCGTCTACCACTATTTTTATGGAAACACAGAGGCGGTAGAAATATGCAATGATATTTTGGTCTATTCTTCACTCTTGGTTATGTTTTCTCTCATCTAACCATGTTTGTATAAATTGCAACATGTGTATATTCAAATCACAGTGAATGTTACATGGTTAATATGATGCCGCAAAAAGAATTTAAGTATAGTTTACACTCTAATTGTCTAAGAATATAGGGTTTAGAACATTGCCACACTTTAATTAAGGTTATTCGTGCAAAAAAAGGAAACCTTTGTATTAAACGAATTGATGAGTACTGATTTAAAACCTTCCTCGCTTATAATCGATCAAACCTATAAATATATTGTATACAAATGAATTTAATAAACATTTCAAGTATCATCTTAAACAGGAAGGTAAGGCGAATATAACTGCAAACTCGATTCATTAAGGCAGCATCATGACTAACATATTCGGGAACTGTAGCTTTGCAAAAGCGAGCATGAATTTTGTCTCCAAAACACTTGGTGGACAGGTACTGAAAATCATTCAACAGGGCCTAGCGGCAAGTAGCCATAAAATCGACAATTAACGGTTTGGTGGAAAATACTTCAATAATTGTAATGTGTACACACCAAGTTATAAAATTATGGATGAAGATTTAGCTGCTAAGCTATAAGGCTTCAACCTGAAGATGATTTCTACTTGAGTTTTTGTTTTTTAATACAAGGTTTATTTGTGCTTTGGGGTAGAAGAATGGGGCGTTTCATGTATAAGTATAAATTAATTTATTTTGCATTACATGATAGTAACTTTTGTTTTTTCTTCATGACAGTAACTGATAAGCATAATAGAAAGATTTTCGAACGATATACGAAAAAATCTTTCTTCTTTAGACTTGGAAATAAAAATTGCCGGCCACGTTTCTTGGTTATCTCTTTTACATAGCTTGAGCCGAATAACTGCGATCGGCCAAAATCACTTTGAAACCCGAAAATTATTCTTGTATGCATGAGTTCTCATAGAACTTATCCTTCTTATATACATAGATACATACACAGACACACATATATACACATATGAAATTATTTCAAAACCCTAACGCATTAAAAATGTAAAGTTGAATATCAACTGCTAATTAGAACACTTATTTTAACCATTGATTCAAAACATGATTTTAATCATGCACGAATTATTCAAATTAAACCAAATTTTACAGAGATATTTAGAGTTGTGTGTGTGTGTGTGTGTGTGTGTGTGTGTGTGTGTGTGTATATAATTTTTTCTTTGATTTCGAACTATGTAGGTTGAAAATTAAGAGGTGTAAATGAGATGTGGTAGAGAGAGTATAACGACCTAGAATTTCATTCATTCGAATTTGGAATATGTAATTGATTTTAAATATTGAAAATTTAAATTTTATAAGTTAAATAACTTATATTTCAAATACAGTGATTTATTTGATAATTAGATTGTTAGATTTAATATTTGTAACTATTTAAATAATTGTATCATGAATTTAATATGAATGAAAGTGATCTAAAAAGTTGATTTAAAACCTATTTCAATAAGAATGAAGTTACTGAACTTTTAATTTGTATTTAAAGGTTAATAAATAGAAATTGGAAATCTCTTGATTTAATTAACGTGTAAAAATAGTCATTTTTGGCACTGTCTTGGATTTCGACGAAATCAGTTTCATTGGATTTGTAATATTGAATTATAGTATACTGTCAAATTTCATGGTGATTGGACTTATCATCTGATCGTGCGAATTCGAAACACATAGAAATTTATTAAAGGAATTTAAATTAAAATAATTTGATTTGAAAAGTAATCTCCTATATATGATGGAATCTGCACTATACATATTCCATTATGCCCAGAATATGGGTATAACCTATAGAACGCCAGGCGGCACGCTTCGTTTGGAGTTCATAATTTTCACAAATGAATAGTGGCAAGCGAAATTTTCTATAAATAGACCTCAACCTTGTGCATTTTGCAAAACCTAACCGTAAAAGATATTTCAACCGCCTTTAAACACCATCATCTAATGGCCAACGTAGACCGAAGCCTCTAGGAGCCGAATTAGCCTTCGACTTCAACTAGAGAAACGTAGAGGGCAACCAACGAAGCTAGTGTACACTCGGATCGTCGAACAACGAGCCGAGGCGACCAGAATTCGCCTTCGCCCGGGGCTGCAGAATGGGTTCAACATGGATATTGGTCTCACGGCGTGCATAAGCGCGAACAGGCATGCAGAAGGATCGGGTGGCAATGGTCAGGGGACGCCAATCGTGGGGCTAGAGGCATGACCTTTTATCGCATGAGACGCGAACACGAGTGAGCTGAGGTATGGCAACGTAGGGGGAGGTCGGCGGTCAGGCGGTGCATGGTTGGGTGAGGTTCTAGCGATCGGCGATGCGTGTTCGTTCGAGTAAAGCGAAATAAAAAAAATTCTCGAACGCGACACGTAGCCTGGAAGTATAAGCAAGAATGGAGGGAGATGTTTAGGTTTAGTTTAAATTTAATTTAAGTTAATTTTATAATTTTAAATGTTTAATAATTTATAACTTTCTAGTGAGAGGCCCGTTTCAATTGCGATAACTTGCTTTGCGTTCGTATCGGCGAACACTATGCTATGAAGTTGGACTAGATGAATGAGCTAGTTGTAATTTTGAGTTAAATTGAATGATCGTTTAATTTTAATTCAAATCGGAGCGCTTTTTCTATATACGGCCTTTTTGAGAGTTAACTCACCTCTCTTGTCAGCTTATATTATTTATATAAGTGGGAAAGTTTTATTTATGATTATTGTTGATTGTTTGATTGATATGCAATATATATTAGTTGTTTGGATATATTCTCGCCTATTGGAGCGGATGAGAACCTATTACGTACCCATGTCTAAGCGGATGACCCTTTGTATACGAATCCCGCGTCGAAGCTGTTGATTTATATTTTTATGATTATATATTGTCTATGATGTGGGGGATGAGTTGGAGGGATCCCATTGGATTTCTCACCACTGTTGATTTTACTTTTCATATATATGTTTATATATATATATATGATGGATGCCATGCTGTTGATTATGACATGGTTGACTATTTAGTGTTATGGTAGCACATGGCCTTATTTTTGATATTACGAAATACTAAAATGATGATTTTGATTTTAAAAGGATTTTGAAGCGATTTTCGAAGTATATATGTTTTAATGATTTTAATTATTAAAACGAATGGATTTGTTTTTAAAGAATAAAATTTATGATTTTTGATGTTATACAAATATAGTTTTGAGAAATACAGTGAAATGGGAATTTTGAATAAATTTATATAGAATATTTATAAAGGTGATATTTTTATTGATTGCAACGACCCGAAATTATCGATAATTAAATCTAATTAATTAAAAAAAATTGGAATTTAATGTTGTGAAAATTTAAAAATTTATGATTTATTGATGAGAAAAATAACTACAATGAGATGTAATAGTGTTAATATAAGGTAATTGATAACCACTTTGTTGCAATTTCAATTAATTGATGTAATTATAAAATTGGTTATGAATTGTAAATAAGTAAATAAACCAAATGCTGTATTTGAGTGGTAAAATTGTAATTAATTAATTGGAATTGGTTGATATAGAATAATTAATCAGTATGTGAATTTATTAGTTTTGTTTGTTAACAATAAACATAGAAATGTGTTGGGAATCATAAGTTGTAACAGTTATTGATTTTCAATTCACTATTTAATTTGCTGAAAATAAATTGGAAATCAATTGCAATTAATATATTTAAATATTACAGTAAATGTGAATTAAGGTGGTAACTATAGAATATTGACGTAATAGGTAGTAAATCAATGTTAACTATGTCCATAGAGAAATGACTGATTAAATAAAAAGAGTGAAATCAAATTAAATCAATTTATTGAAATTTAAATTATAATTAATGAATTTATTGCAATTGAAATTGCATGCTTTAAATTATGCAATATTTAACATTGAATTTGACATGGGAAGCTAGTTTTGAAAAGATTGTTAATTTCTGTGTAATTAAAAATGATAAAATTTGTTAATTATAAAAATTGAATTGAAAAGTGATTTAATCAATTTAATAATAATTTATTTAATTAACGTAAAAATAGCCATTTTGCCGCTATCTCAGATTTCGATGAAACCAGTTTCACCGGATCCGTAACGGTGAATTATTATAGAATTTCAAGTTTCGTAGCGATCAGACTTATCATTTGATCATGCGGAATCGAAATGCATAGAAATCAATTTAATTGAATTCAATCGAAATAAGCTAATTTTAAAAGCTAAGTTCTTCATACGATGGAATTAGGACTTGAAACCTGTTCCATTGAGTTTAAAAATATCGAAAACATCTATCTGATATATGGGGTGACCCATTTTTGTTTCGGAAGCGAAACGGGCTTTTCGGGTCGTTATTGTCGTTCGTACAAATCCGATACATGTTCATTTTCTTATCGGGCTTTATTCATCTAAATAATTTTGTTATAACCTTAGCAGACTTTTTATTTCTCATTACTGTTCGTATTGAAATTTCTATCATTTCTCTCTTCTAAATGGCTGAAAACCTAAATCTCCAAATTCAAATTCAAATCAAAATCAATTTCAAAAATTAAAACTCCTCAAACCATATCGAATAATATAATGTTGGAAAGCTCTAGACGAGCGCAATCTACTGCAGTTATTTTGTTTTCCATTTGGTTCATTGTTTGGCTAGAAATCAGTGATTTATTCTTGGCCGTCCATAGGCCATAACTTCGTTTAACTACCAGAAATGGTATTCTGGTCTTGTATTATTAACTACCAGAGATGGTATTCTTGTATTCTAGCATTAACTACCAGAAATGGTATTTTGGTCTTCTACCATTAAATACCAGAAATGGTATTCTGGTCTTCTATTATTAATCACCAAAAATGGTATTCTGGTCTTTTATTATTAATCACCAGAAATGGTATTCTGGCCTACTACTATTAATTGCCAAAAATGGTATTCTGGTCTTCCGTTGTCAATTTCCAGAAATAATATCTTGGTCTTCTATTATTATTGGTACTCTAGAGTTCTTTCACTAGAAGTAATATTCCGAAAATGGCATTCTGGACTTCTGATATTAATTACCTAGAATGGTATTCTGGCTCTCTATTTTTTATTACCTTCAATGAATTCTTGGGCTTCCATTACTTACTATCGAATATGGATTTCTAATCTTCTACTGCCTATAGCTAAAAATGGTCTTAGGATCTTTTATTATTGAACGACAAAACAAATCATCTAAACCTTCAAATATTTGCAGTCAAAAGTAATCTCCAGGACTTTCATTATTGATGTCAGAACAGATGCTCTAATTGGTATTCTGGTCCTCGCTTATTATTATCTGATTGACAAGAGACTTAGGCCTTCTATTATGATAAAGATGATTCTGGATTCCCCATTATTACTTATGTAGTATTTTCAGCCTTTATTGTCGTAAGAAATAAACTTCTAAATTATCTAGGCATGGTATCCTTACATCCTTTCGCCAAGAGAAATGGTTACTATTCGACGAGAAACTGATAAATTCCGACCACCAAGACCCGAATCTAGGACTTCAAATACTTATGGAGGTTACAGATCCTGAAGGTTAAAAGAGTGATCCTTTTGCTAAAAGAACACAGGGGCAATTTGGCAATCTTGTTATCTTTGTCCTAAAGAACAAAAGCCTTCTTTATATGGTGGAGGAGGGACTAAATGTTAACCATAAAATACGAATGAAGATATAGAATGCCTTTCGGAAACCTTTCGTATAGATAAAGAGCGGCAGGACAAGTCACCTTTCGACAATGTCGAAAGGTTTGTTCAGCGCAAATAAAGAAGAGCACGTGAGAACTTCAGAGCGCGGCTTTCGCAAGCATAAAGGAAAGAATTACTAAAGCACAACAAAATAGCAAGGTGAAAAACCACTAAGCACCTCCTGAATGAAATAGGTAAGTAGTTCCATAACCATTCGTCATAAAATGGAGACAAAAGAAAAGGAGTTTAGATCAACCCTTCCGATGAAGTCGAAGGGATGCCACTGACAATGTGAAGCAATTCAAGACCTTTTGGAGGGGACGGAAGGTTTCATTCCACAGTATTCAAAAGTACTTACTTTCCAAAGAGGATAAAGAAGTCAAGGCAAGGGCATGGACTTCATAACGACATTTTCGAAAGCATAATAAGCTTTTC
The DNA here is from genome assembly GCA_030765085.1 of Allium cepa. Classification (NCBI taxonomy): domain Eukaryota; kingdom Viridiplantae; phylum Streptophyta; class Magnoliopsida; order Asparagales; family Amaryllidaceae; genus Allium; species Allium cepa. Next base: position 449,336,221 of record CM060942.1, read on the forward strand.
GGACAAGTTGGAACAAATATTTAGTACCTTTCGACATTATCGAAAGGTTTATGATAAAGGAAACATTCATAGGTCAACAAAGAATGAAAGACAACCTTTCGACAACATTCTAGAAAAACACAACTCTTGGCAACAGTCAAGTAAGGGAGCAACCTTCCGACAACGTCGAAGGGTTCACAATACCATATAATGGATGAACTCTTTAGTAAAGACGAAAGGTTCATGAATGCATTAGGAAATGCAGACCCTTCGACGACATTCAAAGGTCCATGATGATGTACAATGGTCGAAAGGTTTAGAAGTGCATATAAAAAGCGAACCTTTCGTCCCAGTCGAAGGCATGGAGCCGAAGGTTAGGTCGTTTGCATCAATAAATAGCACCCAAGGTGTCCAGTTTCGGGATCCAATTTTATTCTCGTTCTGCTCTCATTCAACTACTCTAACTTCCGCTCATTACTTTGTAACCTTAATTTAGAAATTAAATTGGGGATTGGTTTCTTGAATTTTGTATCAAACTTCATACTAAGAAAATAAAGAGGATTATAGCTTGTGATCGACTCTGAATTTGGGGATGATCATGATTAGGCATTAATTCAATATTAACCGCTGATCATATATGATTTATTTATTATCTTCTTTGTTTGTCTCTATTATACACCATGGGACTTTCATTACACATTTTTACGAGGCATGTTTCCTTTTCTTGGCTCCCACCACAAAAAGGGAAATACTACTTGTAAATTAGCCCCTATTATGGTCCCATGGCATATTAAATCCGCTCTTATTTTTATTTGAGCATGTTTGGATAATGCATTCTTTTTGAAGGGTTTTAACAAAAATAATATTAACCTAAGAGGTTGAAAGCATCAAAGAAATGTAAAACAGAGTAAGATATCCTTTCGACAACATCGAAAGGTTTGCTACCTTCCGATAAGATCAGAAGAAAATGTAAATCATAGATTGATTTCTCTCGATCTCCAGGGGAGATGGAATTCGGTGAAGTGACAAGGTTGAAATCTATATAAATAGCTCCTAAGGGGAAGCTACAATCATAGCAACCTAGTCGAAAGGTTTAGATGACTTCTTAAACCCTTCGACCAGGGCGGAAGGTTCAATACTTCTACTATTTCAGCTAAGTCGTAAGGTTTGAAAGGAACCTCAACCTTTCGACATGGTTAATGAGTTAGTTGAGTTTCTATTCAATTCATATAAGTGGTAAACAATTTCTTAAACCTTTCGACATTTTCCATTTTAGGCTGTGGTTAAAACTAAGGCCTCAAACCCCTCCGGCCTAGTCATTTCATTTGGAAGATGTGAATTTACTCAACTACAGAGTTGAGCCTATATAAAACAATCTTATACAAAGCATAAGGGATGTCAACAAGAAATCTTGTTAATAGGTAGCACCCTCTCATTATCATTACGTTTTAGAAAAGCTTGGACACTACCGTAACCCTTCTTTTTTGGACAATACTCTTTAGATGTTGAACCGCCAGACTGTTCCCACGATTTTTCAAGAACTCTTCCCTAACGATTGGCTCTTGCTTAGGGAAGCTTTTTTTTCAAGGAGCTCAAGTCCACTTTGTCTTTGTACTCTTTGGAATTAGTCTTTATATTTCTCCTAGGAGAGACTACCTCTTCTCCTTGAGTTTGTCTCGAAGTCTTTGAAGATCTTTGAGACAAGGCCATCTTTAGCAGCTCCTGCATTTCTTGCAACTGTCATTCTAAGTACTTGATTTTTGCTGCATTTTCATCATGTTGTGCCGACGATGAAGTTTGCCCTGGAATGGTCCCATACAAATTAAAAGATGGAGCTTTGTTTTCCTCCAAAGTAGCAGTGTGCATCGCTCCCTCCACAATTCTACTCAAGCACTTTGACCTCATTTTTCCTACGCAGGCGAAATGAACCACAATTGATCTATATACAGTAACAAGGTCCGAGTTTTGAGCCCTCCTTCTAGTGCAAAAAATGTTAACAAGAAAACTTATCAACATCCCTGATGCCATTTGTAAGGTAACCTAATTCAAGCAAGACCAAATTATTGAGAGAATCTACCCCTTCGGAAGCATTCCTTTCCACTAGATTGACATAGTTAAAGGTGCAACGACTCAATTTTTCAACGCTCGAAAATCGACATCAATACGTCTAATGTATCGAATGCCGCATAGTCGAATGCCAGAAAACCGAACCGTTAGCGTTAAAGAAGAAGAGGTAGAAGATAGAAGAACAGAAACAATAACAGAATCTTACATTTCGCAGCGGAACAATACACAATAGATAAATAAATATCTTTAAAAAAAAGCACTATATCAGTTTATTACATTACATCACATTACATTATCAGAGTGTTACAACAACAAACAGATGAAAAGAATATAACATATACAAGTGATACGCTTTTCCATCCAGCTTGCTCCTGATCTCCGTAGCATCTCTTTTCTGACTTCGCTCAAGAATACAAATAACTTGACTCTAGGCTGTCCGTGTGGAAAATTGTGGGCACCCAGAGTTTAGAAATGGAACAATAAACTCCAGGTCAGTCATGGGACTGGTGTGAGATCTCAAAAACAGTTATTTTCACAAAGAAAATAAAAAGAATCCTCTATGCTTTTTAGAAAATGAAACTACCATAAGGCCTCCGGCCACACCATAGTACAAATGCAGAATTGGAGAAGATTTCTTCTTATGATAGTCAAACATGCTTGATACGAAAAAATCATTTTACATTATTGTTATTAGTGCATAGTGTGGAAAACATTTCGAAAGTATAATATTAATCTTAGCCAGCATAGGCATTTCGCACTTATGCCTACTATAGCTACCATGTTCAACAGTAGGTTACCGCCACATTGCATGGCAGGTTATACAACTAAAACCATACAGGGATTGTATGGTTTTTTTGGATTTCCAACAAATGGTCGGGCAAAGGAACTTCCCAAATAAAATGCAACGCCTCTGGAGGGACGCCCTTGAGAACTTAACCAGCTCTCTGCTACACAAGGCCGGTTTACCCCTGCCTGGAAGTAACTACTGACACGAGTATGCCATCCCTCGGTCGTTTGCGACCTTTATCCGCGGGCCCTCAATCCAACAACCACACAGTAAAGTATCTGGGCTCTATACCATGATACCACCTTTTATAAAAATCAACATAAGTAAATATCTGGGCTCCATACCATGATATCATTTTTTTATCCAGAAGGAAATGGTCATACCCTCAGGAGGAGCTACCTCCAAATAAACTTGCTGCCACGATTCCTGTTTCGACCATTACCGGGTTGTGAGGCTCGACGAAGTCTCGTCCACAAAGCTACGCTTTTTCACAAAGCCATGCTTCGATCAAAAATGATCAACAAACGATCATCAACACACAGCAGCACTCAGCATACCACACTACCAAATTGTGAGTATATCGCTGATAACCTTGAACTACATAACCTCTGAGCTCGTACGTCTCAGAGAAGGGTGTTAATCTAAGAGAATAAATTCTCTTCCATCAACAGATATGTATTTGAAAGAAATCTGCTTTATATCTCAAAGTGTAGTGTCAGACATACAACCATATAAGTCTGCTCCGGGTTCGAATAGAACCGAAGGGACTTCCGAAGAAGCCCTTGCAAATCCGGGTATTCACAATCCCGATTGGACTTCCCATCACTTAGGGAATCTCTATACCGTAGCTACTCGGTGCAGAGACAATCGATAGGTTATCCTATCATTCTCGAAAATACACGGTCTTCACCACCGGTATTCAAATGCTATCCATATCGACGTATCATTATTCGGAATGGGTTATATGACACAAAGTCCTCTCCCGGTTAAACCGAAAAATGAGCGTAAATTTAAAAACAAATGGATATTGGGATTTTAGTTAAGTCACAACTTAATATCCAAAACTTTTCCTTCAAATGGTTTAAACAAATTACCATTTCAAATCTTTTTAAATAAAAAGATTTATTTCACAAAGTTCACCCAGTTTTACAAAGATCCATTCACGGATTTCAAAACAACTCCCATTTCAAATTGGATTAACTCATCCAAACTTTCAGTTTAAGATTTAATTCATAACTTTCAAACCCTTTCCAATTCAAATCTTGTATATGGAAGATATACCATTTAAAATCCTCTTAGATTTCAAAACAAGATTTAATCGTCTTCACAAAGGTTAATCATAGTTTTCCAAACTATTTACAACTTCATTTCAATTTGAAATCTTTCGACACAATTTTTGAAAATCCTTTCTTTTTTTATGAAAGCTATTATTATTTGAAACAAATAGTTTTTATTCTGGGAAAAACCGATTACAAATTACATAAGTCGAACCATCCAGGTATAAAACTTGGATTTAAATTTAAATTTCCAAACCCATACTTTTTAAATGGTTAAAAACCTATATAAACATCCTTATAACTTGTATAATCTTTTAGACCCTAATTTCCAAATCATTCCTAACTTGGAAAACTATTTCCAATTCAACTTGAACTTCCTTTAGTGCCAACTGGAAATTCACTTCTTATGTGAAATCTTATATCATTCGAAAACAAATAGTTTTTATTTCGGAAAAATTCGATTTTATTTATACAAGTTACAATCTTTGGGTTAATTTAAATTCCTAAAGCAACACTTTAAAACGGTTTAAAAACCCAAATAAACTTGTATACCGTTTTAAATCATAAATACCGAATATAGAATTCAATTTCAGATATTGAATTCCAATTTAAATCAAACTATTCAAATTTCAAAACTTTATTAAGTTGTTCAAAATAAATTTTATCCCCTTTCACAAACTTTTCATATTTAACCCAATTCTATTTCCAAAACCGTTTGGATTTAAATTTCAACTTTTAAAACTATTTTGAATTAAATTCAAATATCTGTGACTTAGCCGATTTCCACGTGAAATCCATATTCGTGTGTGTATAGTGTAGTCCAGGGGTTTAACACAATAGTGCACACATCAACCATCACAGATTCAATCATATCAACATCGATAAGCGGTAAAATCCATAACGCTTATCTTCATTTATAGACTCGTAGATAAAATAAATTTGTCAATGAGATATATCATAGAATATAAATGAAATTACTAATTGTGAGGATTCCAGTTGGATCCCTCCAACCTGTTTTCCTGCATTCACAGATATTAGCACAACCAATAAATATCAATTCAATCTGATAATAATTATCCTATTCAACCAAACAACCAATCAAACATTTAAATATTGGCTATTTAAACTAACTGGTATCCAGATTTGAGTGAGATTACTCACCTTGGGTTTTCGACGAGTGTTCAAATTTAAATTAAATCGAACGGCGTTCGATTTAACCTAAAGTTTTGCTTGCTCCAAACGTTTTCAAATTTGCGCTGCAATGTAGATCGCGTCGCTGCGATTCCGACGCTACCAAATTCTTTGAATTCTGATACAGTATGTGAAAGATAGGTTATGTTAAATATTTAGTATAATTTATAAAACAATTTCCTTTCAAATATTTTTTTATACCCAGAACAAATCACGGCCTTACAACATCAACATGAAATCACGGCTGCAACCTTTATCTTCCTCACCGCGTTCGTCCAGGTACACGAAGAACCCAACTTGCCACAACTAGGGTTAGACACCGCGGCCACCACGATGATTGCTAGCTCGATCGGAGACTCCTACGTCGAAGACCTCAGCGTCAACATCACTCGACCAGAATCCCATCAAGCTCGACCCCCTCTAGTGCTCAAAAACTGGGCCGGAAACGACCACGAACGCGGCCCCATTGCCCCCCTTCTGGTGAACGATAGACGATCGCCACCATTGATTATGTAGAGCTCCTCGAGCTCTTCGATCTTCTAGTTAGAAGTTTTCGAAATCATGTCATGGATGAGGAGAAAATTGAGGATGAAAATCGATGCTCTTCGGCCATTGAATGTTTTAGTGGCGGCTACTGAAGAATAGATCTAGGGTCTTGCTATTATACGTATAACCTAATTATTTCATTATTTAATTCACTTTAAAGCAACTCATTCACATGATCTCCAAACGACGCGTGCCGACAGGCGATTATAATGTTTTACCCGCATTCCGAACACAGTGGAACGTGTTTCGGAGGCTAATTAGATCATATGTGGAAGATAGCTTTTGAATCGATTTAAAATATTAAATTATCGATTTTTTTTTCAACGCGTTTCTCACCCGTACAAGCAAACGGTAACTCCAAATGCTACGAAAATTGAAATCGGATAATTACTAACAATTATGAATCCAATGGAACTAGTTTCGTCGAATTCCAAAACTGTGCCTCGGAAGGCTATTTTAACACGTCGATTAATTCGAGCGATTTTCACAATCGTCGAAATCGTCTAAAATTTCACTTTTAAAATTTTATTAACTCTATTATGAATCGTATAGAATTTATATTCACATTAGAAATCATTCTGATTCACTTCGAACCAAAGTCTGATTATTTGCATTATTATATTATTAAATTCCATTATTAAATTAATATAAAATCCCAAATCTTAATCTTTCAACTCCTGATTTCGTCCAAACGTCCAACATCATTATTTACAACCAAATAAACTCAAAATAAATTTTAGATTCTATTTTTATATATATTTACACCCAGAATCACCAATTATCCCAATTCCAATATTAAATTATTATAATTTGAAATCCAATTAAATTACCGTATTTGAAATTTAACTAATTCTATAAATTTAATCCAAAATCTTTTTACTTGAAAATCAATTAAAAATTCACATTTAACATTTAAAAAGAATTAAATGTTCAAAATCTAACGACCAAAATTCTGGGTCGTTACAACCTTCCCCCTTTAAAAGAATTTCGTCCCCGAAACTTACTAAGGTAAGGTAAATGCTACTAAACTCATTTACTTACCCAAACTTACATTTACTTTATCAAAACTTTTAGCTCGATCCCAAAATCATTTGCTTATTTTAACTTAACAGCTTTGTTCTCATTCCCTTTCAAAAATAACAACTTTACCAGTTAAGCAAAAATTTCAAAATTTTCAAAAATTTTCTGACTCCCAAAATTTTGGAAAAATTTTGGCAGCGTCTTGTGTCGCCCCACCTTTATGCTCATAATAACAATAAGTATTAAAAGAAATACTGTCTGTTATTACGAAGAATAAGGCTCGATAGGAGCGGCCATCCGTAGTTAGGCCTTACACGAGTATTGGTTATCTCGATAGGAGTGGTATATATTTTTATTTTTCATCTCTTATTTATTTACTCCAATCGACATACCCAATTCCAGTATAAAACGAACTACGATGGTTCATAATAGTTTAGGACAATATATACAATACTAAACAGATAATCTAAATGCGGAACACAGATAATATCAAATCTCATATATATATAGCTGAAGTCAGTTACAATACATATGATATAACTAAAACTGTCGACTCTGGAATTTACATATACAAGTACATTATCGTGAACAATATACATGAATGCATATCTTCCTATACTATGACAACTACTACTCCAATGATATAAAGAGACTTCATAGCTCAAGCCGCAACCCAAAGTAAGATATCAACAACTTGTAATAACTCGATCTGACCCGACTATTAAATTCAAAAGAAAATAATACACGGGTCAGTCTAATTCAAACTCAGTTATTAATGCACAGAAGAAATAATAATTGAATAGCAGACAGACGACAGTCACAAATAATCTCACCTATCCAAATCATCAACAAAGATAAATGAAAGGATTATCAATGAAGATAATTTAGAAAACAACGGAATTGCCTAAACGGCAATTAACAACAAAATCTAATTATTAAATAAATAGTTAGAAACTCATAATCTAATTATCAAATAGATAACTAGACAATCGACAAAATTAAACCAAATCAAAATACCACTTCAAATTATTGAATTGGACAAAACATTCCAAGTAATTGAAATATCACTTAAAAACATCAATTCTGGTAGGGCTGCAGTACATGCACGCGTGTACTGCCTCGCCACTACAGCATGAAATACACAAAAGATCAACGAATCAAAAACAAATGGCTCCAACTCAAATCAAAATGAACCAGATGGAACTGCAAAAGCAAGCACATCCTCCATCCAGTAACCATCAAATGAACAAAGTGCACAAGAAGGAACAATGAAAATTCACAAACGAGCATATGGTCAAACCCGAGCGATTAGCTGGATTCAACATAGGCGTATATTCAAATGAAATGGTCAAGACATGAAATCAAGCCTCGACCATAGTTCAAATCAACCAACAGAAAACAAAGACTGCACAATTCTGAACAATCAATAAAATTCAATATCCAGTCAAGTGGATAACCAATGCAACAACTCAAGTCAGTGACTACTCCAAATGGGCAGACCACATGGAAAGCCCCTTCATCAAATTCACAAACACAAGCTACCACCCTAATGCTCAAGCAATGCAGGAAAATGAAACAAAACAGGATGAACAACTTCACATCCAAACCGATCAGACTTCAAACTAGGCAATGGATCAGAAGAGTAGTGACTTAAGTACAACAGTGACTTGTATTTATATTTTAACTTTGTTTTAGAAACTCAAGTCAAATGAACTCAAGAATTGAACTCAAAATCCAAATGTACACTGAAACAGTAAATGGTGCAACAATATGCGAACATGATCATACATATCTGCAACAGTGAAATGAAGTGGATAGCATGTCTCAAGCAACAGTAAAATGAATTGGATAGCATGTCTCAAGCATTGGACAGTACAACCCAAAATCAGGTTACAATGAATCGGATAGGAATTGCAACAACGGGAAGTGGCAGTCATGGAAATGTCACCAAAATAAAATCAGGTGGAAGGCTTTACTGTCTTGAATCAAATGCATAATGGCCGAAGCCATAAAATAGTAATGTGGATGGACAAAACTCAAGTGTAATACTCATGTCAACAGAGTACAATGCAACATGGAGCTATAGGCCAACTAGTATGTATACAACTCGAACACAGTGAAGTTACAGTTCAACTTAGTTTAAATCAAGTGCACATAGCAACATTGTGACCACAGTGAACACAGTTAAGGCAGCACGTAATTCAAGTGGAAGACTGCAGTACTGTGGCCGAAACAAAATAAACATACGAATTCCAAAAATCATAGATCAACAGTTTCAAACTAAAATAAAGGCCGAAGTCAACACTGAAAGCACTTGCGAAATCAAAGTAACTTCTTATTTAAAATATTTTCACATAACCAAGTTTGCAGATTTCAAAAAGTCAGTGCCGAAGACAACAAGAATGAACAAAATCAAGGAATTCAAAATCTAAATAAACCTAAGCTTGAATTGAAGATGTGAGTGAATAACACTCACCTTAGCTTCCCTTAGCACGAATCAAAGATCGACAGCCAGAGTCGAAGCCGAGGCCAACAAAGAATCGAGCGATGCCGCAATCAAAACCCTAGCAAGTAGCCACTTTCTCCTTTCGTTTGATTTAGTTTGCGATGCGAAAATAAATGGAGGAGGAGGAACGAACGAAGAAGCCGCCATTATTTCTTTCGTATGTTTTGATTAGGGTTACGAACGAATGAACGACTGGGGAACGAGCATCGACCTTAGTTACTTATCACCGCACCACAAAAACATGGGCCAAGTTTATTCTAAAGCCCGCATACTCCTAACGAATTTTAAAAGAATTTGAACCTGGTTTAAAAACTCCAATATTAATTAGCCAACGGTTTAATCGTTTAATGACGATATTAAATCGATGCAAAAACACCGGGTTGTTACAGACTCCCCTTCTTATAAAAATTGCGTCCCCGCAATTTTCTTAATTAAAGTCGTTTATAACAATTATTTTTCTAACATAAACTGGTTAAGCTAGAAAAATAAAGGTCAAGAACACAAACGCCAAAGAAATCTTTTAATTTCATAAAAGAAATTCACAATTTCTCAATAAAGTCTAATTATCAAGTAGACAATCAGAAAATAACAAAACTGAATTATTACAATTATCAACAATATTCAATTATCAATTAGATAAGTAGAATATAAAAATCACAAACAGCGATATCTAATTACCGATACGATAATTAACAAACAGCAAAATCTAATTATCAACAAAGATAATTAGGAAACACAAATCACAAATCGCAAAACCGCAAATATCTAATTACCAAAAACGATAATCAGAAATCACAAATCAACAAATATTTAATTATCACAAAAGATAATCCGAAATCTCAATTCAACAAATACCTAATTATCAAAAACGATAATCAGAATCAACAAATATCCAATTATCAAAAACGATAATCAGAAACAACAAATATCCTATTATCCAAAAACGATAATCAAAAATCTCAAATCAACAAATATCTAATTATCACAAACGATAATCAGAAATCTCAATTCAACAAATATCTAATTATCAAAAACGATAATCAGAACTCATATCAACAAATATCTAATTATCAAAAACGATAATCAGAACCAACAAATATCCAATTATCAAAAACGATAATCAGAAACAATAAATATCCGATTATCCAAAAACGATAATCAAAAATCTCAAATCAACAAATATCTAATTATCACAAACGATAATCAGAAATCTCAATTCAAAAAATATCTAATTATCAAAAACGATAATCAGAACTCATATCAACAAATATCTAATTATCAAAAACGATAATCAGAACCAACAAATATCCAATTATCAAAAACGATAATAAGAAACAACAAATATCCGATTATCCAAAAACGATAATCAAAAATCTCAAATCAACAAATATCTAATTATCGCAAATGATAATCAGAAATCTCAATTCAACAAATATCTAATTATCAAAAACGATAATCAGAATCAACAAATATCTAATTATCAAAAACGATAATCAGAATAAACAAATATCCAATTATCAAAAACGATAATCAGAAACAACAAATATCCGATTATCAAAAACGATAATCAGAACTCATAACAGCAAATATCTAATTATCAAAAACGATAATCAGAAACAACAAATATCCAATTATCAAAAATGATAATCAGAACTCATAACATCAAATATCTAATTACCTACAGATAATTAGATTCAACAAATACCTAGAAATCAATTAAGATAATCTAGAAAATCAACATAAAAGGTGGAACGATCCCATCATATGGCGAGTCTAAGCTACGCCGCACGTGCAACAACATATGGCCGAAGCCTACCAAGTACCGTCATCATAATTTTGGCACCCAAAAAATGACCCGAAGGTCCAATATATGACCCGAAGGTCTGGTACTGGCATTTGATCCGGAGGTCCATCATATGAACCGAAGGTCCAACATATGACCCGAAGGTCCATCATAGTGGCTTGAAAGCAGACGAAAATCATCAAAATCATCAAACAGCAGATGTTTCAATTAACGAGTCCAGAATTAACCAAAATAGAAAACGCACATGTCATATACCACATGTTTTACTTAATCGTTTAAATCTCTTCATCATTTCCTTGAAAGTGCAAAATCGTCAAACAACAAATATTTCAATTAACGAGTCCGGAATTAACCAAAATAGCAAACGCACATGTCCCATACCACGTGTTTTACTAAATCGTTTAAATCTCTTCATCGTTTTTTTAAAAGTACAAAATCGTCAAACATCAAATATTTCAATTAACGAGTCCGGAATTAACCAAAATAGCAAACGCACATGTCCCATACCACGTGTTTACTAAATCGTTTAAATCTCTTCATCGTTTCCTTGAAAGTGCAAAATTGTGTATTTTAAATAAATAACATTTTACGTTCTCAAACGGACAAGTCCGGAATTAAGCGAATTAGTAAAAGTGAGGGTTCATAGTTCTTAATTTTGCTGAAGCGTTTAAACCGCTTCCTCATTCTTTTGAAAATGCAAACTGTACAATTTTTGAAAACAATTTTATTTTAAAACAATTTTTAAAATACGTGATTAAAACAGCAACATCGGTAGGAATTTCGACAAGGAAATTGCACTTCTCAAACTACCGTAAAAATGGATCACAAAATTAGCATTGTGGGATAACCGCTTGAAAATCCACTTTAAAATTTGACGGTTACTGAAGTCAAAGCGACGGTAATTTTTAAACGTCAAAATCTCAACAAAATAATTCGCATCAAAATATAATACCAGTGAATTTTCATTCATCAAAAATGTCACAAAACACCGTGCTTCAAAAATTTAGCACCGGTGTGAAAATTCCGTTATAAAAATAACGACAACAAAATACGTTTAAAACCAAACATCGGTTCAACGTAAAATTAATGCAGTAACGTGTAATCTCAAATTTGCACGTATACTACAAAATGGACAAAGAAATCACTCGAATATATCTTCAATGAAGATAATTCAAAACGGCAAAAATCTCAACAAAGTCACATAACTGCAATCGCTTCGGATCCTCAAATCGGATTCGAAATTTTCAAAGAAATCAAAATAAACACATCTATGTGAACAACAATTGAAATTTTATTTCGATTTCATATTTTGATTTTTAAATCAAAAAGGTTATCAGCTGTACTCAGTGAAGACAGTCTCACTATTTCCGCTGCGCACTCTGATAAACAAAACACAAATTAACTTTTATTTTTAAATAAAGATATTTAGAAATTTCATCATAATTTCAAAACTTTAGTTTTGACTCAAGGCACAAATACACATCAACAAATAGTTGTAACACATGGTCCATCTAAGTTATGTTTTATATTATGTCCATAAACCTCAAGCTCTGATACCAACTGTGACGTCCCACCTTTATGCTCACAATAACAAAGAGTACTAAAAGAAATACTTTCTGTTATTACGAAGAATAAGGCTGGATAGGAGCGGCCATCCGTAGTTAGGCCTTACACGAGTACTGGTTATCTCGATAGGAGTGGTATATATTTTTATTTTTCATCTCTTATTTATTTAATCCAATCCACATACCCAATTCCAGTATAAAACGAACTACGATGGTTCATAATAGTTTAGAACAACATATATAATACTAACACAGATAATCTAAATGCGGAACACAAATAATATCAAATCTCATATATATATATATATATATATATATAACTGAAGTCAGTTGCAATACATATGATACAACTAAAACTGTCGACTATGGAAGTTACATATACAAGTACATTATCGTGAATAATATACATGAATACATATCTTCCTATACTATGACAACTACTACTCCAATGATATAAAGAGACTTCATAGCTCAAGCAGCAACCCAAAGTAAGATATCAACAACCTGTAATAACTCGGTCTGACCCGAGTATTAAATTCAAAAGAAAATAATACACGGGTCAGTCTAATTCAAACTCAGTTATTAATGCACAGAAGCAATAATAATTAAATAGCAGATAGACGACAGTCACAAATAATCTCACCTATCCAAATCATCAACAAAGATAAATGAAAGGATTATCAATGAAGATAATTTAGAAAACAACAGAATTGCCTAAACGGCAATTAACAACAAAATCTGATTATTAAATAAATAATTAGAAACTCATAATCTAATTATCAAATAGATAACTAGACAATCGACAAAATTAAACCAAATCAAAATACCACTTTAAATTATTGAATTGGACAAAACATTCCAAGTAATTGAAATATCACTTAAAAACATCAATTCTGGTAGGGCTGCAGTCCACGCATGCGTGTACTACCTCGCCACTACAGCATGAAATACACAAAAGACCAACGAATCAAAATCAAATGGCTCCAACTCGAATCAAAATGAACTAGATTGAACTGCAACGACAAGCACAACCTCCATCCAGTAACCATCAAATGAACAAAGTGCACAAGAAGGCACAATGAAAATTCACAAACGAGCACAAGGTCAAACCCGAGCGATTAGCTGGATCCAACACAGGCGTATATTCAAATGAAATGGTCAAGACATGAAATCAAGCCTCGACCATAGTTCAAATCAACCAACAGAAAATAGAGACTGCACAACTCTGAACAATCAATAAAATTCAGTATCCAGTTTAGTGGATAACCAATGCAACAACTCAGGTCAGTGACTACTCCAAAAGGGCAGACCACAAGGCAAAGCCCCTTCATCATATTCACAAACACAAGCTACCACCCTAATTCTCAAGCAATGCAGGAAAATGAAACAAGACAGGATGGACAACTTCACATCCAAACTGATCAGACTTCAAACTAGGCATTGGATCAGAAGAGCGGTGACTTAAGTATAACAGTAACTTGTATTTATATTTTAACTTTGTTTTAGAAACTCAAGTCAAATAAACTCAAGAATTGAACTCAAAATCCAAATGTACACTGAAACAGTAAATGGTGCAACAATATGCGAACATGACCATACATATCTGCAACAGTGAAATAAAGTGGATAGCATGTCTCAAGCAACAGTAAAATGAATTGAATAGCATGTCTCAAGCATTGGACAGTACAACCCAAAATAAGGTTACAATGAATCAGATAGGAATTGCAACAACGGGAAGTGGCGGTCATGCCAATGTCACCAAAATAAAGTCAGGAGGAAGGCTTTACTGTCTTGTATCAAATGCATAATGGACGAAGCCATAAAATAGTAATGTGTATGGACAAAACTCAAGTGTAATACTCATGTCAACAGAGTACAATGTAATATGGAGCGACAGGCCAACTAGTATGTATACAACTCGAACACAGTGAAGTTACAATTAAACTTAGTTTAAATCAAGTGCACGGAGCAACATTGTGACCACAGTGAACACAGTTAAGGCAGCACGTAATTCAAGTGGAAGACCGCAGTACTGTGGCCGAAACAAAATAAACATACGAATTCCAAAAATCATAGATCAACAGTTTCAAACTAAAATAAAGGCCGAAGTCAACACTGAAAGCACTTGCGAAATCAAAGTAAATTCTTATCTAAAATATTTTCACATAACCAAGTTTGCAGATTTCAAAAAGTCAGTGCCGAAGACAACAAGAACGAACAAAATCAAGGAATTCAAACTCTAAATAAACCTAAGCTTGAATTGAAGATGTGAATGAATAACGCTCACCTTAGCTTCATTTAGCACGAATCAAAGATAGACAGTCAGAGTCGAAGCCGAGGCCAACAAAGAATCAAGCGAGGTCGCAATCGCAACCCTAGCAAGTAGCCACTTTCTCCTTTCGTTTGATTTAGTTTGCGATGCGAAAACAAATGGAGGAGGAGGAACGAATGAAGAAGCCGCCATTATTTCTTTCGTATGTTTTGATTAGGGTTACGAACGAATGAATGACTGAGGAACGAGCATCGGCCATAGTTACTTATCATTGCACCACAAAAACATGGGCCAAGTTCATTTTAAAGCCCGCATCCTCCTAACGAATTTTAAAAGAATTTCAACCTGGTTTAAAAACTCCAATATCAATTAGCCAACAGATTAATCGTTTAATGACGATATTAAATCGATGCAAAAGCCCCAGGTTGTTACACGTCTCTTTTGTATGGAGGAGCTTTTGCAATATCACAATAGATATAAATATATATACATCGACCCACACGGTCGGAAAACCAAAAACAGTTCATATTCTTAATTTTTATAGCGTAGGCATACCTTTATTAGCATTTTTAAAAGCAAGCGACTAATATATTATGCATATACATGCTCCAACTCTATCGATTGCTTCCCGTACCTGTACTTACTTAAACAAACACATCAGTTTTCAATAATATGAGAATTTATTAACATTCTATTCATTAATCTTAACCAACATATCAATTACAAAGCCCAATCCACACATTTCGAAATCCTAGAAATAAACCATATTTTATAAGCAATTACAAGGTTTCAATTACCATTTTAATCCTCTTTACAAATTCAAACTTCATTTTATTCCACTAGAATGATTTCCATTCAAGTTTACTTCTTTTTACAATTCATATTTACTACAACCCATTCATTTTCACTTTAATATAATTAACATACTTTAATTACTTCAATTTATTTCAATTCAATCCCAAATTGATTCTCAATCAAATTTTATTTTCAATTTGATACCTTTGCATTTCTTTTATGGTTTGCTTTCATTTTTTTATGCAAAACCACTTAATACAATTTTAATCCATTCCAATTGATAAAAAAAACCAATTGCATTTGCTTCTTTAAACCAATTCAGTTCCGTTTACAACAAAATGATCAATTTCTATGCAAATTTTCATGTCATTCAAGCAAATTACCATCACTTAAGCTTCTAACCATTAAAATTAATTCCATTTCAATCTATTTATAAGTTCACCAACTTATTTACTTAAAAGTTTATATTTCTCATTTTAATCCATTTTCATCTTATAATCACAATTCCGGATTATCTATATAACACTTAATAGCTTAAGGATATAAATTATCATTATTCAATTATAGTCATTTTACATTTCAACTTTATATCCAATTTAATTCAATTTTTATTCTAAGTCCAATTTATTTAACTTATCCCAAGTTAAATTCAAATTTTCAATTCACTTCCATATACTCAAGTTAAATTTTTTTAATTCCAAGATTAAAATTCCTATTTTCTTCTTATTAATATCAATTTCACTCAATAAGTTCAATAGTTGATTCATTTTAACTTTCACATTATTTCAATAGTGTTTCCAGAATTCAATCTCCCGGTTTTTATTTCAAAACCATTTTGAAATTATAATCAACTCATACCCAATTACTATGGAAGCAATCCATCACTTTAGAAACTCGAAAATGAATTCTAATGATGTGGCCATCATCATCAGAATTATTTTCCAGCGACTGAAGTGAGTTCAGTGCTTTCTTACTTTCCACAAATTCATTTTAAAACAATTTTCATCCAAAAATATTTTCCCAAAATAATACTCAATCATTGCCTTCAAACACTTTGGAAACATTTCAACCATTTTCAAGGTTTTAAATTCCCAAACCTTTGTTTTCATTACATTTAAACACTTTTCCAAAATTTTCGGGACTTAAATTCTGGTTTAAATCAAATTTTTGTTATATTCCTTTTTATTTAAACCATACTTAGACAATTCTATTTGGTTATAAACCACTCAATTTTATATTTTTATTTGATTGTACAATTAACAACCAAACATCCAAATATATATAATAATTTTAGAAAAATATTTCATTTATATCCAAAAATAATTTTGGGTAAAATTATTTCATTTATCCACTTTAAAAACAATACAGTGTTGGTTTATCTTGTTGAAGAGTTTAGAAACCCTTATCGACACAGTTAGCTAGACTGCATCGACCAGAATCTATAAACACTTAACCGATAAGTCAACACAATATAAAACAATTTTATATTCACTAACAAGGACGCTCTCATAGCTATTAATACCCTCAAACTCATTCTAGAGTACTACTGACTCTATCTCTAATGAGTACACCCAACAGAGCCAAGGTTGTCGCTTAACCAAAAGCTCTGATACCACATGTAACGACTCAATTTTTCAACGCTCGAAACATCGACATCAATACATCCACTATATCGAATGCCGAAAAACCGAACCGTTAGGGTTAAAGAAGAAGAGGTAGAAGATAGAAGAACAGAAACAATAACAGAATCTCATATTTCACAGCGGAACAATATACAATAGATAAATATATATCTTTAAAACAAAAGCACTATATCAGTTTATTACATTACATCACATTACATTATCAGAGTGTTACAATAACAAACAGTGGAAAAGAATATAACATATACTAGTGATACGCTTCGCCATCCAACTTGCTCCTGATCTCCACAGCATCTCTTTTCTGACTTCGCTCCAGAATACTGATAACCTGACTCTAGGCTGCCCGTGTGGAAAATTGTGGGCACCCAGAGTTTAGAAAGGGAACAACAAACTCCAGGTCAGTCATGGGACTGGTGTGAGATCTCGAAAACAGTTATTTTCACAAAGAAAATAAAAAGAATCCGCTATGCTTTTTAGAAAATGAAACTACCATAAGGCCTCCCACCACACACACAATGCAAACGCAGAATTGGAGGAGATTTCTCCTTATGATAGTCAAACATGCTTGATACACAAAAATCATTTTATATTATTGTTCTTAGTGCATAGTATGGAAAACATTTCGAAAGTATAATATTAATCTTAGCCAGCGTAGACATTTCGCACTTATGCCTACTATAGCTACCATGTTCAACAGCAGGTTACCGCCACATTCCATGACAGGTTATACAACTAAAACCGTACAGGGCTCGTATTGTTTTGTTTGGATTTCCAACAAATGGTCGGGCAAAGGAACTTCCCAAATAAAATGGAACGCCTCTGGAGGGACGCCCCCGAGAACTTAACCAGCTCTCTGCTACACAAGGCCGGGTTACCCCTGCCTGGAAGTAACTGCTGACACGAGTATGCCATCCCCCGGTCGTTTGCGACCTTTATCCGAGGGTCCTCAATCCAACAACCACACATTAAAGTATCTGGGCTCCATACCATGATACCACTTTTTATAAAAATCAACGTAAGTAAATATCTGAGCTCAATACCATGATATCACATTTTTTATCCAGGAGGAAATGGTCATACCCTCAGGAGGAGCTACCTTCAAATAACCTTGCTGCCACGATTCCTGTTTCGACCATTACCGGGTTGTGAGGCTCGACGAACTCTCGTCCACAAAGCTACGCTTTTTCATAAAGCCATGCTTCGATCACAAATGATCAACAAATGATCATCAACACACAGCAGCACTCAGCATGCCACACTACCAAATTGGGAGTATATCGCTGATAAACTTCAACTACATAACCTATGAGCTCGTACGTCTCAGAGAAGGGTGTTAATCTAAGAGAATAAATTCTCCACCACCAACAGATATGTATTTGAAAGAAATATGCTTTATATCTCAAAGTGTAGTGTTAGACATACAACCATACAAGTCTGTTACAGATTCGAACAGAACCGAAGGCACTTCCGAAGAAGCCCTTGCAAATCCGGGTATTCACAATCCCGATCGGACTTCCCATCACTTAGGGAATCTCTATACCGTAGCTACTCGGTGCAGAGACAATCGATAGGTTATCCTATCGTTCTCGAAAATACCCGGTCTTCACCACCGGTCTTCACCACCGGTCTTCAAATGCTATCCATATCGACGTATCATTATTGGGAATGGGTTATGTGACACAAAGTCCTCTCCCAGCTAAACCGAAAAATGAGCGTAAATTTAAAAACATATGGATATTGGGATTTCAGTTAAGTCACAACTTAATATCCAAAACTTTTCCTTCAAATGGTTTAAACAAATTACCATTTCAAATCTTTTTAAATAAAAAGATTTATTTCACAAAGTTCACCCAGTTTCACAAAGATCCATTCATGGATTTCAAAACAACTCCCATTTCAAATTGGATTAACTCATCCAATCTTTCAGTTTAAGGTTTAATTCATAACTTTCAAACCCTTTCCGATTCAAATCCTATATATGGAAGATATACTATTTAAAATCCTCTTAGATTTCAAAACAAGATTTAATCGTCTTCACAAAGGTTAATTCATAGTTTTCCAAACTATTTACAATTTCACTTCAAACTTGAAATCTTTCGACATAATTTTTGGAAATCCTTTCTTTTTTTATGAAAGCTATTATTATTTGAAACAAATAGTTTATATTTTGGGAAAAACCGATTACAAATTACATAAGTCAAACCATCCAAGTATAAAACTTGGATTTAAATTTAAATTTCCAAAACCATACTTTTTAAATGGTTAAAAACCTATATAAACATCCTTATAACTTTTATAATCTTTTAGACCCTAATTTCCAAATCATTCCTAACTTGGAAAACTATTTCCAATTCAATTTGAACTTCCTTTAATACCAATTGGAAATTCACTTCTTATGTAAAAGCTTATATCATTCGAAAACAAATAGTTTTTATTTTGGAGAAATTCGATTTCATTTATACAAGTTAGTATCTTTGGGTTAATTTAAATTCCCAAAGCAACACTTTAAAACGGTTTAAAAACCCAAATAAACTTGTATACCGTTTTAAATCATAAATACCGAATATAGAATTCAATTTCAGATATTGAATTCCAATTAAAATCAAATTATTCAAATTTCAAAACTTTATTAAGTTGTTCAATATAACTTTTATCCCCTTTCACAAACTTTTCATATTTAACCCAATTCTATTTCCAAAATCGTTTGGATTTAAATTTCCACTTTTAAATCTATTTTGAATTAATTTCAAATATCTATGGCATAGCCGATTTCCATGTGGAATCCATATTCGTGTGTGTATAGTGTAGTCCAGGGGTTTAACACAATAGTGCACACATCAACCATCACAGATTCAATCATACTAACATCGATAAGCGGTATAATCCATAACGCTTATCTTCATTCACAGACTTGTAGATAAAGTAAATTTATCAATGAGATATATCATAGAATATAGATAAAATTACTAATTGTGAGGAATACAGTTGGATCCCTCCAAACTGTTTCCCTGCATCCACAGATATTAGCATAACCAATAAATATCGATTCAATCTGATAATAATTATTATATTCAGCCAAACAACCAATCAAACATTTAAATATTGGCTATTTAAACTAGCTGGTATCCAGATTTGAGTAAGATTACTCACTTGGGTTTTCGATGAGCGTTCAAATTTAAACTAAATCGAACGGGGTTCGATTTAACCTAAATTTTTGCTTGCTCCAAACGTTTCCAAATTTGCGCTACTGGTAGATCGTGTCGTTGTGATTCCGACGCTACCAAATTCGTTGAATTCTGATACCGTATGTGAAAGATATGTTATCTTAAACATTTAGTATAATTTATAAAACAATTTCCTTTCAAAAGAATTTCTTTTACCCAGAACGAATCACGGCCTTACAACATCAACATGAAATCACGAAAGCAACCTTTATCTTCCTCACCGCGTTTGTCCAGGTACACCGCGGCCACCACGATGATTGCTAGCTCGATCGGAGACTCCAACGTCGAAGACCTCAGCGCCAACATCACTCGACCAGTCCCATCAAGCTCGACCCCCTCTAGTGCTCGAAAGCTGGGCCGGAAACGACCATGAACGCGGCCTCGCTGCCCCCTCTGGTGAACGATAGACGATCGCCACCGTTGATTATGTAGAGCTCCTCGAGCTCTTCGATCTTCTAGTTAGAAGTTTTCGAAATCATGGCGTGGATGAGGAGAAAATTGAGGACGAAAATCGATGCTCTTCGTCCATTGAATGTTTTTGTGGCGGCAACTGAAGAATAGATCTAGGTTTTTGCTATTATACGTATCACCTAATTATTTAATTATTTAATTCACTTTAAAGCAACTTTTTCACACGATCTCCAAACGACACATGCCGACAGGCGATTATAATGTTTTACCCACATTCCGAACACAATGGAACATGTTTCAGAGGCTAATTCGATCATATGTGGAAGATAGCTTTTTGAATCGATTTAAAATATTAAATTATCGATTTTAATTTCAACGCGTTTCTCACCCGTATAAGCAAACTGTAACTTCAAATTCTACGAAAATTGAAATCTGATAATAACTAACAATTACGGATCTAATGGAACTAGTTTCGTCGAATTCCGAGACTGTGCCCCGGAAGGCTATTTTTACTCGTCGATTAATTCGAGCGATTTTCACAATCGTCGTAATCATCTAAAATTTCACTTTTAAAATTTTATTAACTCTATTATAAATCGTATAGAATTTATACTCACATTAGAAATCATTCTGATTCACTTCGAACCAAAATCTGATTATCTGCATTATTATATTATTAAATTCCATTATTAAATTAATATAAAATCCCAAATCTTAATGTATCAACTCTTGATTTCATCCAAACGTCCAACATCATTATTTAAATCCAAATAAACTCAAAATAAATTTTTGATTCTATTTTTATATCTATTTACATCCAGAATCACCAAATATCCCAATTCCAATATTAAATTATTATAATTTCAAATCCAATTAAATTACCGTATTTGAAATTTAACTAATTCTATAAATTTAATCAAAAATGTTTTTACTTCAAAATCAATTAAAAATTCACATTTAACATTTAAGATGAATTAAATGTTCAAAATCTAACGACCAAAATTCTAGGTCGTTACAGAAGGGGTTCAAAGTGTTTGTCCTACCCCTCAATCAAGTTGACTTAATCGAAAGGATTAATAATGCTATCCTTACCTTTCATCCAGGTCGGCTTAGTCGAAAGAGTTAAATAAAATTTTTCTTCCTTTCGACCAGGTTGGCTTAATCGAAAGGCCTTAAGGAGTTAGCTTTAGGATGTAGTTTTGAGAACAACATCTGAATTGAGTTTTATCCTCCAAGCGAATTGAATAAAGCTGATCATCCATGTTCTAGACTCCTTTGGATCATAGTGATAGGTAATGGGTACCTTTCGATTATGTAAAAAGGGTTGCCTATTTCATTGGTATGACCCAACTACTTTCAACTGCATGGTTTTATTACTCTTGCTATGGATACCCTTTGAAAGAGTCAGTGGCATGTCTTGGAGTTGATCCCATACGAATGAGTTCCACTACGATTGTTAGTCAATTATTAGCTACAATTCCTTTCAAAAATACCCTTTTCAATCAAGTCAAAA
This sequence comes from Allium cepa, assembly GCA_030765085.1. Classification (NCBI taxonomy): domain Eukaryota; kingdom Viridiplantae; phylum Streptophyta; class Magnoliopsida; order Asparagales; family Amaryllidaceae; genus Allium; species Allium cepa. The sequence goes on from CM060942.1 coordinate 449,358,821, forward strand.
GGGGTTTCTCCTTTATGGAACCATCCTACCTTATTATTTCCTAGAACCCTATAATTCTCCTTGTATAAGATTGATCTAGGTATTCCTAAGTTTCATGAGCTAAACATGATCGACACCTTATCATTGCATTGACCTTTCTAGTTCAGTGTAGGTTCTGATGATGATGTGTATCAATTGGAAATGCCCAAGTCAGTCATATACTTAGCATAGACAAAATGAAATCATAAGAATAGGTTAGAATCATGTGCAATTGGTCATTAGTCTAGCTAATGATCTAAATGATCTTCCTCGTCGCCAATATCTTTAACGAACAAGCCATCTCCCTTTTTTATTCATGGACCAAAATGAGTTACAAGATATCGATCTTTTTCCCTAATTTGATTTAAGGTTTCTTGAGAATACAATTGTCACTAAGAAAGTAGAGTAAAGAAAATGAAATCATGATTCTAGAATTCGGTCTCCAAAATTATACCCATTGGGTCTTATTTATAGATGCAGTTCAGCCCCTTCCATGCCTTTGCTTTCGACCGGGTCGTAAGGACCGCTTTTTATATGACACTTCAAGCTTTCGACTTGGTCGAAAGGCCATAACCCTTTCGATGTCGTGGAATGATATTTTCTTATGCTTCTTGGTTTACCCTTTCGCTTCCTTTATCTTTCCCACAACTTTTTACTATGTAAAAAAGGGCCTTTATCATCCTTTTGCCTTCGTTGATCTTTCGAGTACTACTTTTCTCTTATGAACCTTTCGACATCGTCAAACGGTTTCCCAAATATGCCTTTTGCTTCCTTATTGTTGTTGGAAGTGAGCTTGAAGCCTTCATCTCTGTCGATAGGTTATTAGTTTCGAAGAGATTTAAGTGTTGATGGTTGCAAAGATGTTGAGTGATCCTTGAATGCATGCCTGAGAACTGAGGTGTAACCTCCTCTTAAAATTATAGTCCTCGATCAGTTCGAAAGGCTTGTATATGCTTTCGAAAAGGTTGCGATAGGGGAGAAACCTTTAATTTAGAAAGGTTTGGTATGTAAGCGAGAGGGTATCAACTACTGCTTTCGAAAAACGGTCTGAAGTTGGCTTTGCTTGTTTATCTGTATCGAAAGGTTGGAAGTGGGGGAAGGGCATATTTGTTTCCATCTAGGTCGAACGTTTTTGCACTGTACGAGTAATTTGTACTTTGGACTCCTTCAATACCTGCTCAATGCCTTCGAAACAACCTTTTATGTCCTTTATGAAAACTAGGCATGCTTCTTCATCGAAACTTCAATCTTGTTAACCTTCTTTGGTACCTCTACACTTGAGTGGATTTTATGGCTAACACTAGTTATATCTGTTCCACCATTGAGTCTTCGAATGCACTCAGAGTGATAATAGTTTCTTAATCTTGAACACACTTCTAAAAAAATATGGAAAACATTATAGATGTCTGCCAACTATTCGATAACTCTATCTTATAAGAAAGTTTTCCGATCCATTCTATAATCAATAATGGTCCAACAAACCTTAGTGCTAATTTTTTCGATTTTCCAAATCTTACCACACCCTTCATTAGCAATACTTTGACGAAAATTTGATCTCGAACTTAGAATTCTAAGTCTTTTGTCTCGTATCTACATAACTCTTCTGTCTAGATTGAGTTTCCTTCATTCAAGCTCAAATTAACTCAATCATTTCTACGGCTTCTCTTACTATATCTGGACCAAGATCTAATCTATCTCCCATCTCTAACAAACATATGGGTGATTTACATGGTCTTCCATATAAAGCTTTAAAAAGAGCTATCCCTATACTAAACTGATAACTATTTTTAGAGGAGAATTGAACTAAGTGTAGATGGTCTTCCCACGATCGTCCAAATTCAAGCACACAAAATCCTTCAGGACTTTGTTAATACTTTTCGTTTGCCCATCGGTTTGTGAATAGTAAGCAGTATTTATCTTGAGCTTGGTACCTAAAACCTCTTGTAGACTCTTCCAGAATTCGCTAGTAAATAAATAATCTTTGTCACTGACTATACTAATAGGAATCTCATGTAGTGTTACAATGTTCTTCATAAATAACTTAGCTATTATATGTGCCATCCCTATCAAATTAAAGAGTATCAAGTGTTGACTCTTACTTACTCTATATATCCACTGCAATCCAGACACAATCACTTTTTCTATTCGACCTTGAAAATCCGTCAATAAAATCCATAGATACAGAATCCCATATCCATACTGGTACCTTCAAAGGCTGAGGCAATCCACTTGGCTTATGATGTTAGCTTTCACTTGCTGACAATTCAAGCATTATTTTACCTATAAGCCTACATTCCTTTTCATAAATTTCCAAAAGAAACTTTTCTTCACATCTTGATACATCTTAGTTCCTCCAGGATGAATAGTAAACATTGATCGATGACACTCCCTAAGGACTTCCTTTTTTAGGTCTCCAGCATCTACAACACACAATCATCTCTTCTTCCTCAACCATCCATTTGGATCAAGACATAAAACCTTCAAATCTTTAATCTCGGTTCCACTTTCCAATTTTCAAATTCGCTCAACTAGCAACGAATCATCTCTTTGCTTGGAAGCAATCCTTTCGATCAATACCGGCTAAACTTCTAAGCAAGATAACATTGCAGTACTCTGACTAGAACTAGCCATTGATCTTAACTGCACACTACATGTGGTCAATGCCTCTAGATCTTTCCATTCAACTATCATTGCTAATACTGCATTCTGATGTTTTCTACTAAGTGCATCTGCTACTTTATTCTCTTTTTTTGGTGTGTACTCAATTCCAAAAACGTATGCAACTATAAACTCTAACCACGTATGCTATCTCATATTTAACTCCTTTCGAGAGAATAAGTATCTTAAAGACTTGTGATCCGTATACACCTCGTATCGTTCTCCAAAAAGATTATTTCTCCACACTTTTAGAGAAAAATTTACAAAAGCTAACTCTAATTATGGGTTGGATACCTAATTTCATGCCGTTTGAGCTGTCGAGAAGCATAGCCAATCACTTTACCCGTTTACATTAACACAACTCCCAATCATGTTCCGCATGCATTGGTATGCATCACTAAATCTTAATTTCAATCCAGGACAACTAACATAGGCACATTGCTTAATAAATATTTCATCTTATTGAATGTCTCCTCACATTTATCGGCCCAAACATACTTTACATTTTCCTTATTAGTTTAGTCATCGGTGCTGCTACACAAGAGAAATCCTTGACGAATCTTCAATAATAGCCAGCTAATCCAAGAAAACGCTTTATCTCGGTCACTGTCTCAGTTCTCTTCCAAATATTAACTACTTCTATCTTAGCTGAATATACGGGCAACCCATCTCCTTAGACTATATGACTAAGGAACTTCACCTCCTTTTTCCAAAAATGACGCCTCGAGAACTTCATTTTCAGTTAATCCAGCATCAACGTCTCAAGCACTATTCTAAAGTGAGTCTCATGACCGTGCTTATTCCTAGAATATATCATAATGTCATCTATATATTCTAACACGAATCTATCCAAAATCTCCTGGAAGATTCGATTCATCAAATCTACGAAGAAAGCTAGCGCATTAGTTAGCCCGAATAGCATTACTAACCACTCGTACGATCCATATCTTGTTCGAAATGCCATCAAGGAATAATATCTTCTACCATCCTTAATTGATGGAACCCTATCGCCAAATCCAACTGAGAAAATACTTCAGCTTCACTCAATTGGTCAAACAAATCATCAATTCTTGGAAAATGATATCTATTCTTCACCGACTTCACATTCAAGTTTCTATAATCGATGCATAATTTTGACTACCCATCTGATTTCTTTACGAATACAATGATCACACCTTAAGGAAAACTACTTGGTTTAATAAAAAAGTTCCTTCTAAGTCCTCTAGCTGCTCCTTTAAATCCATCATCTCTGTAGGTGTCATTCTGCTAGGTAGTCTACCAAAGGATCCAACTCTAGGTATAAGAACTACATTAAATTCAATAGCTCATTTCGATGGTCATCTTGTCGCTAGCTCAAAGACATCGACCAACTCTCTAACGAATAAAAATCGGTTGAGCTCATTTTCCTCCTCCATTGCACCTAATAAAGCACACACATCAAAATTCGAGTCCTCTACTAAGCATATAGTTTGATCGCTACTATTAGGGTGTCTTAGTGATATTTTCTAATCTTGGCAAAATATCTTAGCATCGTATTTACTTAACCAGTCCATACCCAAAATAATCCCAAAGCCTACTAAGTCAAGCACATGCAAACTACAGGAAAACATATGACCTAACAATTCAAGCTTTAACTAGTCACATCTTATCCCTTGAGTTGCATACCCTTCTATTGGATCCGCAACCCTTAAGAAAATAACTAGGTATGAGGGTTCTAGATTAAGCTTATCTACAAAACAACGAGATATAAAAGAACATGATGCACCAGTATCGAACAATACTCTAATAGGTATACCATGAATCAAAAACATACCTCTCATCACAGCATTTCCTTTCTCCTTTACTATTGGCCTTGATGCAAATGGTACCAAAGGGAACACTTTCCCTTTCTCATTCTTGGCTGGTTCCTTGCACTGATTCTTATAATGTCCAATCTGGTCACAATTAAAGTACTTGATGTTCTTTCTCCTAGTACCTTCTTTGCATCACTGGAATGACATTCATTTGCAAAATGCCCTTTCTTGTCACACATGTAACACATAACTTCGGCCTTTACTTTCTTAGCAGCTCCACCCTTCTAAGCTCCCTTTTTTCGAAACAACTTTCTTTTCTGACTCTGCCCACTCCAAGTCTTCATTACATTATTGCCACTAACTAAAGGAAGCATCACTTCATTCCTCGAACCCATCTCCACTACCATGTCACATAGATCCGTAAGATGTGCAAGTTTCCCTAGTTAGCTCTGGTCTTAATCATAGACAAACTTTTCATTTCCCTTTTTCATTATATCAACTATAGCATATCCATATTTGGTGAACTCTGCAAATCTGGTCGTATACTCAAGCATAGTTATATCACCTTGCACCAACTCAGCAATTTTTTTAAGCAAAGTAGACTTGGAAAGTTCTGACATAAACCTCTTTTCGAACCTCCTCATGAACTTAGCCTAAGTCAAATTCTCTTTTGGCACCCCAATAGTTACACTGTTCCACCAGTACAATGAAGCTCCTGATAGTTGACTGGATACCAACCACCTCTTTTGCTCGTTATTCAGACCTAGATTAGCAAAATTTCCTTCCCAATGGAGCAACCAACTCTCCGCCTCGATAGCACCCTCAGTTCCAATGAATGGCTTCCCTCCCTCTAAGTCTTGCATAGTTTCTGCTCAAAACAAGATAATTGTTGACAATTGGAACTTCAAGATTTGCTCCTCCAGCCTTTCCACCAACTAATCCAACTGCAACCTACTTGCATTGTGTTAACGAAGAACTGATATAAATCTCTCATATCCACTTGCGGTGTTCAAGCACCTAAAGCAGTTACTTGTCAACCCAGATTCCACTTAGTATTGGGCCAAACATTTCCATTGGTTGTAGTGCTTCCTCTATCGAGATTCACTCTTCCTTTTCATGCTTCAATATCTTACTTCTTAAAATTCGCATTCCTACCTTAATAAGATACGAAGGAATGGTCTAAGAGAGATGGGAACATAGATAAGGGGTGTGTGTGTGTGTGTGTGTGTGTGTGTGTGTGTGTGTGTGTGTGTGTGTGTGTGTGTGTGTGTATATATTTGAGAGAAATGGGTGACCCTCTAAATTAGAGCAGAGCACACATGTACATATATATATATCACCAATAATAAAGAAGTTTCCAATATGCTTGGATGGTGATAAATCAAAACATAGAAAAATCTAAGAAAACATAATCAGGCGCTTCTTGGATGAGGTCAGGCAAGGCCATTTCCCATTACACATCAATATCAAACTCTGGCCAAACCACCGCCCGATAATGATGTGTTAGAAGTACCCAAAATAATCCATGGTGCAATCAATAGTAGAAATGAGGTCAACAAGTAGTTCCACTAGAGAACGAATGCCTCACTGCTAACGCGAATGAATCAGATCTAAAATATGAAATATCTCCAAATAACGATCCTATGATCAGCAATCCTAGCGATAGCAATCCTGAAATCCTACAAATAACAATTTAGCACCATTTTTAGCCTGAACCTATACCCGTAGGTGGAACTATACAAAAATATAAGAATAATACACATATATGTATATAAATAAAATTTACTTACATACATACATACATACATACATATATATATATATTAATGAAATAAAAGTAATAAAACAAAAGTAAAAACTATAAGATAGAAAAATAAAAAACTATAACAAGAGAGAATAATAAACGTTCAAAATATATGCCACATCTTAACTTATTCTAAAGTTATGAAATAATGATCACGAAATCAAAAGGGCAAAAAAAAAAATAACAAAACATGTAGTTAAAATTTTATAATTTTTTTGGAGAAAAACTTTTGAAGACGGCTATTGCATTTAATAAACGTAATGGAACATAACTTTGAAAAAATAATCGAGGATGGGCAAATGAGTACAAAATTCAATTATTTTATTCATCGAGTCCTTTTAGTCTAGATTTGTTGAAACTCCATAAACAAGCTCTGAATTATTCTAAATTTTGAGGCATCATTCTAAAGATCATAAAATATTTTTCAAAACTTTTTGAGGTTTTTCTAAATGTCAAAAAGGCTCTAATAGAAATAAAAAATAAAATAAGCTTGAAAACAAAACTAAAAAACTAATAATTAGGCTACATGTTGGCTCGTAGCTTTTACATAGTCCCCCCTTTGAAAATACAAGTCGACTTATATAAATACAAAAGGTTGGCATGTATAAAGAATAGTCGACTTTTTTGAGTTTTCTCAAGTCGAGTTCGGAATTTTCTCCGTCTTCCCCAAGTCTTCTCCCAGCCTAGCTCGAACTCTTTCCATTCCACATCAAACCATAATATTTTGATACTATAGTAAACTCGAATTCAAGCTTGTCGATATTTTCCCCTAAGTTTTTTCCTACCTGACCCAAAGTTAGTGCATGAATTTTGTGAGTGAATTTTTGAAACCATATTTTATTTTTGGCCACGTCCCTTTATTTCATTCTTCTTCCTTTCCAACTAGAAATCGGTCTTCTTTACATAGAATATATGCAACCACTCAAAAAATATCCTTACATCATCTATATAAGGATTTACTTTCTTCCAGATCAATAAAACAATTCTTACTTTGTTAGTTTCTCTTTTTCTTTGATTATTCTTTGTACATCACTGCTTTTCTAGTTTCTCCAAAGCAATCAGCCTCCAATCATTCATTTCCACAAATGGAATATTCAGATCAATTCTATAATTCCTACTCATTTAATTTAGAGATGTACTATATGAGTTAGAGGCGTTTGTATTGAAAAGACGACTTTTGTATAGCAAGATACAAAAATCCATAAATACAATTTATTTTCAAGTCGAAGTCCTATTGTGGAGCCTTTAGCCAGTTTGTTGAATCATATTTAGCAGCTCAAGCATGGTCGTTGTAAATCTGTTCCTCTGAGTCAAGTGATGGCTAAGTTAGTAAAATTCCAAAAAGGCGATTAAAGACTAGATGTAGGAAGAGGGTTCGAACCAATGAAAAAATCTTGGTGTGGTTGATTTCTTTTATTTACCGCTGATTAGGTTATTTGGGCCATTTAACTTATTCACTTGGATAATTTTTATAACATAAGTAATTTGTTAGTTGCCAACATACATCAATTTGACCCTTAGACTTCTGGAGCGGGATAATAAGAAAACTAGCGAAAAATACTAAAACGGATAAATAAAAGGTTTTTATAGTTGTGCATATTGTTTTGAACATTGTTGTTCTCAAAAGAACTTAAACATAATAGGAAAAAAATACGATATAAAGTTTAATAATAATAAATATATAATATATGAAATATAATAATTTAGTATTCCAAAAAACTTGACCTATGTAGAAACATTAAAAAAATTGGTTAATGGATAGATATACGAGTTGATAATGTGTTCAAGGAGACATTGACTTAAGGATAGAAGGTTTAGGTAGATTACCATGTGTATGTGTTAGAAGATGATAAAAAGCTATTTGTGGGAATGATAAAAATCATTTTATTAATGTTGTAACTAATGATATATTAAATATATAACTTGCTTCAATTTGGCATTCATTGTTTAACATATACAATATTGTTTTTTGGTTCTTTAAATAAATACAAATTATTGCATGTTCATGAATATCATTATAACTGGTGATCTGTGAATTTAAATGTATAATTAAAGTATCATAAGTTCATCAACGTATTTATAGACAAATGCATATCCATATGAATATCATTTTAAACCAATGCATCTATCTATCTTGCTTAAATGAATGCATAACTGTAATTATTACATGTTGATGAATATCTTTATAGAAAAGTGCATATACCAAAGTATTATATTATACTTATATGAATGCATTCGTAGTGCACCAAATTGACAAACCAACGACACTAAAATAGTAAATAAGAGAAACTACTAATTATGTCTAAAACTTATTTTTACAAAACTGGTTACCTATTCATCGTTTTCAATAATTGAGGTTATTATTCTCTATTTATTTGCAATACACGCTCCACTCTTGAAGTAAATCTCAATTTTGTTGATGGTAATTTTTTCTTCATGAATTGAATAACTATAATGTTTTAATTTATTTACCTAGATTCAATTCCTATTTGAACAATCTACAGATCTTCTGTTGATATATTGTTTTACAAATCAGCAAATATTACTTATACATGATTTTTTGATCATCTCCCAATAATCATGTTCAAACTGTCTTGGAAGAAACTCTCGAAGCATGATCATTGAAACCGACATACAAATACTTATACGGCATATTATGCTCAACACTGAAAAGTGTTTAAATGATTATATGATGTAGTAAACCTTGTCTAGGTCGACCTACTCAAATGGCTAGGCATAAAGCCTCACCTAACGCCTAGGCGAGACATATGCAGGGGTCTAGAAAGATTTTTACGATAGAGCATATAAATTATAAGAATGAAAAGGGAAAATACAAGGTGTTAGTAGGACATACCCGCAACAACGTCTCGATGATTGGACTTTGATAATTCGTATAGGTAAGCTCTACCATCAACGGATTGTAGGCAAATATAATAAACAATTTTTTTATATTGTACATTAATTGCATTCTCATTCGAATACGTAAGGCTCTGGGATAAGAATGAAACCGATGCGAAAACATTAAATAGACAGTAAAAAAAGTATATAAAGCGGCACATATGATCTTGTGGAATATTGTTCACAAACGAATATAAATATCAACAGGTAAAACCAAAATACGATATAAAGTTCAATAATTGTACATAGAATATAGAAAATATATTAATTCATTGGTCTAAAATATTTATATGGAAAAAAAAGTTGGTCAAAGGTTGTGTATGCATGTTGATAATGTGTTGAAGAAGACATTGCCACGTGAACAGAGAATTTCATTAGATTATCGAGTGCATGTATGTGTGTAGTATTAGAGAAGAAAACACTATTTACAAATTTGATAAATTTTCTATTAAGTATGTAAATAATAAGATATTAAACATATATCTTAAATATCGAACTAGCTTTAGTCTAGCATTCACTTCTTAACATACACAAAATTGAAGTTGACTATTTAAATAAGAGTCTAGCTATTTAAACACAAAATAAAACATAAATTATGACACAAAAGATCTGAACCGTTATATATTTTTATCCTTATATGGAAGGTGGAATTCAGGGAGTACTCTAACGATGGAGACACAATATGTCATATATTGTGTCACTAACTTGTGTCCGAATATATTATCCCTTTAAATAACTATAATTATTGCATGTTCATGCATATCATTAAAAATAAATAAATGTATCTATCTTTTTTATATGACTATACATTTGATATCAATCACATGTTCATGCATATATATTTTGATATTAATCACATGTTCATGAATAACTTTATTGGAAAGCGCATCTACCCATGTATTCTATTCATAGAACGCACCAGTACTGCAACAAATAGATGACTGTAATGTAATAAATAAGAGAAACAACTCCAGTCCAGTAGTTATTCATACAAAACTTGTACTATTCAATGTTTTCTATAACCTAAGACTGATTATTCATTTATATGCGCAATACTTTAATCGCTTTTAATTTGAATCCACTCCATTGCTCCAATCTCGAACTAATTTCAATTTCGTCCAAGGTAACATTTTCTTTATAAATTAAATAACTGTATAATATTTTAATCTATATATCCAGATTCAAGTCTGTTGAAAAATCTACATATCTTCCGTAGACGTGGAGTTCTACCAATCAATAAGCATTAATCATCTCCCGATTTGGTCGTTTTGAAAAAAATTAAACTAATAAATCATTGTGATAATTGGCCGGTTTACAATTCATTTGTTTTAGAGCATCTAAAACATGTCTGAGGATATCTTATTCGACATTCTACTATGGTTACCGGTGGCAAGTTTACTGCGATTTAAAATGGTATGCAAATCTTGGTTTGATCTTATTGAAAGCTCCACTTTTGTTAACCAACATCTTCATCATCATAGTGGAGAGGACACTCTCATTGTTTGTGAGACAGGCAATGATAGTTTCTGTTGTTTCTCTGGTAATAAATATGAGATCTACACTGATATAGATTTCAACGATCGGTTTTTTAGAACTATAAGAGCAAATGCTGGTTATGTACGCCTAGTCGATTCTTGTAATGGTATAATATGTTTGCAGAATGGTTCGTCTGGGGATGTTGCTTTATGGAATCCTGCACTAAAACAACTAAAGCTTTTACCTAAGTCCTCAAAGCCGCATCAACGTCACAATCTAGGTGATAATGATGTGCAGTTCACTATTATTGGTTTTGGTTTTGATGCGAAAGCCAATGATTATAAGGTTGTAAGGATCATTTGGCACTCTACTAGGCCAGATGTAACGGTTGCGATTTTTCATTGCCGAAAAACCGAAATGTTATGGGTTTTAAGAAAAAGAAAAGAGGTAAAAGAAGAGGAAAAAGATAGAAGATAGAGAGAAAAGAAAATGGAAAATAGAATGGAACAGAACACAACACAACAATATCAGAATCTCACAGCTCGCAGCGGAACAATATATAATAATAAATGAATAATCTTTAAACAAAGAACTATATCAGTTATTACATTTTATACATTACATTACATCATATCATCAGAGTGTACAACAATAACAACAACAAACAAGTGCAGCGGAAAAAGAAATACTATATACTAGTAATACGCCATGCCATCCATCTTGCCTCCAGCAACTCCAGAATATCCTGATAAACCTAAGTCTTGACTGCCCGTGTGGAAATTGGTGGGCACCCAGAGTTTAGGAAGGAAAACAATAAACTCCGAGTCAGTCATGCGACTGGTGTGAGAACTCAAAACAGTTTATTTATCTTTGAAAACAAAATAGAAGAATATTTTTAAAGTCAATTCGCAATGCTTTTAAAAATGAGACTACCATAAGGCCTCCCGCACACACACACATGCAAACGCAGAATCGGAGGAGATTTCTCCTTATGATAGTCAAAGATGCTTGATACGCATTTAAAAAGAACATTTGATATTATTATTAGTGCATAGTGTAGGAAATATTTCGAAAGTAGAATATAAATCTTAGCCAGCATAGACATTTCGAACTATGCCTACTATAGCTACCATCCAAACAGTGGGGCGCCACCATAAGTGAATGATAGGTTCTACAACTAATACCGTACAAGATCGTATTGTTTCTTTGGATTTCCAACGAATGATCAGGCCAAGGAACTTCCCATTGCCACATGAGAATGCCTCTGGATGGACTTCCCCGAGAACCAAACCGGATCTCTACCAACACAAGGCCGGGTTACCCCTAACTGAGTAACAACTGACCGAATATGCCATCCCCCGGTCCTTTGGGACCTTTCACCGAGCGCTCGCAATCAATTCACACAATCATAAAGTGTTTTCAACATGAGTAAGTATCTGGGCTCCATACCATGATACCACCCTTTTCCAGAAGGAAATGCACATATCCTAAAGGGCGCTACCCCTCATAACCTTGCCGCATCTTTCCTGTTTTGACCATTCCCGAGGTGTGAGGCTCGACGAAGTCACGTCCACAAAAACATACTTTATACAAAAGCCATGCTTTGGGTCAACAAATGATCATAGAAATGATCACCAAGATAGACGATCAAACAAATGATCCTATCACAAATAATCAACACAATGATCATTTCACAGCAACACTCAGCATGTCACATTACCAAATTGGGAATATATCGCTGATAACAATCAACTACATAACCTCTGAGCTCGTACGACTCAGAGAAGGGTGTTAAGCTAAAAGAATAAATTCTCCGCCACCAACAGAAATATATTTGAAAGAAATCGGCTTTATATCTCAACTTGTAATGTCAGACATACAATCCATACAAGTCTGTTCCGGGCTCGAACAGAACCGAAGGCACTTACAAAGAAGTCCTTGCAATCCGGATAATCTCTAATCATGTCCGGACTTCCCATCACATATGGAGTCTCTATACCGTAGCTACTCGATGCAAAGACAATCGACGAGTTGTCCTTTCGCTTTCAAAAAGATCCGGTCTTCAAATGCAATTCATAACGACGTATCACATATTCGGAATGGGTTATACGACCCCATGGTCCTTTCCCGGTTAACCCGAATAGTGAGCGCTTATTCAAAAATAAGTGTGGCATTCAAATTCAAACAAATCACATCAAATACCCATTCAAAGGGAAATATTGATAGTCGGTTATTGAACTATCAATGGATATGCACAACATCACCAGATTCCAAATAATTTTCCAAATTATTTAATTTCCAAAATATCTTTACAAGATATAAAATTTCAATACCTCAAAAATAAATCAATATTTATCTTTAAACAACTTCCTTTTTCTTTTATAAATTCCATAGTGAATTTTCATTCTAAAATATTCATGAATATACGATTTCAATTATTCATTTCAATTTATCTTCAAAAAGATAAATTCTCAAATATTCACTTTATATTGGAAAACATTTCCATACTTATTTAATAAGTAATTCACAAATCTTTTATTTTCAACACTTGGAAAATATTCAATATACTTCAATCGAGATTAAGTATATATTTCATTCTTTAAGGAAATCATTCTCTTAAACATATTTATTTGGGCCAAAACGAATGTTGCGTAAAACATCGTTACGACAACCCAAAATCACTAGTATAGGGATTCGAAATTAAAATAGATATATAAATCCCAATACTATACAAAACATTTCCTTTCGGAAATCATTTACTATAACAACAGTGTTATAGTCCACCAATTCCTTCTATTTCTCGAAAACGTCTATTTCAACAATCAATGTTGAAATCTATGGTTTCGAATCTTAACACATTTAAAAACATCATTAGATCGTTTTAATTCTGTTTAAAATATCACATCCTAAACATTTTCTTTAACATATTATTCACTATTCAAAAACGTGAATATACTTTGTTAACAAATTTCATCCTTTTATTCGTTTTATTTCAAAGGATTATTCACAGTCAAAAATGTGAATATAACTCCATTAATAGGTTTCAACAATTTACTTATCAAAATAAGTCGTTTGCGGATTTATAAAACAACGTTTATAAATTCCTTTATTAACCTATTCAATTTATAACTCAATTATAAACCAAAGGTCTATATTTTAAGTTAAACACTTATAATTTATTTGTTTACTAAATCGTTCCTTTAAACTTCATAATTATAAATCTTATAACTTATAAGATTCAATTATTTATCCAAAACCATTCTTTTAATAACTTTATAAATTTTATAAACCTACTGCTTATAAAATTCCATTTATAACTTCACCGCTTATAATTCTATAAATTTCATTCATTTATGAAATTCATTCACAATTCATTCTAACACTTATAAAAATTCGTTTTATAATTCCAATATTTTAATTTACAAATATCCATTTTATAAATCTTTTATATAAATCAATTTATACTATTATTTTAAAACATCTTTGATCTCCTTTATAATTTCACCATTTTGATTTAAAAAAAATCAAATTTTATAAATCCTATATTTAAACTTTTTACAATAAATCCAAAAATCCCGATTTAAACTCTTTTTATAAAGTTATTAACCCATATTTTCAAAAATCAACTTTTAACTATATTTCTCAAAAATCATAATTTTTATAACATTAAAATTATAACGTTTATTTATTTAAAATGGATCAATTCCAAACATATAGTATATTTTCAAAAATCACTTTAAAAATCATTTTAGAGTTCCAAATTTGGTCCAATGATGCTACATACCAAATAGTCAATCACGACAACAACGATATCATATATCGATATGATAATCCATCAAATATCAAAATATCTGAAATCAAATAAATATTGTTGAGGAATCCAGTTGGATTCCTCCAACCTGTTTTCCTGCATCCACAAACATTAGCACAATACCAATTCCGCTCCAGTACGGAATTATCGCGGTATATGGGATTTAAAATATTATCCGCTTAATAGACGGCGCAATAGGGTCTCCGCTAAAAAATACGGGAAATCAATAACTCCAATATATACATATGCCAATATATATATATATTGCTATTATATATAATACCAATTTCACTGTTTATGAAATATTCGCGGTATATGTTTTTAATAAATAACATCCGCTTACTAACGGCGCATAATGTCTATTTTAACAATCAATAGATAACAATCATCATTCAAACATGCATTCAAGTATTTTAAATCTAACCATTTAAAATTTAATCGAAACTGATTCGATTGAGTGAGAAGTTCTCACCTTGATTTCAATTTCGTTTTAGCGATTTATTTCGAATAAAATTAAACGGACGTTTAATTTTACCCGAAATTCTCACTAACTCCAAACGACTCCAATCCAATTCCATCGCGTAGTGCTCGTCCATATGATTCCAACGCAACTGGTTTCGTGCGTTTTCGACCTCGTATGAAAAAGTTATGATTTTTAGAAGGTTTTACACGAATTTTTATATAAATAATTTACAACCAAACTTTATAATTATAACCTAACTATTCCAGAGCCATTGGATCCAAGCCCTATGCAATCTGAACCGTCCATACCCTTCTCCTTCATTCCCTTCGTTCACGCGCGTGAACTCACAGAACATGCCGAACCCATAATCATACTTAGGGTTAGTTTTCTCGACCACCACACCACGCTACAACACGATCAACTACCACCATCTTGCTCGCCTCCATCCCCTCAATGTTCGGCCAGAAGAGCTTCGAGCTCGGCCACGTCGTTGCCTAGGAAAACGCGCCGTATACGAGCACGAACGCAGGTCATTTCCCTCCACTTCGTTACTCCAAAACCCATCATCTCCGTATGGATTTCAAGATCATCTCGTGCTCTACGTTTTTCATGTAGAAAGTTTTGAAAAATATTGAATGGATTGGAAGATTTTGAGGAGAATCGAATGGAACAACATCGGCCATCAATATGAAAGCGGTGGCCTGAAGATGAAATTAGGGTTTAGGTTATTTTTTTTATTTTTTTTGTGAATTTAGGTGTATTTATAGGAAATTTTTCAATCACTATTCATCCGGGAATTCCGAACTCCGATTTACGCGCCGTAACCAGCGTTTCTAGGGTTTACCCCGCGTTCCGGATACAATGGAATAGGTTTCGGAAGCTAATTCGGACATTTATGCGAGTTATGGCAATAAACGTTCAATTTGAATTAAACCGATTTAAACGATTTTCTAGGCGTTTTAATTTGTACCGGACAAACGGTAAATCCAATTGACACGAAATTTGAAACCTTACAATAATATCACATTACGGATCCGATGAAACTGGTTTCGTCGAAATCCGAGACTTTTTGAAAAATGGCTATTTTAACTCGCCAAATTAATATTAAAAATAATTCGATGCGTTTTGAGCTGCCACGATCAAACGATAACTCCGATTGAAACGAAAATTGAAATCCAGTAGTAACTAACTATTACGGATCCAATGGAACTGGATTCGTCCAATTCTGAGACTGTTCAAAAGTTGACTATTTTCACTAGTCGATTTTAATATTAAAATATTCGATTTTCACAAATTAACTTTTAATTCGATTTTAAAAGTTCTAAAATATCATTCTAACTCCAATATGATAAAATAAAATTTTACAAATCATTTTCAATCATATTTAACTCAATTTTCAATTATTTCCATAATTTAACATATTAAATTATCGATTTTAATTATTCAATTAAATCCAATTATTCAAAATAAAATTTATTCAACTTGTAATTCCACTTATTAATATTTAAAATTAATTAAATATTCAAATTTTAATTACTAAAAATCCTGGGTCGTTACACCAGAGTCCAGTCAAGTTGAGGTATACAGTTTAAGGACATCATTTTCATGGAGAATTATACATAAAAATGATGATTTGCCTTTCATGTACCTTCAGGCTGATTCAAATCATGCAACAAGCAGGAATGGAACATGTTTTTGGTTAGGTGCCGACAATCATGATTGTATGCTTGTTGCATTTGACTTGAAAAATGAAGTATTTGAAACAATGTCATTACCTGATAGTAATGAATATAAACCATCTTATGCTTTGGACTTTTTAAATGAAAAGCTTGCTTTAATTAGGGGTGATCAGAACTATAGCTTCAATGACTGTTTTGAAATTTGGGTGTTGCAAGAATTTGGGGTGAAGGATTCCTGGAATAAAATATATAGCATTGGACCCACACCATATATAGGAGAAGGTCTACATCCAACTGGATTCTCAATGAATGGCGAGTTCCTTTTATTAAGAACAACTTTCGTGTCTCATGGTATAAATGAACTGTACCTGTACAACTTAGGCACTCGGGAAGCTATGCAAGAAAGTTATATCCCAATCCAAAAGCCTAATCCCCGCTATCTTAGATTCTTTTTGCACTACAATAAGAGCCTAATTTCACTCAAAAGTTAAAGGTTAGGCCTTATAAGGTGCATTGTATGAACTGAGTTTTGTTTCTCTTCTTTTTATTTACAATAGAGTTGTACAAAGAATGAGCTAACAAGAATCAATATTTAACCACTTTCATTCAGATTATAAAAGGAAAACTTGATTAGTTAAAACAGATGTCTCCGTTTCATAAGTTTTTGTTACAGCAGTTGTTATATGGAATGTCAAGTGTTGTTTTCTAGTTCTATTATTCAATGTTTTTATTACAAAATTTTCAGGTCTACACATTCATATACTTGTTACATATTTTCTTTTTAGCATTCAGCCAACTGCATATTATGTTTGCTTCAAATTTTTGGGTTATCTGATAACCAACACCACCATTTTATTACTATTTTTGTATAGGAAGTTATATTTCCCTTTGAGTTGTCTGAATGACTTTTAAGTATTTGCAATTGCTTTTACATATGCACTTTAATTAATGGATGTTCTCTTTATACAACATATTGTTATATTTCATCACAAAATTAGAAACAATGTACTGGTTTCTATCATTTTGTTAATATACATAATGCGATGATGATCTACGAACTACTCTCAAACCCAGAGGTATAAATGATTATTGATTAGTTAATATTAATTAACTAGAAATTTTCTTTTTAATTTTATTGATAGAACATGTAGGGATAATGTTATTATGCAAAAGCACAAAATGCGGGTGCAGTAATTTCAACTTTTTGTGATTTTGTTTCAGCTTATTCGCACTAGCACATTTTATTAACATTCAATTTAAGCCTTTCAATATTAATTTCATTATAAACGAAGTGTTATATTTATTAATAGTAGAGGCAATTCAGATGCATGCACTAGAGTACAAAGAACACATTGTTGTCTACTGGGAAGAAAATGAATATATCTACGCAGTTTAATGGATATAATGATATTTAATGCATATGTATGTATTGTTGAAAACCAAAGTTGGAAGAAAAATAGTATTGAAGAACATTCGTGTGTTATGTCGCTAAAACAAGGTTTCATCACTTTGCCTTGGCTTTAACATGCAAAAAAACATAGTTTAATGTTTCAATTTCTAACTCCATGCAATTTTTTTCTGAAATGATGGAATTGATGGTGGAAACAAAATTGAGTTACTAATGCGAACTCTTAATTGTATATTATTTTAAACCAACTAACTGATGTTAATAAGTTATATCATCCATCTTTTGTTGAACCAATTGCTTTCCAGTATTTTTCTTTATTTGGATATCATGTGTTATATATATGTATATATAAAAAAATTAATTGTTTGCAATGCTATGTTGTTATGTGTTCAGTGTAGGTAAAGTGAGAACTTTTAGCTATTAAGAGTGAGTGTACCAGTTTCAAGAGCAGAAGTATATTTCTGAACAGTATCTACTGTAGATACCTTAATTCCCTTGTAGCTTAAAGTATTTTGAATAAGTGTACCCAAAATGGAAGTTATTATCCAATTCAATAATCTAATGCCTTCATTCCCTACTATCTTGTTTTTTCAATGCTATAATAAGAGCCCATCTTGACCCCAAAAAGGTTGTTGGTGGTGGATACTAATAATAATAGATTATCGTCTTTGCAAACACAAAGTCAGTTTTTATTTATTAATATTTATATACGAAAACATGCTTAGAATAATTATCTGCTAATTTCTGATTATCTTTGGTATGTAATTTAGTTATACGGGTGAGTATTGCTGCAATATTACAAAATGTGGACAATACCTTTTATGGTGTTAGACTTGATTAAAAAATTTAACTCTGTTTCAAGATCCATAAGAGGTTAAGGAGGTTAAGCGTTTAATTTTTATGAATTAACCTTTATTAAATACCATTCATGATACTAAGGGAGTAAATAATAGAATGGAAGAATAAAAGAAGTTTAGCCTATTATTAGTATATACCTATATGATATACACATATACCTATTTTTTCTAGCCTAGACACTTTGTTAACATTCGGCGATCCACATTGAAATATAAGGATACTGGAATCATTGTTTGGATTGTTTAGCCTGTAAAATTGTTTAAGCGACCTGTATATTCACAGGTACTTACCTTTTTTGTTGCCTCTTATATAAAGTGGTTCTGCTTTTGGGTTGTTTAATTTTATTAGAATGGGTGGTTGTATTTAGTTTCTAAGAGAATTTTTCTTGTTGTTACATGTCCTAAGAGAATTTCTCAACGTTGTTGTGCCAATGAGATCTGTATTAAAATTATCAATGTTTAGAAAATAATAATAAAGGTTACTGATTTTTAATAGACTGAGGTATCTATATTCTATTTTTGTTAATATTGTCTTATTCTACAATGTTAATTGTTTTTGTATACTTTTTGGAAGATAATTCTGTCTCTTTGCGAGGCATTTAAGTGAAATGATGTAGATATACTTGTTGCTCTATCATCCTCTTTTGCCACGGTATTTTTGTTGGCTTAGTCCACATAAAATTGTGTAATGTTTTTGTGTACTGTTTTTCCGTTACCTAGCTGGTTTGCATTACTAAGCTATTGCTCTATTTGTCAGTTTATGTAAAAAAAATATGTTTTTTTATTTTATCCTTTTCTGTTTATTTTCCAGTTTAATAAAGTTAGGATTTTAAGTACATGGGAAGAAAAAAACTCCACTGCCCTTCCTTTTTTAAAATCAACATCCTTTTCATGTCCACGTAATCTGAATGGTAACTTAGGATTTGCATTTCTCCTTACATATAAAAAAACAAACTTCGGTTTGCGATGTCCAACGCTCCTAATCGCATAGAAGTTATATAGGGTTGATCCGATATTCAAGTTCGTCGATTGCAAAACCATCATTCGCAATCTAATCATCAATCTCAGAGCCTGCCGTTGTAATCTTGAGTGTATCCGATGTTGGAGTTTACCGGTTGTATGGATTGGAAGCTCGCATCAAATGAAGAAGGAAGTTGTCTAGTTGTTACTAAAGCAATGAAGCATCGTAGCCTTGGTGCTTTGATGTTTGGAGTATTTATATAATGAATTTCTATTTATGATGTTGTATTGTTGTGACGCACTCCTGAGCTTTTTATTTACGGAACATGAACTTCAACTCCAATGATAGGCAAGAAGTTATTGCACTATCTGCTTACATGGAGGCTATCAATTCTAAAAACAATGAATCAACAAAGAAACAAAGAATATCCTATACAAATTCAAGGTTTTTCTTCGCCAAATAGACCATAAAAAAAACACTGTTGTATATTCGAAACAATGCTCATAAAAAATGGCAGAATACACAATTCTTAAAGATAATCCTACCTTTGTTGATCAGATTGGAGGGTCTTCTCCTTCTTCCTCATCTCTTTCTCCTCCTCCACCAGTTTCTATTCCGCATTCACAACCATTTTCTTCAAAATTTGATGATGAGGGATTTCAGATCTTACCTCCCAGAAAAAGCCGAAATGATAATCAAAAGCATCGATCTAGAATTGGTTCAAATCAACTGAGCCTGAATAAGGGAATCACAAATCACTCATTGCAATCCAGACAGAATAAAAGAGATTTTTTCAATTCAAGATACAATGAGAATTCAAGAAACTCAGCAAAACATGTTGTAAACACTTATCAGTCCGGCTTGAATCCAATTTCACAAATCAAAAACTCAAGAAACTATTCAGGAAGCAGCCAGATTTCAAGCATTTCTGATTCTCAATACAACACTAACCTGAATAAAGCCTCTTCGTGGGCTGATCTTATAAAGAAAGGAGGATCAAACTCTGAATCTGATCTGAAGTTTGTTGCCCCTCTCTCAATCAATGACAAGAAAATTGTAGTTGTCAATGTAGAGGCCAGTAGAAGAGCAGAAAGCAAGTGGTGCCATTCAGTTATTGCTTGTGTATTTGGCAACAGACCCGCCTATCATCATTTCAAGGCTATCATAGCAAAATCTTGCACACCCACGGGTAACTTTGATATTTTTACTCGCAACAATGAATTTTTCATTATCAGATTTTCAAATTCATATGACTGTGTGTTAACGTAAAAATCAGACGCTAAACCCCAGTGTAAATTGAAGTTGAGCGAAAGCACCACCCGTGAACACGGGAACTAAAAACAAGTAGAAAAGTCACAGAAAAAGCAGAAAAGACAACAGCTTTTATAGTGGTTCGGCTTAGGGTAAGCCTACGTCCACTTTAATTCTCTTTATTACTGAATCGATTACAACTTTACAACAATCTTCAATTACAATTCTGATGAGACAAACAACTAGAACTTTGATGCAGAAGAATTCTTTGAATCCATGTAGATTGCGTTAGATTTTCTCTCGAAGTTAGTTGAGATGCCTTTCGAACTTGAAGTGTCGAGTGAGTTGAGAATTCAGCAGAGTATCGACGCCTAAAGAGATTGGCCAAAAGTCCCCCTCATGCTTGAAGTAGGTTGGTATTTATTGGAAAATCCCCCCTTTAGGTCGCAAGTCGTGACCGGTCTAAGGTAAGTCGTGGCCGACTCATCTGGCCCCTCCATGGTTTCACAAAAGTTCACTTGTATAAGTCCCAGGTCTCCCCCGAGTCAACACAACCTTGTGTCAGTAATACGACATCGGGCTTACATTTAGTAGCTTTAGGTCGTGGACGACTCAAGCTAGTTCGTGAGTCGTGAACGAGTTAACTGGCAAGTCGCAAGTCACGGCTTAATTGGTAAGTCCTGGATCGTGTACGAGTTAAAAGGCCACTGCGCCAAGTAGCTGCATTGAACTTGTCTCCCTTTGCTCGGGTCGTGAACGACCTAACATAGGTCATAGGTCGGTTGCGACTTAGGTATAGTTCATAATCTTGTCCCTGTCCTGAGCAGTTAGAGCGGAAAACTTTCTGGATAGTTAGGTCGGCTTCTTAGGTCGGCAGCTATCTTAGGTCGGTAGCTATCTTAGATCGACATCTTGTTTTAGGCAGTTGGGTCGGCGTTCTTGTTAAGCATTAAGTCGGCAACCTTGTTAAAGCATTAGGTCGACAACTGTTCAGCCTTAAGTCGGTATCCCTCTTAGGCCTTAGGTCGGTAACTCCATGAGTCGCTTACTAGTTAAGTCGATGCTCCCCTTAAGTCGCTCAAATCTCTTAAACTGATAAGTCGTTAAGCCCTTAAGTCATCCAACTCTCTGATTCGCTGAGAATCTTAATACGTTAGGTCGTCCATTTTTAGGTCGCTGGAAAAGAGGAATTAACACTTGCCCCTCGAAGTACACGCCTAGGTCGTAGGTCGTGTGCTTCGACCAAACTTAACTAAGTCGCGGGCGAATTAAGAGATGGCTTAATCTGCACATCTATTTGCTTCTGCCCTATATAAGCGTTAGATCGTTTTTCCCTCCTCATCAACTGCTCCATATCCTTTTCTGCCATTAGAGACTTTTCGAGTTCCCAAAGGCGAATCCAAGTTAATCGATCAACAATCCATCTTACTATTATCCCACGTAAGTGAATTTGGTCCCTTATTCAATCGCGACTATTACTGAAACATGAACCTTTACCTTCTGACCCCAAATCACCTTTGCACGCCTTGCCTGGCTCTCGAGTTAAGTTGCGATTGATTTCAATCATTATTGGCAATGTCGCCGTTGCAATTCATAGGATTACAACACTGCGCTAGGTTTATGGTAACTCTGTGGTGATTTGGATCAGTTTTTTTGGGTTTTTCTTGAGAAGATGGTGGATTCTGTTGTTAATGGAACATAACGGGTTATCTGGTTGGAGAGGAGTTAGTGGATTAAGGAGATAACCTGAGATCGCTGTAAAACGCCAGAGACGACCTAAGGATTTTGAAAGTGGACGACCTAAAAATTCTTGCAACCCAACAGATACTGAACGACCTTCACATCCGTGACCTAAACTCCTGCAGCACCACTCTTGCGACCTAACTTTTAGGTCATGTGAGCGACCTAGCCTTTAGGTCATTAACACGGCTTTCCCTTTAGGTCGCGAACGACTTAACCTTTGGGTCGTGAACGACCTAGCACTTGGACAATTTTTCACTGCCGAACTGTTTCCCTCAGCCTAAACCAATTTCATCTCATCCTGTTAGGTCGTGGACGACTTAGGACTTACAGAACTTTTGGACTGTGACTACGTGGCTTGAACAAAACTTGAAAACTTCGAGATGTTGACAGAACTTGATTGTACTTCCAACTCGAACTTTGAACTGCCGAAATAACTTGCATGACTTTGCTATGCTTTCCTAACAGATTATGCCAAATTTGATGCTAATAACCTGTTAAGTACAACATTTGCAGAAAACTAGGGCGAATACGCTGCCACTGATTGCCCGCATCAAATGACAGATTAGTCGATAAAGGATAATTAGCTTAAAGAAATTGTATGAAATGCTGTGAATCAACAAACTCAAGTGAAGTATTAAAACAATGTCAACCAACTAAAGTCGATTTGTTTGCGCTAATATTACACTTGCATTTGGATTTAATGCGATAAGTCTTGAAATATTGCCATTGACATATGTTTAATTTCAATTACATTTGCTTGTTACTTTGTTAGCTTTACACAGCACTTCACACATTTAGGAAACGTGCACCTTCATGTTTGAATGTCCAGTTGTTTGTGTAGAATGACTTCCCACCAAGCAGAAGAAGTGGAAGCTCAAGCGGAAGAGACCTTTCAGATAGCTGTTCCTATAGAGAATCCTCTAGAGAGGACTTCAACTATCCTTACTCCGAGAGCGTTTACTCAGCTACGTACTCAATTTGGTTTTGCTGAAAATGATGCCCTACTTCCCGGGCCAAATGACACTGCCGACAGTCCTCCCCATGGTTTTGTCGCAATCAATCGTCAAATGTACCTAAGCGGGGCGATTCCCCCTTTTAACGACTTCCTTCGAACCCTTCTCCTTTGGTTGACAATTTCTCCGTTCCAACTTCATCCTAATGGCTATGCCATCTTGATGGGGTTCTGTGTCTTGTTTAGGAGAACTTTTGATCGCTTGCCAAGTTTTGAAGAAATTCGCTACTTATGCTAGTTTGCAAAGAGTAAAGACCATCCTTCCCTTATTATTGTGAGAAGTGCTAGAAACCGCAAGCTTATTTCTGATCTTACCGAAAGTGTTCATGGATTTTTGAACCATTTTTTCTTTGCTCGCTGCCCCCCAGGGTTTTATGCCATCTGGAGAGTAGGAAGTAAGATTACCTGTATCTATTTTCTCCATTTTCAAACTCTTTCGAGATCCGAATTACCAATTGCTAATTTCATTCTTTGCTCTTTTCAGCACTTCCTCTCCCCTCTAGAGATCCAAGCCATAAGCAAATTTTTGAAAGATTGAGTGCCGTGGCCGCAGAAGAGAGAAGTATAAAATTTTTGTTGAGGGATGAATTTTTGCATCAGTATGGACTTTTGCACGCTTCTCCCTCTACGCACCCCCATGAGGTTTCCAGACTCCCCGTCTAAAGCATTAGATGCCCCAGTTTCCACTGACGAACCCTTACCAAAAGAAACTGCCTCCGAAGCTTCTCTGGTGAAGTGTTCTACCACTGTTGATGTTGCGGGGTCATCTGGCAAATTCGCACTTGCTCCAGTTATTGAGGAAGAAGAGCCTCAGGGATCTCCCCGACATTCATAGAAGTCTGGCGAAGAAGCCGGAAAAATAAGTCCTGTCAGGAAGAGCGGGGACGATACTTTCGAAGGGTTGAGCGACCTTTTTGCCACCTCACAGGAGATCTTTAAAGACGACCCTGTAACTACTAGGGTTTCTTCTTCAGTAGTGGAAGCGACTTCTTCTTTGCAACAAGCTCCTTCGACCCAAGAGTTGACGTTAACCACTACTCCCACGATTACTCCGCAGTCAAAGAGTGGTTCGTAGTTTGATGCGCGTAGTTTGCACATCACACACACTTGGAACCTTTCAGCACTTTCATGCACCTAACTCTTTGTACTTTGAAGATTCTAAAGTTACATTTCTTTTCTCTGAAGACTTTTAAGACTTGTCTCTCTTTTTATTTCAGATTCTTCGATGGGACGCAGCGGCTCTTACTATGACGACTTTCAGCGCTACGGGAGGCGTAGTCAATATGATTATAGGCGCTACCTTCCCGTTCACAGAGAAACCGATGAAGAGAGAGCCGCTCGAAAGGCTCAGGAGAGAAGGGCTCAAGAAGAGCGTTATGAGAGAAAAGAAAGGGAGGAGCACCATGATTCTTCCCAGAGAGGTGACGATTCTCACAAGAGAAAGTCGCATGATGATCGGGGAAAAAGCCATATAGTTGAGGACCCAAGCAAGCGTGCCCGGCACGGTGAAAAGCATGCTTCTACAACTCCTTAAAAGGTCACTGCCCCCGTCTCACTTGACATTCCTTCTGGCTCTCCTGCTCTCAGGAAGACAGACATTCAGACAATAATCAGCAGGCCTAAATTCCAAGTTGGATCAGGCCCGGCTACTCTGCAAAGCCGGTTCCCGCACTGGTGCCTAAAGGGAGTGCGGTTCGATCTCGACTTGGTCCCTATTGACAAGCCTGCCATGCTGCGAAATCTCGATGCCGTCAGGCTTGATATTGAAAGGATGTCGAACTGGCAAAAGCTTGTTGACGAGCTTCAAAGGGTAAACCGTGCGAATCTCGAGGCCATGCTTACTATGGAAAATGACAAAGCTGAATGGCAGAAGGTTCTTGAGCATCATGATACCGAGTTGAGGAGCATCACTACTTATAATAAAGAACTTGAGGCGAAGGTCGAGAAATTTAAAGAAGAACTCACCACTTCTTCTACTTCTTACACTAAAAAAGAAGAGGTGCTTCAGAAACAAGTGAGAGATGCTCATGCCGGCCAAAGAGACGCCGAAGACAGGCTTGAAGTGCAAAAAAGAATCAATGAGGACTATATTGCTGATATTGCAGAGCTTCGGAAGAAAACTGACTCTCAAGAGGCAGAGATCGAAATGCTTAAGCTTCAACTCTCCAAAGCTGAAAGAGAGCGTGATGAGGCCGTTGCCGATAAAATTGCAGCTGAAGAATCTCATGAAGCAACGAAGGCCAGCATCAGCTCGACATTATTTGACTTCTACCTGCACAGCATCTTGGGGCATGGTAGTCTCGCCTTTCTAGGTCCCAAATATGAAATTACTCTGGCTGAAGTGTGGGAGGCCGCACTTGACATGCTTGGCGGTGAAGGTGCTGGCTATGCCGAATCAGCTCTTGAGGAGCATTACTTGGATGCCGATGCTCGCGCCGCTCTCGCCAAGGGAAAAGAACAACTTGCAAAATTAAGAGCTGAAATGGCAGAAGGGGAACGGTTAGGAAAAACTACTTCAACTATTCCAGTCCAGCCTTCTCCTTCGGCCAAAATCGACATTATTGGCTCCAGTTCTCATTCTCCATCCCTGGTCAAAGTTACAACTGAGATTACAAGTACACAGGGTGGAGATGAAGGTGAAGAGAGCGCCGAAGCACAGGCTTATGAGGTTGATATTAGGAAGCTGACTTCTCCAGGTAACTCTACTGTTAATCTTTCCCAAGTAGACTGCTCATTTGCTTCTTATGAGTTCGATGAGCTTCTCGACTATTTCTTGAATCTCAATGAGCCTTTATCTCCTCTCTTTATTGACTTTAACTTCTTTTCTTCTGTAGAGAAAGCATCGAGCATTGTTCAAATTTTCCCTCCTCCAATTATTCCTCCTTCGGTTCTCCAGGTCACTCCTCCGTCCGCCTCTCAACCCGGGTCGCAAGAGGAGCAAATAGAAGCTCTTCATGGCTTAGATGATCCTATTGCTTCTCAAGAACATGAGGGAGAAGGGCTTGGAGAAGGCAATGAGTCTCCGGAGCGAACCACTTCTGATAACATAAAATTATCTGCTCTTGTTAATCCGGGAAGTGAGTCTTCTTCAAGGAGGAGGAAGAAGCGTGTCACTTCCAAGAAGAGAAGGAAAGACATTCTTGTTTCTGAGGAGGAAGCGAAAGTTGATCCGGCAGTAACCCTTTCTCCTTCATCCCCGACTCTTCCAAGCCGTCCTGAAAAGCTGCCTATTAGGTCAGGTGAAGGCTCTAAGGGTGGTGGCAAGAAGAAGTAAGGGGTCCTGCTTCGATTTATCTTTACTTTTTTGCTTTTTGCATGTACTGGCCGGAGATTGTGCGGGTACCGGCCTCCGCTTTTCTTCTTCTTTTTATTTTGAAACCTGTACCTGTACAAAATTTTGATGGTATTGAATAAAATGATTCTTTTTGTTTGTACAAACTTCTGTCTGTATTTGAGAATGCATTTGCTATTCATTTTTGTACAAGTTTCTTTATATGATATTGCAGTGAGCTTGTGGTATGTTGTTCGAGCGTAATTTTTACCAATGTAGCTATACCATGTTGCCCCTATACCATAAGATCGTTGCAATATTTTATACTTTGAGGGGATTTGTACTCTTATTTTCTGGAGAATAACTATTCCATACTTGGAGGAATACTATTCTGCTCAAAATAGAGTACAGCTCACTCCATATGAGTTTCTACGCTTCATCCTTCGAAGATATCACTTTTTCTTTTGTGCTTTCACACATTTTTACTGAGTGAATTCTTCTATGTGGTAAAGCGGGCCTCTGAAGGGCACTTTAACTTCTTTTTGAGGAAGAGTATTTTCGAGAATAGAAGAACCAGTCTTCTTTTGAAAGTTAAAGTGTGCCTTTGAAGAGGGCTTCTTTTTTTTTATATTGCACCTCGGTGGAGGGCTTTTGATCTTTGCTTTGCATTTCTGGTGAAATGCTTCTTTGAAAAGTTGTACCTCTGAGGAGAGCTTTTTCATGTTTCAACACTTGGAAGTTTTATTTCAATCTCGGTGAAACGTGTGCCTCCGAAGAGTTGTGCCTCCGAGGAGGGCTTTCCACGTTTCAACACTTGGAAATTTTATTTCAATCTCGGTGAAACCTGTGCCTCCGAAGAGGTCTTTCTGTTTGATTGCACCTCTGGGAAGAGGTTTTTTGTTTGATTGTGCCCCTGGAAAGGGGTTTTTTGTTTGATTGCGCCTCTGGGAAGAGGTCTTTTGTTTCTGCCCCTTGGGAGAGGCTTTTATTTTTCCCTGTTCGCTGGGAAGCGGACCTCCGAAGAGGGCTTTTCACATTTCGTCTCACGGGAGTGTATCACCGATCACGGTGAAATGTGTGCCTCTGAGTAGGGTTTTTGCCTGGAAGTTTGGAGTTTCTTTCTCTCGGTTGGACGGATTCACGAGAGTGTATCGACCGATCAGTCCGTAACTTTGTATCGAGAAAGATCTCTCTTTTTCTGGTTTAGCCCGCTCGAGGTCTTTTAGCATTTCAACTGTGGTGAAATGGGCCTCCGAAGAGGGCTTTTCACGTTTCAACGCTTGGAAGTTTTATTTCAATCTCGGTGAAACGTGTGCCTCGAAGTAGGGCTTTTGCCTGGAAGTTTGGAGTTTCTTTCTCTCGGTTGGACGGATTCACGGGAGTGTATCGACCGATCAGTCCGCAACTTTGTATTGAGAAAGATCTCTCTTTTTCTGGCTAATCCCACTCGAGGTCTTTATCCTCCGAAGAGTTGTGCCTCTGAAGAGGGCTTGTGCCTCCGAAGAGGTCTTTTGCTGTTTGATGCTTGCTCGCCCATGTCTCTTTGCCATTTATTCATGTCGGCGATCCCCGTTATCTTTTGCAAGTGTCATCCCTTTTTTAGTTGCCAACAATTTTCCTTATCCAAAGAAATATACTTCATAGTTAAGCGAGTTGGTGGTGGTAGACACAGGCTATTTAACTGGTTGTTTGTTTATTCAAACATTTGCAGTTAGTTAGAAATGGTCCACTTCCATCCACATTGCTAACTTTTGTTCGAAGCACTTCTTTTGTAGGATTTGAGTATGGAAATTTTGAATGGTTTAATGTTTGCTTGCTGAGTGATGTCGGAGATCGCTTGGTCTTACGATGGGTAAGCTTTGTTTTTATGGTCTGCATTATTAAATCGATATTTTAGTAACACAGTTAACGTATTTTATATGTCGAAATAAAACAAAGCAGTTTGTAATAGTAGAGAACACAAGATTTATAGTGGTTCGGCCAAAAGCTGGGCCTACATCCACTTTATAGCTTTTCATTATTCACTTGCTTTACAATTGCTTTCAATACAAGAATCATATATTCATAATTCTTTTACAACATTTCAGCAAAGCTTTCAAGTAAAATAGGGACGCAAATGATTCCTGTTCCAAGCTCTTGGGATTGGTTCTCCTTCGACAATTGTGAGTTTGAATGTGCCATCAAGAAGTTTCGCGCCTATAACATATGGCCCTTCCCAGTTTGGCCCAAACACACCTATGGCTGTCATAATTCTCTTCAGGACTAAATCCCCAACTTCAAAGCTACGCTGACGAACTTTGGAATTGAAGTGTCTGGCTATTCTTTCTTGGTGAGCTGCAATTCTAAGCCTAGCCTCTTCTCTTCTTTCATCGAGGAGGTCAAGTGCTTCCAATTGCAACTTTTCATTCTCATCTTGATCAAAATGGATCCTTCTGTGTGAAAGGACTTTAGTTTCCACCGGAATCATCGCTTCTGATCCGTATGCCAATGAAAATGGAGTATGCCCAGTCGCAGTTTTGTGAGTGGTCCTGTATGCCCATAGTGCAAGCGGTAACTTATCGACCCAACCACCTTTTGCTTTTCCAGCTGCTTTTTGATGGTTGATTTGATGATTTTGTTTACTGCTTCCACTTGCCCGTTTGCCTGCGGATGAGCTACTGCGGAGAAGCTTTTTCGGATCTTGAATCGTTTGCAGAAATCTTGGAACTCCTCACTTTCAAACTGAGTACCATTGTTTGTGATTATCTTCTGAGGCACACCATACCTGCAAACGATATTTTTAGTCACAAAACTTATCATTTTATTAGAGGTAATAGTAGCCAATGGTTCGGCTTCGGCCCATTTAGTGAAGTAATCAACAGCAACGATAGCATATTTAATCCCCGATTTGGCAGTCGGCAAAGGCCCAATGAGATCTATTCTCCAGATAGCAAATGGCCATGGACTGACCATTTGTGTTAGCTCAGTGGAAGGTGCTCTAGGAATTTTAGCGAATCTCTGGCATTTATCACACTTTCGGGAATAGTCAGCAGCATCCTGATTAATTTCTGGCCAAAAGTATCCATAACGGAGGATTTTCTTTGCTAAAGTTTGACCACCTGTATGATCCCCACATTCCCCTCCGTGTACTTCAGTCAGAATTGTCTTAGCTTCTTCCTTTGTCACACATCGGAGTAATGGCATTGAAAATCCTCGTCTGTACAAACGACCATCTTGAACTATATATCTGGAGGCTTTCCTCATCAGCTTCTGTCGTTCTTTTGAACTTTCTGGCAAAGAACCATTGAGTAAATATTCAAGTATCGGGGTCATCCATGATTCTTGTTCTTGGGATACATTCATAATCCAATCAACATTCATTTCATCTGTGCTTGGAGCTGACAAGACTTCGACGGGAACTAATCCCAATAGTTGAGCTTCACCAGTACTCGAATACTTTGCAAGAGAATCCGCTTTCATGTTCTCTTCGCGGGGTATATGGTTTATTGAGTAATGGTCAAAATTTTGAAGAAGCTCCCAGGCTTTTGATAAATAAACGGGTAGATTCCCTCCTTTAGCTTGAAATTCCTTCCTGACTTGGCAAACAATAAGTTGAGAATCACTGAAGATCTGTATTGCCTTGATATTTAGTTCTTTAGCGATCCTTAAACTAGCGATGAGAGCTTCATATTCAGCTTCATTGTTTGTCGAAGGGAATTCTAGTCTCAGCGCATAACATAGCGATCGCCCTTTTGGGGTTTCAAGGACAACCCCTGCTCCGGAACAGTAATCATTCCTTGCGCCATCGACGTACAATTTCCATTGGATTGGGACACTATCAGTGACTTCTTCCTCACTATCACCCTTATCCGTACATTCTGCAATGAAATCTGCCAAAGCTTGTCCATTGATTGCTTTTCGGGGATGGTAAGTGACGTCATATTGGCTGAGTTCAATATTCTATTTCAAAAGACGGCCCGAAGTCTCAGGACGGAATAGGACTTGCTTTAGAGGTTGACCAGTGAGGACTTTGATGGGATGAGCTTGGAAATACGGCCTCAATTTTCTTGATGCGATCAACAAACAATAGGCGAGCTTTTCTAATCTTGAATAATTCATCTCTGCCCCAGTGAATCTTTTGCTGATATAATAGACTGGGCGTTGAATCCTTGCGTCTTCCCGTACCAATACTGCACTGAGAGCGTGAGACGAAATTGCCAAATATATGATGAGATCTTCACCACCGTCAGGCTTTGAAAGTATCGGAGGCACTTCCATATGACGAACCAACTCATCAAATGCTTTCTGACATTCAGGAGTCCACTCAAAGTTTTTTATTCCTTTTTTTAGAGCATCAAAGAATGGAATGCATTTGTCAGTAGCTTTGGAAATGAACCGACTCAAAGCAGCAACCTTTCCATTGAGACTTTGCAATTCCTTCTTCGTTCTAGGAGCCTTGACCTCTCTCAAGGCAGTGATTTGAGCTAGATTGGCTTCAATGCCCCTAGCGCTCACAATGAAATCCAAAAACTTTCTGAACTCCACTCCAAATGAACATTTCAGGGGATTAAGCTTCATTCTGTACTTACGGAGTACTGCAAACATCTCTGCCAAGTGATCCATGTGGTTTACTGCTTTCTTAGACTTTACGAGCATATCATCAACATAAACTTCCATTGTCTTGCCAATCTGTGGTTTAAACATGGCATTAACAAGCCTTTGGTAAGTTGCCCCTGCATTCTTGAGTCCGAAAGGCATGACCTTGTAGCAGTAGAGTCCAACATCTATGATGAACCTCGTATCCTCTTGATCTGGCTCATGCATCATAATCTGGTTATACCCGGAGTATGCATCCATAAAAGATTACAATTCATGCCCTGCCGTCCCATCCACCAGCTGATCAATCCTGGACAGCGGGAAACAGTCTTTGGGGCAGACTTTGTTCAGATCTGAAAAGTCAATGCACACTCTCCACTTTCTGTTAGCTTTTTTCACCAGCACTGGATTTGATACCCAATTTGGATACGTAGATTCTCTGATGAAACCGTTCTCCATGAGCCGATCAACTTCTTCTTTTAATGCTACCGTCCTCTCAGGACCCTGAGTTCTTCTTTTCTGTTTCACAGGTGTAAACTTTAGATCAATGTTCAGAGTGTGTACTACAATCTCTGGGGATATTCCACACATGTCAGCATGAGTCCAAGCGAATACATCCAAATTAGCCTTCAAAAATGAAGTCAGAACATTCTGAACTGTTGTGTTGAGTTGTGAACCCACATTAAGCACTTTGTTTGGGTCCTTTGGGTCAACGGATACCGGCACTGTTACCTCTACCGGTACTACCCTATTCTCCCCTGCACCGGCTTTCCTTGGATCCATCTCTCTTCGTGCCCCACTACATTCGCCAGTGCAGGGTCCACCCTGTAATTGCTACAAGGTTGGTTCCTTGATGCGGACCGAAGCCGCCGCACCTTTTCCCATTTCCCTTTTCCTTGATTCTCGCAATTCTGCGAAGTAACATTCTCAGCCCGCATCTTGGTCTCCCTTAATCACACCAACTCCGCTATCTGTGGGGAATTTCAGAGTCAGACACAATGGGGCAAGAACAGCTTTAAATGCAGCAAGAGTTGGTCGGCCTAAAAAGGCATTGTAGGCAGAGAATTCTTCAACAATTATAAAAGTTTGCTTTCGAGCCACCTTCCTCGGTCCCTTTCCAAGTTCTACAAACAAATCTATGGTCCCAATCGGCTGTTTGGGTTCTCCAGCAAACCCAGCAATCTTAAGTGATGAAGCTTGAACGTCAGCCATTGGAATTTTCATTTGATCGAAGGTCTTCTTGAAGAGGATGTTGCATGAAGCTCCATAATCAACTGGAACTCTTCTCACAGTCGCCGGCCCAATACCAGCGGATATGACCAAAGGATCTATGGTCGGAGCCTCGATACCCAAAGAATCCCTAGCACTGAACACAATATCATCTGTGAAAGTCTTTTGTTGCTTTAAAGGTGCATCATTCTCTAAAACAAAAACATTCTCTTCAGCTGGTACATGCCTCAAGGCCCGGGCATACCTTTCCATTTCGCCCCAGCTTTTGCCTGCTGGGTGAGGTCCTCCAGTTATTATATTGATGACAGGCCTTTCTGATTCATGCTCTACGGCCTTCTCACTTGAACCAGGACGGTGAGTGGGAACTTGCTGTCCTTAAGTCGATGAGGTTGGGGCATTTCTCTTTCTTTTCACATACTGCTGGAGCTTGTTCTCTTTCAAAAGTTGTTCAATTACCTCTTTCAACTGACGGCATTCGTTGGTATCATGGCCGGGTTGGTTGTGGAACCGGTAGAACCTTCCACTTTTTTCCATCCTAATCCCAACTCTCATTTTAGGTGGTGTCGGATAATTGACATCATCTTTGGTCGCAAAAAAGATGTTCTCAGGGGTATCGGTCAAGGGTGTGAAATTGAAAGGACGGCCTTTCTTAGCATCTCCCTGTTTCTTTCCACCATCATTTCCCCTTTTCTGAGTGTTAGGTTCTTTCTTATTCGAAGCAGCACCATTGTTCCCGGCTTCCGCTGATACCACCTTAGCCGGTGTTTGGAGGCTCTCCAAGCGCATGAATTCATCCGCTTTCTTGTAGAATTTGTCAAGTTTGTTTGGTTCTTTAATTTTCAACCATTTTCCAAATTCACTCGATTTGTCAATCGCCCTCATCAGGTATGTCAGGACCATACGTGGCTCAGCATTATCTAACTCAGCCAATGCTATGTTAAAGCGATTCAAAAATGATCTGATGGATTCTCTCGGATTTTGCTCTAGATTTGACAGCGACATTATATCCTTTGCTTTAGAAGCATACAATCGAAATTGCTCCTTGAATTTCCTGGTCAAATCGGAGAATTGATCAATGGACCTGACTGGCAGCTTTGTAAACCACAATAAAGCCACACCTTCGAGATATACCGGGAAATATCAACATTTAATTTCATCAGACGCCCTGGCACCAGTCATATGCCAGTCGTACTTATACAGAAACTCGTTAGGATCACTCGTCCCCTTGTAAGCCGGAATAGTAGGGGGAACGAATTTTCTTGGGAACTCTGCTTTCAAGATCTTTTCAGTAAATGGAGTTTCGCTTGGAGCAAAACCCCACTCTTTCTCATCTTCATCTCTTCGCATATTTTCCTTCATGATTTGACGAACCATACCCGAAAACTACTCTTCATCATTTAGAGGCTCTGGAGGGCACACATCAGCTACTCTCTCTGAATTCTGCCTTGACAATCGTTCACGGAGGGTCGGCTGCGGCCCTGATCCTCCAGCTTGAGGAGGAGTCCTTTCTACAGGGTCTGCGGCTCTTTGAGAAATGTTCCCTTCAACATCCTGAACTCCCACAGTAGGGTTTCCATCATTATTAACCGGTTGACGATTTGCCCCTAGTAGATCATTCAGCTTACTCAAGATCAGGGCATTCTGGGCATTCTGGGCTTCCAACTGCGCATTCTGAGCATTCAATTGTTGATTCAACCCCAAAACTACGGCTCCAACTCTGCTCGTGTAACTCCAACAGTTGGAGCTGCTTGACTTGAAGGAGGAGAGGTAGCAGTATTCTCTTGAACATTGTCGGATCTTACAGAACTTCGTTTTCTCCCAGGAGCCATTATTTCCAATAAACTTCTGGTTTTAAAAGAAATCCTTTCAACAGAACTTTGCGGAGCAATAGTGGTAGTTTCCTGAGTTGGATTCTCGGTGAAAGCACCAAAAATGTTAACGTAAAAATCAGACGCTAACACCCCGGTTTAAATTGAAGTTGAGCGAAAGCACCACCCGTGAACACGGGAACTAAAAACAAGTAAAAAAGTCATAGAGAAAGCAGAAAAGACAACAGCTTTTATAGTGGTTCGGCTTAGGGTAAGCCTACGTCCACTTTAATTCTCTTTATTACTGAATCGATTACAACTTTACAACAATCTTCAATTACAATTCTGATGAGACAAACAACTAGAACTTTGATGCAGAAGAATTCTTTGAATCCATGTAGATTGCGTTAGATTTCCTCTCGAAGTTAGTTGAGATGCCTTTCGAACTTGAAGTGTCGAGTGAGTTGAGAATTCAGCAGAGTATCGACGCCTAAAGAGATTGGCCAAAAGTCCCCCTCATGCTTGAGGTAGGTTGGTATTTATAGGGAAATCCCCCCTTTAGGTCGTAAGTCGTGACCAGTCTAAGGTAAGTCGTGGCCGACTCATCTGGACCCTCCATGGTTTCACAAAAGTTCACTTGTATAAGTCCCAGGTCGCCCCCGAGTCAACACAACCTTGTGTCAGTAACACGGCATCGGGCTTACATTTAGTAGCTTTAGGTCGTGGACGACTCAAGCTAGGTCGTGAGTCGTGAACGAGTTAACTGGCAAGTCGCAAGTCACGGCTTAATTGGTAAGTCCTGGATCGTGTACGAGTTAAAAGGCCACTGCGCCAAGTAGCTGCATTGAACTTGTCTCCCTTTTCTCGGGTCGTGAACGACCTAACATAGGTCATAGGTCGGTTGCGACTTAGGTATAGTTCATAATCTTGTCCCTGTCCTGAGCAGTTAGAGCGGCAAACTTTCTGGATAGTTAGGTCGGCAGCTATCTTAGGTCGGTAGCTATCTTAGATCGGCATCTTGTTTTAGGCAGTTGGGTCGGCGTTCTTGTTAAGCATTAAGTCGGCAACCTTGATAAAGCATTAGGTCGGCAACTGTTCAGCCTTAAGTCGGTATCCCTCTTAGGCCTTAGGTCGGTAACTCCATGAGTCGCTTACTAGTTAAGTCGCTGCTCCCCTTAAGTCGCTCAAATCTCTTAAACTGATAAGTCGTTAAGCCCTTAAGTCGTCCAACTCTCTAATTCGCTGAGAATCTTAATACGTTAGGTCGTCCATTTTTAGGTCGCTGGAAAAGAGGAATTAACACTGTGAAAAAGCCATTAATGGAGCTCCTCATTTTATAAATAGAAAACTCATTATTATGAAAAAGTGGAATAATAAAATTAATATTGATAGAGATCTGCTTACTACAATGCCAATTTGGATAAAACTTCCAGAACTGAATCTCAGGTTATGGGATAAGGAAATTTTAAGTGCTATAGCTAGCACTGTGGGCATCTCTATTAAATTGGATGAATATACAGCTAAAGAATCAAGATTATCTTTTGCTAGAATATTAGTGGAAATACAAGCAAATTCTGATTTACCAAATGAGGCTCATATTTCAATGCATGATGGTGAAAAATTAATACAAAGCATTGAATATGAATGGTTCCCCCCTAGATGCAAAACAAGTTGTTGTTTTGGACATTCTGTTGAAAACTGTGTTGCTAAAATGGTTTGGAAAGAGAAGTAGAAAATTCAAGAAAATATTGCTGATAACAGTCTCTTAAATGAAAAAGGTGATTCTTTAATAGCAGAAACAATGGAAACAAATAATGGATTCGTAGGTCCACCTTTGAAGGAAAAGATCAACAGCAATAATAAAACATTCACTGTTCAAGACTAACACAAGAAATGGAAATTCAAGAAGGTAATGTGTTACAGAGTCTGGGGGAGAAAAACATAGAAACAGAAAAGTGCATCTCAGAAATTCCTTTGGAAGCAATTAAAAACATCAAGAATGCTTCAACTCAATCCAGAAAACAAAATCCGTCAACAAAAAACATGAGCATCGATGATGGGTCATATATCTCTGCTATTCTCAGTGAAATACCACCTGTAAATCCCAACATTAGTCATGTTGCAACCCACCTTTCCTCAATTACCACAAAGCCAAGTTCAAAAACTAGTATTCAAAAGGTAGTTAATTCAATGGCAAGTTACTCTTCAACATCAAAGAAAAACAGGAAAGTTAAAAAGGAAAAAAGTGGCAGAATGAAAAGCATCAATGATATTGTTACTGAAGATAGCACTGAAGATACTGAAGACAGTGATTTCAAAAGAAATTACATCTCAAAAAATTCAAAATGGGAAGAACAGCTTAAAGCAATTAGCAAAACAACATACAAGAAAAAGGGTAATAGGTTGGAGACCATGGTGGAAGAGAGCAGTCACAGTGCTTAGCTGCTCTTGTTTATATCCTTTGTGTATCCTTTTATAATTATTTTATTTTATTATGTCGATAATATCATGAAATGTTAGAGGTCTAAACTCTCCAAAAAGAAAATTAGACCTAAATAATCTTCTTTTGACCTATAAACCAAGTATAGTTGGATTGCTTGAACACAAATTAGATAATTCTAAAATTGCAGATTTACAGATCAAAAATTTTAATAATTGGAAAATCATTAATAATAATCAAATGGGAGGAAATGGTAGAATTTTGGTTCTTTAGGACTCTAACATATGGGACGTTTCTCAATATTTTATAAACTTTCAGTTTATTCACTGTAAATGTGTAAACAGAGGTGGATTTCAATTAGAAATCACCTTTATTTATGCTTCCAACAGTGAAATTGAAAGATTAACTCTTTGGGAAAATCTTGAACAAATCAATTCCAACATGAGATCACCTTGGATAATAATTGGTGATTTCAATACGGTCATGCATGGTTTTGAGAAAAGGGGTGGGAATCCTATCCCTTTTAAAAAACTTGAAATGCTTCATAATTTTCTTCTTAGAACTGGTTTATTTGAGCCAAATATGGTTGGAAATTCTTTTACTTGGAAATCTGGAAAATTTAGAAACATCCACTATAAATTAGACAGAATTTTTTTAAATAATACTTTTACTAATTTTTTAAAGATTATAAATGGTCTACTCTTCCTCAGGCCACAAGTGACCACATTCCAATTCAAATAGAACTTACTCAAAATATTAATAATAAAAAGAGCATCCCATTCAGATTTGTCAATGGCTGGGTTTATGAAGAAGGTTACAAAGATCTTGTTAAAAATTGTTTATCCAAAAAAAATTTGGGCACTGCCCAATTTAAATTCAATAAACTTCTCCATATCACCAAAGGAAAATTAAAAATCTGGAATAAAAACAGAATTAATAATGAAATTAAAACCATTAGGGATGAATGTGAGCTTAGACAGAATGAGTTAGATAGGGATTGCTCAGACATTTCTAAAGTCAATAATTTTTTGCTAGCCCAAAATAATCTAGTTAAGTCCCTTCATGTGCAGTCTATAAATTTAAGACAGAAAGCAAAAATTGACTGGCTTTTACATGGTGATGATGCTAGTAAATTTTTTATGCTAAAATGTCTGGTAGAAAACATAGGAATGATATAGGAAAAATTATTGATAACAAGGGTAATGTTATCAATGATTTAGACTGTATTAGGAAAGAAGCCATCTACTATTTTTCTAAACTGTGTAACACCAATCTTTATGCTAACTCCTTTCCTAACATAGAACCTAAATGTAAAGTTAATGAAAACAACAATGATATTCTTTTGGCTCATATCAGTCTTGAGGAGATTAAAAACATCATTTTTAATTCCAATAATGATAAAAGTCCTGGTCCTGATGGCTTTGGTGCCAAATTTTATAAAACCCACTGGGGTGAAATCAAATTCTTTTTGTTTGATTCTATTTCTGAATTCTTTAGGACTGGTAAAACGTTAAAAAACTTGAATCATACTTTTATTACATTAGTCCCAAAGGTTCAAACTCCTAACTGTTTAGAAGACTATAGGCCTATTGCTTGTTGTAATTTCATCTACAAAATTATTTCAAATATTCTATGTAATAGGTTAAAAATATTTCTGAAATATCTTATTTTTGAAAACCAGAGTGCTTTCATACCTGGAAGATTAATTGTTGAAAACACTTTTCTAGCACATGAATTAATTAGAAACTTTAATAACAATAATAAAAACCTCATGTGTATTAAAATTGATTTACACAAAGCTTTTGACAAAATAAATAGACATTTCATTATTTACGTGATGAAACAAATGTGTAACAACCCTCAATTTCGTGCCATTCAAATCGACAATAATCCACACATGTCAGACTTGAATGATGCAAAATAACAGATTGTAAATAAATTTTGAGCAAATAAAATCAAACATACAGAATCACAGACAAGGTAATACACTTGGATGAATATCTTAAAGAAAGAAATATCCTAACAAGGTAGATACGAAAGAAAGGAAGTTAGAAAACATTTGAAAATCCTTTAAAAGCAAGAAAAATTTATATATCAAAATAATCTTTGAAAATCCTTTGAAACATTTTGAAAAAAAATCATTTTATACTTTGAAAATACTTCTCTCACAAAGATATGATTCTGAGATTGATTTCACTCATTCTAGGGTAGAAATACCCTATCTCTAATGAGTTTGTGCTCCGCAGAGGCAATGGTTTGCCAAAAACCAAAGCTCTGATACCAACTGTAACAACCCTCAATTTCGTGCCATTCAAATCGACAATAATCCACACATGTCAGACTTGAATGATGCGAAATAATAGATTGTAAATAAATTTTGAGCAAATAAAATCAAATATACAGAATCACAGACACAGAACAAACAGAATAACCCGCAGCGGAATATAAAAGTACATGGTAGTTCATGAAGCTACTACAACAGAGTCTTAAACCAAATACATAATACAGTCTGAAAACAACATAATAGAAATCCCAAATACATAGAAGTTCACTAATACATGAGATAAACTAGAACAGCTGAAACAGAAGTAGATAAATATGTAGATAAGCAAAAACTCCAGCAAAGACCAGCTCCAGAGAGAGAATCCAAAGCTGTGAATACTCAGGCTGACCCGAGCGTAAAGCAAAACACAAAACACTCAAGTCAGGACAATATATACTTATATAATGTAAATCAACTCAAGTGAACTGTAATAAAGATACAAGTAACTTAAAGGATGCCTGGGACTACCCATCCTTTAAGGATCCATCAAATTATTTACTATATAGTAATATTTCGCTATTATAATAATGTCTACAGTAAAATAAACATACTTTTAAATAGCGTTCCGGGCTACCCACATCACCCTTCACACATTGTAGTCCTAGTAGTCCATCCATTATCAGCATATCTCCGAGAGACTACCCTAAATACTCCATGGGCCACGGGAGAAAAACAAACTCGTAGTAAAGGCTCGATATGGTAGGTGACACGGCACACAAGGCAATGCCACGGTAGATATACCAATTACGCACACGGGCTGGCGGTAACGTAGCAGCCACTACGCCCACCCAGAACAACACTCCAAATCAAGGGGTGCACCCAAATCAATCACAACAGTAATATAATGGTATCGAAGAAGTGTGTCTAGTCCAGAGGTGCTACCTCCTTTGACCCGAGATCGCTCATGTTTTAGCCACCATAAGCTAACTCACGGGAGTTAGGTCCACGTAAAGTACCTTAGGAACGTCGTCACCATCCTACTTCATTCTGGAATCTCCACCGCGTACACAGTTGTTAAAGTGGTTTTCGGTATCGACAGAGAGTATGTCCATATCCGATCCCGGACTCTTTAACAACCAATCGTTATTATAACTCATAGTTATAATTTAAAAATGGTATTTATTTCTCAAAAATCAAATATCATTCAAATCCAATTCAAAATATCAAACTTATCATTTCATTTGAAAAACATATTCATTTTATTCAATTTAAAAATACCATTTCAATTCACATTTCAAAATAATTCAATTCCAAACAAATTACTTCATTTAAATCATTTCAAAAATGAAGTTAGTACATCTAAAAATTAAATTATTAAATTTCCAAAATTTTCAACTTTCAAAGTTCATTTATTCACTTAATTTTATGAAAACAGTGAAAATTCAACTTTCGCAGCATTTGAAAAATGCTACAGAAAGTTATATTCAAAACAGTTCAATTTAACAAAAGACAGCGTTCAAAATGCTGTAATAGAGTTACATTAGTTTCAAAGAAAACTTAGTTTAATCCAATAATTATAGCATTTAAAAAAAATGCTATAATAGCCTTTAATTCAATTTAGCTATTTAGTTCACTTATCAACTACAGTATTTACAAATCTTGTATTATCATTTATATTAGATATAATAGCATTTCAAAAATGCAGGTAATTAACTTCAAATTTCAATATAATTTCAGAACAATTATATTCTTCTATAAATCACTTTTAACTTATAAAATCACACATTTTTTCTTTTATAAACACCATTTAATTTTCCTTAATTTCATGATATCATGAAGTTAAATTTCCATTTAAAAATTCATATTTAATACTAATTCACTTATTAAATTGCAACATTCAATTTTTAAATTCATTACATTAAATTTCAACTTAATACTTAGGTTCAAATTCTCAAATATAACTTAATTTTATTTTTATTTACTTAACTTAAAATTCACTTTTAAGTCAATTTCATAAATTTCCAATTTTAGTTATATTTCAAAATTTCAACTTAAATATTCATTCATTTCCCATTTCAACTTTATTAAAAATCGTTAATATGATATAAAATCACTTTTCATTTAAATTCAAATTATCATAAGTTTATCATAATTTCATATTCAATTTAATTTCCAATTATAATTAAATCAAATTTTCCAAAATAACTTACATTCAAAATTTTCTAACTTTTTCATTAATTTATTTCACTTATAATTATTCAGAAAATCAATAATATTTTACAAAAATCATTTTTAATTAGATTTAAATCAAAATATTTTAATATTTACATTTCTAAAATAATTTTAAAATTTTTAGAATAACATATATTAATTACGGGTCTGTATATAATTTTCTACACTAGGAAAAGTGATACGGGTAATATATCATTTCAGCCCGTAATTTACAAAGAAAATCCAGGTTTTATCATTTAAAACCCGCAGTCCCAAGTAAATAAAATAAATTTAAAATCAGTCAGGCCTATCATTTCAGCCCATAACGATTTTCCCTTATTCTAAAGTCCGTTCGGGTATGTATCATTTCAACCCATAGTGATTCTAATCTAAAGGGAACTTGCAGTGTGATAGACTGATAAAAATAACATAACAACATAAAATAACAATGACATATGATATAACAGGTGTAAATACAGGTGTGAACATCATATGAATATAATATGGCAATTAAAACAGGATAATGTGCATTACAGATTCAAGTGTGATCAGTTTATTGCTTATATAAGTATAACTTGTCTGGTGAGATGTACTCACCTGTTCAAAGCTGGAGATTGACACCAAACACACAATACTGAAAAAATGAACGCACAACAACACAATAGCGATTCGAGAATGGAGAGCCAAAGCTATAAACCTTGAATTTATTTACATAAAACAATTACAAACAACATAAGATTTCAACCCAAAATTCAATAAACAATGTTAGAAACAATTGTATAAAACCAATCCAAAATCATTGCACTTGCTTTCGACCTCCTATACTTCAGTTATAGGTCTGAAATGTACTGTTAAGGGTTGAATTTGGATCTGGTCTCGAGTCCATATGGTCATCCTAGCATAGTTTAAAAGATGGTGCAAGATGTATGTGTTTGGATCTACAACTACAAGGCAATATCAAGGCAAATACATCATTTCTTTGCTAAAGCTTGGTTCGGCCAGAGGCTATGGGGCATGGCCAGAGGCTCCAGGTGATGGTGAGTGGTGTGGCAGAGGGTGGTGATCAGATTTGGGCTGGTGGTGGTGATGGTGGTGGTGGAAAAAGGAAGGTGGATGTGGTTGGAACAAACTAGGCTAGATTTGAGCATAAAGGTGACGGTCTGTGACCTTTGGTAGTGGATCTCATGTCAAGGGGTGCTCAGCCTGCCATGGTGGTGATATAGGGTGGTTGATGGTCGGTCTAAGAGGTGGTGGGGTCGGCCTAGCTGCTGGAGGAGGTGGGGCCGGTCACATCTAGTTGAAAGCAA
This sequence comes from Allium cepa, assembly GCA_030765085.1. Classification (NCBI taxonomy): domain Eukaryota; kingdom Viridiplantae; phylum Streptophyta; class Magnoliopsida; order Asparagales; family Amaryllidaceae; genus Allium; species Allium cepa. The sequence goes on from CM060942.1 coordinate 449,401,758, forward strand.
ATGCAAAAATCAATAGAAAAACAATGTAAACAATATAAAAGAAGAACATTTACCAATTCTTTTGATCAAAGGAGAAGTCTTGGCCGTGCAAATTTTTTTTTTTTGTTGAGAAGAAAAGATTCACGTGAAAGAAGAGGGAGATATGGCAGAAGAAATGGGAAAATGAACGGCAACAAAAAAAATGAAAAGGTGTTGGTTTAAGTAAAAGGGTGGGAGATAAAAGGTCAAGGAAGATAAAGGTTTTTAAAACCTTTCACATTTCTTTTTATATTTTGTAAAACATAAAATGGCTGATAAATAAGTAAATGATCTCAGAAATAAAGAAAAATAGGAAAAATAAATAAAAATAATTTAAATTATATAATTTAAATAAAGAAAATAACAATATATATGAAACTAGTCTTTATAAATTGAAAATAATTCAAACAATCAATGGAAAAATTATTTAATCACTTTTAAAATTATTAAAAGACTAAAATATACCTAAATTAACATATTAATACAAATTAAAACAAAATATGACCATAAAAATAAAATTTGTAAAATTTAAATCAAACAATATTGCCGAATAAATCAATTTACACACAATATTGAAAAATCTATAACTTTTACAATTTAAATCCGTTTTCAACGATACAAAAAGCAGCATTCAAAATATTAAATCTATTTTCATAATAAAAGATAAAATTCAAAATTTTAAATACTAAAATTTAAAAATCAAAATTTGTCCAGTTTGACCAAAAATCAGCATTTCAAGAAAATATTCAATTTACACAAATTTGATATTATAATTCACATAAAAATCTAGATTTATATTTAATACGAAATATTGAAATAGAAAAAGTTTAAAATAATGTCAAATTAAAATAAATTCAATATTTGAAAATCTAGGGTTGTTATAAAATTGGCTTTTGCAATAAATTCTGTGATTTAGTCTTTGAGTGTATTAATAATGTTTCTTATTCTATTTTGGTTCAAGGTTCTGCTAATGGGTTTATTCAAAGCAATAGGGAAATTAGACAAGGAGACCCACTTTCTCCTTACTTATTTACTATTGCAATGGAATATTTTTCAATTCTTACGGAAATTGAGCTTTTAAAAGGAGTTATCAAACCAATAAATAGAATCAGGCCTTTTATTACACATTTATTATATGCTGATGATTTACTTATTTTTTTTGAATGCAGGCACTCAAAGTGCAAAATCCATTGTAAAATTTTTTGACAAATTAGAAAAGCATGCTGGGTTAAAAGTCAATGAATTCAAAAGCAAGATTTATTTCAGCAAAAAATGCGCCAATAAAATGGACATTTTAAATAGCTTAAATTTTAAGTAAGGAAATGTGCCTGTTAAGTATTCGGGTCTTGCTTTCAGTGTTAATCAAATTAATGACAAAGATTGTACAAGACTTCTAGATATCATTCAAAATAAGTTTGAAGGATGGGCTAGCAAATTTCTGTCTTTAGATGGAAGAATTGAGCTAACTAAAACTGTCATCATCGCAATCATCATGTATTGAATACAAGCTCACAATATTCCAGCAAAAGCAATCCGCAAAATTGAAAATATTTGTGCAAATTTTATTTGGAAAGGTAAACAACACAAAATTGCTTGGGAAAAAATTTGTCTTCCAAAAAAAGCAGGGGGGTTAGGGCTGAGAGACATTAATGATCTCAGAAAAGTTTGTAAACTCAAATTATTTTGGAAATTTATAAATGGCATTTCTTTTTGGGCCAAGTGGATGAAAGCAAGATATCTTAAAAATAAGAACTTTTGGACTATGAGAATTGAGATAACTCATTTGTCTTGGAAAAGTATTCTCAGCAACAGAGACACAGGAATCAAGCTTTTGGAAAAAAAAATTAAAAATGGTAACCAAACTAGCTTATGGTTCGACCCTTGGATTCGTGGAAAAACTTTAGTTAGTGTTGTGGGATGGAATAACATATACTTGTTTGGTGAAATTCATGGAAAAGTTAGCAGTATTATCCAAAACAGCAGGTGGAATACATCTCTACATCCAGCAACATCTATTTTCAATACTTCCATAAACCAAATGTCAATTGATCCTAATCTTTCAAAAGATAAATGGGATTGGAAAACATCCACGAAAGGTTCATTTTCCTTCAAAAATACTTTGGAATTTATAAAAGGGCACGTAACTGAAGTGGATTGGCACTCTGTTATTTGGAATAAAGCAAATTGCCCAAAAATGTCCCATTGTGCTTACTTTGCAATTATAAACAGACTCCCTACTAGGGATAGATGTTTAAAATGGAATAAAAATTGGGATATAATGTGCCTTCTATGCCAAGAGGAAAAGGAGAGTATCAATCACTTGTTCTTTGACTGTACTTATTCAAAACATATTTGGTTTATTGCCAAAACAAATCTCAAAATCAGCCAAAATCAGGTGGTTCGAAACATCAGACAAAGCATCAGATACATCTTTGAAAACTTCAAAGAAAAAACCAATGAATTCAAAAAAGCCAGTATTATGCTGACTGCAACAATTTTTCACATCTGGAAAGAAAGAAATCAAAGACTTCACTCTCAATCAAAAACAGAAAGCATTCAACTCTGGAAGAAAATTGATTTGGATTACCAAATCCTCTTCAATAAAAGCAGAAATCAGAACAAATTGTCTGAGAATCAATACTTTGCAAACTGGCACATGGATAAATATGTAGAGAATTTAGAATATTTCTTACAGAATGGGAAAATCATCTCTCACTCTCCCAATATGAGGCCTCTTCATCGCAATGACAATCACTGGATGATAAAGCCTTTGGGTAATGTTAATGCTTCCTCCAAACTAACCAGCACTAATGGCGGCCACTTTTACCAACACTACAGGAATTACTTCTACAACAATAAGGAAAGTTTTTTAAATGACATTTCTTTTTTCCCTACAAATAATTTTCATTTATGCACTAATAATTCTAATCTCATACCTGGTAAGGGCGAAAGCTACTACACACTCAGTCCTCATGATCAAATAGGCAATCACCTGAGCATTAACAAAAATTGGCAAGCGACAGTCAACATCGATAATGTTTCCAACACTCCATGATCAGATGATAATTATGTGTTCTTTAATAAGCACTTATCTGAATAGGGTAACAGAGATCGAACAAACAACCAATCTAGCAGTTCCCTCCAGAAAATTAATATGTCAACTAGTAACAATAAGGGAAGCATCAAGGCTCCTTTTAAATACCAAGATATTAACTTCAATCCTTCAAATTGTAAGGGATTTTTTTGCTTACCTGACAGATCTAGAGGATACTGTATGAACTGCAGCCTTCAAGAGCATGACAAAAAGCTCCAATTGGCTATCAAAGAGCTAAAATTAGGCAACAATCATTATTGTAGCAGAATTAATAATCAAGTATTTCACTTATCTAACTAGGGGAGAGGAGAAAGCAGCTGGATGATCAACTCTGCAAACCCGACCATTATTAGCAAGTCGCTTGAGGAAGCTGAAGCAAAAACCAATCTAACGAAAGATTTTCACCTCACATCAAAGCTCCGACAGGCTCAAAGACCAGTTACGATGAACTGGAAGCCTCCTTAGGCCATGCTTAGGGCTTAAGCGAGTCGATCAATAAATTATTTCCAAATTTCGCGCTTGGTTGTTCGCCATTTTTCTTCTTCTGAGTTTTGTAAATGGGGGCGCATTTTTGCCCTTGTTTGCTAGGGTTTCGAGTTGTAAAGGGTTTGTATGGAGATACGTGTGATTATTGTTATACCCGTTATCTCTTTTTATTTTTTTGTTGGGCTTGGCCCTTTACTATTTCAAAAAAAACAATGAATCAGTGTCTTCTATTTTGATTAAGCATTGATAATATGGTGAACAATGGTATTATCAAGGTGAACATAGAACGAATGAAGTAAATGGGCAGAAGACGCGAGTCTTAAAATATGAAGTCAATTACCTTTTCAATTAAATGCAAGTAGTTTATTTTACTTTGAAGTAGTAAGATAATCACATGTGATCTTTACTTTTAAGAAGGTTGACGTTCAAATGGAACAAATCAGTTGCTCCTAAATCTAGTTGGCAAGGCTTTCATCATTCTGCCACAACTTGTGTGTACCCTCTGATTCTAGGAGCTGAAGTCATCACCTTGATTTATTTATATTTTTTAATTTTTTTGAGTGACCAGTCCTTTGTAACAACTTGCAGAAGAGAAATGCAGAAATAACAAATTAAAGAAAAAGAAATACAGTACATTGTTCCTATATCCTAACAACCTGCAGCCTACTGTTGCCATGCATTTAATCCATCAACCTTCTAGGTATGCGCACCGTTCTCTTAGGCCTTGTGTTAGCGCTTGTGCTGCTGTTATGTGGTGCTAGAATATTATCATGCATATCAATGCTCACCCCTTCAAGATCGACCTTGTCCTCAAGGTCATTGTGACGGGAATTTAGTGGTGGTCGTGTAGGTTGACTGTTGGTGGCGGATCTGGTTCCGGAGTGGGTGTGGAGTCCAATGTTGGGTTAAGTTCGTCGGTGGTTATTTCTGGTAAGATCAAGAGGATGTGTGCGGGTTCACAGCGGTGGCCGGGGTGGTACTTTTCATCGCAGTTGAAGCACAGTCCTTGTTGTTTGCAGATTTGCATTTCTGAAGAGGATAGTTGTTCGATTGGGATAGATGGTTTGGCTGTCTGCACATGTGATGTTTGGTGAAATGACTGAGTAGGAGTTTGGTTGTTTGGTTGTTTTGTAGAGTACTGGGATGTGCTGTTGAAGGGTAGTTTGATTTGGTCATTGTATTTGCGTTCAATGAGCTTGGCACCGTCGATTGCATCGGAGATAGTGGTGGGTTTGAGAAGATGAAGTTCGTTTTGTATATGTGTCTTTAGGCCGGAAATGAAGCATTGGAGAATGGATTCATTAGGTAGTGTTGTGATACGGTTGCAAAGATTTTCAAAAGTGGCTTGGTAGTTTTCGACGGTGGTAATTTGTTTGAGTTTAAACAAGGTGGCTTGTGTGTTGAGGAACGTAGGTGGTCCAAAGTGTTGCTCGATTGCTTTTGTTAGGGCTGGCCACGTGGAGATCTGGTGGTTGCGGTGCATCCATTGGAACCATGAAAGTGCTTGGTCTTGCATGTGGAAGCTTGCTAGATCTACTCGTTGGTCTTCCGGTGTAGAATAATAGGCGAAAAAACGATCGGCTTGGAATATCCAATCGTGTGGATTCGATCCATTAAACATGGTTAGTGAACATTTGGGTGTTCGGGTTTGTATTGGGTTGGATAATATTGGTGGTTGTCGATTGTTGGGTGGCGGAAAATATGTGTTTGATGCTTGGTTATTTGGAGATGGTATCGGTTGGTTGTCTAGTTTACGGTGGAGGTCGGCCATTTGCTTGGTGAGGTCTTGGAGGGCTGTTTTAATGTCAATATTGTCAGCGGTGAGTGTCTCTAGCATGGCGTTGTGTGAGTTTTGGTTGGCTTGGATGGTGGAGATGGTGTCTTGTTGGGTATTGAGCTGCTGGATGGCTTCATCGAGTCGAGTCATATTGACAGGGATGGTTTGGGTTTTCGGAGAGGAGGAGGGGGAGAAGATCAACCAGTGAAAGCACCAAAATGATATGGGGCTAGTAGTAAGCAGCAAGAAGGAGAAGATAAGTTTTGAGGAAGAAGGAATATATCAGTGGAGAAGGAAGTTTGGGAAATTTTTCTTTGTTACTGATACCTTCTTTTTACAAACCTATATAGCAATTTCTTCTAACAACTTTGCCTACGTGGCCATTGGGGACCAGTCCTTTGTAACAACTTGCAGAAGAGAAATGCAGAAATAACAAATTAAAGAAAAAGAAATACAGCACATTGTTCCTATATCCTAACAACCTGCAGCCTACTGTTGCCATGCATTTAATCCATCAACCTTCTAGGTATGCGCACCGTTCTCTTAGGCCTTGTGTTAGTGCTTGTGCTGCTGTTATGTGGTGCTAGAATATTATCATGCATATCAATGCTCACCCCTTCAAGATCGACCTTGTCCTCAAGGTCGTTGTGACGGGAATTTAGTGGTGGTCGTGTAGGTTGACTGTTGGTGGCGGATCTGGTTCCGGAGTGGGTGTGGAGTCCAGTGTTGGGTTAAGTTCGTCGGTGGTTATTTCTGGTAAGATCAAGAGGATGTGTGCGGGTTCACAGCGGTGGCCGGGGTGGTACTTTTCATCGCAGTTGAAGCACAGTCCTTGCTGTTTGTGGATTTGCATTTCTGAAGAGGATAGTTGTTTGATTGGGATAGATGGTTTGGCTGTCTGCACATGTGATGTTTGGTGAAATGACTGAGTAGGAGTTTGGTTGTTTGGTTGTTTTGGAGAGTACTGGGATGTGCTGGTGAAGGGTAGTTTGATTTGGTCATTGTATTTGCGTTTAATGAGCTTGGCACCGTCGATTGCATCGGAGATAGTGGTGGGTTTGAGAAGATGAAGTTCGTTTTGTATATGTGTCTTTAGGCCGGAACTGAAGCATTGGAGAATGGATTCATTGGGTAGTGTTGTGATACGGTTGCAAAGATTTTCAAAAGTGGCTTGGTAGTTTTCGACGGTGGTAATTTGTTTGAGTTTAAACAAGGTGGCTTGTGGGTTGAGAAACGTAGGTGGTCCAAAGCGTTGCTCGATTGCTTTTGTTAGGGTTGGCCACGTGGAGATCTGGTGGTTGCGGTGCATCCATTGGAACCATGAAAGTGCTTGGTCTTGCATGTGGAAGCTTGCTAGATCTACTCATTGGTCTTCCGGTGTGGAATAATAGGCGAAAAACGATCGGCTTGGAATATCCAATCGTGTGGATTCGATCCATTAAACATGGTTAGTGAACATTTGGGTGTTCGGGTTTGTATTAGGTTGGATAATATTGGTGGTTGTCGATTGTTGGGTGGCGGAAAATATGTGTTTGATGCTTGGTTATTTGGAGATGGTATCGGTTGGTTGTCTAGTTTACGGTGAAGGTCGGCCATTTGCTTGGTGAGGTCTTGGAGGGCTGTTTTAATGTCAATATTGTCAGCGGTGAGTGTCTCTAGCATGGCGTTGTGTGAGTTTTGGTTGGCTTGGATGGTGGAGATGGTGTCTTGTTGGGTATTGAGCTGCTGGATGGTTTCATCGAGTCGAGTCATATTGACAGGGATGGTTTGGGTTTTCGGAGAGGAGGAGGGGGAGAAGATCAACCAGTGAAAGCACCAAAATGATATGGGGCTAGTAGTAAGCAGCAAGAAGGAGAAGATAAGTTTTGAGGAAGAAGGAATATATCGGTGGAGAAGGAAGTTTGGGAAATTTTTCTTTGTTACTGATACCTTCTTTTTACAAAACTATATAGCAATTTCTTCTAACAACTTTGCCTACGTGGCCATTGGGGACCAGTCCTTTGTAACAACTTGCAGAAGAGAAATGCAGAAATAACAAATTAAAGAAAAAGAAATACAGAACATTGTTCCTATATCCTAACAACCTGCAGCCTACTGTTGCCATGCATTTAATCCATCAACCTTCTAGGTATGCGCACTGTTCTCTTAGGCCTTGTGTTAGTGCTTGTGCTGCTGTTATGTGGTGCTAGAATATTATCATGCATATCATCTTCACGGTGGACTATTTGACCTACTTTATTTCCTGGAGATGGGATTGGGCCTGAGATTGCTAAATTTATTAACTAGATTTTCAATGTAGTGAAAGTACCATATGAATGGGAATAACATTTTATTAGTGAAAGAATAGACTTAAAGAAACTAAGTTTTTTGACATGGGAAAGCTTAGAATATGTATGTGAAAATGATACATGCGTAAATGATCTAATTGCTACTCCTATCGGGAAGGCACAGATCTTTAAATCTTGCTTTGAGGAAAGAGCTCAACTTATATGCAAATGTCAGGCCTTGTTATAGTCTTATTGGTTACAAAACATGATACACTAGGGCTGATCTAGTTACCATTTGTGAGAAGACAAAGGGAGAATATAATGGCATTGAACACCAGGAAGTGAGAATACAAGCCTAGCAGAATATGCATTTCATTGCGCCAAGACTAATGGGAGGAAAATGTTGTTGGCTATACACCAAGCAAACATAATGAGAATGTCTGGACTTTTCCTGAAGGTGATTTTCCTCTTCTTTATTCATCCACTTAATGTTAATATAAACTGGGAAGTGAAGTTTGCCTAACATGCTTGCGTGTAAATTTGTAATCATCTGCAGCGCTGTCGCGAGGTTGCTAAGAAATACCCCAAAATCACTTACGAAGGAGTGATTATCAACAACTGTCATATGATTGTATGATTAGTTTTTATTTGGAAACTTTCAAACATGGTCGCTAGTTGAAATTGAATATCTTCTTGTAAACATGCAACCAAATCCAAAGGTTAAGCTGTTGTTTTGAAACCTTAGTCTCTTTACCATTGATCAATTTTCTTCCGACACGATCATTCAAAATTTTTTGTAGCCCAGTTAATTAAAAATCCTTCTTTATTTGAAGCATTGGTGATGCCAAATGTCTATGGTGATATTATTAAGATGTATTGGGATTGAGTTATTGCTGCAATGTTGGTGACAGAAGCCTTTGCTTGGTAGAGCCTGTGCATGGTTCTGCTCATTGCTGTTTCTTCTGAGCTCAGAAGTGATTCTTCATCACTTGAATTTCACAAACAAAGCCGATCTCATCCAAAATAAAATACTTAAAACAATTCTTGATGACAAGTATCAACTAGTGGCCTTAGAGGCACTGTGTTACAAGCGAGTTTACATAAACAATCCACAGTATTTGAAATTTGTTTTAACTACTGGTATCAATTTATCAGTAAGCACTGGAATTTCGAGATCCTAAAAAAAAAAGCGAACTAACGCTGCATCGTTCTTCTAATTCATATGGTTTTCTTGCTAATGATATATTCAGCACAGAGCATGTGATTTTTTTCCTAAGTTGGCTATACAGATGTATAGTGTGTACTGGTTGTAGTTGTATGTCCTTGCAAATATTGTAGCTTTATATTCACTATGCATTTCATTGCCAATGACAATGCTGAAACAAAATATGTAAAAAAGGCTCTGTCTTTCTAATCATGTTAAAAACAGAACAGATCGCTCACTTTATAAAAGAAGGCAGATAGCTAATATTTCTACAGGTTTTATAATTAGGATTGCTAAAATGGTATATGACATGTGCACAACTGATATTTTCTAGATCATAATATCGGCTGATATCACTCTGAATATATGGTAAACTGTATATACACACACACACATACATACACACACGTGTATATATATATGTGTGTGTATTTGTTACTAATTATTTTGTGCTAAATTTGTGGACACGTGTTTTTGTTCATCTATATATTTTCTTAAATTTTTTGATGGGTTTACTGATGTAATCAGAAATCAGATGTCGTATGTGATATGCTCTTGCTTTGGCTTTTACTTCTCCCTTTTGTAAAATAATTTGAAGCTCACATCATGGTCATGGATAGGCTCACAAAGAAAGAAATATGGATACATATTTTTAAGATATATTTGACAGAATCACACGAAATAATAAAATGTCTTTAACTCAGTGTGAACTTCTGACAGGGCATTGAGTTTCATATGCCACTTATGAAGTTTTCTACTTGACTTTTCATGGGTTTTGATTTTTTGCTTTCAGGAGTTATGTACTATCATCTATCAATCATGTTGTCGTCTTTGTAATTTTTTGACAATGAGATTAAATGAAGTTTAATACAGGTTGGCTCATCCATACTGGCTAGGAAACAAGACAAGACGTGTTCGTGAAGCAATAATAACTTAATGGGGAAACACGAAAAGGGTATTCTGACCTTAGCTGCATAGCCTAAAATCAAATAGAATCCCACTTGATGAATTTGTTTTTCTTTTCCAATACCCGAGCAAAAGCAATCATTACTAACGAAAGTACAGTTTTAGTGACACTGTTCAAGAGTCCAACAACATATTTTTACAATGCGAATGTGTATTTGCGAAAATAGATATATTGCCATGGACGTTTCTTTTTCATAGCAATAAACAATTTCGTTCCAACTATATTTTTATTTTGGTACAACGGAGTTGCACATTTTATATGCGGAACTGGTATAACGTAATGTTGAATTTATTAAATTTCTTCGTAATTTTAAAGTGTCAATCGAATGATTTAAAAACTGAATATAAATCATCAAGAGACTGTGAACATCATTTTGTGAAAATTAAAATACTTAATTGAAAGAATATCAATGCACCTATATGTGTAGCATGGAGGCTAACAATGATGTTACGACATGAATAGAAATCCCTAATTAAAATAGAATATCTTCTTATAAATGAGCAGCCATATCCAAAGTTTGAGCTAATCTCTTTACCGTTGTTGATTTTTCATATTCATCCAGTTATTCAACATTTTTTTACAGCACAGTTAACTGAAAATTCTTCTTTGGTTGACCTATTGGTGATTCCAAATGTGTATTGTGATATTATAAGGATCTTTGGACTGGCCTGACTAATGTATTGGGATTGAGTTCTTGCTGCAATACTGATAACAAAGGCATTTGCTGTTGTGCATGGTTCGCCTCCAGATATTGTTGTTTCTTATGAGTTCAACAATGATAATGTTTAGTACCTGTAACCTGCTATAAAATTATTTGAACACTCTGTAACCTGCTTCTTATTTTGTAATAATATTTAGTACCTGACTTGCACTTATTCGTTTTTCCTTACTTTTCTACTTGAGTTCTTATGTGTTTTGAGTTTTTACTTTCAGGATTTATGTACTATCGTCTATCAAGCATGTTGTTGTCTTTGTAATTTTTTAATTATGAGATTTATCAAAGTTTTTTTAAGGGTTCTTTGATATAAGGTTAACTGACAATGTATTTTTTCAAGATGGGTAAACAGGCCAAGCCCAAGTACAAGTACAAACCAGATATGTATAATGTATGCCCATAACCCGAAATACAGTCATATTATGAAAACCCAATCTAGAGTTGTCGACATTCTACACTCTTTTCTTCTATAACACCAAAAACTAAAAAATGACGGACAATGATTCGATTTTTTCTAAGAGCCTCTACTGCCATTCTTCATTCTGCTTGTTTCTCCATCCTCCCAATTTGATAAGCTCTCGTTTAAATCACTTCTCATCCCCTCACAACTACGATTGTTGTTGCAATTCCTCAAATTGTTGTGGAGGAGAAAGAGGTTATCATTTCTGGTGTCATCATGACCCAAATCTGATAATAAACTTTTGGAATCGCTATTTTCAGCCGCTCTAAAGTTTCGATTTGCTGTAATGACACCAAATACTTGCTGGTTATGGAATCGAGACTCTCGAGGCATAGCACTGACTTGCTTGTTAATCTGGAAGCTCCTCGGGCGAGTTAAGTAAATCTCTAAGTGCTTCCTTCGAGCTTTAGTACTCCAATCATCAGCTAAGGAAGCGAATTTGGTTTGATATTTTGATTTTTTCTTCTTCTGATTTTTGGAGTAGAATTCTCCTTTCAGTTTCTATGAGTAACCATATCTGCTCTTTGTTCCCTTTAGCTTTATCATGAGTATGCAAATTCCTTTCTTTCCAAATATTAAATAATGCATTAGTTATAAGGATGTGAGCATAGTCTCTTTCCCAAGATTTCGATTTAAATTTGTTGTTGATAATTTGAATTTCATGCTTGAGATCCATCTGTTTGTTGTCTTGAATATCCAATATAGCTTTAATTTGACTCCATATAAAATAGGAATAACTGCATTCAAAAACAAGTGACTAGCACTTTCCATAACTAGATTGCATAGGGAACAGAGTGAATTTGAGTTATTTTTCCATTTATTTATCTTATCCCAAGTTGGCAGTCTGTTATTTATAGCAAAATACGTACAAAAAGTCATCTTGGGATTGTTCACTCTAGTCCGTATACAACGATACCATTCTACATTTGGGAATTTATTTCTAACAACTTCCCATGTTGTTTTAAAAGAAAACTTCCCTTTGCTTCTTGTTTTCCATTCCCATTAGTCATTATCTGCATTAAGATCAAAATGAATTTTGCAAATTTCATGCTTATGTGGGTTAGTAATTGGATGTAGTTGTGGTTTCCATTGATTGCTTTTATAATTAAGATCAAAAAATATTTTCCGATTCCATTTATAATTCAACACTTTGAAAATATTTCTATAATAATAATCTCGCATTTAAAATATTTCAAATCCTTCCAGTCCAATACTTAGGAAATCTTTATACGTATATTTTCCCAAATCATTTTATTTCCAATACATAGGAAATATACAATTTTATTTCATATTTCTCAAAATCCTTTACAATTGATTTTTAAATCCCTTAACTCGATGAATTCATAAGTTTTCGAAATTCATAAATCAATTTCCTTTAAAATTTCCAAACTTGATTTTACTCGTCTATAATTACAACTACTCATTTCTAACTTCTTTTATGAATTCTAATTCATTTTTGAAGTTTCTATATTTAAGTACTTTGGAAGTTTTCCTTAAGTTTCCCTGAATTCCATTTTGAGAATTTCTCTTATAAAATCACACACATTAAATAAACCCCGTTTACAAATCTTAAGAAGATTTATAAATAAATTTAAATCATTTCAAGACTCTGTATATATGATAAGTATTGTTAAAGAATAATAATTTATTTTTAGAACATATTTAAGTAATTATTTGAAATATTAAAACACTTTAAATAAACATCAATAACTCATTTCCAATTCATTTTTAAATAAAACAATTTGATTCACGAAGCTTATTATAAAAGTGTGAATTCGTTTCAATAAATATTAAATATTTGAATAATCCATTTGACAAAATATTTCAATGCAAACAACCTTAATGTATAGGCTATTAAATAGAATCCCATTTTAAAAAAAAAATTAATTTCTTGAGAAAAATTATTTTAAAAATCCAATATCCCAATTTCAATTTATAAATCTCTCTCGATTCATATCACATCGACTACATCTCAATTTCACAATCATTCTCACGTTAAAAATTAGGTTCCACTATTTTTTCCAAAATCAATTTCCGTAACTCGATATAAATTCACACAGTAAATTTATATTTATAATTTATCAAATGATGTCACTGTCCTTTATTTATAAACATCGTTTATAAATTTATAAACTCCTTTGAGTTTCACTTGTTTATAAAACTAATCTCATTTATAAAATCTCATTTATAAATCCATTTCTTAATAAATTCCATTTATTTTCCAAATTTGTTTTTAATATCGATTTCATTTTCTTTTCCATCAATCTAGAAAATCACTTAAAAATCCATTATCAAAAATAATTTATATAAACATATTTTTATCTCTAATTAAAAACATTTTAGGAATAGTTAAGTATAACTCTAAATCAAATTATTGTTTTATTCAAATCAATTTCCTCTAAAATAATCCAAATTTCGATATAAAAATTTTCATATCCAAAATCTCTTTTAAATTCATTAAAATTTAAAAATAATATTTATGGTATTTAAAATATCAAAATTTAGGCACGTGCTACTATAGCATCCAATAGACCAAACATATCATGATTCATACTGGATATTCACACACATCACATATCAAAATATATATGAAACAATCAACATATTTTGAGGAATCCAGTTGGATCTCTCCAACCTATTTCCCTGCATCCACGAATGTTATATAACATAAAATACCTATCCCACTTCGAGGCGCGATATCGCAGTAATATAGGGTCATCCGCTATTATGTGGGGGTACATAGGGTCTCATCAGCTCCAATCGGCAGGAATTATATCTAATAACTAATATATATGTATACACACACACACTATACAAAATATAACATTATATCAATCCAACCAAGCATCCAATAATTAATTTTAATCATTATAAATTAAATTCAGTAATCAAAAATAAGTGAGATTTACTTACCTTAATTTTTAAATTGCCAAACATCTAGATTTTAAATTTTCTAAAATCCCAGCTGACGTCGAAAATCTCCAAAGCAATCATATTGCGTAAACTTCACACCTACGAACCAAACTCGACTTGTTTCATTTCGATCGAACCTCATACGAATTAGTTATCATATCTATAAGCATTCGATTTAAAAAAAATATAACTCACTAAATTTAAGTACAACATTAACTAAAAATATTACCTTAATCATGTTATTAATTTTCATAATTAACCACATTAACCATCTTACCCAAAACCAATGCCTGTACGAATCACCATAGCCGCCTGTTCCTGCTTCATTCACTCGACTCCACTCCTCCATGTTTCCTACTATGCCCATTGCACTACGCCAGAGGGAGCATCATCCATGCCGACCCAGAATCACACAATCCCCTAAATGAATGGCGACCTCATCCCCAATCCACGCGACTTTCCCTCAAACATCTGCCACCACTGCGCTTGGTCGGCGCCTCCAACAACCCTTCTGCGCCACCACATCATGCAGAAAATGAGAAATCGTAGCTTCAATGATGTGTCACCATGAACAAGAGAACCCGAGCATGATTTTTGATCGTCGTTGCCATATGCTTTCTCGAGTTGATTTCTATTTTATTCGATTCGAGTTTATTTATTTATTTTCATACGAGAATTTCGATATCTCTTTTTATCTCGAGCTTCTGTTCGAAGCAGAAGAAGGCACAAGCTCGCGATTTAAATAGACGATGGGAGATAAAGGTATGGTTGCTGTAGGATGGTTATAGTCAACCCTGTTTATAAATATATAATTATTTGATTCTAAATATCCAGATATTAAATTTCAAACTCCGGTCGAGACGTGCCGCAAGGGGTTCCTAATGTTATACCCCTATACCGAACGCAATGGAATAAGTTTTGGAACCTAATTCGATCGTATGGAGAAGATAGCTTTATGTATCCAATTATTATATTAAATTTTCAAATATTAATTTCAACACGTTTCTATTTCATACGACCAAATGGTAACTACAAACTGGTTTCATCAAATCCCGAGACTGTACCCCGGATCGCTATTTTAATGCGTCGATTAAATCAACGATTTCAAAAATTGATGAAATCGCTTGAAATTTCAATTTCAAAAACTAACTAACTCGATTCTAATTTAAATAAAATTTATATCAATATTAGAAATCATTTCGACTCATATTCAGCTCAAATTCCAATTATCTCTCATTTCCGTATTACAACAAATCGATATATTTGAAATTTTAAATTCATTCTGTAATATCAACCAAAATTTTCATATTCAAAAATAAATTTATATTCCAAATCCAATATTTAAAACCATTTAAATATTCAAAATTAAATGATGGAAAATTCGGGTCGTTACACAAAAAAAGATGCAACCGAATTAGTGATTTTGTTATAAATTATCCCTGGGTATAAAATTTAAGATAGGACTTAAAATTAGATATTGTAATTAATATAACATAACGGATAGATTATCAGGATGAAATTTGAAAAACAAACATAAGCAATTTTGATTCTAAATGCAATCATGACAATATGTCCATGTAACCTCTTTTCTTATCAATTCGAGTTCTCTTCAATATATATAACCATGCACAAACTCCTCATCTGCATCTCTGTGATTATATAAATATTTCAAAGATTGAGATATAAAAAACAATGAACTATTCTCTTGATTTTTATTACTCTCTACTTACATATTTTTGCATACATTGCTTAAATTTTGTCAATTTATCATAAACAAAATATTGTTTTGGTTAAACCACTTCCTACAACTCAAAGCATTCACATTCACATAATCAAAGGAGATCATAGAAAGATTTTTACTATTAATCAAAATCTATATAGGTTGGAACATAAGATTGTCAAAGAAATACTTTTTATTAGCCTATTCCACCGGGCGAAGTGAGGTTTATTCTGTTAAAGGAAATACCTAAGGGTGTTTCGGGACTGTATGTTGGACGGTAGGTCCGAACTAGTATAAAATCGACTGTGTTATCTTTTTATTAATGTTGCATTCATATTGGTTTCAACTGTTGGCCATCTTTGCCCTGTGCATAGCGACTAACAGCAGTTGTCGGATCAGAGCATTGCCGCGTATATCCATCAGCATGGCACGTGTCCTTTATCAGCTGGTTCCAAAGGTGATGATGAGGCTCAATAGATATGATTTTTTTAGTTTGCATTGAGGTAGTGTATATATATGCACTTGAAGATGCTGAGGGTGATCTATTTTGATATGTTTGATCCATTCTGAGGAGATGTTGGATGATGTGTTTTGTTGTTCTGACATGATTGAAAATTTTGGGACATTAAAGATTGATTTTTTTAAAGGACGAGAGCGACGATTTAGTGTATGCGTTTTCTAGAATGTAAATAAATTATTATAAAAGTTTTTATATAATACGCCTTACTTTTTGTAAATCCCTTAGATTTTTTTTGACCGCTCTGACAAATACTATATATGATCATTGTATGGATATTCATTTTTTTCAAGAATGGACATTTATATTCATCCGATACAATATTTGTCGAATTTGTTTCTGTATTGGACAAGTCACAACCGCAATAGTAACTTTATTTTGCAAATCATTTTATTGTAAACGGCTCACAAAATTTTGACAACACTTTCTGTTTGTGTATAGACATAAGTGTATGATATAGGGAACAAAGGGGAAGTAATGTCGAAATTTTTTGAATTGTTTAAAATAAAATGATTTGCAAAATATAATTACTACTGTGTTTGTGATGGAAAGTAGGATGACCAACCATCAAAGTGTAAAACAATAACCTAAAAATTATAGACTATATTCATATAGTAATTAATGTAAATAAATTTTAAAATAAAATTGAATAGAATAATATTATATATTTGTGAAAATTTAAATATATGATTTATTTGAAAAATAAAATGTCGAGACGTAAATGATTAGTGCGCTTTTATGTATTAAAGTAGGAAAGATGGTCAATTATTTTTATCGATCGAAGCTGGATGTACCAACAACGAAGAGAAATTGAAAGCTCCATAAGTAACATTTTCAAACTGTGTATGCATCTTTATTGGATTCAATTTACGTAATAATGGAAACGACAAAGAAATTCGTTGTCCATGTAGTAGGTGTAAACTATTGAAGCATTTGATACCGGATATGGTAAAAGTTCATTTCCACCAATATGGTTTCGTGCCGAGTTATTTGGTGTGGGATCATCATGGAGAACTTCTAGCACCTAATCTCGTACATTTGAAGGACGAGGTGGATAATGAACTTGTTCTGACGAATCTTATAGAAGATATGGTTGAAGATGCAGCATGTTCAATGTTCCTTAGTATTGAATAATGTCGAAGAAGAACCAAGTATTGGAGCAATTTTTTTTTATAATTTATTAGATGCTGCTAAGAAACACCATTAGAATGGTTGTACAAGCGGTACTCAACTATCAGTAACTATAGAATATATTGCGATGAAATCAAAACACAACCTCACAGAAGCTGGGTTTATAGCTATAGTACAAGATGCAAATTGGCATATGCCACCCGATAATTTAATATGCAAAAATCATTATCATGTGAAAATATTTATGTCTGCTTTTGGTTTTTCATATCAAAAAATAGATACATGTTTAAATGATTGCATGTTGTTTTTGAAAAACGACATCAGTCTTAGGAATTGTAAATATGTAATCGACAAAGATACAAACCAAGAAAAAAGAAGGGAAAGGAAGTTCTGTACAAGCATATGCAATAATTACCTATCACTTCTAGGTTTCAATGTTATCTACATCTTCTGCAACCGCGCATCATATGAGATGGCACTGTATGAGAACCAGGAATAAGATACATTGACGCACCCAGCCGATGGAGAAGCGTGAAAGCATTTTGATAAGACATACCCAGCTTTCGCAGTGGAGAGCCGTAGTGTTAGACTTGGTATATGTAAGGATGGATTTTCACCACTCTCTTAAGTTGATTCAAAATATCCATTTTGGTCTATAATCGTTACACCTTACAATTTACTTTCCTGGATGTGTATGAACTTGGTATATGTTTCTCACTATTGTCATCCCTGGAGCTGATAATTCGACACAACGAATTGACGTATATTTACAACTATTGATTGAAGAGTTGAAAACACTATGGTATGAAGGTGTTGAAACATATGAAATTTCAAAAAAAAAATTGTATGTTCGCTTCTCTACTATGGACTATAAGAAATTTTTCTATGTATGCAATGCTATCAGGTTGGAGCAAGGCTGATCATCTAGCTTGCCCTTATTGTACGGAAGAAACATTAGCATTTTTGTACCACATGGGAGGAAAATTTCTTGGTTTGTCTATCAACGGTGTTTTCTCCATATTAATCATCCATTAATAAGGATATTTTTTTTTACAAGTAATAGAGTTGAGACCTTATGACCACCAATGATTTGGTCAAGCGAAGATATTTATGAGCTTGTAAAGATTATCCAAAGATACATGAAGCCGACGAACAAATTGAAATGCAAGGTAAATCGGCGATTCATAATCAGTGAAAACAAAGTATATTTTGGGAGTTGCCTTACTGGAACTCCTAATTCGTTATAACATCGACGTGATGCACAATGAGAAAAACATGTTCAATAATGTATTTAACACAGTTCTAAATGTTAAAGGGAAGACTAAAGATGATTTGAAATCAAGATGTGATATAGAAGCAGTATGCAATCGTCCTTAGCTTCAGATGAAGCCAAATGACACACAAAAAACCAAAGCATGCTACGAGCTAAACAGTAACCAAGTTAAAGTACTGTTAAAATAGGTGGAAGGATTAAGATTTCCTGATGGAATTTCCTCTAATCTTCGTAGATGTGTCGACTATAAGAACAGTAAATTGAGTGGGATGAAAAGTCAAGATTGTCATGTAATGATGGAACATTTGTTACCCGTTGCGTTCAAAGAACTATTGGAGACAAAAGTTTGGACGGTATTAACAGAACTTAGTTTTTTTTATAAGGAGCTTTATTCAACTATCTTAAAAGTTGATGGTCTACGTAAACTTGAAGAAGAAATTTCCGTACTGCTCTACAAACTGGAGAAAATATTTCCTCCTGATTTCTTTAATATAATGGAGCATTTACTTATTCATCTTCTATTCGAAGCATATTTTCGAGGTCCTATACAATAAGAATGGATGTATCCATTCAAAAGTTATTAATATTAAGTTCTTAAATTTTAGTTTAATCACATGTAATAAAATTTAATTGTGATTATTCTTCACATTTAGTTGAATCATCTAAAGAAAAAGTGAGATAAAAAGCACATTTGAAGGTTCGATATGCAAATCATATATCGTAGAAGAAGTTTTGGTCTTTTTCTCTCATTATCTTAGTGACCATGTGAACTTATCTTTTGAAAGTGCAACGCAAAATGATGAGGTCATTGAACAAGATTCTTTTGAATCAATAATATCTATTTTTGGACAGTAGGGACTCCTGCTGAAAGATGTGTGGAAGTATGGTTACATGACAAAGGTTACCATGTAGCACATACATATGTTCTTAACTGTATAGAAGTTGTGTCATTTATTAGGTAATAACAAATAACACATCTAAATACTATAAGAAATTTTATTTTTGGTGGCGCACAAAAAACGCTACCAATACTTATGGTAGCGTTTTGGTAAACGCTGTGATAAAACCCGCAACTAAAAATCCATGATTTTTAGTTGCATTTATTTCAACGCCACTATAAATTCTTTTATTGCAGCATTTCTCAAACGCCACCATAAATCTTTTTGTAGCGTTTTAAAAACGCTGCCAAAGGTCTTTTGGGTGCTACCACCAGAGTTTCCAACTTTATCCTTATTTTACGGTTGCGTTTACTCAATGCTCTATATGTATTTCTGTAGTGTTTTTGAAACCCCACTAAAAATTGTTGATCATTTTGCATCGTTTTTTCATGCTGTTATTCCCTGTTGGTGGTCTGTTTGTTTCTACTATATCAATCAATAATCACTCACATAATCATCATATTCAAACAATTAAAAAAACGTATTAATCATATAATCAAATAAGATATCCATAACCATTCTTATACAATAATTTTTTGATAAAATGACCAAACTCACATACAATAACCATTTGTATACAAATTTACACACCTAATACTAATAAAATGTTATACCAAACTAGTGCTAACAAAACGCTTGATTACCCATAATTCTTTGTTGCATGCACAAGTAAAAGCTAGCACCATAAAAGTCCAACCTTGCTCTCTTCGGAAATCCAATGCCTGCACAAGTGAAAGCAGAATATATAGTCAAACAATTATGTTAATTCGCTGGACTTCAAAGCTAATATCAAACACCTATAACATTGTACGAGCATATCATATTATAAATAATGTCATATAAATAATCAAAGTTATAAACGAAATAAAATAAACAAAGTCCAACCTTACAGTTATATATAAAATGTTGTTAAATTAGTTATATTATTATTATTATTTATAAAATTTAGTTAAGTTGAACTTAGTTAATTTTATAAAAATAGTTTAATTTTAACAAAGCCTAGTTAATTTTTATTAACTTGGTTAACTTAATTTATTATTATTACTACTACTATTATTATTATTCAAACTCGGTTAACTTATTATTATTATAAACTTAGTTAGATTTTATAAACTAAGTTAATTTATCATCATCGTCATTATTTATAAATCTTTGTTAAATTAGTTATATTATTATTTATAAAATTAAGTTAACTTAAACTTAGTTAATTTTAACAAAACTTAGTTAACTTTTATTAACTTGTTAACATAGTTAATTTATTATTATTACTACTAAAAATCAGTTAATTTAATTATATTATTACTATTATAAACTTAGTTAATTTTTATAAACATAGTTAATTCATCATCATCATTACAATCATTGTTATTATTTATAAAACTTTGTTAAATTAGTTATATTATTATTTATAAAATTTAGTTAGCTTAAACTTAACTAATTTTATAAAACTTGTTCAATTTTACTAAAACTTAGTTAATTTTTATAAACTTGGTTAACTTAGTTAATTTATTATTATTATTATTATTATTATTATTATTATTACTATTACTATTATTATTATTATACAACAAGGTTAATTTAATTATATTATTACTATTAGTATTATTATTATTATACAAACTTGGTTAATTTTATAAACTTAGTTAATTCATCATCGTTGTCATCATTATTATTTATAAAACTATGTTAAATTAGTTATAGTATTACTATTTATAAAATTTAGTTAACATAAACTTAGTTATATTATTAGTATTATTATTATAAAATTAGTCAATTCATCATCATCACTATTATTTATAAAAATTTGTTAAATTAGTTATATTATTATTATTTATAATATTTAGTTAATTTAAACTTAGTTAATTTTATAAATCTTGTTTAATTTTAACAAAACTTAATTAATTTTTATTAACTTGATTAACTTTTTTAATTTATTATCATCATTACTACTACTATTAAAACTCGGTTAACTTAATTATATTATTATTATTATTATTATTATTATTATTAATTCAGTTAATTTTAATGAACTTAGTTCATTTTTATAAACTTAGTTAATTCATAGTCGTCGCCATTGTAATTTAGCGTACAAGTTGAGTAATCATGTGTTTAGTTATAGTGCCCAAATAGTAAATATTCATATTGACAAAGTGTAAAATATTTCATATTTTTTTAACTCACCAATAATTCCTTTAGGGCATTTGAGTTGTCATGAAGATACTTGATAGTCATCATTGAAGTAGTCGACACAGTCCCGTATCCAGAATAAATGAATGTGATCAACAAGTCAATTAGTTGTTCATCATTAAGATCTGAATTAGTTCCATAGTCAATGCATCCAGCATATCGTTTCTCCTACTTTTGTTTGAAGCTCTTCTCTCCTGAATTAATCTTTCAAGCATGCCCACAATCTTCTTCCTTACATATACATGAGAAATTTTCACTATCAGTTTAAGAACTAAAGGTAGAAACCTGTCGAGCATATGATAATAACTTTTACTCCTCTATTATAGTTTATTCTAGGTAAATTGACAGGAAGTGAGATAGTTCCAGTAACCAATTTATTAATCTCTGATTCTAGAACTTCTAAAACTGTACCACTTTCAGTATTAAAGATCAACCTTAAAGCAGGGAGCAACCGCATTTGGTAATGTAAAGAAAACATAAATGTTATAAAACAATAGTTACGAGTCGTATTTAAAAATGAAGGAAGTTGAATATTTATGCCAACCTTTTTGGTAATCGCTTGGATATCAATTACTTTACCACTGAAATCACTAACATGAGATCTCATGAACTTACCGATTTGAGAAATGACTCGATCTTTAAGCATTGTAGGACCGATCAGTCCGAGCAATGCACTTCTCATGGCTTTATGTAGAGTACCAGTAATAGCTGCAATATTGGATTTTCCTAAAATATCCAACATTGATTGTGGATATCCAGGAACAAGCTCTTTTGTTTCGTTCATTAAAATGTACCGATTGATCTTTGGATCCATTGATATAATAGTCGGGCTACCCAATTTGTGTGTCTTAAATAGGTTTCCATACCCGTAAAACAAATAGGAGATTAGCATTGTGATTAAACAAAATGCTTCATTGCGAATTTGGGATGGCAGTTGTTTATATCAGTTACTTGGCAAAAAGTAATGTTCACCTAGATCACCATTCACAATTACTAAAACTAATATGCAATTTTTTTTAAGGGAAAAACATAGGAACAAATTTCAAAGTATAGGAAACAACCGTCACTGTTTATACAGTGTATCATTCATGCAACTAAACTCAGTTAAAAGAAAAGGCTTGAAAAGACAAAAGTAGTTTATATTATAAGAGGTAGCTTTTCTTAATAATGCGAAAACGGTAAACAAAGTAAATATCTCAAATAGTAGCGCACATGCATAATAAAGCAATGAAACAAAGATTATAAACAGAATGAATTTGAACAACAACGTACTTACAGAAAAATAAATAATAAAATCAAAATGTAATAAGCAATATTACATTGATCTTTGATTTTTCATGAAATCTGGCCCCTAATTTAAAAACTCTGAAGTTTCTCTAAGCAACGGTCAACCCATAGTTCCATGAGGAAGTGCTTTCTTTTTAAATCGAAGATTGTTAAATTTCAACAAAAAGCCACAAATGATTTCAGATCTTAACATATATTATGGGAATTTAAGATGATTTTACATACAACATAAATACTATTTCACTAATGTATCTGACTTAGTTTCAGATCTTAACATCGACTCTTGCCAACAAAAGGTAGTCAAATAGATTTGCCAAAGGTAAATGATGTATTTAATAACAATCTAACATACATGTGCTAAATAAAGCTATTGTATTCATACCTTGATAAAACTAAGTAGTTCACTGACCACATTTTTTAGTGAAATTATACAATCCTGCTGCTACTTTTGTTATGGATCTCACAGTCATAAGCTTTATAAAATTTGTTAATTTAAACTTAGTTAATTTTATAAAACTAGTTTAATTTTAACAAAACTTGGTTAATTTTTATTAACTTCATTGATTTATAAAACTTGTTTATTTTGAACAAAACATAGTTCTCAAGCAAGGTATTCACCTATGTTCATTCAAGTAAGCAAGATATTCACCTGTGTTAATCCAGGCACATATTCTAATATGTTCGTTTGCAAGCAAGCATCAGGAATTCAATATGCAAGCATCAGGAATTCAATATGCATTCAAGTCTGCCTTCAATCCTCTTCAAATATACATGTATTCACAAAATCAGTCATGTGGAATATGAGGCCAACTGAACCTAGAACCTATCCTCAAGTAAACATATCTTCGAACCTTTTCATGAACAAAAGATTAACTTACTTTCATAGCAATTTGAAGTAACTTCATAAAATATGCACTGTCCGAGTTCTTGGAAATAATATAAGATGTTGCCAATGCTGCAGTGGTTTCTGTGGCAACAAATGAACCAGGATTCTGAGATGTTTCTGTGCCAATGCTGTCATTCTTGATCTTCACTTGTTAAAAGAACTTACATAAGTACAGTGTAAAAAACAACTCAACCCATAAATTAATAATCATTAAAAATGATCAGTGTTTGATAAAATCCCCCTTCCCCCAAACCCACCCTCCCTCTCTATGTGCGTGTAGATGTATTGTATTTATAGACTACAATAGTCCATACATACTAGTTGAAATAATTTTTTTGTATGCAATACAAGCATGCCAAGAAAGAAAACTTATGGTAAATCAAAGATAAGCCAATTATTGATTTGAAAGATGCTTACAAACAAAATTAGAGACTGAAATTTCACCTGTCCAGAAAGGATATTATTGGCCTAACTTTAAGAGTGAAAATAAAATGAACTACAAAACATTCAGAGACATAATTGCTTTAGAATTCAACAATATTTTGGAACATTTTTCCATCTTTAGATATTTCACTAGTCTGCTTTTTAATTGGAAAAGGAATATGTTCATGTTAATAATTCAAGTTCAACTAGTGCTTCCAAATAGAACATAACAAGTTCTAAGAATTTGTATTAAAATGAAAGTTACTTATGCTTTCTACAAATAATTAGCGTGGGTATAGTGCACATCAGTACACTAATGTAAAAATATTTATATTTAAAAAAAGAAGTTGCACCATATATAACGTGTGCTTCACTGTTACTTCATATGCCTTGCATAATATCCTAATGACAAGTCAAGGTGTTCTAAATAGCAGTATGCTAGTGCTGGCAGACTCAAATGGCTTCCTAATCATGTCTCATACATTGAAAATATAGATGCATGTAAACATCTAGTAAACAATTCAGCAAGCAACCAATAATACAAACCTTGATGAGTCCTTCTTGAAAGAAAGAATATTTTAATAACTTCCTTCAGATTTGGTAACAGGCGTGAATGATGTACACTAATCCCACGCTTTAGCAATGGTAGCATATTTGAAGCCTGTAAAAAACAAAAAAAAAGAATAAAATTTTAAAGTTGAGCCAACATGATATGGTTACAGGGTACCATAATAGGGGCATAACTAGATTTAATATGCATAATAATGGTGCTAGTTGAAATTAATATATCTTACCTAAGGAAGCTTCGTGTCATCATTAGAAAGCATATCCATGGCACTCCAGAAGATGGTTTCGATATTTGTTTTCCCATCATCTTCATTCAAGTCCATTTTTCCATCTGAATTAGAAATACTTTAGATAAACATAGTACTGAAAATGGAACACTACTTTAATAAAATTGCTCCAATAACAATAAACATGAATTCTACATGTACAATATGAAGCGCCCAAAAAAGGCACTCACAGACTTTCTACTCTAAAGATATGTAGCCATAAATGTAAGACTACACAAGCATCTCAGCTGCCCATTAAGGAATATATCTATCATCTTAATTAAACAATCTATCATCTTAATTAAACAAGGTCTAAGGCAGTTGATTCAAATTAGAATAGTATGAATAGTCGTTGAATCAAAGTAGAATACTAAAAAAAATAACTTCATTGCTCAAAATAGAATCATCTTGTCTTCGTATATAGGGTCCATATTTGATTGATAGAATAACTAAAAAGGATTCCTAAATAAAAATTACAATCCCAATCACCGAATTAGGTTTGTCGGAGATTAAACCATAATTGGCTTTGATCTAACCAAATAACTATCAGTGTCGATTTGATATAAGATTCGACGATACAAAAGAACAAACGAAACTAAATTCGAAAATTTTACCTGTTAATTCTTATCTTTTTCGACGCTAGAAATAAAATAGAAGGTTAAATCATAGTTAGAGGTGACAAGGTCGGTGACAGCTAGTAGTTGGTCAGCAGGCTGAAGGCTCGAGG
This sequence comes from Allium cepa, assembly GCA_030765085.1. NCBI lineage: Eukaryota > Viridiplantae > Streptophyta > Magnoliopsida > Asparagales > Amaryllidaceae > Allium > Allium cepa. The sequence continues at coordinate 449,427,581 of CM060942.1, forward strand.
GGGTCGGCAGCAAAACAGTGGTTAAGCAATAAAAAGGGTCGGCCGAAGACGGAAGGTGGAAAACGATGGCAAGTGGTGGTTAGGATAAACGTAGAAGGAGGTTTTAGAAGAGGCGATTTGGGATGACCAAGATGAGGAATATTGGAGACGAAGGTGAGGGTTTTGAGGGATTGAAGATAAGATTTTTTTTGTTTCCCTTGCACTTTTTGAGAGGAGGACGGGAAAATGTTAAGTGTTAAAATGAGGTACGAGAGGCCACAAAAAATTTTAGCCAAATTTTTATGAACGGTTGGCGGGAACCCATGAGTAGCGTTCAATTGTTTGTTTTTTTAATTAAAAATGGCTAACGGTTGCATATGGTTTGAAACGTTATTAATTAATGCAACTAAAAGAAAATTTTCTTGTAGTGAAGATTATTTACTTGAATAATACATGTGTATTAATTATAATGCAATATATTGCCTGTATATGCATTATTTATGAATCACAGCATCCAAGCAGGGATATCAGCAAAGCTTTTGCTACTTGGTTTTCGAACCACGTATATGATCCGGTAAATTGTGTGGTCGACAAAGGGTTGATACATTTTGCGATGGGACCAAAAAGAAAAGTAAAGACACATTCAATATTCTTTTTCAGTGGATATAAATTCAACACCAAAGAATACGGAGCTGAAAAATTAATTAACAATACCATTGTATATGTTAAAGGTAGTGATGATCCAAATGATCACATAAATGATTTTTACGGCATGTTTACTCAGGTTTTGCAATTAACATATTTCACCAGACCTGCGAAAGAAGTTTATTTGTTTAGATGCAACTGGTTCAAGAATATTCCAGGTTTTGAAATCAACGTGCATCAAAAATACAATGTTATTGAAATAAACATACATTACGTTATCATAAGTATGATCCGTTTATACTAGCAAAATAGGCCCTACAAGTTTATTATGCTCCTTATTCATCTCTAAAAGAAGATAAAGCAAATTGGTCAATGGTTTTTAAAACGAAGGCAAGATTTACATTTGATGGAAAGAATATTCCGGACGAACAAGCGTACCAAATGGATATCGAGGAAAATGGCGAATTTTCAATAACAGATGATCAAACCGATTTAGGACTTTTAAATGATGAATCAAATGTATTAGCTGAAGTATTTGAGACCATAAAGAAAAACAATATAAAGTATGAGGCAGAGCCTGAATCAAAAAACGACGAGGGCTAATTTAATAGTATAAAGGTTGAAAAAGGTCATTTGTGGGAGTATTGATGTTATATTTTTTTATGTACATGCAATTATTGCATATATTCTGCCATAATAAAATAATATGTATGTCACGGGTATTGCAGATGTCATTTTTTAGACGTCGGAGTTCTTCACAAACTAGTTGTCCCTCTAGGTCTCAAAAGAGAGACAGGTCGCGGCGGTGGCGGTGGCAGCAGATCTTCACAGGAGGTGTCACGTACGGTAGTTGGATTACTACTAAAAGTCGATGGCTTATAAGTATTAAATTTACTTTAGCATTGTAAATATTTTGTATGATATAACAGTCATGATTTGTCTGTATCGTATTTAATGCAGGGGTTTTGAACTTAAGCCTTCTAACATTGTGCTCAGCATATCCAATCAGGCATACATGAGTCGCATGTCTACATGCTGGCCTAAATGGAGTGTGATTCTGGACCATGTACGAAAGAGCATATGATAGGATTTCCTAGTAAGTGTAAAAACTTTATTAATAGTTGGCTTGGAAGAGCAAATATTTGATCCAACCGCAAACTTCCGAAAATACCCTTACTCATATGTAATTTCACACTCATCTATGTATGTTACCAAATCCCTTGACAATTGGATCTAACAAATAAACTCACTTTACAAATTCAACACATGCCTTTACAAATATTAATAAACATTAATATCACTTGAAAATAGGATCTAATATATAGTTCTTTTTTACAAATTCAGAACGCTCAAGTATAATCAAATCTTTATATCAACTTTAAACTAGGATATAACAAACGAAACTCCTTTACAGATTCTTTCTTTATTAACTAATAACAAAAATATAAATTCAAACAAAGCAAAAAAAATTAGATATCAAAACTTAAAAATAAAAATTCAAACAAAACATGCATGAATTCAACACAAAATGCGACTAAATGTTTTTGAAAATTATTTTTTGAGTGTTTTGAAAAATATACAATTGTAGAACAACTTACACGCGAAGCGGGTGCCGTAATGCTCGTTATATATAATCACTTTATAATTTGCTGACTAAGTATAAATGTATAACTTATATTTTTTCAACATATATACAGGGTGCAGTAGACTTGCAAGATGATCCTTTGCCAGCGCCACTGGAACTCAAAAGTGCCAAATAATTACAGGGATACGACGTCTAGCATAAGAAAATCGGGGAAAAAGCCACAATGGACGGACTCTAGTGTTTGGGATGCACGGTTCGCGTGGTGGGATAACAACAATTTAAAGTAAGTCTATCAGATATCACCTTAATTTATTCATTACATAATACATAATATATACACGTAAAACATAATCTTAATTTTTAAATTGCCAACGGAGTCGGATAGGAAATCTGCGAACAGGTAGAAAAATCCTATCACATACAGCGGTGGCTCAAAATTATTCCAGCACCATCAAGAGCACCTGGTAAGTTAATTAATTGGAACTATGAACAGTTATTACATTTTTAGTATAAATTTGTATAAACAATAATAATATATACCAATTATTGCAGGAAGAGCTCTGGGGGAGGGGGGAGGAGGAGGGGGTCCAGTCTGTTTGAGCATACGAGAGATTAGTGTCGTATGCCAGACATGAGGATAATAGAGCTTACGCCTCACATGTATGTGCATTTTAAGTTATAAGTTATTAATAATGATCATTTTAATTAATTAATTATAAATATTACGATAATGTCATGTAATATTTATTTGTATTTAATTTTGCGTTGCTGAAACAATTTATGTAGGCACGTGCGCAGATGCTTGAGCATTCCGGACGGGAGAAGTTGATCGCTACCGAGGAGAACGTTATCTTTGAA